>CM060938.1:2400000-3600000 GCA_030765085.1 Allium cepa
AGATGAATTCTATCAATTGATTGCAAGGAATGATATTATGGAAACAGAGGAACAACTAACAGCTAGATATATTGGAGGGTTACGAATGCAAATTCAAGACATGGTGAATATGTTTAATCCAATGTCTGTTGCTGAAGCACATCAGAAAGCTCTAGCTTGCGAGAAACAAGGGAGACGAGGAGGTGGTGTGTTTACGAGTTCCAACAATCAGAATAAGGGTGCTAGTAGCAGTGCTAATGTTTCCAAGGCAGTCAATAAACCAATTTTCAGTGAAGCCGCTAAAGCAAAGGTCAACAACAGTATCAAGTGCTATAATTGTCAGGAGTTTAGCCATAAAAGTAATGAGTGTACGAAGCCAAAGAAGAGAGCATTAGTTGCAGAGGAATGTGAGTATAGGATGTGGAAGCTGAAGTTGATTATTCTCAACCATCGAAGTTTGATGAAGATGAAGAAGTTGTGTCAGGAGATGAAGGATGTAATTTGATGACAAGAAGGTCTTGTTTAGTGCCAAAGCATGAGAATGATTCTAGTTGGCTAAGAAGAAATATCTTTAAGTCTACATGTACTATCTTGGGGAAGGTTTGTCGATTTGTTATTGATGCGGGAAGCTGTGAAAATATTATTTCTGAAGAAGCCGTTATGAAGTTAGGGTTGAAGACTGAAAAACACACTAGACCTTATAAACTAGCATGGCTGAAGAAAGGAGGAGAAGTGACAGTGGGAAGACGAGCGTTTGTTACATTTTCTATTGGGAAGAAGTACAAAGATGATATATGGTGTGATGTTATGGATATGGATGTTCGTCATTTACTTTTGGGAAGACCATGGCAATATGATCGAGCTGTACAACATAATGGTCGCACCAACAGCTAGAGTTTCATGTTCGAAGGAACTCAAATCACCTTAGTTCCTAAGAAGCGTGAACAAATTGAAAGCAAGTCAGAGAAGAAAGTGGAATCAACTAGTCTATTATCTACGAGAGAATTTGTTGAAGAAGTGAAAGACAGTGCTGAAATGTTTATGTTGATTGGGTATGAAACAAGTGAACTCATGAAATTCCTGCGGAGGTTAGACCAGTGTTGAATGAATTTGAAGATGTCTTTCCTGTGGAATTACCTAAGGAATTACCACCGCTGAGGGATATACAACATCAAATTAATCTAGTGCCAGGTGCTGTTTTACCGTATAGGCCACATTATCGTAAGAGTCTAAAGGAGCATGAAGAATTGAGGAGACATGTTGAAGAGTTACTTGAGCAAGGGCGTGTTCGAGAGAGTCTCGGTCCTTGTGCTGTACCAGCTTTGTTAGTGCCGAAGAAAGATGGTTCATGGAGAATGTGTACAAATAGCAGGGCGCTCAACAAATAACTGTCAGATACAGATTTCCTATGCCAAGACTTGATGATCTATTGGATCAAATCAGTGGGTCTGTAATTTTTTCAAAGATCTATCTTAAGAGTGGTTATCATCAGATTCGCATAAGACCAGGTGATGAATTGAAGACAGCATTCAAGACTTGCGAAGGATTATATGAATGGCTGGTAATGTCGTTTGGTCTATCTAATGCACCAAGTACATTTATGAGGGTGATGAATCAAATTTTCAGACCTTACATTGGAAGTTTGTTGTAGTCTGCTTTGATGATATCTTGATATATAGTCCTAGCACAGAGGAGCATATTCAACACTTGCGAACGGTGTTAACTATTCTTCGTCAAGAACAGTTCTATGCAGCAACAAAGAAATGCATGTTCATGACGCCAAGTGTTTTATTTCTAGGATATGTCGTGTCCAATGAGGGAATACAAGTGGACCAGAGTAAAGTAGCTGCAATCAGAAATTGGCCACAGCCCAAAACTATCACAGAAGTTAGAAGTTTCCGTGGGTTAGCTTCGTTTTATCGAAGATTTATACCGCACTTTAGTAGTGTGATGGCCCCTATTACTGATTGTATGAAGGGAAAGAAGTTTTCATGGACGAAAGAGGCAGGATGTGCTTTTGAGAAAATCAAGAAACTTTTAACCTCGGCATAGATTCTAGTGTTGCCAGATTTTCAGTTACTATTTGAGTTACATACGGATGCATCGAAAGTTGGAATTGGAGGGGTATTGAGTCAGAAGGGTTGTCCAATTCCCTATTTCAGTGAAAAACTTTCTGGAGCAAAGATGAGATACAATACTTATGATGTGGAGTTTTATGCTATTGTGCAGGCTGTGAAACATTAGAGACATTACTTGTTCCACAAAGAATTTGTTTTGTATACGGACCATGAAGCGTTGAAACGTTTGCAAGGGAAGAATAAAATTGCAGCTAGGCATGCATCGTAGATAGCTTATTTGCAAAAAATTACGTTCGTCGTAAAGCACAAGTCTGGAGTAACCAATCGCGTTGCCGATGCATTAAGTCGAAGGAGTAGTTTGCTAACAACTATGCGAGTAGAGGTGATGGGTTTTGACTTACTTCCAGATTTTCTTACTACAGATTCATATTTTTCTGGAATCCTAAACAAAGTCAAGTAGGGAAGCATGGATGGATATATGCTGGTTGATGGTTTTCTATTCAAAGGAAATCAGTTGTGTATTCCAGATTGCAGTTTACGAATGAAGATCATCAAAGAACTACATCAAGAAGGACACGTGGGCCGTGACCGTACTATGCAGTTGATCTCAAAGTCTTATTTTTGGCCGTCAACGAGGAAGGAGATTGAAAGGTTTGTTCAGAGGTGCCATATTTGTCATGTTTCAAAGGGGACCGTGACAAATGCAGGTATATATATGTCGTTGCCTATACCTACTAAGCCATGGGTGGATGTTAGTATGGACTTTGTATTGGGTTTGCCGAGGATGCAACGTGACAATGATTCTATCTACGTAGTGGTTGACCGGTTTTCAAAAATGGTACATTTTATTGCGCGCAAGAAGATGGCAGATGTAGTTAAAGTCGCACAGTTATACTTCAGAGAGATCTATCGACTTCACGGGTTGCCTGAATCTATTATATCGGATAGAGACACTCGTTTTCTGAGTCATTTTTGGATGAGTCTATGGAAAATGGTCGGGACAAAGCTGAAATTCAGTAGTGCTTATCATCCACAGGCGGATGGACGGACAGAAGTTGTGAACAGATCCTTGGGTAATCTATTGAGATGCCTCGTGAATGAAAATTTGAAGAGTTGGGATTCCAAGCTGTGTCAAGCTGAGTTTGCACACAACCATGCAGTTAATCATAGCACAGGTTTCAGTCCATTCCAGGTTGTTTATTCAACAATTCCGAAGGGACCATTGGATTTATCTATAGTACCACAGCAGAAAGGAGTGATCAAATGAGCTAGTGATTTTGTGAATGAGTTGCAAGAGTGCCACAAGGTTGTGCAGGAACGATTGCTTAAGGCGAATGAAAAATATAAGCAATCCGTCGATATTAAACGACGAAATGTTGAATTCAAAGAAGGAGATTTCGTGTATGCAATATTGACCAAAGATCGATTTTATATTGGTACTAACAACAAACTAGCTGCTAGAAAGATTGGTCCTTTGGAAATCGTAAAGAAGATCAATGAGAATGCTTATCAGTTAAGATTGCCGGATCATATCCATACTGCCGACGTTTTCAACGTCAAACACTTGATTCCATATCATGATAATAAGCATGTCGAAGAAGAGGAAAGTGTGAATTCGAGGTCGAATTCTTTTCAACCAGGGGAGGATGATGCAGCGCACCATTATAGTCATAGTTCCTTAAGTTGCTTGGCCTGCTATGAGTCGCGCCATGTTGAGTCGCAACCACATAAGTCGCTCCACGACCTTAAGCCGCCCCAACGATCAGCGCATCGTGATTTCCTTAAGTCGCACTAACTTAAGTCGCTCAACGACCTAACGGATCAAGGAAACAAAGCCGCATCTCTTAGGTCGTTCCCGGAAGCCACATTCCTTAAGTCGCACTCCTTAAGTCGTTCTGAAGCTTAAGTCGCCTATGTCGCTTTTGTCTCCCATTCCTTAGGTCGCTTGCGTCTTATGTCGCTTATTCTTAAGCCGCACTTCCTATGCCGCTAGCTCCTTAAGTTGTTCACTTATGCCGTTCAAGAAATCAAAGCCGATCACTTATGCCGCTATCTTCTTAAGTCGCTCAGTTAGGCCGCTTGCTATTTCTTAAGTCGTTGATCCCTTATGACGTATGTTGTGGAGTCGCATGAGTTGAGCTGCTGATTTCTTGTGTTGTATTGTTGTTAAGTCGTGAGTCGTTGTATTTTCGTATGTCGTATGTCGTGTTGTAATGTTGAGTCGTATATGTATTGTTGTAACACGTGTTGTTTGTTAGGTCGTGATTGTTAGGTCGTAAGTCGTGGCTGTTGAGTCGCAAGGTGTTGTAATTTTCCTATAAATAGTGGTCTGATGTCATTGTAAAAAGGGAGTTGATTTTGAATAAAATTTGTGTGTTTGCTTTTTCCACCATTGTTGAAGTTGAGTGTGATCTCCTTCTTCTTTCCTTCTTCGGGTTATTCGTGCGCGAATCAATGAAGTAGAAGCCAATTCTCGGTATCACTTGCGAGTGATCAACAATTGAATTGTAGATCTTTCAACACGGTATCTTGCAAGATCAACGGGTTGGAGATAGCTAGATTCCGGTATCGTCACGATCAACGGAATTGGGCATTTATCGTTCTATCAGGTTTATTTGACACGAAATCATTTCGTGAGGAAGAAAGCTGCGCCAAATTGGTATCAAAACATTATTAGCACGTCAAAGTTATATGACCTCACCCTAATGGGTGCTACCCACATAGCCTTGCTGCATATCCCCTGATTTTCAGTCATTCACGGTTGATGAGGCTTGAGGCTAAGCGTTACCTTTTAGAACATTTCACTTAGAATGCCCATCGTCCACCTAACGATGTTCTGAAAGCATTCATCCATACAAGTCCTTCTCGGGTTCGAACGGAACCGAAGGCACTACTCCTAATACATCCATTTGGAATCATCCTCAGGATTAGTGGCGACTAGTCCTTGCACTTCACTGCTCCATCTTCGACTCTGAACCCGTCTTCCGACGAAAATGTCCAAACCGGATCGAAATGGTTTTCGAGAATTTAATCCCGATCCCGGTCTCTTCGAAACGATCAACGCATTGGCCAATATTGATAGTCTGTGATTAACTATCAATTAACATTCACAAACAACCATCAAACAATAAATAATTTCCCCAAATTATTTATTAATCTTAAATTATCTTCACAAGATATATTTTCATTTTCAATCTCTTGAAAACAGTTTTCAACCCACACACTCCATATGGAATAAATTCCAAAATATTGATTTCCACTGAAAACATCCAAGCCAATTACTATAGATTTATAATAATTTAAATTAAAGCTATTTACATACTTTACTTGAAATATATACATACTTTTTAAAAGTTTCAAATAAAACTACTTTATAAAATATAAACTGTTTTTCTTCAAAATAAATAAGTCACGTTAAATTTTAAAATAAAGTTATGAAATCCTATACAAGTTTTTCAAATAAAACTTTAACGAAACTATCTTTACAATAAAACTAGTTTATAATATAAATATTAATGACATTCTTTTAAAGCATATACCGATTAACCCCTTTAAAATAATTACCTCTATTCTAATTTATTAAATATTCAACATTAAAAATTTTACAACTTAATTAAGAATTTTCTTAAAAACATTCTTTTAAAATCAAATTTAAAACTTTTAACTTTTACTTAAAAATCTGCTTTAAAACGTACTTGGCTTTTCAGGGAGCTACACTTCCATTTCAGAATAAACCAAAGAACCTTTTTATGAATCCCACACGATTTACCTCAATTCAAATTTACGTTTAAATCCCGTAAATTCCTTTCCACTTTAAAAATAAACTCCTTTTATTTTTAAACACATTCCCATCTCCTGGAAAACCACCTTCAAAATATATGCTTAAAATATTTAAAATAAAGCTACTAGAAATTACTTAATTAAAAAAACTTAAGGAAATATTTAGAGGTTTTCTAAGTAATTTAAGCCAAATTTAACCTTTAAAATAAAGTTATTAAATCAAATATTTATATTATAATTTCCTTTTGAAAACTTAATACTACTTTACCTTTAAAATAATTAAATATCATAATTACTTAGATAAGTATTGTAACGACCCGGAATTTTGGGAAATATCGATTTAATAATCTGTAATAATAATTAAATTGGTTTGATAAATTATCTTTATAATTTTAATTTAAATTGGTGAAATTAATCTTATTAAGAATAACAAATATTTAATCTGGTAAGTGTGGTCAATATCTTTAACAATTTAAATATTGGTTAGAATCGTTTTTCAAAAGCTAATAAATTTTATTCTATTTATAATATATATGTTTGATATATATTGTGAATGGGAATATCTTTTGTTTTAAATTAAAAATTGAATTTTCAAATTGTAATATATGTAAGCATATGTTATAATTTGATATTGTTTTGAAAATTTAATTTAATCTATTAATAAATTATATATGAATGAATATTGAAATTGAAGCCTTGTTTTAAAACATAATGTTTTTCAAAAGAAAATTTATTTTAATTCAATTGTTTCAAATATAAGATTGTTATTTATTTTTAAATAGGATAGTTTAAAAAGGTTTTAAACAAAGTTTTGTTTTGTCTTTCTCTTAAAGTATTTAAAATGTGATAGTTTAAAAATGATTTAAACAAGTTTTGTTTGTTTTCTTTGATAATGTTTAAAATTTTAAATGGTTATAAAAGTTTAGGTATAATGTTTAGATTTTAAATACATGTATAAGATTATATTTATATTATAATTAGTTTAGGATATTTTCTTTTAAAAGTAAACTTATTTACATATATGTAAGTATTTGTTTACCTAGTAAATTAATATGTTAGTTTATGTTTTAATTTAAAAATTAAATGAAAAATTAATTTAAAAATACTTAGGACAAATGTAATCATATTAGCCACTTTAATAACACTTGTAAATTAATAAAGGCATGCAAATGACATTTGTTTGAATTTAGAACATGTGGCAAAATTCTTATTTTAAATTTTAATAAAATTTTGAAAAGAAAACTTGCTTTTACAAAACACTTTCTCCTTTGTTTTCTTTCTTCGTTCAAAACAGAAATTTATTTCCAAAACCTGAAAACTGCACATCTGCAACCTTCAAAAACAAATCAAAAGCAAATATAAACTCAAACTAAATTACTACAATAACAAGTTCAAACCTAAGATTTCCAAAAGCTAATGAGATTGCAAATGAAGATCTGTTTCAGCAAATTTAAAATCTGCTACTCAAATCTGCAAATCTACATGTATCTTCAACCTGGAAATTTCAAAGCTTCAAATTGGAAAACATGCAAGGGTTCAGTTGCTTCAGCATAGAAAAAAAACTCAGACATGCAATTGCAGGGAGTTTCAAACAGCAAGCCTGGAAAGTTTAAACCGCTCTGCCTCTTTAATTTAACAGGTGAGTAAATAATTTTAAAAATAGTTTTGGTATAACTTGTGATTGAATGTTGATGCATGTGTTAATCTATATTATGTTATATGAAAATTCGTTTCACATTGGAATGCATGTTGAATTAAAATGTTGAATTTCCTGTAAAATTTAAAATAGATACTGTGTTTGCTAAAACAGTTCAAATCCTTCAAAAATCAGTAACTTGATTTTGGATGCAAATAGGACATTGATTTGTAAACGAAAACTGTTTGTAATCACATAACTTATCATCTAAAAATAATCATAGGATTTAAAAATGGATGAGTTTCTCAGAATTTTCAATTTACAGTAGAAAATCAAATTTGGGCAAAAATTTGTAATTTAAATTTCTAGTTTTGAATTTATAATCGAATTACAATGGAAAAGTTAGGATTTTTAGAGTTGATATCATAATTTTTAACTATGTAATTAGGTTGAATTCTTGGTTTGAATGTTTTGGGGTTTATTGGCAATTGTCGTTGATTGGCTTGATGATTGTAGCTAGGAATTGGATCAAGGCTAGAATTTCAAGTGTAGAATCAGGGAAAAATGCTGAACAAATTTTCCTATGTATAATTTGTTCGAATTTGGAACAATTAGGGTTTTTGTTCACAGTTTGCTTTCGGTATGAATGGTGAGGCATTGCCTCGTGTAAGTGGAATCGAGCTCGCTCGTTTTTGGGTTGGATGTCGTATGTGGGTGTAGTGTCTCGTTGGTGAGGATTGGCGAGGCATAACGACGACGTTGGGTTCGGCGGCTATGGAGTTTGGGTGATCCGTGTTCACTGCAGTTTCGAGTGAGGGGTGATTTTTCGATTCGAGTGCATAATTTCTCGAACTGGGTTCGAATTCATGCTCGCGTGGATCCATGGGACCGATGGGGATGGTCGCGATGATCAACTATGGCCGGAGGCGCTGGGACATATGCACGTGTGCACGATTAGTGCACTGGGTTGGGAGTTTGGAGAAGAAGGGTTACGGCCCGAAGTTACTCTCGCGTTTTCATGAAGACGACTCGAGTAGTGATGCTGGGAATTAGATACGGGGCAGACTCGTGAGTTTTAGGTTTCGAGTCGAGTAGCTGAGCATTCGAACTCGAAGGATAGGTTACTGTGTTTGCTCGCGTGTTTTAGATTAGGGGTTCGGGTTAATACTGTAAATTATTAAAGAACTAATTCAACTTGTTGAATAAACTGAGGTTAAGGTTGCTAAGTCGAGTTTAGGTTGTAAGCTTTTCTGGTAATTACTGTGAATGAGATAAATTTGTAAAGTAAAGTTTTAAAAGTAAGGTTTTAATAACTTAAGTTTTCAAATTTTATTTAAAATTGAATAAGTTTAAAATTTGATAATTAAAGTGTTTAAACTTTTAAAGATGATTTCTAAATGTTTATTTCCAAATAAGATTAATGTTAAGATTTTGAAAATCAAATAGAATAATTGGTTTTCAAGTTAAAAAAAAGATTTGATGAATTTCAAATAATTTATTTATGAAGATAATTATGGATAATTTATTATGAACTTAAAGGTACTTAATTTAATTATGATTCATTAATAAGTAAAAGTTTAATTAAGAATGATGTTTTCTTAATTAATTAAAGATTTTGGAATATATTAGAAGTAATTAATTAATGGTTTAATTAATTTTAAATAATTAGTTAATTGTTTATTTAATTTTAAATAATCACTTAATTATGGATTAATTAAGTGTGATTGCTTAATGAATTAATCAATGGTTAATTTTTGAATGTGATTAGAATGTTAATTACTTAGGGAAGTAATTAGGGAAGTTACTCATGGTAGTAATTAATGAAAGTGATTAATGGGATCACTTAATGTTATCAATTATGGAATTGATTAACTTAATTGTTTTGAAGATAATTAATTATGGAGTAATTAATTAGTTAACTAAGATTTATTTAATGATGGAATTAATTATTTGTCAAGTAATTAATTTAAGAAGTAATTAAGATTTATTAATAAAAGTAATTAGAAGATAATTACTTATGTAAGTAATTAAGAGTTAATTACTTAATTATTTTAGTCAAATAATTAATGTGATTAATTAATTAATTAAAGAATGAGATTAATTTAAGATTAATTACTAAGTGTAATTAATTAAAATGGAATTAATTAATTAAGTAATTAATTAAGGATTAATTTTTAATTTAATTGTTTAATAATTACTTAATGAAGTAATTAAGATTTATTAAAGTAATTAATTAAGATTAATATAATTAATTAAGAAGTTAATTAATTAAGATAGTAATTACAAATTGATAATTACTGTTTATGATTAATGAGATGATTAATTACAAGTTAATTATTTAATTAATTAAGGGATTATTAATTAATAAAGATTATTAATTAATATAATTAATGAAGTAATTAATTTAAATATGATTAATTAATTGTAATTAATTAAGGATTAATGTAATTAATTATAGATAATTAATTTAAGAAGGATCATTAATTTTGTAATTAATGATAGTAATTAAAGGTTAATTACTGAATATGGTTAAGGATAATTATTTGAATGTAATTAAAGGATAATTAATCGAGGAAGATTAATTAAGGAAGATCGTAAGAGATGATAATGAATTTGATTTGTAATAAATCAATAGTCCAAGTGATTAAAGGATAGTAATTAATTTAATTAGAGATTAATTAAATTGATTAAGAGCCAATCAATTCTGCTATGGGTGATTGATTAATATTGAATGGTTGATATTGAGTGATTGATATTGGATGTTGAATGATATTGGATGGTTGATATTGGGTGTTTGGTTGATACTGGATGATTTGGATGACTATGATATTTGTGAGATGCTGCTTTGTGAGATGAATGTTGATATGAATTATAGTAATAATGTGATTCATCTATCTGTTTATATATCATCCTGAATATAAGTTTAATTGATTAAACCCTTAAGTACAACTTGGACATTAAAATGGCGTTTGGTTTCGATGAGACCGGGATCGGGTTTCCATATTTGGATATCCGAAAACCACATCGATTCCAATTAAACGTTAGGTCGTTAATCCAAGTGGAGCAAGTGAAGACTCGAGGTGTAAGGGCTATACGTTAGTATAACTCTGTGGGTGATCCGTAATGAGTTTGACGGAATAGTACTTATAGGTTCGAGATGGAGATTAGAGTGCAAGGGCTATGGTCGTTGACTCTGAAGGTGATTCCAAAATGAGTGCAACGAGATAGTGCATTCGGTTTCGTTCGAACCCGGAATGAACTTGTATGGATTGAATGCTTTCAGAACATCGTCAGGCGGACGTTGAGCATTCTAAGAGATGTGTCCTATAAAGGTAATCGCAGCCTCAACCCTCATCAACCGGGAATGGCTAAAACAGGGGAGGTGCAGCAAGGCTTCGTGGGTAGCTCCCACTGGAGAGCAAGATTTACTCCTGTCTAGAAGTCCCTTTTTATTCGGCTGTGTGGGGCGGTTGAATTCCGGACAACCTCCGGGGTTGTCTTGTTTGGGACTGTTCAGTAAGGAATGGTCCCGGCCTTGTGTTGCAGGGGAGTGGGAGTACTCCTCGGTACGGTGATCTAGGCCACGTACTGTGACGGGTGGTATCCCAGTAGCCCTGCCATTGATGGAAACCCATTCTTCCTACGAGACCCTACGGTTTTGTTTGTATTACCCACTTTTGTGGCTAGTAGCTGGAATTTAATGAATGTAACAATTTCGGCTATTTCTTATTTACTTGAAAACCCTAGACACTATTATAATATCACTGGATTTCCTATCAAATGTTTTGGTTAGCATAAGGTTAAAACTTTTCCATGTTTATGTGTGGGAAGTCTTACGTGATATCCTTTCTTTTCAAAGGATTTTCTAAAGTTAAGCAATTTTTAAACCGTTTACTCACACCAGACCCCTGTCTGACCCGAGTGTTTATTTTCTGTTTTATTAAACTCTTGGGTACTCATATTATGTATGAGTAGTCAAGTGGTTCAGGTTAGCTTGACGAATTCTGGAGGAGTAATGGAGCAGGAGGCATCCACGTGTAGATATATTATGTTTCCGCTGTGTATGTTGTGTTTGTATCTAGTATATTTGAGTTGTATGAATTAGACAGATGTTTATAACTGTCTAATATGTGTTGTATAAGTTGTGTACTCTGATATAATCTGATACTATGAAATATTTTATGTGATATATTATATTTCATTCGTTCCGCTGTGAGTTCTCTGATGTTGTTGTTTCTTCTTTCTCTTTCTTTTCTTCTTCTATCCCTTTCTTTCTTCACTAGTGATACGATTTCCTGGAGATAGGAAGTCGGGTCGCTACAAGTATTTACTTATACTTAAAAATAATTAAAAATAATATGTATATATTTTTCTAAAATATTCTAAAACACATTTTAAACTGCCAATTTATATTTTGAAAGCTTTTCTTTGAAACATACCAAATTTCCAAGAAAAATGCACTTTCCATCCTTTAAAGATAATCTCATCTTTACTTTTAAAACAATTATTCCTTTCTTATAGAATTTCCTACCGGAAATTTATATTTCCAAATTTATCCACTGATAAATATTTTATTCCACTTTATTTGTAAAGCAAATTTTCAAATTCCCATTTCTCATCACAGTTTCAAACCTCTTAACAAATTCCAAATCAATTTCCTGACTTTAATTTCCTTAATTTCATTACTTAAAAATTCCTTTCATTTTCCTTTAATCCCAATTCATTTATTGATATTTTAAAAATACCAAATTATATTTACCCAACCATAACATAGTATAAAAAATTCCAAATCAATTTATCATAGGATATCAATAAGTTATACCACAGATTATGAATATAATTTCTATTTGTGAGAAATCCAGTTGGATCCCTCCAACCTGCTTCCCTGCATCCATAGATGTCAGCACAAAAAAGAAATATCGATCCAATCTGATAACCATTATCACATTCAACCAATCAAGCAATCATTTAAATATTAACTATTTAAACTAACTAGCATTCCAGATGTGAGTGAGATAAACTCACCATGAGTTACGAAACGCCAAGCGTTTTAATTTTAAATTAAATCGAACGCCTTCGATTTAACCTAAATTCTTCGCGAACTCCAATCGATCTTAGATCTGAACTGCAGCATAGAAATCCTCGCTGCGGTTCCAACGCCGCCAATTTCGTCGAAATCCGACTATGCAAGCAAAAGATATTCAGTTTAAAGATTTTTATATATAATTAAAACAAAATTCTTTTTTTATTTAATATTACCATCGGCCGTAAGATTAAGCTAACAAATCCAAGTCGCACTACTCTTCTTCCTCACGCGACATCAGGTTCGAACAAACCCATCATCGGCTTCTAGGGTTTGGAACCTCTCCTCCCCTACTCGACTACACGACGATCAGTCGACTCCACCACGAAGCCCATGACCTGCTCCACCACCGCCCCAAGTCCCGACGAACTCGAGTCTCCCTACGTCTCGTGATTCGCGTGCGAACACCCGACGAACACGGCCCTCAAACTCCCCCTCCACTACGCTAAAACCCATCACCACCTTTGGATGTGGCGATCTCGGAGAGCTCTACGATTCTCTAGTTGGTGGATTTGGCTAAAAGTTGATGGATGGAGATATTTTTGAGATGGAAGGCAATGCATTTCCGGCCATAGAAATAGGATAGAGCGGCGGCTAAGAAAACGAGGGTTTCTGCCCTTGTACGTATATATATACACGTTTATAAAACATTATTTTATTAATATTCTCAATTTTAACAAAATTTTACAAACGAACTCCAAATCTCACGTGCCGCCAGGCGTTTATAAGGTCTTACCCGCATTCCGAACACAATGGAACATGTTTCGGAAGCTAATTCAATCATATATGGAAGATGGCTTTTTGAATCGAGTTTAAATATTAAATTATCGATTTTAATTTCAACGCGTTTCTCACCCGTACGAACAAACGGTAAATCCAAACGCTACGAGATTCGAAATCCGATAATAATTAACTATTTTGAATCCAATGGAACTGGTTTCATCGAATTCCGAGACTGTGTCCCGGAAGGCTGGTTTAACTCGTCGATTAAATCGAGCGATTTCCGAAGTCGTCGAAATCACTTAAAATTTCACTTTTTAAAACTTGACTAGCTTAATTATAATCATACAGAATTTATATTTATATTAGAAATCATTCTGATTCATTTCGAATCAAAATCTGATTATTACATTATTATTATTATAATATTAAATCCTATTATTAAATTAATATAAAATTCCAAATTCAACTTATCGACTTTTAATTCCATCTAAAAATCCAATAGAAAAATTCAAATCAAACTAAACTTAAAATAAACCTTAGAAACCATTTTCATAACTATTTACCTCCAGATTCACAAATCATCCCAATTCCTAAATATTAAATTATTATAATTCAATTTCAATTGAATTGTCATATTCGATATTTTAACTAATTATATTAATTTAACCAAAATCTTCTTATTCAATATCAAATTATAATTCACATTCAACATTTAAAATGAATTAAATATTCAAATTCTAATGACCAAAATTCTGGGTCGGACCTGAACTTTTGCAATAGTGACAAGTAAAGGGCTTCGGACACTTATTTACATAATGGTCCTTAGAACCACAGTTGTTGCACTGCCCACGACTAGAAGTAGGAGTCTTTGCTGCCGAAGTTGCTTGCTTCCCTTTCTTGTTGGGATAAGGGACTTTGAACTTAATAGGCCTCTTCTTGTTGTTGTTGAAGTTTTGTTTGGCACTCAAAACTTAAACATCACTTTCTTTATCGGCCTCTTCAAGTCGAAGAGCGATATCAACAAGCTGGTCGAAAAGAAACTTCCAATTTCAAAAGTAAAGGCCTTTTGAGGTTCTTATTCAATCCATAGACAAACTTTTGATTTTTCTTCAATGGGGTATTAATATACTCGACCCCATATTTAGAGAGAGATTCAAAAGATGCGACGTAATCCGTCATAGAAGATTCACCTTGAAAAAGGTCAATAAAGCACCGAGCTAAAGTTACTTTTTCAGCTTTTGGTACAAGCTTTAACTCGAACCTTTCCCGGAATTGCTCCCATGTAAGATCCGCTTCAATAATTTCCGAAATTAAAATCTCACACCAATCTAATGCTCTTTCTTGGAGCATGCTAGAAGCCACTTGGACTCGATGGAGATCAACAAGATTCATGCGAGAAAAGATGCGATCGCATGTTCTAAACAAAGCTTGGACTTCTATAACGCTTTCGGAACCTTTGAATGAATTTCCACCCAAATTGGTATAATAATTGCACAAGCGTGCAAATCCAAATTTAGGGTGAGTAGGCTCTGGATTGGGTCTGACAGCTTGCGCATTATTTACAAGATCAAAAAGCTGCTGGGCAAACATAAATACTCCATCGTAAGGAGTAGCACTGGATTAACCGGTGCTGGGACGGCCTGATCTAACCATTTCTCTTCTTTAAGAAAGAAAGAAAGAAAGAAGAGGAAAAAGGTTATTCTTGGAATGAATATCAAACAATCATGATTAATAAAACAAGGCATCATAAAAGAAAATAGGATAGAACGGGTTCGAACACTCGGATAAATCCTAAGGTACGATTCCTAAGAAAGACTTAGGACGATGATTCTGGCTATAATATTCTATATTGTTTCGAAGTTTGGCTTTGATACCAAGCTGTGATGCCCCACCTCTATACTCACACTAGCCAAGGACACTATGGAGTAATTCCGTCGACTAGCACGAAGAATAAGGCTGTTGAGGAGCAACCGTCCGCATAATTGCTTTGTGCGAGTGCCGATATGCCATATAGAAGGTCGCGCATTATATTTAAAGAGGAAATCCGACATATCAAGTACAAATTCAAAGCTACTACACGGTGGATATGTAGTCTTCGAAAACAAATATAAAATAAGCATAACATAAATCAGTCATAGATATTCATATCACAAAGGTGGAAACAGATATGAATATATCACATAAAAGTGTACATCAAAGTAGTGGTCATGTAAGATCCACTACAGCACAAAAGAATAGGTACAAGTGCTAGACAAAAGAATAAGTATACATCAAGGAATCTCTATCTCGAATGTATAAAATAAAAACTACCAAGCTAAGTAGTTAGCCAAAAGTCAGGTGACAGTCCCTGATAAGAAGTCAAGTAGAAGTACCTGAAATACATCGGCCAGACCCGAGTATTATTTAAGAAGAAAATAATAAACGGATCAATATAGCTATAAATATCATATAAAATGAGATAGGATAAGAGATATGACAAAAATTTATGATAACAATAATGTCATACTTTGACAAGTATACATTAAATAACAACAAAAATCATACAATATCTCCAACTTTCTCAAACACCAAAAAGAATGTCACATTCTTTAGCTTATTCACCAAACCATAAATATTGATACAACTTATCAATGTAAATCACAAAAATTAGTGAAACACAAATTCTAGAAATCATCAATTAGAAATCTAGAAATCACAACGGGTGAGGCCTATCACAAATGGGAGCATGAAAACTCAGCAACACGTGCATCACAAACGAAATGCTATTCGATGGTCGTTAACGATCAATTTTGAGCCAAGGCTCTATAAACGGCCCGAAGACCATGGGTCGCTACCCCACCAATTTTGAGCCGAAAACTCCACAAATGGGGTTTAGTCCCCCACAAACAAAGAGACATTGCACATCGCTAGTCTAAATCACAAAATGAACATCATTGATCGATAAGTGTAAATTACACTAAGATAGTAAATAAACGAGTTTAGCTTCATGTCCCATAACCAGCAGCTTAACTTAAGTATTTACGAACAAATTATAGATTTCCACTCGAAAATTGTCACAAGATTTCAATCGAACAAGTCCAAGAATTAACCGACAAAGTAAACATGAGTGTTTCGTAACACTTGTTTTGCCAAGTCATCTAATTGGATTTCTCGAACGAATGAGGTAAAGGTTCGTATATACTAATAGATTGGAAAACGGTTTTAAAAGCGAGCTTTATATTGAAAGTAAATGTTGGAATCGTTTTGATGAAAGAGTTTTAGTATGTACTACTAGTATAGAAACCTTTGTATTTTAAAGTGACAAATCACAGACAACGACTGTAAAAACAATCGATCACCAAAAATTCACATTCGACGACGTGAATTAAAACCCCAAAAATCGATATCAAACCCAATCAAATGGATATTCACAAAAACCCAAAAAAGAAGTCATCAATGTCGATAATAAATGAAAACAACCAATCGGATCAAAAAAAATCGATAAAAATTGAAAATCCAATCAAAAACAGCCAAAATAGGCAAAATTGGCAGTTTCAGACGTTTGAGGGTTAATCCAAACATCTGGATTTGGGTTTTGGAAATATTTCAGAACCCTCCCAGATGTCTGAATGCTAACCAAACGTTTGAACACTAACCAGACGTCTGGTCCAAAACTCTGCCATTTTTTCTTTTCTGCCTCTTATATTTTTTTCTCCAGGGACCATAACCAGACGTCTGGACTTGATCAACCAGGCATCTGGTTGCCTGTTCTGGGCAATAATTTGCCTAGGCCTATGATGGCCAAATTGATTTGGAAGCGATGGACGAGCGATGGAGGCTAGGGATTTATGCCAAGCAACAACCCAGCCCTATTGGCTTTTCGGTACACCCCAAATAACATGTTCAAACATCCAAGATAGGATCTTTGAAAAATTTGACTTCAAAACACCAAAATTGGAAAATTCACCAAATCAAATCAAATCAAAAGCAACTGAACATGAAATAGATGTTACGAATTCATACCTAACAACAATGAAAGCTATAGACATAGATGTGAGTTCAAGAACTCACCTTTAAACTCAAAAACAACGAATGAGAAGCTTTAAAACAAAGCAAGACCAATTCCTCTTCAATACACCTCTAGAATCTTCAGTCTATTATCAAAGATGAAATTTTTCCTAAGTTAGGTTATAGGAATTTCTGGAAATTGAAGAGAGAATGAGATGGAGAAAATGAAGAGGATGCTTACCTAAGCTTCTCTTTGATTTTAGAGCTAGAACTTGAATTTCCTAAGAGAACTAAGGCTTAGGAATTTTGATTTCCCTTTCTTTTCCCCATTTTTTACTTTAGCTTGAAAGTGTTAGGAAATGAGAATTAATGAAGAGAAGGGGGGTGGAGTTAGGGTATTATGTTGGGTTAATGGGCTGAAACCCAAACCCAAAGCCCAATAGAAAAATAGCAAAATTCTAGTCAACTCAAAACATATCGATGTTTATACTCCAAAAGGTCGCAAATGTCATTTTGGACTCAATGGAAATGGTATCTAGTCCCAATTCGATTGTTTACAAAAAGTAGCATTTCTGACTTTAATCCGACTAACGATGCTGTATTTAAATAAAACATTTAAATATACATTCGTAGAATATGCGGGTTGTTACACAACCCTTCCAGAGCCGATGCCATCCCCAGGTCGCTTCGTCTCCGCCTATTCAAGAGAGATTATCGCGTGTCGTTTTCCCCCTCATCTGTCGATGCCATCACCTAACTCACGTGTCACTCGAACTGTAGAAATCTGAAGTTTGGTAAGAATACATGAATTAGAGGATTGAGGAAATTGCCTGGCCGTCATCTCGATTTCAAATTGCCTAAGCGCAACGCGTTCGAACCTTATTTGTATTTTTTTTAAACTGTCGATCGACTTCTGATTTGAGGTGTAATAAGATGAAGAGGTGGTTCGTCTCTCTGGAGAAGAAGGAATGATCTATGTGATTTTTAAAAGGAGAAAGATGGTGTGTTTTGAACGTTTTATCTTGTGATTTTTGAATCTGAAAAGAAAAGAAAAGATGTGATTTAAACGTGGTGGGGGCTTGGGTACGATGTCGTCGGCTTTGATTGGACTTCAACTTGAATATATATATATATATATATATATATATATATATATATATATATATCTCACATTACATAACCCGATATTTTGAACCCCTATGGAGGCGTGTCGCTAGGCGTTCATAATGTTATCCCCTATTCCGAACGTAATGGAAAAGGTGTCGAGTCCTAATTCATTCATATGGAGAAGATAGCATTTTGGACCCAATTAATATTTTGAATTTTCAATACAAATTTCAGCACGTTTCTATCCCGTACGACAACACGATAGCCTCAAATGCTACGAAATTTGAAATCCGATAATAATACAATATTACTTTTAAATTCAATTTTTAAAACTTATATTGTCTTCAATATTATTAATATGAATTTTATAAGCTTTTAAATTATGTTTATCGAGCTTAAAACTCAAGATACAATAACTTAACCAAAATCCAATTATAAAATTAAATAATTAAATTATCCAATAAATTGCTATATTTAAATTCTGAATTTATTCTATAAAAAAACCTAAGTTTTCCATATTCGAAATCAATTCAAAATTCAAATTCAGTATTTTAAAACCATTTAAATATTCTGAATCAAACGTCAAAAAATCTGAGTCACTACATTTCTCCCCTTTAAAAGAATTTCGTCCTCGAAATTTCTTCGGCAGGAAAATGCTAAAAACCCATTAACTTTTCCAAAAACCCACTTAGTGAAAACTTGATATTCACTTTTCTAATCTTTTAGTCATTACCAAAATAATTAGTTTTCTATTCTAATTCCAAAGCCCTTATTTCAATTTCAATTTAAAATCAATTTGTCGTTAACAAAAAATTTCAATAAATTTCTAACACACTAAATTTCCGAAAATTTTTGACAGAGTATCCCTTGTTGGTGAACCTATTGCAATATGACAAGAGAGATAAATATATATATATATATATATATATATTTATATATCGAACCACATGGTTGGAAAACAAAATATATAACAATATTCTATATTTTTGCGGTATTTAATTCGAAAATGTACCTTATTTTTGCATTTTTAAGTAAGCGACTTATATATTTTCGCAATTCGCGCAATCAAAGTCAAGCAAAACAGCTCCAGGTACCTGTACTTACTCAATTTAAACACGTAAGTACCAAATATATGAAATTCCATGACATTTCATTTATTTAACTAATGCAAACACAAGAATTTCATAAACTATCATGCTAAGCAAATATTCATAAGCAACTACAATGTTCCAATACTAATTTTATTGCTTTCACTCGATTTTTATGCCATTCCATTCAATTCGGAAAGATTTACAACAAAGTTATTTTCATTCAATTCATTTTAAACCAGACAAACTTGTATTCTTCCCAAATTGATCAAAATCAATTTATTCACTTGCCATTTATTCAACACAAATTTTATTTACTTCCGTTTACGTCAAACAACAATTTTTCTATGCAAATTCGGCGCTATACATTTAATAGAACAACCATTTTAAATTTATTCCAAATCAATTTATATTTAATTCCATTCCTTTTTAATTGGTTCACAACCAATACAATTACATTCCATTCATATTCACATCAATTGTTTTCAAATCCATTTTATTTAGCTCGAAACATTCCATGCCATTTCATTTAATGGCCGTCTTATAAATTTATTTGAAGCAAAGCTTCCATTAAATATTAACTTAAGTTATTTATTTCAATCATTTTAACCAACAACTTAAGTCCACTTCTATTTGCAACAAATTCCATTTCAATTTATTTAATTAGTTCATTCACTCAATCCACTTCAAATTTCTAATTCCATGCTCGAATTCAATCTAGAATCTATTTAAATGATAGTAAGGCCATATTCAATTCATCTACACTTCAAATGAATTTATTTACAACTCGAACCATTTCTATTTCAATTCAATTTTTTATTTTCCATTCAATCCAAATTCAACTCAATTTCATTTAACTTAGTTTAAGTTAAATTTTCAATTCAATTTTATTTCACAACTTAATTGAATTTTATTTTTCAATTCGATTCATTCACATCACAATTTAATTCGTTCAACTAGTCTACTTTACTAATTTATTCCATTCAAATCACAATCAACTAAATTTTTGAAATTTTATTTATTCAACTTAACTTTAGTTGAATTCTATTTAATTTTATATCTCAATCTGGATTGATATGATTTCTAATCCAATTTTATTTAACTTAGCTCAAGTTAAATTTTATTCTTTCTAACCTACTCAAGTTTAAATTTTATTTCCAAAATACAATTCACCTATTTTTTCCTTATTTAGAATCATTCTCGATTTATAAGTTTATAACTTATTTCCTGATTATCTTCAAATTATTTAGATAAGGATTCCAGAATTTTTAAACATCTGGTATTTATTTCAAACCATTTTAAAATCTCATATATTCCAAATCACACTTGTTAAACTTAAACCAAACCTGGTTTTTATCCAAAACAAATTCCCTTCGGAATTTCCATAACAAAACTTGTTCTCCCCGAAATCTCTATATCAAACCACACTGGTAGCAATCCGTCACTTAGAAACTCGAAAATGAATACCGATGATGCTGCAGTCATCACCTAGATTATTTTCCAGCTATCGAAGTGAGTTCAGTGCTATAACATCTTCAAAATCCATTTAAAACAATTTTCTATTCAAAATATCTCATCTGACCCGAGTATTATAATAAAATAACACCCGAGTCAGTCTGGAAAACCAGCATGAGCAAACACACTCAATTAACTATTAGGGTTATCAAAACCTTTGAAAAATAAAGGTATCTCGTAAGGTCGCGTCACACATAAACACGACGGGTTTTTGCCTTACGATAACCAAAACGTTTTATAGAAAGTCCCGTAATATTATAGTAGAGTCTAAGTACAAACACTTATCCAAATGGCCAAAATTATAACATTAATTGAATTCCAGCATACTAGGCTCTACAAACAAAACCGTAAAGGCTCGTATTAGATAATGGATTCCATACAATGACTGGGGTACCGCCCGTCTTGGTACAATTCTAGAAAAATGTACCGAGGACCTCGTCGGGATCCCCTAAAACACAAGGCCGGCCTATCCCTAACACGGATAGAACCGAATAAGTTATCACTCCGGATGTTCCCACCCTTAAAAATTGAGCGCTCCCTTTTTCATGCACAATCATATCATAATTTATATATATTTTCGAGGGTATCTAAAAAAGTGATAACATACCCTAATTGGGTGCGACCCACTTAGCCTTGCTGCATCTCCCCTGTTATAGTCAATCTTGGTTGATGAGGCTTGAGGCTAACGTTACCTTTCAAGAATAATTCCACTTAGAATGCTCATCATCCTTCAATGACGATGTTCTGATAGCATTCGTCCATATAAGTTGTCCTGCGCTTGGACAAACTGAATCGTCGTCTTCACTATCTTCACGATATCCATTTTTAACATTCAAACCGGATCGAAGTGGATTTCGGACAATTAAATCCGATCTCAGTCTCTTTGAAATGATCAATGAAATTGGCCAATATTTGATAGTCGATTATTTACGATCAATATAACATCCATACGCAGTCGTTAGTCCTTATAATTTTCCAAAATTTAACTTGAAAATATCTTTATAACATATGTATTTAAATCTCTTCCAAAATTTCAACATTTGAGAGAACTCAAATACTATATCCATATCAGAATATTTCAAACCATCTCTTATTTCAACACTTAGAAAAATATTCAAAAATATTTTTTTTAAATCCTTACTTCTCAACACTTAGGAAAGTTCCATTTTTTCCCTCCTCGGAATCCTACACAATTCATAATGTAAATTTCTTAACTCGTTTACAACGAATTCTATAAGTTTCGGGTTCCATAATTAATTTCCTTTAATATTTCCAAAGTTAAAACACTTGTCTATAACTCCAATTTCCCCTTTTCTACTTCTTTTATGAATTCTATCTCATTTTTCGAAGTTCACTCTTATTTAACTACTTTGGAAATTTTCTTACATTTTTCTCAAATTCCACTATGAGAATTCTCATATAAATCCCATCTACTGAATAAACCCTATTTCCAAATCTAGAGAAGATTTATAAATAAATTTAAATCATTACAAAACTATATATATAAAGTGTTTAAAAGAATAATAATTTATTTTTAAAACATGTTCAGGTAATTATTTAAAATATCAAAACACTTTTTATAAACACCAATAACTCATTTTTAGATAACAAATCGATTTACAAAACTGATTATAAAAATTAGAATTTAATTTCGATTAATATTAGATATTTGAAAAATTCACTTTCGAAGTATTCCAATACTAACTAGTTTAAAATTGCATAGTTAATAAAATTTCCTTTTTTAAATCAAAACTTAACTTCCTAATAAAATATATTTTAAAATCCCAATAACCAATTCAATTCATAAATCCCTCTCGATTTACAACACATCGATCCAATTCTGATTCTCTAACCATCCTCTTTTTTCAAAAATTGAATCTACTATTTTTCTCAAAAATCTATTTTTAAATCTCGATATAAATTCACCCTGCAAAATTGTATTTCAATTTATCAACTAATTTCGTTTTCCCTTGTTTATAAACATCGTTTATAAATTTATAACTCCTTTGAGTTTCACCTGTTTATAAAACCAATCCCATTTATAAAATCTCACTTTATAAATCCATTTCTTAATAAATTCTATATATTTCACAAATCCATTTAAAATATCGATTTCAACTCCTTTTCGTATTTTCCAAAAATATCGTTTAATAATCCTTTATATAAAATATATTAAAATCACTATTTAAAATATTTTACGATAGTTAAATACAAACCAAAATTGATTGTTGTTTTTATCCAAATCAATTTCTTAAAAATAATCCAAATTTTGATATAAATATCTTATATTCAAAATATCCTTTTAAATTCCAAAAATAATATTTATGGTATTTAAAATTACCAAAATTTAGGCCAGTGCTACCATAGCATCCAATAATTCACATTACAACAATAATCTATAAAAGATTATTCCAACACATCATATATTATTATATATGAAAAACAACCGATATAAATTTGAGGAATCCAGTTGGATCCCTCCAACCTGTTTTCCTACATCCACAAATGTTAATACAGCATAAAAATACCAATCCCACTTCGAGGGGGATATCGCGGTTTATAGGGTCATCCGCTATTATGTGTGGCGCATAGGGTCTCTTCAGCTCCAATCGGCGATAAATAAATCCAACTACTAATATATATACTACTATATATATTTAACATCCAAACTGATAATAATTTATAATTTCAACCTGCATCTAATAATTAATTTTAACTATTTAAAACTAATTCTTGTAATCCAAATTAGTGAGAATTTCTCACCTTTATTTTTTTGTAATACGTTCCAATTTTTGATTCCAATGCGTAGATTCTGCAGCTACGAATCCAAACGACTGATTCCATTCGATTTAAACCTCGTATGAAGACGTTATAAAATTTATAAGTTATTGTGATTTACAATTGTATTTTAATAAACTGATTAACATAATTTTTAACTGATAATAATAAAATTAATTAACGCAACTCTCACCTTCGTCTAAGCACTTGAAGCTTTCTACGGACCATACCCATAAAATCTGATCTTCTCCCTCTTCCATCCTCGTTTCATATGACATTGATTAATCCTGAAAGGATGAGCATTCCATTGATGATTTACGCCAAAATCATCAAGAAACCCTAGTTTACGATGCTCTATTGCCAAACATTGTTTCCCGGTATCAGCACCATCAAACCATCAACTTTAGCCATATCTCCATTGAGCTGCCAGCCTCCCTAGACGTTCACCTTCCTCCATCGATGACCATGACTTCATCTACTCCATCGAAGACGTCGAACTTCCTTCCTTCCGTCGTGCGTATGCCAAAACCCCCCTTTTTCGACCGCATCCTACCACATGTGATTTGAAATTGAACCTAACCCTAGCTGATGAATGCGCTACCCTCACTGCCGACCATCCCCTTCAACTACCACCCACTTTCTTGCCACAGAGCCGCCGCCTCCACTTCCTCGTGCTCGAGAATGATCCCATGACCAGGTCATGATTTATATATTTTTTTCTTTCTATTTTGTCTGCTGCATTTTTTTGTAATGATCGAACTGATTTGAACTGAAAGAGGGAAAAGAGAATTCGTGATTTTAAATGTAGATGAGAGAGGTATTTTGAAAAGATACAGTGACTGAGTGAAAGAAGAGACAGCCCAGTACAATCAAAGAAAATAAATTATTTAATTTTTTTTTCAAAATCTCTCGATTTAAGTAACTCAAAATTTCAAACCTCTATCAACGCATGCCGCTAGACGTTTACAATGTTATACCCGTTTTTCGAATGCAAAGGAACAAGTTTCATGTCCTAATTCGATCGTATAGAGAAGGTAGCTTTTTTGGACCCAGTTATTTTATTAAATTTCGATATTAATTCAAAGCATTTCTATCCCATACGATCAAACGATAATTCCAAACACTACGAAATTTGGGATCCAATAATAATACACTATTACGGACCCAATGGAATCAGTTTCGTCGAATTTTAAGACTGTATCCTAGATCGCAATTTTAATGCGCCGATTAAATCGACGATTTCCAAAATTTGCTAAATCGCATGAAATTTCGATTTTAAAATCTTACTGAATTATAATTTCAAATTCAATAATTAAACCATTTAAATATCCCAAATCAAACGACGAAAAATCCAGGTCATTACAGTATACAATGACAAGGCACCAGGGTGCCGTCTATCATAGTAAACCTCTAGAAAATGTTCCAAGGGCCTTACCAAGACCCCCTACCAACACAAAATCAGGCCACTCTTACTAAATAGTACTGATTATGTCATCATCTCGGTTGCTTTGCAACCATTTCCTCATGAGATCTCACATGCACATACCAAATCCATAAATATTTGTCTAGAAGGGTGATGACCACACCCTAATGGGTGCAACCCACATAGCCTTGTTGCATCTCCCATGAATTTTGTCATTCCAGGGTTGTGAGGCTTGGGGGTACATTTTACCTTTTTGACGCATCTCGCTTTGAATGTTATGATTGCTCTCCAAACAACAATGCAATGCCAACATTCATCCATACAAGTTGTTCGGGATATAACAAACCGAAGACACTACTTCAATATATCCTTAGGATTAATAGCAGTAGCTCTTGTACTTCAAAGAATTCCATCTTCTGTTCTACCATCTTCACGATGTCTTCAGTTCAAATGCTTGTGTCGATTCAAAGTGGTTTTCGGATAACTCACGTTTATCCAATTCCGATCTCTCTGAACTGATAATCAATAGTTTTTGGTTGACTCGATCATAGTTCTTTCATAAATAAACAGAGAATATATATGAGCGGAAATCACTTCCTGACTATTTAAGTGGATGGATTCCTTTATTATTTATTCTAGAAGGACACAACAAGTTTATAAGTTTAGTATAGCATCATCGAAGATAATTGTACTATATAATTCTTATGTTTTTCCTAAATACTTCCTAAGTCAAAATAGACCAAGTTGTTAGTGGTGTACAAACCACTATTAGGGTGTGAGTATAGTTTTCATATGGAAAATTAGACATCATATACTTATTACCACGTTTTGATTTCAAATAGCCCTCGATTAACAATGTAGTCGGACAGTTAGAATTATACCCTTTGCTTCGACATACATTCTTACTTCTCAAGATAGAGACATGTTTCCATACCACAAAATTTGGTATCGTGTATACGATGCAATACCTTCCATATACTTATTAATCTTGACCTATTTATAGAAATTAATTCTTTGATACTTATCATGTTTTCGACATTTCAACTTCTCTATCCCTCGTATGGACATTTCAAATCTAGATTTCACAACTATAGGAAAGCGCACTCATCGGCTTTTAGTGCTAAATACAAGACGACTTGCTTTCCATAAACATATCAACATTTTAGCACTACTTCATCGTGTTTGATTTGCTATTTAATGGCACTGACAAAGAAATCCCTTGCTTAAAACAAAGTTTCTTTAAAACAATTGGTTAACCAACTTCGAAACTTATTATTAAAACATTTTTAGGAATTGCTTATTTAAAACGAAGTTTGATTTAAAATGGCACATCCTTTCTTTATGAAATTAAATCCCCTTTTATTTTATAAACCCCAAACCACTATATAACAACTTGCTTTTACAAAATTTAAAATTAAATCGGTGTTATAGTCCAAACTTCCTTTCTAATTCTTCGAAAATCATTCACTATAGCAAAAATGTTACATTCCATAATCCCTTTCTCTTTCTTAGAAATATTTGTTACAACTATAGTGTTGTAATCTATAACTCCTTTCCCCTTTAAAATACTTCTAAAACTTATTGAAAACAAGTCTGAACTTGATTTAAACATCCCATAAAGAATCACTTTTGAACAAACTTGTCTTTTTGAAACCAAAGGCGTAATGTTTACACCTCTTGTTTAAGTAACTAAATAAATATCTAAAAATATATTTAAGACTTTAAATTCACTTTTAAATACTTATCGACACATCTGAAAATATTTTTCAAAATATCTCAAATAGATAACTCTTTTTACTTTACAAAAGAAATCAAAGATTTTTAAAACTGCATCCATAGCGACTATCATTATATGGACCAAAACTTTATAACTTATTTTTGGTTAATTAAATAACTTCAAACACTTTTTTTATACAATTTAAACCATTTTAATACCTTTGCTAAAGCGTTTGGAAAACCAAAGTCAAGTACAGAAATCATTTCAAGCATTTGTGGGAAACAAAGTAGTAAATCGCTAAAATGCAAGTGTAGGATTTCATCGTCGAAATAAAAATAACAACAAGAAAGTTAATTATACTAAACAACATCATAACATTTACAAACACAAGCACATATATAAATACCACAAAGGCAAGAAATTCTTTTGAGTCCATCTACACAAAGTCCCATGTAAATCATTTCATATGCACATCGAAGCAGATCATCACGACCTATTCGATATGACCACTTTGACTTCTTTTCCTTGCTTTTGTCTCATGCAACACAATAATTTGTTTATGTCGTCCACTTTCAAGCGGGAATCAATCAATACCAAACACAACATAAATACATGCATGCAACCAAATAAGCTATTATTATAACATTTTATAGATTTTAAACTAACTTTAAATTGAGAAATCTCACTTTAATCCAACCCAAACACAAGCCACCACCTTCCCTCATGCTTTGGCCTTGCTACACTTTCTCTAACACTCTACTGGTGCTTATCCACAAACCCCCTAAGATCCATGCATTACAATGTAAGAGCAACAACATAAAAATTATTTTGATAATTAAACACAAAATAAAGTTAACTTAAAGGTTAGTTTTCTCATTGGTTTTTGACTAAGATTCCCCATCGAATTTGTAAAAGTGAAATGAATTAAAGTTCTCCCTTATACAAATCTCTACATTTTCAGAAAAGAACCACTTATTTGGAGATGTTTGTGGAAGTTATGGTTAAACGAAGCGGAGGTGGATTATAAAAACTGTGACAAAAATGATGCGGATAAAAATGACATTTTGACATATTTACTCTAAAATTTCGGAAAAGTGATCAACATAAAAACCTTCTTTATTCATTTTCTACGGTTTTAAAAAAAGAATCACCCAATTTCGAATTTTCAGTGGAATTTATGGCATGGGTGAGTACGGACTTGACATATTGGTGGAGTATGGACTTTAAGTTTTGATCTTTTGGCGGTAGTGTTGTGTGCTAAGTAGACCTAAGGTCAAATAAGGAGTTAGCGGTGAAAAGAGATAAGTTTAGATATGGTTTTAGAAAATATAGAAGATGAAGAAAAAAGAGCAAAGTGGAAAAAGAAGTGAAAGAATGAAATGAAAGTGCAAATATTAAAGAGTGTTTTGTTTTATAGAAAATGAGAATAGCAAATTACCAAAATAAACGTAAGCTATTACCCTCCATAAAAATTTGAAAACACAAACCGCCTCGCACATGCCATGTACTAATGCACTTAAGTATTTGTACAACTCTCTTAATATGTATGCATGCGGTCAAATTAAAGTAAAAGTCTTCCTTCTTTTTGTACTAATCCTTTACTTACTTTATTTAATTATATTTCGAATCTGAAATTAATGTTAGCTAAATCTTTCATTAGAAAACAGGAAATGTTATTTGTTATTTGTATATATATATATACATATATATATATATATATGTGTGTATGTATGTATGTATGTACACTAGTGTGCACAACATGTTCCAACAATTTTTAGTCGACGAAAAGTCAAAATCTGAAAAACGATTTTCAATCAAATTTTCAATTTTTCAACGGACTATGAAATTTTAAAAAAAAATTCTAAACAATTTTACTATTATTATTTATTAATTAAAAGAGGGTTATTTTACCATTAAAAGTCATTAATTAAATATTAAAAAATTAAAGCGATAAAATTTCAGGTGTTACATCATTCCCCTTTAAAAGAATTTCAACCTCGAAATTTTATTACAAACAAACAACCAAGAAACAAGCAATACTAATCCCTAACATTTCCTAAAATGTTAAATAACTAATAAAGAAACTTAGAGTTTGTTCAGGTTTACAACCTTCTCATCGCACAAGGATGATAAATAATCCATTAAGCATACCTCATGCTCAATAGCCATGGGTTATTACTCAATCGATTATTCACACTACCTCATGACAATTTGAAGAGTTAGTTACCTAACATCTCACAAACCATAAAATATTAAAGGCATATATATTTAAGCCCGCACGATGTATATAGATCATCCGTATGCAATATCGAATTCGTTCACTTAGTCAAATGCATAAGCTTTCTTCCGAACTAGTATCACTCATCTGATATCCCTAGTATGGATTTCGATCAGGCTCCTTGATTAGAAACCATCGTTATTCTTGTATAGCCATATACTATGATAGAAAACCTTGGTACCATATCAAGAACCCTCAGTAAGTGTTCATTGTCAAGAATGGAGTGATAAATCATTATTCTGAACCGTGATAATCGCCTCAAAGTCATGTACTTGAACCATGGATCAATAACCATGCAAAGAAATGATCTATGTACAATTTACATAAATATTATTATTAGTTCTTACTTGTGCCAATTTCTTTTTACTTCTAAAATTTTATTTATGAAAACATTTCATAAAAGTACAACTTAGATGTTAAAATAAAAGACATAGTTTCAAAAAATCTAATTTTATTAAAACCTTCTTATTAAATTTAATCCATTTAAAAACTACATCTTTACACACATTCTTTCTTCAAGATACCTTTTTATTTTGAATCCCTTTTCTTTTAAGGAAACTAAAGAAATAAATACCCAATATTTATTTCAAAATATTTTTGAAATAATATTATATATGTTAGACAAGCATCCTTGTCCCAGTGGTTAAGTAATTCGACTTTAGTACAAGAGGTCACAAATTTGAAACTTGCATAGCGTGATTCGAACATTTATTGACACATGATTTGTGGTTTGTTGTCCCAGCGACATGTTGTATCTAAGTACCATTTCAAAAAAAGAATATTATATATGTTAATCCATGCAAAATATACATGTAAACCAAGTAACACAAAAAAAATTATTTTGTGAAAGTTATGGCCTAGGTGAGTATGGCCCTTACAAATTTATAGAGTATGGACTTTAAGTTTTGATCTTTTGATGGTAGGGTTGCGTACTAAGTAGATGTATGGTCAAATAAGGAGTTAGAGAAAAGAAGAGAGGACTTTGGACATGGTTTTGAAAATGAAGAAGATGAAGAAGAGAAGAGCAAAGTGGAAAAAGAAATGAAAGAATGAAATGGAAGTGAAAAAAATAAAGAGTGTTTTATTTTATAGAAATCGGGAATAGCAAATTACCATAATAACCTTAAGATATTACCCTCCACAAAAATTTGACAATATATACTCTCTTCCTCATGTCATGTACTAAGGTACTTAAGTATTTGTACAACTCTGTTAATATGTGCGTATGTGGTCAAATCAAAGGAAAAGTCTTCCTTTTTACTATTCCTTTACTTTATTTAAGTATACTATGAATTTTCAAATACTAATTAATGTTAGTCAATTCTTTCATTAGCAAATAGGTAATGTTATTATCATTTGCATATATGTGTATAATAGTGTACACAATATGTTCCAATAACTTTTAGACAATTAAATGTCAAGAAGCAGAAAAATAATTTTTCATCACATTTTCAATTTTTCAAACGAACAATGAAATTTTGTAAAAAAACATTCAAAAAAATGTTTATTATTATTATTTATTAATAAAAAAAGAGTTATGACCATTCAAACCATTAATTAAATATTTAAATTAATTAAATATTCACAAATCAAAGCGATAAAATTCGAGATCATTACAAAAGCAGTGAGATGTGATATAATATATGTAGAGTGTGATATATATTATGACTAAGTTATAGGGATGCGAGGTCAGTGAAAAGCATATGAAAGTCCGTCCAGCTAATCTGGCTGCTAGTAGTGTGACTTTGGGACTAATGCGTGACATAACCTATAATAAGTAACTAAGATGACACAAGGTTAGTCCTAAATTTTATAGGGTATACCCAGCTAATCTAGCTACCGGTACCTACAAATAATCGGACTAATGTGAGACGCCACCATGGGATACCGGTCATAATACAAAGGATCTGCTTTTGAGATTGAAGATATTAAATGGTTGTGTGAGGCCCCGCCTCTTCTCTATGTAGGAAGTAGTAAATGCTCGGGGTTGTGGGTGGGCACGGTATAGGATATCTTGGGAAAAGGATTACTTCATTACGAAGTATTAAGTGGCTAAAGAGATTCCATGCAATGTCAGCTAGATAGTTACTAGTGAGGAGTCCACCATGGGACTATAGGTAGTAAATAATGTGGATCTGCCTTAAGTAAGGTATTAAAAGGTCGGAGTCTGCCTAATTCCCACTAAATGATATCAAGTGACTTGAGTATCATCTCTTACATGGATATGACATTATGGATAATAGGTATGGGTTATTGGGTTAATAGCAAGTTGGTTTTCGGCTTATATTTGGAAAGTCTTTTTATGTATGTTTAAGAAAGGCCTTTGGACTTATATTTGAGATAACTTATGATGTAGGTGGAATATATAAGACATATTCCTATTTAAATTATACTGCCCAAGTACTAAGATAGTAAGGATCAATATTTTTGTTCATTAGACATATGTTGTTCTGAATCCTTCCTCATTACAACACAGGTTAAGAAAGGCAATGCTGAAGGTGGAGACGTTGATGAGACTTGTGGCAGTAGTTTATTTATTTATTTGTTATTTTCTATAGCTTTCGATATACCCATGAAATAAAAATGATGTTGTAATTTTGGAATCTTGCACCATGGGTATGTAATGGTGATTATGGATATTTTTTTATGGTTTTCAATGACATTTTAAAGTTTGAATAAAATGGGTGATGTTGTTATAATTATATTTTATCCTCCGCTATGAGATACTAAACATGTAGATAAATAGCTCTGCATTGTTCTTTTTACCTACCAACAGCCAGCTTTGAGATAGGTCTAAGTTTCGATGGATCTTTTCTAGATCGGAATTTAGGTCCATTTCAAGGCAAGTTGTTACACTTACCTTGCCACTGCATCCAATAAGTTAGCATAGTCATAATATAGTGCTAAATACAATAAAAGCCAGTCTAGCAGGCATTACAAGCCACACCATCTATCTGTAACATAAGAAAAGAAGGATTATGTATTCCTTTGAGTAGAGTCTCAGTCAGAGCTCTATTAGTTGTGGTATGATCCTATGCATCCATTGAAGAGCAACAAAGAAGCATGCCCCATCTACACCCTATGATGTCATGGACATCCTTCTGCAGATTCCATGGGTCCAACAAGGTCGCACTATCGAAGAATCCACTTAAATAGGTATCCCTCCTTCCGCACATGGTTCTATGCCCATGCCAATATTCTCTTTCTTACTTTGGACCGTACCTTACCACTAAAGCATTGCAACCACCCATTTCAACCATCCACGCTACCATGTCGTGTTGTATCCTGCACAGGAGAGTCAATGCCCCCTAATATTGCCACCGAGTAGCTCGAAAACTCCTTGAAGCCATGCCAAGACCTCCCGAAGATACGCACTCGAATGAGGAAAATATCCCCAATGTCCCTTCCCTACCCAAGCATTCAGTCGGTCGGGGGAGGCCCTTCAGTCAACTGAACCAGTCAGTTGAACACTACTCCCAGTCGATTGAGCTAGCTTCCTCCAGTCTTCTATTTATAGTTTTCCCCTTCGAACTCGATTTGCACAAATTCAGTCAACTGATTCGCTTCCTCAACCGACTGAAAGTGCAAGGTTCCTGACAATAAACTTAGGGTAGGATCTGAAATAACTCCGACGTTCTGGTTCTCTCGTCGTTCTCTTCGCCGAACTTCCATGCCTCTGGCTCACTATCCAATCTAGACCCATGAATGATGGTCCTCCGAGTATATATATTCCACATCAAATAGATGTGCAAACTCCACTAATTGCTGTATATACAAAAATTAAAAAACATAAAGTAAGAAATGCTACAAGCCATATTTCAACACTTCAAAACAAAATAAAAATCTGAAATGAACTACACATGGTTCTAACATAGCCTGGGTGTCATTGTAAGCAATATAAGTTACATACTACATGTCCTACTACCGAAAATAGTATCAAAACACGCAATATACATACACTTAGAATTGTTTATAATTTTCTAAGCTAATTGCCATTTAATAAACCATGCCATGTTCTCATTTATTTTTATATCATTTGGCAATATTTTTGTCTTCTTTCTTCATGTAGTTTATTATTTATTTTGAACAATGTCACTAGCAATCAAATTATACTAACAACAAATTAATAGACTTAAGAAGTCAGCAACAACAAACAATTAGCTATCATTCAAGGCAAGTAAACAACCAATTATCCATCAAACAATTTACATAACTACATAACTATTTGTATTTTAATTAAAAGTCTGCATAGTCGCATATTCCTCTAAGTTAAATCAATTAAATTCTTTGAACATACACGATTAACTTAAACTCTCACTATTTGAGCTTCTTACTTTCGTTCCAAAATTACTAAATTTTAAATCAATCGCTTAGATTATCTCTTTTTAGAAAATTTTCCTATCTTACTAATAATCATCTTCTTCCTTTTTTATAAAATAGCATATAATGTTTCCTAAATACGTAGAATGTAAGGTACTCATCTTTTTATAACATTTGATAACAATCATTTGTAAAAGTCAATATATTTGTGTTTATATAACCATTCATACTATAAGTACGTTAACAAATGTTAACTATTATACACAAATGATATTCATAGGCAAATATCATTTAAACTACTTCTCTTTAATTCTGAATATGATTTTAGAAAATCATTATATTCATACTCACTATCTCAAATATCATGATAAAATTATTAACATAGCTTTCATCCTTTAATTACATAAAATGTAACATATATTTTTATATAAAATCAAAATGAGCTGTTGACTTTATTCCAAAACATCTCTTTTTGAAAGTCATTGTCTTCTTTAACTTATATTTTTAGACCATGCTTATCTCAAATATCATGTTTAAACAATATAGTAGCTTGCTTATTCATAATCATGCAACATGCATCTTTTCTATAATTAAAGTGAGCAAATTCTTCTCTTTTAAAATCAAAGTAACTCTTTAAACATCTAAAACTTGCAGTTTTAGCTTTCATTACTTTAAACACAAGCTAAAGATAACTTCTCTTGTCATATCACTATTCTAATGATAATCATGCAAGTTATTAATAATCTCCAATTGTATATATATAAATTTCAATCACATATGTGTGTGTGTGTGTGTTATATGCATATTACATTTAGTAAGAGTGGGTCGAACTCACATAGAACCAATTGAACCCGAAAACAAATCCCTAGCTCTTTGAAAAAGAGGCGTTTTCCAAATCCTCGGTTGTTAGCTTCCAAAATTTTGATGAAGGTGCTCCTTTGCCAAACTGGAATTTAGGTGATTTTACTTAGATTTTACGATAATTATTTGAGTGCAAAGAGTGCACTCTGTTTTGAGCTTTTTAGGGAAAAGCTTGTACGAGGGAAGAAGAAGATTATGTGAGTTCTGCCAATCCCCTTTGTATTCAGCCTAAACCCTCTTCAACCCAAATCACCATTTTATCACTCAAATGACCATTTTGCCTCCAAACACACTTTCTCAAAACACATTGATGCCTTATATCAAATGAAAGGTTTTGACATGTTTTGCACGTAATAGAATAGGTCTCAGAGCCTAATTCAATCGTTTGTAAAACTTTTCCTGTTAAACTCCTATAAAATTAATGTTTTAAATATTTAAACTAATGTTTAAATATCTGCAGTGCAAACATGGGGTGTTATACAACTAGATACATATTCTATTTTGTTTTAGAAAAAAGTAATATGTAAAAATTAAAAGGACTACATAACCCCTTTGTAATCTCTATGTCGTCCTTTGTATCAAATTGTTTTGAAACAAAACAAAATTTTATTATCATGGTATATTTGATATCGATGTCATTTTTAAATTGTTTTGGAACTTTCTACCTCTTCCTAAAATTGTGTACAAGGGTGTAGATATATCCATTTATTTTCACTAATCTTTTGCCAATTATAAATACAAAAGCAATCAGTAAACATTAAATAAAATTATGAATAGGATTTGACATTTATATATGACCTAGAGCAAATAAAAATAGTTAGAGGTGAGTATGTATTATCTTGTTATTGTTAATTTTAGCAAACCCACCGTTAGATACGTATGTTTTATCTCATGCTGTCTTCATCCTCTTCCTCTCTGTTTTCTCAATTTCCCTATCCTTGCCAACTCTCATTATTCCAATTCCATATCAAACTCCTCTTCTTCATCCATAATACCTGTTTTCTCTCTTCCTCCTTTGACATCAAATTCTAATTTCCTTAAACTAATCTTATAGACCTAATTATCTGAATTACTACAAACCTAATTTTTCGAAAATCAAAATAAGTTAATCCATCTCCATTTCATTCCTAATTTTTGTTCCCAGCGATACCTAGGACCAATTGCGAAAATAGATTCTTCATTAACTCCCGATGTATTCGAACAGACGGCCTCCTCCTAAAATTGGTAAATTTCTATTTAGTTCAAAATAAAAGCTTATCAATTAACATGAGTGTAATTTCTACTAACTCTTTGTTGAATAGATCTAATTTGTTTCATTGTATAGATCTGATTTGACGTATACTTCTTTAATTTTTACTTTATCTAATTTTGAAACCTACGGTCGATAGTTTTAACTAAGATTGTTATTAAGTTCTTCTGTACATACCTACAGTCTTAACTCATCCTGGAGATGGAGAAATGAATTCAGATGAAATTAACTAAGAAGAAGATGAAGGTGATTCATTGCCTTTGTTAGTTGAGCCTAGCATTCCTAGGTGCAATAATGTCTTTGTAGGTGTTACTATATGATTTACAGGAAGAGGTATTTTTGAAAATTCAAGATGCAGATGACATCTCTAAGGCTATTAATTTTGTACGAGTGTCCGATGTCCGTAGTCGAAATACGTCCGTCTGAGTTCGTTCAATTTTCTATTAGGACACGAGCTAGGACGACAAAATTTGTACTAGCAAAAATCTCGTCTGGTTCGTGTTCGCTCCAATTCGTTCGAATTTCTTATAATTTAGTATATCCTCTATATTTCTCAAAACATATATGACAACTATTTAGTCGGTTAATTAAGTAAGAATTCATAAAATGCTTATACTTTGTTATCCTGCTTTTTGGCAAAGTCGTGATACCGAAAGATTGGTCGAAAACAAGAGACAGTTCGTCTCAGAGATTGGTTGCGTTCCACTTCGCTATGGATGTCGATGAATTTTGTCCGAGTCCGGATCGGGCCACAATTGACAAGACATGACAAGCAAAGCCGCGAGAGCCAACGTTTCAAGTTTCAAGTCAATTCATACACGCAAGATATGATCGATTCAAGATGGAGGAGATAGCCCTTGTTCGAATCCATAAGATGTACCCTAGTTCGAATTCATGGCCAGAAATCATGTTCGCATCCATTGGTTTGTACCCATCTACTTCGAACCCATCAAGTTTGGAAGTCCTTCGAATCCACAAGCCCAACCTTCCTTCGAATCCATCAGGTGGCCAGGCTTCGTATCCATCCCATTACCTTCCTTTGAATCTATCGCTGTAACACATGATGGAATCCATCATGTTCCCCCTACTTCGAATCCATAGATGTTGCTGACCTTCGAATCCATGAAGACACCTCTCTTCGAATCCAGCCAGTGTTGTCGTTTCGTATCGATCAGCTGAAGTGAGATATGATCGATACGAACGAGTCTCAGTTCGAATCCATGCATAAGTAAAGCCTTCGAATCGATTAAGTCAAAGCGGCGAAATTCAAGCGACGACTCTATCAACTCGGCGAAAAATGTGGATCGACTCGAAGAATGCGCGCCACGTCAACCTACTAGCGCGTGCTTGGATCGATTCGAATCAATCGATTCGAATTGATCGATTCGAACGGAGCGAAAAGTCCAGGAAACGCTAATTCGAATCGATGATATCTCGCGATCTACAAGTCCAAATGCTATGAAATTTTCACAGGAGCTTGTATACATGTTGAAGAATGTCCACGCCAAGTTTCGCCTCGATTGGATGAATTCTTGATTGATTCGAACGTACTTCGAATCGATCCCAAAGTGGGCCCAAATTCCCTGAGGTTGGGCTCGTGGGCCCCCTCACGTGCCAGAAGCGGTCTCCCTAAATTTAGGCAAAATATCAGCCTCCTACATCTATAAATAGAGCCCTAGGTCATTCAGAAAAGGGGATCGGAATTCTGAAGCGCCAAGACTCTACCGGATTCAATTCCGTACTTCATTATCACTATTGTAATCAGATTTGAAATCTATCACCAATTGTAATCCGCTGTAATCGATTGGAATCATCAAGAGAATATCAATAAAGTCATAAACTTCAGAGTGGACGTAGGCAAGATCGCCGAACCACTATAAACCCTATATTTGTGATTGTTATTTATGAATCATTGTGAATGCTATTGCTTAGGTTTGAGTACTACATTGATTGTTGCTGGTGTGCGATCGTAAACGGGTGCTTTCGCGATATTGGGTGTTTGTGGTCAATTTTGACGCAAACATTTTGGTGCTTTCACTGAGAGCTGCTAATTTAGGATAATTTGAATTTGAAGGCTTAAAGATTTAGATCTAAGAACCATGACAAGACAATCAAGTAGAAGGCCAAGGCCAGAGAGAAGTGAACACCAAGGAAGTCAAGAGGCTTCTTCAGGAGCGAATCAAGCATCGATCTTCATCACTAGGGACGAGATGGACACAATGATGAAGAAACAAGAGGAGCTGATCTAAAGTTTGTTCCAACAGATAGGACAACTTGGAGCACAGAATAGAGAAGCGAATGGAGTTCAAAACGGAGCAGGACCATCCGGCGTAGCACCTGAACTAGGGGACGCGCACATGGAGAATGTTGATCCAACCCCTGAGAGAGAGAGAGAGAGATGCATCTACCCAAGCTAGGAGTAGCAGAGAAGTGAACGCTCAGTCAAGGGGGAAAATCCCAGAATTCCCTCGTGGACTCGGGGGGCAGGTTGAAAGTAATGAACGAAGGTTGCATCTCGGTGACAACGACAGATTGGCGGAGATGGTTAGAAGAGCTATGAGAGGCGGTTTGGTAAATAAAGAATTGGAGGATGTTAATAGGAGTCCTTTTACTCCAGCAGTCAGAGGAGCTAAGAACCCACCGGATTTCAAGTTACCATCATTGGACATGTATGACGGAAGAACAAACCCCACGGTTCATCTAACGAAGTATATGAGGCATATGGAAGTGCTGGGGGCATCAGAGGAGGTTATGGCCCGGTGCTTTCCATTGTACCTGGCGGATATTGCAGCATTGTGGTTTAGACAATTGGAGAATGGATCCACCGGAACATGGAATGGTTTAATTGAGAGATTTATGAGGCAATTCAGGGTTCACATCACAAGACCCAAGAATGTGATGACTTTGGCAACCCTAAAGCAGAAAGCCGGAGAGACCTTGAGGAGTTATCTAACGCGATTCAATGCAGCAGCAGCTTCGGTGGATCGAGCAGATCCATCTATGGTGGTGATGGCGGCTGTGTCCGGAGTAGCTGACGGCAAAGAGTTCAAAAATTCATTGACTAAAGATCCACCCGTGGACCTAGAGGAATTCTACAACGAGGCAGAAAAGTTTTTACGATTAGAGGATGCGAATGCAGAAAGAGAAGAAGGAGAAGGAATAGAAGTTTATGTGCTTAAAGACAAAAAGACTTTCGAAAAGGACTCAGACAAGGATAAAGAAAAACGAAAGGCTGAGGATTATAATGACAAGTCAAAGCGGCAACGGAGGGAGCCGCGATTCACCACTTACACCGAGCTGAATGAGAGTTTGGAGCGAATCTACAGAGATACGCAAGGGCAAGTTCCATACCGTAGGCCAATACGAAGGGACCCCACTGCTGACAAGAGAAAATCAGACAGATATTGCTTATTCCACGAGTTGAACGGTCATAACACAAACGACTGTAGGCATCTAAAGGATGAGGTAGAAGGACACATCAGGAATGGTATGCTGCTTCAGTATGTGAGGAGACGAGCCCCAGCGGTAGAGTCAGAGCGGCCACCGTCTACATCAGCTAGGGGCGACCCTGAACCAGGACATCGTTTGGTTATCAATTAATTAAAATAACGATGAACAAGTCGCAAGCTTCCACTAACACAATTAAATCATTTACACATGTACGAGATCGCGAACGTTCTCCAGGCATGCTCTGAATGATCATTGATTGTTTCGTAGTGGGAACTTACACTTTGACATATTTGCTTTGCTTTTGTTTCATGTTGATTTGGACATTTGAACTTGGTTTGTTTGGACATTTCTGTTTTAAAATTCATCCGTCGAATAGATATTTGATCCTGATAATTCTGAAATGGCTAAGCTACTTACACATGTACGGGGTCGCGAATGGTCTTTAGGCATGCTCTGAGATGGCGATAAACCGCCCTGACAAACGATCCAGGGACCCACGCGAACGTGAGCCTGGTATCGATAATACCAAGCCCTCCCGGGCACACTTTCTCGCCCCGAACAGCACCCGACTTCGAACAGTCACAACTCGCCACGAACGGCACACAATCACGAACGGTCACAACTCACCTCGAACAGGCACAACTCGCCTCGAACAGGCACGACTCGCCCCGAACGGCACAACTCATCTCACCTCAAATGGCTCGATCGCGAACGGTCGTCATTTGAGGTCCGCCACTTGACCGCGCACGGTCGCACTTCACCCCAAATGGCTCGATCCCGAACGATCGTCATTTGAAGTCAGGCTCTTGACCATGAACGGTCGCACTTCATCTCAAATATCTTGATCTCGAACGGTCGTTATTTGAGGTCACATAAAACTATAAATTCCTTTGCAGGACATCAAAAGGATATGAACATCCAGATCATGGCATTACAAAACACGCCTTCCTACCGCAAGGCGTACTTTGGGGGGCAAATGTTATCCCGCTTTTTGGCAAAGCCGTGATACCGAAAGATTGGTCGAAAACAAGAGACAGTTCGTCTCAGAGATTGGTTGCGTTCCACTTCGCTATGGATATCGATGAATTTTGTCCGAGTCCGGATCGGGCCACAATTGACAAAACATGACAAGCAAAGCCGCGAGAGCCAACGTTTCAAGTTTCAAGTCAATCCGAGTTCATACACGCAAGATATGATCAATTCAAGATGGAGGAGATAGCCCTTGTTCGAATCCATAAGATGTACCCTAGTTCGAATTCATGGCCAGAAATCATGTTCGCATCCATCGGTTCGTACCCATCTACTTCGAATCCATCAAGTTTGGAAGTCCTTCGAATCCATAAGCCCAACCTTCCTTCGAATCCATCAGGTGGTCAGGCTTCGTATCCATCCCATTACCTTCCTTTGAATCCATCGTGTAACACATGATGGAATCCATCATGTTCCCCCTGCTTCGAATCCATAGATGTTGCTGACCTTCGAATCCATGAAGACACCTCTCTTTGAATCCAACCAGTGTTGTCGTTTCGTATCGATCGGCCGAAGTGAGATATGGTCGATACGAACGAGTCTCAGTTCGAATCCATGCATAAGTAAAGCCTTCGAATCGATTAAGTCAAAGCGGCGAAATTCAAGCGACGACTCTATCAACTCGGCGAAAAATGTGGATCGACTCGAAGAATGCGCGCCACGTCAACCTACTAGCGCGTGCTTGGATCGATTCGAATTGATCGATTCGAACGGAGCGAAAAGTCCAGGAAACGCTAATTCGAATCGATGATATCTCGCGATCTACAAGTCCAAATGCTATGAAATTTTCACAGGAGCTTGTATACATGTTGAAGAATGTCCACGCCAAGTTTCGCCTCGATTGGATGAATTCTTGATTGATTCGAACGTACTTCGAATCGATTCCAAAGTGGGCCCAAATTCCCTGAGGTTGGGCTCGTGGGCCCCCTTACGTGCCAGAAGTGGTCTCCCTAAATTTAGGTGAAATATCAGCCTCCTACATCTATAAATAGAGCACCAGGTCATTCAGAAAAAGGGATCGAAATTCTGAAGCGCCAAGACTCTACCGGATTCAATTCCTTACTTCATTATCACTGTTGTAATCAGATTTGAAAGCTATCACCAATTGTAATCCGCTGTAATCGATTGGAATCATCAAGAGAATATCAATAAAGTCATAAACTTCAGAGTGGACGTAGGCAAAATCGTCGAACCACTATAAACCCTGTGTTTGTGATTGTTATTTGTGAATCATTGTGATTGCTATTGCTTAGATCTGAGTACTACATTGATTGTTGCTGGTTTGCGATCGTAAACGGATGCTTTCGCGATATTGGGTGTTTGTGGTCAATTTTGACGCAAACATACTTCAATACACATTGATAAAAATAATATAGCTAATGGAAATTTTATAAACAATATAAAATTTGATGTAAATAGCAATGTCCGTCTGTGTCCGTTCGAGTCCGTGTTTGAAAAATGTATGTACATGTCCGTCTGATTTCATTTAGGACACGAGGTAGGACAAACAAACATTGTACGAATATAAATTTCGTTCAGTCCGATTTTATTTAGGACAGAAACTGAATACACCTCCGTTCGGTCCAGTTCGACGCTCCATCTCAGGACTTGATTATCTTGATTATCATATAGATATGTTGATCAGTGAAATTCGTAGACATTACTTGCTGAATCAGAATAGAATGGTGTTCCCAGCTTTTTTCTGATAATAATCTTGTATGCTTCTCTATCATGCATTGGCCGTTTTGATTAATGCTTCTTCTTTTTTATGATTCTTAATTTAGTATTGCAGTTGATAATTTGCTATCAGGTGGCTAAAATGCTAATTCATTTTGATTTTGTTTTACTTCCATGTTTTGAATTTTTCCTAGCCATTTTAATATTGCAAATTACAACTCGTATGATAGCTTCATATTTTTTGTGAAGTTTTGCACAAGATGATCGCTGATATATTTTCAACATTTTAAAAAGAGTCACACTTACATATAAATTATTATTGTTCCTAGTTGAAAGTACTGTGAAATTTTCTATCTAACCGCTAAATTCATTATTTAATCTTTTACCAACCAATTTTTCATGGTTACTGCAATTATTCTCTTCCGTTAGAGGTACATTGCGGACATGACTTTGTCTCCGCGTACATTAGAGGTTCATCTCCAAGGTAAGATCACCCCTAACAACTTTCTAAATATACAAGTATAATACTATATTAGAAAAACGTAAATAATGCAATATCTTTAGCTTTTTTAAAGCTAGGTAGTAAACTTTTTGAATTTAGAGAGGGCATTTCTTAATATACCACATGTGGTAAAATGTATCATAATGGATAATAGTTACATGCACAACCTGCTTTATCTCTTATGCGGTCTATTTGTTAAAAGCTAAGGCATCATTTGATTTGTTATTTTTAGTTTTAGGTTTTCGTCCATATAAAAATGCACATGACGAGTGTATACAGTCGAAAACGATCAATTTAGAAAACGAAATTAACACACAAAGTAGAAAACAATTTTTTTTCATGTTTTGAAAAATAATACAAGCACGTGAAACAACCATTTTTCCGTCGTCCATTTATCCCCGTCGTCCTTACTTCTGTCTTTCTTTCATATCCTCCGTCGTCTTTTCATTCTTCTCATATTTGACATACATGTTGAACAAAATTCATTTTTAAACCAAACACTACCTAACTTTGTTGTTTTATGCAGCATGTTATTTATCACTTTGAAACTGACTGTGTGGCAAAAGGCTTGTTAAAACATGTAAAGTATCTGACTTCATTACAGATTACTAAAGTTGGTTGATTTTCTTTTTAAAACTATATTACCTCTGCATTCAACCTTGATAATCGTTGATTTTCTTTTTAAAACTATATTACCTCTGCTTTCAACCTTGATAATCAATGTATTTAAAAGAGTTTTAGCCAAAAAAATACTTGATTGTCTTTTGTTTCAAAGTTCATAAATATTGAGATGTTTAGAATGATATGTTTGTTTGTCCATTTCTTTATAGCTTGCTAAATTAGCTATGGTAAGATAACACTCAACATTGTCTAATGTTTATAAACCCTCGTTTCAATTTCATATAGGTATGTCACCATATCTACCTCCGGAATTATTTTTGGATATTGGATTATGAATATCAGATAATTATTCTATCTGACAACGATCGATAAATTAAGAAACATAAATAAAAAAATTTGGTTTAACTTTTTTTCAATCTCATTATTATAAAAGTGTGAAAAATAAACAGATGTGATGATACAAAATATTTTCAGCGGTTTACACACATTAAATTCAAATAACATACACTACTAACTTAATTAAACAGTAAATATATATCTATAATCATACTAAATATACAAAATATAAACTAATTTAGAAAAAACCGAACGGATAACTTTTAGATACGGATGCTTTCGTATCTGCATCTATATCCATTTTATCGGATATTTATCATTTTTTCGGATATGGTTGTGGATGGGTTTTGGTTTTTTAAGCATTCATTGACTGGTTTAATTTCACCTTCTTCGTTTTGACTTGTTTGCTCTTATTATTTATCAGCGCTAGAGAGTTAGAGTTCAAACTTGTGTTTTTGCGTGTGCGTGTATATTATATGTATGTACATATATGGCCAATCAAAATGTGATTGAATTGGCCAACATGAGGGGGTCTTGTTTTATTGTTGGTGATGTTTTAATTTTACATGACTAGGGATACTTATCGAATTTCGTGACTCATTTATACCTGAGATCATTCATGTAAACTATTTTTTCCTCAAAATGTACCTAGTGTACTATGTTAAATTGAACTTATTGTTAGCTACTAATTTTTGAAAATTTTGAATAAAGAAATGATAACATGTGATTATTGCGTTCTTAAATCCTTTATGCATAGATATATCATTGCAATCGAGCAAATTGGCAGTTTCTAGTAATCAAAATCCACATTAAATATTTTCGTTTCTAATAGTGCCCACTTCATTATCCCATATTTTTCAGGCTGAACCTTTGTGATAATCCGTCAACGCTCTCAAGCAGAATGCCTAAAAGAGCAAAGGAAATGAGTGGTAATCTAAGACTGTAGCATGAATGGATGGTAGCAGATTGGACGAAGCTTATTCAAACTAATCATGTACACATTGTTAATTGGTCCACTAAATCTCTGCTTAATTCTTACTATGACCTGTACCCTTTTTTTAAATTTGTTCAGTTTGAAAATGTGAATATGTCACTAGCTCATTGTGTGTGTGCAAATGTTCAAATTACACTAAGGCGTGTATGCGTATATGTGCTTTAATTTTATGTGGGATCCGTCTGTATTTTCAAGTTTGCCTTTTCTTGGATTGTAAAATTCCAATAATAATATGTTTCAATAATGATGAAGTTGATATATATTTGGAATGCAAAGGCACCGTGTAATTTTAAATAATTTTGAAGTTCGTATGTTTATAGTCAAGACTCAAAACAAACGATTCTTATTTATAAATGGACAAAAATAAATTAAGTGTCCAAATGTTACCATTAATTATATAAATAATTTTGTGTTAAATATTTGGTTAATTAAAATTAGCGACAAATTGTAATTTTATAAAAATAGATAGAATGATTTATTTTAGAAAATTTTGTGAATTTAGGCATATTTTACAAACTCATTACATACATACATCCTTAGAAACTATTTACAAAATATATATCGGTTTTTGCCGTGTCAGCTTCATGCTGTAAATTATAAAGAAAGAATTTAACTTTAGTTGACATGACCTTTTATGTTAAAAGGAATGACCTATCATATAATGGATATGTGTAACGACCTAATATTTTCAACCATTGGCATCCGCACATGTCGGACTTGAATTGCTCAAAATATCAGATTGTTAATTTAAATTTGGCAAAACTTAACATATACAGTAAATAAATCTATCACAGACACATAGTAATACAATAATACGCAGCGGAATCAATAAATAGTAGTTCATGAAGCTACTATATAATCATCAGAGTTAGAAATAAAATAAAGCAGAATATCTCAAATACAGTGAAGTCTCCAATGCAACAGATGACTCCTCTGAACAAATCAACTGGAAGAGCTGAAAGCTAAAACGATAGTTGGGTCTCCAAGCGAAGCTTCAAACTCCAAAGGTGAGTCTCAAATGTTGTATCACTCAGTCTGACCCGTGCGTAAAGCAAAACACAAAACGCTCGAATCAGGATTTACATTCTTATATCAATAAATCCAACTCAAGTGAAATAACAACTGAAATACAGGTAACTCAAAGGATATTTGGGATAACCATCCTCTAAGGATCCGTGTAACTAACGACAATGTAGAAATATACACTATACACCGTGGTCATTTCAAATTAATTTAAAACTTCAAAACCAGAGTACCGTTTCCATTTTTTATATATATTTCCAAATTTTATCATTTTCAAAGTTATGATTCAAATCAACTCAATTTCCAAATTGAAATTTAACTAAATCTCAATTCAACGAATTTCAATTCAATTCAGTTCCTAATAAACAATTGCAAATTATATCGATTTCCAATGCAGAAATAAATCCCAAAATAAATCATTTAAATTCCAATATATTTCAAAGCTTTAATATTCACATTTTCAAAGCTAAATTTCATAGTTTCATATGTTCTGATTTAACTTTATTATTATTCAATCTTGAAATATTCTCTCATCAAAATTCAATATCATTTAAGTAACCTTAAATTACATCTTACTAAGTATCTCCTTTAATTTATTTTAACATGGAATATTCATTAAGTCACTTAAATCCAAAAATCCAGTTAAAATCATATCTTTAAATTTCAATTTCCATAATTCCAAATCGATGTTTATTTACTAAAATTCTTAATTACATACAATTTCAAATACGTTTAAATTTATCTTCCCAGCATTAACTTATTCAAATTATTACCAAAATCTATAAATTAAAATAAGCACTTGAGCATATTATATGTATTAAATCAATCTCCATTTAATTAAATATTATTACTAAATCTACATATTATATTTCCATTTATATATAATATTTAAGAATCAATATTTATTAAAATCTTATATTTCTTTCCAAAACCACAGAAATTATTTTCAGAATATTTATATATGGACCAACGGTGTCTGTATATAATTTCTTATCCTATGGTCAAGTGATATGGATATTTATCATTTCAATCCGTTATATATATATATATATACACACACACACACACAGGTAGATATCCTTTCTACCCGTAATTCCAATTTCAATTCAATGGAACTCGCTTGGGTCTATCATTTCAACCAACAACGAAATTCTCCTATTCTAAAGTCCCTTCGGATATGTATCATTTCAACCCAGAGTGAATTTTATACTAACAGAGAACTTGCAGAGTGATAACAGATATGACAATAATAATAATAGGCATATATCATCAATAACAATATAATATAAACAACAGGATATGGTGTCATATCCTATAGGTGAACAATTACATATAAATGCATATCATACATATAACGATTTAAACAATTAACGGTTAAATTTTAGCAACATAATTCAATTGTCGTCCCAATTGAAATCAAATTTAATAAATAAAAGAACGTAAATCTTGAGTGATTGCTCGCCTTTCGAGGCTGGAGCGATTTGTCACTGAAATGGGTTACGAATCCAATCATGAATTTCAAAGTAAAAGCTGGATTGGCACGATTTCGACGAACAAAGCTGATATATAAAGATGTTGATGGGAACAAATCAAAATCAACACGATAAAAGCAACAATGATATATAAGTATTATTATTATCCATGGAATAAATATTTAATTTTAAAACAAATATCAAAATAACATATATATAAAATTAAAACCATTGTTTTAAATTAAACACATAGATTAAAAATCAACATATATACATAATAGGTTAAAATTAATACTTATATAAACGAATAGATATGCAGGCAAATATATAAACATATGTGCAACCTATATACAAGTTATATCTTTATAAATCAATATTTAAATTAAAGTCTATATAATTTGCTAAAATTGTTACAAAATTAATTCATATACTAAGAAAATTTAAATGTACACCATAATTTTGTTTTAGAAAAAACAAACATAACATACGATATACCTTACTTAACTTATATATGTAAACTGGTTAGAATTTTATATAATATATATACACACAGTACATACGTTTTTAACATCACTATTATATAAACAGTATATTATCTTTATAAAAGACATATTATATATAAGCTAATATTATACAAATTTATAAAATCAGTATATATCCATACAACATATGTACAAAATATCCTATGCATAACTTTTATAAATAGCAAAATATCAAAATATCATATATACAGATCATCCAGTACTGAATATATAAACCGTACTACATGATACAGATAATCAATGTGCAGACCATAAATAACGAAATGTGTAGACAAGATGTATATATGCAGTCTACCCACTAATTTCATGTAGGTACTATAAATATACCCAAACTCAAGTATATAACCCACTTTCAAATCTATGTATTAAATATTATGTATTAAATATCAATGTTTAAAAGAAAAAAACAAGTATATTATCATAAAAAATATTCATATAATATATATGTAGACCTTGGTGTAAACGCGGCTTAAATGTGTCTACTAAAGCCAATATGTAACCTACATAATGCACGCAACCCGAGACGTGAAACACATGCAGCCAAATATAACTTTTATACTAAGATGTAATAAAATCCAACATATGCATCATATAAAATTCAATATCATATCTTCTTTTGTATACCGCAATACGTATATACTCTTCAACACATTAACATATATAACAGTTTTATTGAAATCATATATTATTTAAAATAAGACCGAAACATCTGTTACAGATAAATACCATATACCTAACACAACATTCATTCAACTAGAACAGCCTAAAAAAATTATGAGACAAAATCAAAATATAAAATATGTGCATGCTACAATACTAGAAACTGATGTGTTACCATATACATAAACAAATATACTTTTCATATAAGCCATTGTATATAATATACCTATATTTATATACTATAACAACAGATTAAAAACTTACAAAACCAAGGAAAGCAAAAGAAGGAAATAAATTTATTATAAAGCCATTACCTGATGTATGAAGCACACACAATATAGAAGGAAGATGAACAAATGCAGTAAAAATTTGTGAACGCGAGTTGAAATATATATAGGAAAGTTTGCTCAAACAAGGGATGCAGGCAACTAACGTGGTAAGGGAGATATTGCGTGGTTTTGAAATTTAAACAGAAGCAATTGCGTGATTTAGACGAAAGAAAAATATGGCAAGCAAAAATTGATTTGGAACGTTTCAGTGTCAATCAAAAATTTTATACCCATTTAAAACAATAATTCAAAAGGAAGTGAAATAAATTTTCCCCCGTGAATGGCAAGCACGGTCAAAAATTTTCTACCAAAAATCGCGGCTACTGATTTATTTTCAGTAGCTAAGGTATGAAATTTATGAGTGTATAATAGATGTAAAATTTTAATTGAAACGTACGCTCAAATAATTAACAAAAGTAACGTGATTAAAAACTATGCGTTTCTTATTTATTTATTTCATATACAGTTAGTACAATAATACGCTAAATTTATAACAAAAATAACGTATCTAAATTTATACGTTGCTTATTTATTCTCTACCTATTTTTAGTAACATATACGTTTTAAAGAATATTCATTAGCTATGTACCATTTATATGCTAACAAAATAAATCAAAACGGATATAACGTTCAAATTAAAACGTGTATTTTAAATAGCCTATTTATACTCTTTTAACTTTAAAATTTATTACTTAATTAACTTTTGATTTGTTTACATTGGTTTGATTTACTTAACATTTAACAAATAATTGATGTATATACGTTAAAAGAAAAACATAAAATTTATTTCCTATATATTATTCAATTTAAAAATTTATTTATTAATCAATTAACTAAGAAACAAATGTGTATATGTATAAAGTTTATTTCTTTTACAGAATATTAATTACTTGATTTAAAGGTGTATAATCAATTTTTAAAAGAACAAAAGTGGAAATAAAATGTTGTTACCAATATATTCAGTTAAATTAAAAGATTTGAAAGTTAGAATTTAAAAGATTTAAATTCCAATAAATGTTAAACTTTAACCAAAAATAAGAGTTATAGAATTGGCTTATATTAATAAAATTTTGGTGACTATTTATTATTAAATTTAAAAAAAATCAACTTTTTTTTGTAAATTAAAACCCCAAAGTTTATAAATAAAGAATAAAATACTTGTTAGAATTTTTGGATTGTTACAATATGTTTCCTCAATGCATGCCTTTACCATTAAATGGTATTTTTTTTCAATGTTATATAACAAAACGGTCGGTGTTACCACCATTATGCGGTTTTACTAGTTTTTCATAATTTGGATGCTTAGTAACATGAAAAAAACTAACATGGATAAACCTAAAACAAAATGCACGGGTGCTTAATAAACATGGAGACTGGACGCAAATTCAGTTCAGTATTCAGGTATTAATCTTCTAATGAAAACTGAAAACTTGTAAAACATATCTAATGAAATTTTTTGTCTTTGACGGCAATACATGAAAAACGATACAAACGTGGAACATATCCAAAGCAACGTCTTGTCTGAATTCTTATCAATTTGTTATAACTATTCTTTCCCTGCCATATTCACCAGCTTCAATAATCCAAGCAAAATATAACAATCCCCCCTACCAGCATTTACTTTCTTTGAAGCTTAACATAGGCATAAAAACCGGAGCCCAAGAAACCAAGCCCTTGACCAATAACATTTAACTGGAATATCAAATATAAATTTTAGATAGCTTTAAACACAAAGAGCTGGGATACGCTGCCCCTCCTATTTAGCACTATCATGAGTCCAACCACATATTTATATTTAAATAATCCACTCATATGACATGAGAGGGAAAAGTGGATAATTTAAATATAAACATGTGGCTGATATCGGTAGGGGTGATGGTGCTAAACAAGGGGCTGTGAATCCTAGCTCAAACATAAAATTGTAGAAGCAACATGTGATGAACTGAAGAAGATGATCTAATGGTAAAAAAGTTAGGAAGGTAATTTGACTAACCAGATCAAAAGGAAGACCACCAAATAATACCCAACCTAGTCCCACAGTGAAAAAATCCTAATATAAGATGATAAAAACAAAATGAAGGATTCAGCAACATATATTAGGTGCTTCAAAATAAATGGTGCTAAAGGTGTAACCAGACCTTAAGATTCCCACAGATTGTCTGCATTACTGCAGAATTGAGTGTAGTGTTCAAGAATATGCTGTAGTTTAAGAAAAATGCCATTATACAGGAAAGCAGCATTACCGCCTGCACGAAAGGTAAAAATAGTTATTGGATCAATTAAAATAAACCAGCATACATTAAACCAAGATTATTTATACAATTACTGTCAAGAGCGAGAATCATGCACACAAACAATTTCAACATAATTTCTATTTAATTAAAGAATACAAGTGGTCTCTTAGCAATCCAAAGTAAAACTTGCAATAGAAGTACTTCAATGACAAATCAGTGTATGGATATATTGATAACTAGCATGACTGTGTAAAAATTGTATGACTTGGTTTGCCGCAAAGTACAACCATTTGAAAGTTTTAGTACATTTTAGGACATTAAGATGCAATTCCTACTTGATTGATATATTGAAATGATACACATATTGAAAATTGTAAATGACCAAGTCTGGCTCTTCAAACACTAGAAATGGAAAAATATTAGCATGTGCAACTTATAGATACTAAGATTGAATAAGGAGGAAATTTTCATCAAAAAAATCCCACAACATTGCAGCAATTACAACTAGTAGTGGGTGTGCATAAAAATATATTTGTGGGAAAAATGTACATAAATCATTAAAATTTAATTTCGCATATAATTTTTCATAAAACAATTATTGCACTCTAAATCATGGTCCTAGATTCCCCTCGGAACCTCGGGATGCCACCCAGAACCAGCAAAAATCCAACAGAAAAATAATAAGTTTCCAAAGTAGCCATTTATTAGGGGATTAAATAGCTGAGAATATGAGATACCGATTTGAATTCATTTTCCGCTTTTGACAGTATTGGAAGCTGTTTTTGTATAGAGCATGGAGACTTGTTGCATTGTAATATTTCTCTTTTATTATGATCTTTGTACATTTATCCTCGAGCCATTTGAATGACCGTCACGTCTACACATACAAGTTGTTAAGAAAATAATCCTTTTCAAAGATAAAAAGTTAATAAACATTTAATGCTATCACGGGTTGTAGGCTTTTTTTTTCTTTACCCAACGGTAACAATGTACTTTTAAGTTCCACTACTTAAAATTCTACCTGCATCGACCAATTTTAATTTACAGTAGTTAACAATCATTTATTATTAAAAAATAATAATCAACAACTAGGTCTATTTATTACGATATTTCAACAGAAGAACGAAGCATGGCTAGATTTATGTTAGTATTGGGCATTTATTGTATGCTTTGTTCTATATAACTTAAAAGCTAATTCATTTGAAGTTATGATAGGTACTTGTCTTCACAAGAAACTAATAGACACTCTTTGTTTTGGCCACATACAACACAAAAACTTCATGTTATAAGACATATTCTATTTCACCATTATTAAAAAAAACATAAAATGTTTGCTGCAAGTCAGATGATACAAAAAACATATTTGATCAACATCATATCCCGTAAAATCGGCTTTTCAACTGAACGAATCTTCCAATGTTACTCTAACGATTTAATTCAACAAGTGTGTGTTGAGAACAATGAAATTCGGCTGAGTCGTGTACATTGTCGCTCTCTTGAAGACGTTTCGACGTTCTGCTCGAAGATGCAAAGCATTTCTAAAAAAACAAACGTCGTCGCCTCTAGGATAAAACAGCCTCTCTAATCTGAAAAATATCAACCTGCTTGCACTGACAAAGTTGATTCTGATTTGCACTCTGAAATACTGCTCAAGATGTTTAGTTTTGTTGGAAAAAAATGTCCGTTATTCTTACCATTTCTCTTCTGTCTATTTATCATCTAAATAGACAGAATGGAAATTGAATACGTTACTAAAGTAATGGAATGTTAATGGATTTTAATTTATTCTCGCTTAAAACAATATTGTAATACCATTAGCTTTTGTAACGGCTCAATAATAATGTCACATAAATATATTACCGCTATGCAAGTGTAACGACTCAATTATAATAATGATTTATAAATATATTACCGTTATAAACTTGCAACGCTCAATTATAATAATGATTCATAAATATATTACCATTAATCTGTTTTTATTTAAAAAAAATTAATAAATACACTTCATAAACAAAAAGATTTCCAACAATCCCACACTTGAATTTTTTTAAATACTTTTCGAGCAGTTTTTGAAAACATAAGATTATGCATAAACAAATGTGTCTTTCGACTTGAGCCTTTGCATAGTGGATAAGATTCAGTTTTTACTAGACTGACATGTAATCTTGAACTCTATTTCTGACCTCAGACCCTACACAATCTTTCTAGAGTGTAATCAAATAAGCCCGTGCATTTATTAAAGCGGATACGGTTTCATCGCTACCTTGCTCGATTTGAGCCCAGCCCAATTAATTTTTGTCCGTTGTACAAACATTGTGAGAACACTATTAATAATAAGAATTCAATGAATATGATTTCAACCGTATCTTTTCGAAATTCTTAAAATACCCTACATCCATCAACGAAATCTTACCAACAGTTTGCAACCTCAACCACCATCCCTTTCACGACCATCTATCAACAGAATTTCAACATAAATTTGTAACCAACGCCACCAACAAAACTTTTTGAAATAAGAGTGTTCTAACAACCAAAGTTTTTGCACTTATAGCAAACATCCATCCATTAATTTTTTATTAACTAAAAAGTAAATATCTTTAACTATTACATGCACGTACATGCAATTCGTACTAGTACTTCGTTCGTCAAATGTAGAATTTTTTGCATACGTTTGTTTATAAAGTTTATGTACCAATTTTAAAAGTTGTGAGCTAAAATGGTGGCTACGGGATCAATATTTCAACACGAGAATACAATTTTTACCTAATGGGCATAAAAACACCGACTAACCAGGCTCGGGTAATAGACTTGAAATACCCAACAAGTTCAGTTTGGGCTCAGGTTATGATTTTAATAAATGGCTACATATCCAGGTTTTAAGCTACTCAACCTAAACCCGATCCATTGACATACTACTTGTCCTACCTAGGCCAACTAGGTATTCTGGTAACCAATCTGAGCGAGATCCAAATTTTAGATAATTTGAACTAAGGACTAAATTCACTTGTGATAACATAAAAATGATCTAGCCTCTCCTCTTCTAAATGGAGCCTTCAAGCCTATAACAAAATTCAAATAAAACCCTAGGAATTGGGGAGTAATGAAATTAAGTTCTAGATGAATTTGAGATCTACTCTTCATATTAGTTTATGATAATAGATTATTAGTGTGATTGTTTCACTTTATCATTCAATAATTTTGAAATTGATATATATCTTTTTGAACTCGATTAAAGTGAAAGTTGTTTGGTTTGTAGATGTAGATTAGGTTAGTTTAAACAAAGTACATGTGTCTTTTTTTAGTTTATAAGTTTATTGTATGTTTGATGATTGTGATTGCTGGATAATTGTTTAGTATTATTTATAGCTTTTTGAGGGTTGTTGGCTTTTAATTGGTAAACCTAGATCCACTCTAGACGTAAATTTGTGTAACAATTGGCATGAAAGCTTAGGAGCTTTACTTTAAAATCAATTGTCAATTACTAGTTCCTCGAATGACGAAAATCACCACACTAGATGGTAAACAAAATTTTGAACTATGAAAACCGAAGATGAAGATGAAGACAATGTTGGAAAAGAAGACTTTTAATTAGATGGCAAACAAGATTTTGATCTATGAAAACCGAAGATGAAGATGATGTCGGAAAAGAAGACTTTTATGATAGTGATTACGCTAAAGAAAGTAAAAGGGCTATAAATTGATGAGTTATATGGGATGAAAGAAGAATCTCGCATCTATTAATGAATCTTACATATAAGGTACTTTGAGAGTTGACCCCAAGAGTTTAAATTGTGAATTTTAGACGAAATCTTAAAGACATCTCGATTCATATCTTTGATTGAAGTCTTAATATCTAGGTGCGATGGGTGTCAAAACAATATAAAAATTAGATTTGAAGTTTCATCTCACCGAAGCATGAAAAGGGTATCCAAGCGAGATCTCGAGCGAAATAAGGAAGATTTGAAACTATGGACTTCGCTCATGTGAAGAGATAAATGAACTACCTTGGATTGAAATCTTAATATCTAGTTGCGATGGGTGTCAAACAATATAAAAATTAGATTTGACGTTTTATATCACTCAAGCATGAAAAGGGTGTATCGGCGAGATCTCGAGCGAAATCTATTGGAATAAACGCAACAAAGAGCTAGAAGAGAAAGGTTGTGTCATGGACCAGATATCATCTTGAAAGCAAAATTTGACACGACTATGGTGCAATCGTTGATTGTCGTTCGCTCTCTGTAACGACCCGCAAATCCCTACCCCTTGAGTCAACACTATTCTACATCAATCAACTCAAGTTGCACAGAAATACGAACCATTTGAGTTAAAGAAGTAGAGGTAGAAGAAGAGAATAGAAAACAACATCAGAATCTAACCATCGTAGAGAAATAAAATATAATAGATAATAAATGATCTTTACACAAAAATCAAATATCTCTCTTTATATATATTACATCATCAGAGTACATCAATCACAACTCAACAATATCATACCACTGGATACACAACTACTCAACACAGCGGAATATACATAAACAAATACGGAAGTACGTATCGTCATCTTGCTCGTCTCCTGAGCTCCACAGCATCATATCTTGTATCCTATAATACTCGGTCTGACCCGAGCATTACAGTTAAATAACACCCGAGTCAGTCTGAAATACCAACGTGAGAAAATCACACTCGATTGATTATTAAAGTTTCAAAAATCCTTTGAAAACAAAAGCATCTCGTAAGACCACGCCACAAATAAACATGTCGGGTTTTTACCTTACGATAGCTAAAACAATTTTTATAGAAATCCTCTGATATTATAATAGGGTCTATATACAAGTACTTATAAAATAGCCGAAATTGTTACATCTATTAAATTCCAGCTACTAGCCAAAGAGTGGGTAATACAAACAAAACTCATACAAGTCTCGTAGGGAGAATGGATTTCCAACCAATGACTAAGCATTGGGGTACCACCTGTCACAGTACGTAGCCTAGATCACAGTACCGAGGAGTACACCCGCTCCCCTGCAACACAAGACCGGAACCATCCCTTACTGGACAGTTCCGAATAAGATCACCCCGCGGTTGGGATCAGCAACCGCCCACTAAGCCGAAATAAAAAGGACATCTAGGCAGAGATGACCTTACTCTCAAGTGGGGGCTACCCACGAAGCATTGCTGCATATCCCCTGATTTTCAGTCATTCCCATTTGATGAGACTTGAGGCTAAGCGTTACCTTTTAGAACATATCCCTTAGAATGCCCATCGTCCACCTGACGATGTTTCGCAAGCATTCATCCATACAAGTCCGTCCCGGGTTCGAACGGAACCGAAGGCACTACTCCTACTACATCCATTTTGGAAATATCCTCAGGATTAGTAGCGACTAGCCCTTGCACTTCACTGCTCCATCTTCGAATCCAAACTCGTTTTTCACGAAACGTACAAACCGGATCGAAGTGGTTTTCGAGAAATTAATCTCGATCTCGGTCTCTTCGAAACGATCAACGCATTTGTCCAATATTGATAGTCGGTGATTTAACTATCAACATATTCCAAACAACCATTCAACAATAAATAATTTTTCAAATTATTTATTAGCCTCGAAAATATCTTCACAAGATATATTTCCACTTTTCAAACCCTTTTGAAAACAGTTTTCAAATTATCTTCCTTTCTCAGAATAAATTCCAAGTATTTTCTATTTCCACTAAAATCACCAAGCATAAAACTTTTAGATTTTTAAAATAACTTAAACGCTTTACTTTGAAATATACTTTAAAACATTTAAGTAAAAAAACTACTTCAAATAATTTATTAAAAACACATACTATACGAATATTTGAAAATAAGATTACTTTATAAATATAAAACTAGGTTTTCACTTTTAAAACAAAACACTAAGTCGCCTTTAAATAATTATTACAATAATAGATTTGAAAAATATTTATCTTATAATTTTACACATTCAGAAATAATAAATTTTCCAAAATATGCTCTTTAAGACAACATGAAACTTTTATCTTATATGTAAAAAATTACTTTGAAAACGTACTTGGCTATTCAGAGAAATATACTTCTTTTCACTTCCTTTAAAAATAAGTCACTATTTATTTTTAAACAAATTTTCTCATTTCCTCTTAATAAATTTTCACCTTGAATTTATTCTTCCAAATATCCAATTTCAAACACTTAAATCAATTCCCAAATTGATTTTTCAATTTACTTCATTCATTCAAAATCCTTTAATTTCAGATTTCATTCCTTAATTATGATTTAAGATACTCTTAATTGAAATACCAATTTAGATTCCTTAGTTTACTTCTGATTCCTTTAAATAAATTTAAAACTTTAAGTTTTAAAATAATTCTTTATTCATTTAAATTAATATCACATAATTTTATAATTCATTAATTACTGTTTATTCAAACCCCTTTCTTTTCATATTCGAAGTTATCTATTAGTATTTAACATACTTCCATTTCTTTTCAATTCATTCTTACTTTATTAAATTTTCTAAGATTATTTCGTTTACAACTTTACTTTCTTTATTTTCTTTCCAAAATCCAATTTATATATTTTTGGTAATTCATTATACCTAAATATATCCAATCAAATCATAACATTCAATATTTCAATATATTCATCATAGAATATCAAGTAATCACAACAGAGATTATTAAATAATAAATGTGAGGGATCCAGTTGGATCCCTCCATCCTGTTTTCCCTGCATCCACAGATGTTAGCACAATATAATATGCCAATTCCAAAACTTCCATACTATAGCACATCAATCAATCTCAACCATTCAAACAATTATCTAAATTTATCAATTTAAATTTTAAATTTAACTGAGTGAGATTAACTCACCTTTTATTTTTGTTTGGCAATCCATTTCCATTCATTTCCATCCCAGCTTGTTTCTCGATTTTAGACCTTGTATAACATTATATAGTTAATTAACATTTTATACAAATCGGAAAATTAATTGTCATTTTCAAATTTAATTAACTAATGACTTAGTTTAAAACTGATTTTCCTTTAATAAATCTTTTAGTAACTTAAATAGTTAAATACGGAAATTAAAATAGTTTAATCTTCAAATTCATTTATTTGAAAATTAAACTAGTAGATTAAAAATACTCATTTTTATTTCCTGCTTGAAATCATTTATACCTAAAAATCAAATCTTTATAAACCCTACGACATTTTTTTTTAAAAATAAAATTACTTTATTTCAAGTCGATAATTTCTGTCTAACTTGAAAATAACCCAAATTTCTTTACTGAGAACTTTTCATCTAAAATATATAATTTTTAAAAAAATAAAAATCTGGTTTTAAAACTCCTTTCCCTATCTCTGTATATACATGTGTATGTAATTAAATTAAATTAAAAGGAGGAAAAAAAAAACGAATCGCACCTCACAACTCCTAACGAAGGCAGCGAACCTCAAACTATCACCTACTCGCGATGCTACAACTCCCAAAGCCAACCCATCGCTCATCACTACGGCACCGCTTCGACCCTGAGCCAGCACTCAACGTCACACAGTCACGCGCCCCACCAATTCATGATATCGCAAACCCTAGTTTCGCGACCTCGTGCCACCGCTCCCTCTTCCTCGCGCCGCTACTCCACCTCCAGCTCGTAATCGAGCTTCCCATTCCCAAAACTTAAGCCTCAGCAACACGCGACTCCTCCCCATCGCGCCGCCCCTCTCCCGATGCCGATAGAATTGAGCCTCCATGCGATTTCCCTCGTATTAGATGGAGGAACGAGGACGAATCGATTTGAGGAGTGGCCGCTCTTTTTGTTTGTTTTTTTAAGACTTGCGGCCATGTTTGTTTGTTTTTTTTCTTCTTTTGAAACCGTTGAAGGAATGAAAGGCAGATGAGGTTGAAGAAGGGAAGGAATTGAATTCAGATGAAATTATACTTCTGTTCGGCTGAAAAGAAAAGGGAGGTGGCGTGTGAGGAACACTTTGAGCTATAGTGATCTTTGAAGTTAAATCAAAAAGGTCTGATGTGCAATAAATTTGACTAGTCACATAAAGTATTTATTATATTTAATTTTCGATTCGAATTTCCCGCGCTCCCTATCGTACGATCACACGACAACTCCAAACGCTACAAAATCTGAAATCCGATAATAATACAATATTACGGATCCAATAGAACTGGTTTCGTTGAATTCCGAGACTGTGTCTGGGAAGGCTATTTTTAAATTCAATTTAAACTATAAAATTTTAAAACTGAACAAACCACTGTTAATTTCAATTTTACAACTTCTATGATTTCCAGTGTTATCAATATAAATTTTACAAACCTTTAAATTATTTTTAACCGGCTTAAAACTCCAGATTCAATAATTTACCCAATTCTGATAATTAAATTCAACAATTAATTATCCAATAAATATTGACATTTGAAATTCAAGTTAAAATTATTCCATTGAATATTTAAATCAATTAAACATTCCGATTTTTAAAGGCTTAAAAATTCCGGATCGTCACACTCTCTAACGTTAATAAAACAATCTTCAAACTTGTACACTTAAGGTTGAAGAATTTGAAAGTGCAGAAAACAATTGCTAAGTCGTTTTGGGAAAATGAAAAACATGAAAATTTTATCTCTTTTCTATCATGTCAAGTGATCTCAATAAATAGGCGTAAGTAGAAATTGTAGCCTAGAATTCAAAATGATATAAAATTTGAACTGTCAGAAATAGACGAAGGCAATGTTTTAATGTAAAATTTAATTTCAATTAATGGAAATTATCAAGTAGAGAAAGAGACTTGTCTTTCAGTTTAAATTCTTGATTTTCAGTTTAGATGTAGTTTAAAACAATCAAAATGGAAGTAAAAAAAACAAAAAGGTGGCCCAAGTTAAGAAAAACATGTTTTCAGTGCACGATGCTAAGTGTAAAGTGCGCTATCAAAGCCACACATACACTTATTCTTCCGAGCCGAGTCAATGGTGCGAACTTGCCTAGCCATCCATACTCCATGCACTAATTAGACACTGGACGAAACAATGATATATAAAGAAGAGAATGTGATGTGTGACTAATGAGTTCTATTGTAGTTATCCAATAATTCCTCATTGACTAAAAAACTACAAACAAAGGAAAGAATGACAACCAACGCAAAGGAAAAGCTTATACGCATATGTTCGCGGGTGCGGCGCAGTGAAAAAGAGACTTGGTTTCTGATAAAAAGACTCGGTTTCGATTCCTACCATGCGATTCCTTATCCTATATAAATTTATCAGGAGGCATGGAGACTTGAATCAGCGGACGGCTTTACTATACCCTTCTCAAGAGTTTACCAGCCCACCGGGTTCTCCTAGTTATTCAAAAAATAAAAGTTTATACGCATGTATCAATGTCTTTCGATTAAATTAATACATAAAGAAGTGAGGTTACAACTTAGGTTATATAATGAACTTCTCCTAAACATTGTCTGGTTGAAAACCCACAATTTGTACTACACTTTTGATTTCTGCAAACTCTGCGATAAATACGCACTTAAATGTTATGCTCTCACATTGGGAGCTCATTAGTGTTCTATAATGATCACCTAAATCTTCCTCTCATAGAGAGTAGTCCACCTTCAAACTTAAGTAGGTGGGTCCATCAAGTGTGTCTCTTTGGAACTACCACTATGCTTATGGACTCATTAAGAGCATGAAGCTCACCTTAAGTCATAATAATATCCGTCAAGTACATTTTAAGAGCATCACCGATTTTGGTTATGGATTCGATAATAAGGGCTAATATCATAGATAACTAAATTCATCAAGTACGTTCCAAAAACACTAACAAAACCGATTCTGGGTTTACTAACAGTTAAATCTTATAAATGGAAATAGAATCGATCAAATGTGTCTTAGAAACATCATCAATAAAGGTTATTAATTCAATAAGAGAAAGGACTTTTTAGGCTTAAGGTAAAAGTTGCAAAAAAATTTAGTTTCAAGGACAAGACGTATGTTTTTTAGGCTGAAGGACGTTTTTCAGTATAAATCACAGAATGATAGTTGTAACTATCATTTTCAATTTACACTAAAAAGTGTCCTACAGACTAAAAAGCAAACTTGTTGTCCTTGAAACTAAATTTTTTTGCAACTTCTTCCTTGTATCTATTTACCTCTAAGAGAAATAAACTCAATCATAGATAAATAAGTAAAATTCATCAAGTGTGTCACAGGATCAACAATACAGACTATGAATTAATGATGAACATAAAGTTCAAAATCAAGAGTTTCATAAATGAAATTCATCAAGTGCATCATAAAAGCATCACCATTAGTGGTTATGAACGCACAAGAGCAATTAACTCAAAAACACTAAAATAGAAAATGATAAAGTAATATGTGGCTTTGTTTGATGGCCAATGAGTATTCGCCACATTTTCCTTTGCTGAAGGCATGAAGCTCATTCCTCTTACGGATTGAAGGACCACATTTCTTCTTACTAACCATTTCGTGAGCGGATATGCCAAGTTCCTTTCTGATTTTACATATTTCAATGAAATCCCTTCAGTGTTACAATATATATAAATCATGAAATGAATATGCTTTTATGTTCTTTTGTTTAGTCACTTATCGTGGAATAGGTTAAATCCTTTGCTCTGAAGCCTTTATATAAAGGATGTTATGTAATGTAAATTACTTCCTGCTTCTAGTAATGTTGTAATGAAATTTTTAATATTCATGAAAGATGTATAGTTGCAATGCGCAAAGCTAATTTGAAGCACATAAATGAAAGTACATGAAGTGTTTTTCATAAAAGTAGCATACAAAATGCATAAAATGCAAACCATATTTGAAACAAACAATATCTATATCGACTGGATCGATAAATGCAAGCAAGATAATAATGAGGGGGAGCAATCTTCATACATGTTTCGAAATGGAAAATTTCAAGTTATCAGAGCATTCAAAATTTTGAAGACGCATAATCAAGGGGAGTGTTACAATATATGTAAATCATGAAATGGATATGCTTTTATGTTCTTTTGTTTGGTCCCACATCGTGGAATATGTTAAATCCTTTGCTCTGAAGCCTTTTATATAAAGGAGGCTCTGTAATGTAAATATATGTCTAATTCTCAAGAATGAATAATATATCTTTTGCCTCTCTCTCTCTACTGACTTCTACTTTCTTCATTTTATAACATTCAAAAGTTTTTTGACCATTTTGTGTCTGGCATGAATGTGCCTTCTCTTTCCATTACGTACGCTATTCTTTGCAATTTCAATTGCGGCATGTGAATAACGGTGTAAAAAAACCAAAATGTTCAGATTGGAATTTCTATCGATAAATCTTTCAACCGTTTGGTTTCTTGACCTGCCAACCCAAGACCAATAAACTCATATTTCATAGTAGATCATGCTACGCCCGTTTGTAGGACTTCTATGATATAGCACCTACATCCAATTAAACACATAGTCACTAGTAAAGCTGTAACAACCCGGATTTTTTTTGAACGGTTAATTTGCGATATTTAAAATGGATTTAAATATTTAATTTGAATTGTAATTTGATTTCGAATATGAAAAGCTGTTTTTATTTAATAAAAAGGATTCAGAATTTAAGTATAACGATCTATTGAATAAACTAATTAATTATTAAAGTAATAATTGGATATTGGATATTGGATAGAATATGAAGTCTGGAGTGGTAAGCTTGTTAACAATATTTTTAAGAGCCTATAAAATTAATATTGATAATACTAAAAATAATAGGTGGGCTAAAATTGAATTTAACAGTGGTTTGTCCAATTTTACAATTTACATCGTTAAATGGACATTTAAAAATAGCCTTCCGAGGCATAGTCTCGGATTTCGACGAAACTAGTTCCATTGGATCCATAATATTGAATTATTACCGGATTTCAAGTTTCGTAGTGTTCGGAGCTATCGTATGATCGTACGAGACAAAAACGTCTAGGAAATAATTAATCGTTTTAATTTAAATATCTTATATCATTTCACCGATCAAAAATCTTTTCACATCAGTTGATATTATATCCACATCAAAACCAACTTTTACGTTCTTCAAGGCGTTGTAGGCTTCCTTTGTACGCTTTCTTTCTTTAAAATCACCTCCTGCCTTCTTTTACATCATCAGCCGAGATTATGAAGGAACAAAGTAAACTCAAAAATAAAATAAATCAAGGTGATAAACTCTCGTCATTGTTCAACGAAACCGTAACCTATCTTCGTTCCTCTCTCATTTTTCACGAGTCGAAATCAAGAGAAATAAATGGCCGCCTAGTTTTCAAGCTTAGCCACGATTTTTCCATCTATCTCGTATGTCTTGAGGAAATCAAACCAAAGTCATGTCGAATCGATCCGAGCTCGCGGCGTATGTTCATGGCCTGAAGGGTTGACTCGCGATCGAGTCGCGATTAAGGTCGAGGGGATGTGACTCGCACGGGTGTAGGCGGCTCGATGATGGTGGGAGTTCTCGTGTCGAGCTTCGCAATGCGCGCGATGGTGTGCGGTTCGATCTGGAGGAGCGTGGCGGTGATTTTGGGGGATACGGCGGCACGAGGTGGTTGAGCATGCGGCTAGAGGTTTCGCGATAAGGGGTCGCTGTCATTCGTTTGAGGGCGAGTTGGTCGCGAGCTCGAGCAAGGCCGAGGGGCATGGGAAGGTGGGGGTCGCAGGGTGGCTGCACGGGAGGGTGCGGCAGTTCGATCGAGGAGTTCGGTAGAAGTTAGGGCTTCGGGTGAGCAGTAACGACGTCGAACGAGAGTCTGGGCTGTAGGTCAAAAGTATGGAAACAAGTCGAGATTGTGAAGGATTGCAACAATTAAATCAAAGGTGAGTTAATCTCACTCGGTTGAATTTGAATTTAAATTTATTTGTTGAATTGCTTGAATGATGGTTGACATTAGTGAATAATTAAATAGACCCTATACGCCGCCTAGTAGCGGATGTTAGTACATTAATCTTATATACCGCGATATTCCACCTCGAAGTGAAATCGGTATTATATATATATTTGGAGTTGATTTCCCGCATTATACAGCGGATGAGACCCTATGCGCCGCATAATAGCGGATGATATTTTATAAATCCCATATACCGCGATATTCCACCCTGAAAGGGAATTGGTATTTTATTTTGTGCTAACATCTGTGGATGCAGGGAAACAAATTGGAGGGATCCAACAGGATTCCTCAAAATATTTATTGATCTTATATATATGTTGTTATATGCCAGGATGATGAATTGATATGGATTTGTTTTGTGAATTGAATTATTAAGTGTTAAATAACGCGGAAGTTAAATTTGGAATTTTTCTTAAATACTAAATAATTTAATTAAAGGAAGTTAAAATTGAACTTCAATAGAATAATTATTAAGAATTTGAGTTTACTTCTGTTTGAAATTTTAAGGTAAATAAAAGTATATTTATACTTTAATTGGTTAAAGAAGAGTTTTGGGAAATCAAACTTATATATTAAAAATTTGAAGAAATATTGTAATCGTTAAATAGAATTGAAATATAATGAAATCTTAATAAGAAATGGGAAGAGTTTTACTAAGAAACAAATATGGATTTTATTGATGAATAAATTATAAAGATAAGATTTTTAAATAATATAAACAAAGGGAAAATTCAGTGGAGTTTATAAATTTATAAACGTAGTTTATAAATGGGAAAGGAAGATATCAGTGGATATGAAAAGGAATAAGTCATGAACTTATATTGAGTATGAAATGTGTTTTGAAGGGAAATAGAAGAATCGTCTCCAAAAGTGAATATGGTCAAGAGGCGTTTATAGATGAGTATTGGGTTTTCTAAAATTTTAAATTATTTTAAAAGGAATATTTTTAAATTACTATACTATATAGGTTTTATAAATTATTATCGAATTTAAGATATTTCGAATTTGTTATTTTGAAGGCTTAGCAATTATTTATAATAAACTCTAATTTTCTAAAACCAACTTTGAAAATTTATAAATGACTAGATATAAATTTTATTACTTCTTATTTTATAAATCTAGATGTTTTCAAAATGTTTTTAAATCCAATTAAAATCCCCTTGTGATGGTAAGCAAATTTATTAAATGAGATAAGATTTAAGAGTAAAATCTTATAAAGTGGAGAAATTGTGTTTGAGAATTTATAAGAAAAAGAAAAATTGATTTTGAGGAAGGAATAAGAAAACAAAGAATATTTTTCTAAAGGTGAATCAAAATCTAAGTATAAGAAATCATTTAAAGGATTTCATGAGAAAATAAATAAAAGGAATTGAAATTGATTCAAATGGTTTGAATGGTATAATATCTGGATGGATATTTAAATAAATAATTTGAGGAAAATTATTTGATGGTTGCTTGTGAATGATTATTTGATATTTAAATCACCGACTATCAATATTGGACAATGCGCTGATCGTTTCGAAGAGTCCGGAATCGGGTTTAATTATCCGAAAACCACTTCGATCTGGTTTGAACGATTACGAATGAAGACCGTGAAGAGTTGAAGATGGTGATTCGGTTTGTCCAGACCCAGGGCAACTTGTATGGACGAATGCTTTCAGAACATCGTCAGGGGGACGATGAGCATTCTAAGTGGGACTCGTTTTTGAAAGGTAACGTTTAGCCTCAAGCCTCATCAACCAGGAATGACTAAAACAGGAAAGGTGCAGCAAGGCTTCGTGGGTATCCCCCACTTGAGAGTAAGGTTTACCCTATCTAGATGTCCCTTTTTATTTCGGCTTAGTGGGTGGTTGATCGCGCCAACCACGGGGTGATCTTGCTTGGGACTGTCCAGTAAGGGATGGTTCCGATCTTGTGTTGCAGGGGAGTTAGGGTGGCTCCTCGGTACTCTGATCTAGACCAGGTACTGTGACGGGCGGTACCCCGATAGCCCTACCATTGTATGGAATCCAATCTCCAATAAGCGCCTGTACGGTTTTGATTCTGCCCAACTATTGCTGAAACGTGAGATGCAAGCATTTCAGCTAGATTCTGCTTTATTTTCTATAGACACTATTATAATATCAGAGGAATTTAATAAAAATGTTTTGGCTATCGTAAGGTAAAAACCCGACATGTTTATTTGTGACGTGGTCTTACGAGATGCTTTTGTTTTTTTCAAAGGATCTTTGAAATATAATAATCCAATTGAGTGTGATTTCTCACGCTGGTTTTCCAGACTGACTCGGGTGTTGTTTTATATGATGCTCGGGTCAGACCGAGTTAAACAGGATCAGGTTTAAAAGCTAAGAGTTCAGGAGACGAGCCGATGTCAGAGCGTACTTCCGTATTTGACTATTATTTCCACTGTGTATAGACAAATATTGAGTTGTCTTTGTATGGATGTTGTTGTACTCTGATGATGATATGTATATATATAACAGTATAGATTTCTGTGTATTTAAAAGCTGTTATTATATATTATATTTTATTCCGCTGCGATTGTGAGACTCTGATGTTGTTTTTATTTCTTCTTCTACCTCTTTCTTCTTTTACCCGAAGACTCGTACTTTTGTGCCACTGTGGACAGAACTGTTGTGGAATTTTGTTAGTTCAAAGGGTACGGATTTACGGACCTTTACACTTGGTATCAAAGCTGAAAGGTTAAGCGAGAACCTTGGCTCTGGTGGGGATTACTCATTAGAGATAGAGTCAGTAGTACTCTAAAAATGAGTTTGAACGTAATAATAGATATGAATGCGTATTTGTTAGTGAATATAAAATGGTTTTATATTGTGTTGATTGATTTATTGACTGGCATATGAACCCTCGTCGGCACAGTCTATACTACTGGATCGAAGGGGTTTCTAAACATTTGAATAGAACAATTCGACAAAATATTGTTTTCAAAAGTGGGTGAATGAAATAATCTCATCCAAAATATATTTTGATATAAAACGAAATATTTTCTGAAATTATTATAACTTGGATGTTTGGATGATAGTCGTATAGTCAAATAAGATTATAAAATCTGAAATGGATTATATAACCAAGGAAAGCATTAGATTTGAGTTTTGGAATTAAAATTAAAGATGAGAAGTTAAAACGAGGGTTTAACTCGGATTAAGATTGAATTTTGAAATTTAATTAATGATTGGAAGAAATAAATTAATAAATTTTGAATGTGATTGAAATGAGAAAATAAAAATAAATAAACAAATAAAAATAAATAAATATAAATGAATTGGTGAAGTAAATAAAATTTTAGAATGTGAATGAATTGGATTGAGAAGTTTAATAGAACTTTCTATGGGGTTGAAATTAATTTAAGCCAAGTGAATGGAAGTAAGTTGAACTAAACTGAAGAATAAAAATTCAGTTGTATTTAACTTAAGTTGAAATGTGAGTTAATAATGGAATTTGGTGATGGAACCCGAGTTATAAATAGAAATTCCATTGAAATGGTAAGTAAATTAAATATGAATTAAAATTGTTATGGAATTGGATTAAATTAAAGCTAGTTTGAATTTTCAAATGAGTCCAATTCGAGAAAGAATGAATTAAATATGGCCTTGGGTATAATTCTAACAAAATTTAAATGGATGTATGAGAATGACTAATTAAAGTAAATGGAATTTGATTACATGAGTATCAAATAAATTGGAAACGAAATTAAGTATGAAGTTGAAATAAATAAATTAACTTAAGATTAAAATTTATGGAAAGGTGATTTCGAGGGAAGTGGAAAATTCATTAAATAAAAGCTTGAATAATATAAGTTGAATGAAATAAAATCCTTATTCGAATAGAAATAGTTGGATAAGGATTAAATTGAATAAATAAACTTCGATTGCTTATCAAAAGAAATTTAAATGCTTGAAATAAAAGTATGTTTGGCTTAATAAAGGTAAGGTCTTGAGTTAAAAGTGAAAGATAAATGTGATTGAGTGTAAATGAATGGAAGCGGGGAAAATAAATGAGTTTGTGACTTATAAAATTTTAAAAGTGGAATAAATAAGTCAAAATGAAATATTTTGTATCTTGGAAATGAAATAGACATCCCAACTTGAATTATAAAATTAGAATTGAACTCAAAAAAATATAATGAAGTGATTTTGTAATAAAAATCAATATTTAATTGAAAATGGAAGTAAACTAATTTGGGATAACTTAATAAGTTGAATTGAGAGTTAATAAACTTTGATTATGACATAGAATTAAGTTATACATAATATTCAATGCATATTGTCAGTAAACTAAATCGAAGTATTGTCGAATGAAAGAGTTAGATTATGAATTGAATTACAAATAAAATTCAAGAGAGTGGAAATAAAATTTTGAATTGGCCTTATAATTAAATAAATAGATTCGGAAATGAACTGTGAATGTGAACTAAAAAATTTCAAATGAATACATGAATAAACAAAGTGAGTTAAGTTAGTAAGTGAAATGGGTTTAGTAAATAAAAATCAAATCAAGAATATAAATTGGAGATTGTTTATAAAAAAAAATATAAACTTGGGTAATAAAGCTGAAAAATAAATAACTTAAGCAAATAATTGAATAGAAGTTCGGCTTAAATAAATATGTTGAATGGTTACTTAAGGGAGTGTTTCCAAGCCAAATAAAATGGTTGAATGAAACCAAGGTAAATATGAAATAAAATGCAAATCTATAGTTTGTAACTAAAAATTGGAATGGAATTAAATATAAATTGAGTAGGAATCAATTTTAAAATGATTATAAAATTAAAGAAATTGTTTATTTAAATAAATATCGTCGAGATTGCTTAACTTGGCCGTTCGACGTAAACAAAGGAAAATAAAATTCCATGGATTAATAAAAGTAAATAAAATTGATTTTTGAATCAATTATAATAAATATAAGTTGTTTAGATTATAAATGAATTGAATGTGAGGAAATGTCATTTCAAAGTGGATAGGATGATATAAAAATCGAGTAAAGCAACTGAATTAATTTTGAGACCTTACCAATTGTTTATAAAACTGCTTTATGTGTATTGTTTGTAAAAAAATAGCCTTGTTGTTATTATAAACTGATAGAAATAGCAGCGATTGATTTTTGAAATCAATTAAATCGAAAATGAGTTGTTTGGACATAAATATGAATTGAAGATAAGTAAATGAGTTATAACTCACTTGTGATGAATGAAAATGGTATATGAATCGGTTAAAAGCAAATTGAACTAGTTTGGAAACTATACAAATTGCTTACGGAAGTATTTATAATGCATTACTTATGTTGTTGATATGTTGTAGCAGTTTAAATGAATGAAATGTTATAAATTCCATAGATATGTTACTTATGTGTTTAAATTGAGTAAGTACATGTACCAGAAGCCGTTTAGCGGGATTTTGGATGCGCAAATTGCTAAATAATTAAGCCGCTTGCTTAAAATGCTAAATATGGTACGCCTACGCAATAAAAATAGGAAATATGAACTGTTTTTTGTTTTTCCGACCGTGTGGGTCGATGTATATATATTTATATCTATTGTTAAATTGCAAAAGCTCCTCCGTACAAAGAGACTCTGCCAAAATTTTCCAGAAATTTTGGGAGTTAGAAATTTTTTTTGAAAATTTTTGTTAACGACAAAATGTTCTGAAATTGAAATTTGAAATAAAAGATTCTGATGTTAGAATTCATAATAAATTGTTTGGGTAAAAGGAAAGATTAGGAAGGTGAATAGCAAGTCTAACTAAGTAACTTTTAATAAGTTAATGGGTTAGGGCATTCTTCTATCTTAGTAATTTCGGGGACGAAATTCTTTTAAGAGGGGAGGAATGTAACAACCCGGATTTTTTTTGAACGGTTAATTTGCGATATTTAAAATGGATTTAAATATTTAATTCGAATTGTAAGTTGATTTTGAATATGAAAAGCTGTTTTTATTTAATAAAAAGGATTCGGAATTTAAGTATAACGATCTATTGAATAAACTAATTAAGTATTAAAGTAATAATTGGATATTGGATAGAATATGAAGTCTGGAGTGGTAAGCTTGTTAACAATATTTTTAAGAGCCTATAAAATTAATATTGACAATACTAAAAATAATAGGTGGGCTAAAATTGAATTTAACGGTGGTTTGTCCAATTTTACAATTTACATCGTTAAATGGACGTTTAAAAATACCCTTCCGAGGCATAGTCTTGAATTTCGACGAAACCAGTTCCATTGGATCCATAATATTGAATTATTACCGGATTTCAAGTTTCATAGTGTTCGGAGCTATCGTATGATCGTACAAGACAAAAACGCCTAGGAAATAATTAATCGTTTTAATTTAAATATCTTATATCATTTCACCGGTCAATAATCTTTTCACATCAGTTGAAATTATATCCACATCAAAACCAGCTTTTACGTTCTTTAAGGCATTGTAGGCTTCCTTTGTACGCATCCTTTCTTTAAAATCACCTCCTGCCTTCTTTTACATCATCAGCCGAGATTATGAAGGAACGAAGTAAACTAAAAAATAAAATAAATCAAGGTGATAAACTCTCGTCATTGTTCAACGAAACCGTAACCTATCTTCGTTCCTTTCACATTTTTCACGAGTCGAAATCAAGAGAAATAAATGGACGCCTAGTTTTCAAGCTTAGCCACGATTTTTCCATCCATCTCGTATGTCTTGAGGAAATCAAACCAAAGTCATGTCGAATCGATCCGAGCTCGCGTCGTATGTTCACGGCCTGAAGGGTTGACTCGCGATCGAGTCGCGATTAAGGTTGAGGGGATGTGAGTCGCACGGGTGTAGGCGGCTCGATGATGGTGGGAGTTCTCGTGTCGAGCTTCGCGAGGCGCACCATGGTGTGCGGTTCGATCTGGAGGAGTGTGGCGGTGATTTTGGGGGATACGGCGGCACGAGATGGTTGAGCATGCAGCTAGAGGTTTCGCGATAAGGGGTCGCTATCGTTCGTTTGAGGGCGAGTTGGTCGCGAGCTCGAGCAAGCCGAGGGGGTGGGAAGGTGGGGGTCGTAAGGTGGCTGCGCGGGAGGGTGCGGTAGTTCGATCGAGGAGTTCGGTGGAAGCTAGGGCTTCGGGTGAGCGGTAACGACGTCGAACGAGAGTCTGGGCTGTAGGTCAAAAGTATGGAAATAAGTCGAGACTGGGAAGGATTGCAACAATTAAATCAAAGGTGAGTTAATCTCACTCAGTTGAATTTAAATTAAAATTGTTGAATTAAAATTTATTTGTTGAATTGCTTGAATGATGGTTGACACTACTGAATAATTAAATAGACCCTATACGCCGCCCCATATACCGCGATATTCCACCTCGAAGTGGAATCGGCATTATATATATATATATATATATATATATATATATATTTGGGGTTGATTTCCCGCATTATATAGCGGATGAGACCCTATGCGCCACATAATAGCGGATGATATTTTATAAATCTCATATACCGCGATATTCCACCCTGAAAGGGAATTGGTATTTTATTTTGTGCTAACATCTGTGGATGCAGGGAAACAGGTTGGAGGGATCCAACAGGATTCCTCAAAATATTTATTGATCTTATATATATGTTGTTATATGCCAGGATGATGAATTGATATGGATTTGTTTTGTGAATTGAATTATTAAGTGTTAAATAACGCGGAAGTTAAATTTGGAATTTTTCTTAAATACTAAATAATTTAATTAAAGGAAGTTAAAATTGAACTTGAATAGAATAATTATTAAGAATTTGAGTTTACTTCTATTTGAAATTTTAAGGAAGATAAAAGTATATTTATACTTTAATTGGTTAAAGAAGAGTTTTGGGAAATCAAACTTATATATTAAAAACTTGAAGAAATATTGTAATCGTTAAATAGAATTGAAATATAATGAAATCTTAATAAGAAATAGGAAGAGTTTTACTAAGAAACAAATATGAATTTTATTGATGAATAAATTATAAAGATAAGATTTTTAAATAATATAAACAAATGGAAAATTCAGTGGAGTTTATAAATTTATAAACGGAGTTTATAAATGGAAAAGGAAGATATCAGTGGATATGAAAAGGAATAAGTCATGAACTTATATTGAGTATGAAATGTGTTTTGAAGGGAAATAGAAGAATCGTCTCCAAAAGTGAATATGGTCAAGAGGCGTTTATAGATGAGTATTGGGTTTTCTAAAATTTTAAATTATTTTAAAAGGAATATTTTCAAATTACTATACTATATGGGTTTTATAAATTATTATCGAATTTAAGATATTTCGAATATGTTATTTTGAAGGCTTAGCAATTATTTATAATAAACTCTAATTTTCTAAAACCAACTTTGAAAATTTATAAATAACTAGATATGAATTTTATTACTTCTTATTTTATAAATCTAGATGTTTTCAAAATGTTTTTAAATCCAATTAAAATCCTCTTGTGATGGTAAGCAAATTTATTAAATGAGATAAGATTTAAGAGTAAAATCTTATAAAGTGTAGAAATTATGTTTGAGAATTTATAAGAAAAAGAAAAATTGATTTTGAGGAAGGAATAAGAAAATAAAAAATATTTTTCTAAAGGTGAATCAAAATCTAAGTAAAGTATAAGAAATCATTTAAATGATTTCATGAGAAAAAAATAAAAGGAATTGAAATTGATTCAAATGGTTTGAATGGAATAATATCTGGATGGATGTTTAAATAAATAATTTGAGGAAAATTATTTGATGGTTGCTTGTGAATGGTTATTTGATAGTTAAATCACCGACTATCAATACTGGACAATGCGCTGATCGTTTCGAAGAGTCCGGGATCGGATTTAATTATCCGAAAACCACTTCGATCTGGTTTGAACGATTACGAATGAAGACCGTGAAGAGTTGAAGGCGGTGATTCGGTTTGTCTATGGACGAATGCTTTCAGAACATCGTCAGGGGGACGATGAGCATTCTAAGTGGGACTCGTTCTTGAAAGGTAACGTTTAGCCTCAAGCCTCATCAACCGGGAATGACTAAAACAGGGGAGGTGCAGCTAGGCTTCGTGGGTAGCCCCCAATTGAGAGTAAGGTTTCCCCTGTCTAGATGTCCTTTTTTATTTCGGCTTACTGGGTGGTAGGTCACGCCAACCACGGGGTGATCTTGCTTGGGACTGTCCAGTAAGGGATGGTTCCGGTCTTGTGTTGCAGGGGAGTTAGGGTGGCTCCTCGGTACTCTGATCTAGACCAGGTACTGTGACGGGCGGTACCCCGGTAGCCCTGCCATTGTATGGAATCCAATCTCCAATAAGCGTCTGTACGATTTTGATTGTGCCCAACTATTGTTGAAACGTTAGATGCAAGCATTTCAGCTAGATTCTATTTTACTTTCTATATGTACTATTATAATATCAGACGAATTTAATAAAAATGTTTTGGCTATCGTAAGGTAAAAACCCGACATGTTTATTTGTGGCGTGGTCTTACGAGATGCTTTTGTTTTTTTCAAAGGATCTTTGAAATATAATAATCCAATTGAGTGTGATTTCTCCCGCTGGTTTTCCAGACTGACTCGGGTGTTGTTTTAAATGATGCTCGAGTCAGACCGAGTTAAACAGGATCAGGTTTAAAAGCTAAGGAGTTCAGGAGACGAGCTGATGTCAGAGCGTACTTCCGTATTTGACTATTATTTCCGCTGTGTATCGACAAATATTGACTTGTCTCTGTATGAATGTTGTTGTACTCTGATGATGATATGTATATGTATAACAGTATAGATTTTTGTGTATTTAAAAGCTGTTATTATATATTATATTTTATTCCGCTGCGATTGTGAGACTCTGATGTTGTTTTTATTTCTTCTTTTTCTACCTCTTTCTTCTTTTACCCGAAGACTCGTACTTTTGTGCCACTTTGGACAGAACTGTTGTGGAATTTTATTAGTTCAAAGGGGTACGGATTTGCGGACCTTTACAAAAGCTAACTTCATCATTATCAATAACCTAATTTGCATCATAAAATCCTTGCAAGACACAGCGGAAAATTTGTTAAAATGCAAACATCAATTAATTGTACTGCTTAAGTACCACGTCAAACGACGAAAAACATTCCAGTGTTCATCACTGTGGTTGTCAATGTGCCTACTCAAACGACTCACGGTGTAGGCTATATCGGGTCTAGTATAATTCCTAAGAAGCATTATACTTTCAATAACCTTGACACGTTTATCTTGGGACACACTATCCTTTGTTTTTCTTAAGGTGTATGCTAGGATCATAGGGAAATCGAATAGTTGTCACATCAAAGTAATCAAATCTTTTCAAGATTTTTTCATATAGTGAGGCTGACTTAGTGAGAAACCAATTTCAGTTTTTCTCATTTTTATTCCTAGTATGTAGTATCAGATCAACCTCTTCCAAGTCTTTCCTCTCAAAGAAAAGATAAGGAGACAAGCACTATTGCCCAAGTAGTTAAGTGATTCGGCTTTGGTGCGAGAGGTCACAAGTTCGAAACTTACGTAGAGTGATCGAATGTTTATTGACATGTGATATGTTGTCCCAGTGACATGTTGTATATAAAGTACCATTTCAATAAAAATAAAAAAGTTTTGGTATCGCTTTACCACATCCAAGTTAGTGCCAAATATCAACATGTCATCAATATAAAAGCATACAACCATACAATTAGAACTAAATATTTTTGAATATACACACGAATCAGATGTATTCGGTGTATATCCATTACTTACAAAGGTCTTATCAAATTTTTCGTACCATTGTTTAGGAGCATGTTTGAGGCCATGAAGATTCTCAATTTGCAAATCTTATTCCCTGACTAAGTACTGTGTAACCAACTAATTGTTTCATATGAATTTCTTCCAATCACCATTAAGAAAATCAGCTTTTACAACCATCCGGTGTGCTACTAAATTAAGAATAGCAACCAAGGCAACTGGAGTCCTAATATTACCAACCTTGATCATAAGGGAATAAGTGCCAAAAAAGTCAATGTCTTTATTGTGTAAAGCCAACAATAGCTAATCTACCTTTAAATTTATCTAAAACCATACGGCCTTAATTTCTTTCGAAAGGTCCACTTAGTCCTAGTTGGTTTGCAACCCCTAGGTAAGTCCCAAGTGTGTTTAGATGTTATAGAATCAAGGTCATTCTAATAGCTCCTTCCAAAGCCATCTCTAGAGTCAATTGTTTCTTCATATATTTTAGGATCTTCCTTAATTAATAGTACATAAACAATAGTATTATTAATCTTTTCAACATCGGTGTTTCCTACCAAAAAGACGGTACTGAAGTTTGGTCCAAAGCTACTCTTTTTGTGTTGCATTTTACTCCAAAGTTCATTATTAAATTCATTGACAACGGGTGGGGGAGTGGGCAAGGATAATAGCACATTAGCAGCAACAGAAGATATGAAAGTGCTCTAACTATTACATTTTTTTAAGTAAAGACATTTCCAAAGAATTCAACATCTCTGGATTCACAAAAGGTTCAATCAGTTAAAAACATGAATTTCTATACAGCAAGGTTTTCAAAATGGGATTTAAATCGTAAGGTTTAAATTTTAAATCGAAACGAGATTTAAATTGTAAATTATAGATTCAAAATATCCACATTTTAAGGTTTGTATGCACTTTGAGGTTGGTTTTGATGTTTGAACTTCTACAATTACACTTAAAACTTTTTTTTTCTCTCAAATTCCATTTTAATTTTGTTTATAAACATTATAATGGGAATTGTGAATCTAAATAAGTATATTAAATATGTTACTATAAGTTGAATTTGTTTTTGATTATGCTTTTAGCCAAGTTTTAATCGTAATGTAAATCGAATCGTTAAAGAAGAGATCCGATCTGAATCGGGATTTAAATCGTAAGATTTTAAGATTTTTGACAACAATGGTATACAGCACTATTAAAAGCATAGCCAATGAACACATAATCAAATGCTTTAGGTCATATATTAGTTTTTTTTTCTTAAAGTCTGCTAGACCCACTTTGGATAGATACCGCACACCTTCAAAAATTCCAGGTTTGCGGGAAAAACTCTCCACAATTCATAAGGAGTTTAACCCAACCTTTAACGAGGAACTCTATTATGTATACAATAATAACAAGCGGACAAAACAACTTCTCCCCGCATCTTGTGAGACATACTGGATCTTAAAAAATTGCATTCATCGTATTCTTAATAGTCCTATTTTTTCCCCCGACTACTCCATTTTGTTGGAGGATATAAAAAGCACTAATTTCATGGATAATTCCATTTTTCACAAATATTCCTTAAAAAATCAATACAATATTCTTCACCCCTAATAGACGCATAAGCAAAATCTACTAAACGTGTTCTTAAAATCTACGTCTGAGTGTATTAGTCCTAGTAATTCAGTACTTCTCTCAGTGACTGGTTTAAAAGGTTTCTTAGCATGTTTAACATCAACGCGTATTGGACATTTAGAAGTTAAATTATTATTTTTTAAATTTAGCATGTTCAGTTTTTCAAGTCATTTAATTGAGCCAATATTAACGTGTCCTGATCTACAATGTTATAGGTCAATGAATTCAACCATATAGGTAAAAGTAGTTGTTGTTAACAAGATTTCTTGTCAACACCCCTAAAACGATGTTAAGAAAGGTGAATAATCTTTTATACAAGTAGAGCAGAAAAGAAGGTGTGAATCCTTTTAGAATTGTCTTTTGGTTAGGCTTTATTTAATGATATTTCTCAAGCAGGCCTTTCGACTGTGTCGAAAAGGTCGGTTTCTGGATTAGATGACTTTTTGATCCAATTGAAGAGATATGGCATCTCCTTCGAAAGCCTTCCTTTCGATCTGAGTGGTATACCCTGAGTTGAGTTCTTTTAGATAGGTTTCGATCTAGTTGAAGGCCTAAAGCCGTAGATTGGCTTGGGTTTTGATTATTAAGCAGAAAGGGCGGTTTCGACCTTGTCGAAAGCTTGAGGACTTGTCTTTCTTCAGTTTAGGTAGGAAATCTTAAGCTGTAGATCTGAGGTAGATTTCGATCTAGTCGAAAGCTGTGGGTACAACTTCCTGAATCTGTAATCTCTGGCTTTGGTATTTAGAAGATGGGCTTCGACCTTGTCGAAGGCTTCAGCTCAGAGAGAAGATGGCTCTGAATGGGTTACAAAAGTTATTGGGAACTTGAAGGGGTTTCGACTATGTTGATAGTAGCCCTTTGATGGAGATAGAACCTGAAATGTAAAAGTGAATCCAGCAAAATCTTCAAAGAAACAGTAAAGTAGCTTAAGGAAATTAAAACTTCCCTTTTATCCAGCTAAAAAGATTTTATTCCTTCAAACTCCAAGTTAACTTACAAATTAGGGTTACAAGGCTTTTTCAGAATATACAGGTTTTGAGTGAAAGAAACCGGCCCCCAAAACGTGACCCATTGGGTCTTACTTATAGATGCAGCTTGGCACCTTCTGACCCTGATGCTTTCGACTGGGTTGCAAGGTGGCTATTGAATGACTTAAGTTGTCGCCTTTGTCGAAAGGTATGGTAGTGCCCCTCTTCTTTGAGTTGTCTTGAGAGTACTTCGACTCCATCGATGGCCTTTGCCTATTGGTTTCGATGATATTGGTTATGCCCATGCTCTTGTTTCTGATCTGATGCGGAACCCTTCTTGGATCACATTGGTCACGACCGATTCGAAAGACTTACCGTAGCTTTCAAAGAAGAGGTTGCTCCAGAAAATATTTGTTTTCTAGTAGTTTGAATAAAGGCGAAACCATTAGTTTCGAATGGTTTGGCATGTATTCAAAGAGCTACTCTTCATTGTCTTCGAAAGGTGTGGCTTCGACTTGATCAAAAGACCTTCATCTAGTTAAAGTGTTGTCAACGAAAGCAGAACGGTGCTTTCGACTCCCTCACCTTCATCGAAAGGTAGAACTCTCTGGATATTGATAGTGAAATGTCTTGAAGCTTCTAAACTTTGATGGCAGCATTCCTTTGACTCCTTCGAAATGTTTGGCTGGAACTCTTCTCTCTTGCTCTATGTTCAAAGAGATATCGACTTAGTCGAAAGGTGGATATTTGAAGTAACAGTAGTACTTTCATTACTAGAAACAACATAGTTCAATATAAATAAACACCGGCTAAGTACATCTTTCCAACAAAAACCATGTTCCTAGTGATGACAACCTTCTTAGATTCAAAAACAAGTTACATACCTTGTTCAATAACCATCCAGAAACTAAATTCCTACGAAAAGAGGATACATACAATACATCATTTTCTAAAGCCAAAGTTTTTCCAAAAGTGAGTCTAAGGAGAATCTTTCCTCTACCGAGAACTCCGATAGTTGCAAAGTTTTCCATGAAGATCCATTCATCATCTACCGCATCATTCTTCAAAGTAATGAAAAATCTCTCATTTTGTATGAAAATATCTAGAAGCTCCAGTGTCCAGTACTCAATCGGTTTTGTTTTCCACCAAGTTGGTCCTTAGAATAACAGTATTTATGATATGTTCATCCTCAGCAAGATTCGTGTACAGCTTGACATTGGTAGCAAGCTTCTAATTGTGTTATCATTTTCGTTGGATGTATTGATGAGCTTTATTCCTTGTTCGACACTGACATAACATATTTTTTTTCTTTTGGATTTTGTTAATAGCATTCTGATTCTTCTGAAAAGCAAAATTTTGAGTTATTTTCATTTTGTTGTTAAATTTATCTGCGTTAGAGTAATCGTAGATTCAACAAGATTGGCCTTGTCAAAATCAATGGACATAACTGATAGCACTAAATTTACCCTTTAAATAATTGGCTTCCTTGGTTTGCTTATGACTGATTAGTTCTTGAAAAGATGTATCTTTCATTTTGTGCTTGAGGTAGTTTCTGTAGTCGCTTCAAGATGACGAGAATTTTTCCAGTAACACATTAGCATGTAAGATTTCACACATCTTCATTCCTTCGATGAGTGTATCGGATACCAATTTTCATATTCATGAATTTGCTACATTATTGACTTGTTATTGATCATATGAAATTACAATCATTTAACCACCCCATATTTTTTTCCTTCCAGCATCATCTGTCGCATATCTCTTTTTCAGTGTTTCTCAAATGACCTTAGCCGATTTTTGACTGACGAACAAATCAAATAGTTTTTCGACATGTACGTTTGCATGTGTCGCTGAAGAGCTTGTTATCCTTCTCAAATTTTTTTCGATTTCGTCGTCGTGTGCAGTTTCGGTTATAGCAGGAGCAACGGCGTTTGAAATAACGTTCAAGATCTCGATTTCTGTCTCGCTTTCGGTCTTTTGTAATTTAGAAATAATACGTAAATTTTAGAAATTTTGGTTCCGGTTTCAGATTTTATCAATTATTTTTCACACAGTAATACATATATTTATTTTATTTATTGAAATAAAATATATAATTTAACTTTAATCGAAAAATATGTATAAATTGATAATGCCGATTGATTATAAATATTTTATAATACTAAAAAACGTTTATATATTACTTTGCTAGTCAATAGCAAACAGTGCAAGGTTTGTGCACTGCGCTATTTTGCACTATGTGCTATAGCGCATAAAAAATGTTTATATATTACTTTGTTTCCAGGTAGCCAATAGCAAATAGCGCAAAAAAAGCAAGGTTTGAGCTACGCGCTATTTTGCGCTATGTACTATAGCGCACACTATTTTGTTCACTTTTGTAAATTTCACATACTTTTATAATTTATCAAACATATGGTGCCCAACCTAAATTTAATGTTATCTTTGCATATTTTATCCACCTTAACTTTCATTTAAATCAATTTGTGGAAAAAAAAAGAAGTTTAGCTCTACATGGGAAGCTTCGGGTTAGATAAAGTGAGCTATGGTGGTAGGAATTAGAAAATAATATGGACTTATGAAATAATTATTTTACTCCGAATGGGTAAGTTTTGGATTTTTTTTTTCAATGTACAATAACTAATGCACGCTATTTTAAGCTATTCGCTATTTTGCGCGACAAAATAGCATGTCATTTTACACTACAGATGACATGTGCGCTATTATAGATTAAATAGAGCAAACATTGTGCTATGGGCAATTTTACGCTAGCGTGCTATAGCACACAGTATGATAACCGTACTTTGTTTTTAAATTTTCTTAGTTACATCATTTATATATTGTGTGATTCTGCATGTTTATTAAGTCAAAATTTTAGATTTCGAATATTCATATATTTAAAACTCAAATTAATTCATGTTTTGAGTTTCTTTCGTATAGTTTAAAGTTCAATGGTTTTTTATTAAACCGGAACTTTGATTTTGATTTCGTTTCGATCCCCACTGAGATGGAAACAGAATAATCGAAATCTCGGTTGTTCCGGTCGAAATCTCAAATCTTAGTTTGAAACATTGCTAGAAAGGGATTCAACATACAGAACATAATTGCTGATGCCAAAAATGGCACCAACACCAAAATATTAGATGAAAGCACCAATTGTACTTGAATAAAGGTAAAAGCAGAAATGTAGACACAATTTTTATAGTGGTTCGGCAAATTCTTCGGCCTACGTCCACTTTAACCTTTGTTATTAGTCGTCTTCTCTCTGGATTACAACTAATTTTATCAGATATGACCATAATATAGGGGATCTCAGATTTATAATGAAGTTTCTATAGTATATCTGCGGAAGGAGAAAAGAGTGAAGAAGATGCGGAATGTCCTCCTTCACTTCAGTTGCTATTTGGCTGATATTTATAGAGAAACTTGTCATTAGATTAAAAAGCCCACGTTGAATAAAGTCCAGAATCCAGATGCAAATTCAAGTGGTGAACAAGTCTGCCTAATCTCCAACAAAAACCTCTCGGTGCCGAAAGGTTCCTCTCGATACCAGTGGTTTTGGGTGAAAACCCTTTATCTTATTTGTCTTGTCTTTCTAATTCCAATTTGATGTATTCCAAACTCTTTTTTTTAAGATCGAGTTCCTTCTGATGATTCACCCGGTATCGCTTGTCTTTTCTTGCTTTCTTTGCTTTCTTCTCTAAAATCTTCAGTGTTGCTCATCTAATTTTTGGAAGAAGCACTTTATCACGGTTTCCTGAAGAAGTACTTGGAGTCTAAGCAGATTGGGAAATGTCAATTTCCATCAAACTCCCTGAATCCAATCTTTTAGCATTTCTAAACATGTTTCCATATTCGTGACTCTTCTCATCTGCATTTTGGCCTTCTAAATCCAGTTGAAATCGCTAAAAAGCGGATTAATAATAATCAACTTTCGATTGTGCGAACATAATGGTAGTTTTTGGGACCAACGTTTGTAGTTGGTGTCGTCCTAAGCTTCATTACTCTTTATTGTGAATTTTGCTTTCAATTTATTGGAAGACACATCAAAGAGCTAGAATAGAAAGGTGTGTTGTGGACAGGCCACCGCCTTGAAAGTGAAATTCAGCACGACTATAGCGTAATCGTTAATTGTCGCTTGCTCCCCAAGATTAATACAACAATCTACAAACTTATGCACTGAAAGTTGAAGAATTGGATAGTCCAAAAAATCTCGGACATAGAAGAAGATAATATTTTAATGTAAAATTTAATTTCAATTAATGAACACGGTCAAATAAATAAAGAGACTTGTCTTTTCAATTTAAATTCATGTTTCCAGTCTAGGTATAGTCTGAAACAATCGGAATAAAAAGAGAAAGATAAAAGGCAGCCCAAGTTAAGCCAATCCAGTTTTCTACGCACAGTGTTAAGTGCCAAGTGCACCATCAAAGCATCGCACACGCTCATACGTCCACAACGCACATGCGCGTGTGTGCAAGCTTGCGTGGCCATACATACTTCATGCACTTAATCAAACACTAGCGGAAACAATGATATATAATGTGGAGAATATCAAAATAATAAGCGATGTGGAACTAATGAGTTTTGTTTCCAACAAAATCTATTGGGAAAAGTCATTGACCAACCGCATATGAATATACACACCGTGTGATATCAACCTCATTAACATATGAGGCTATGACGAGACTCAAACCAGAAAAGTACGATTGATGAATTGTTCTAACCAAGTTTCCAAAAGAAAGAAAAAATATCGACCCGTTTTGTGTGATGAAAATGACCTAAGACCCAATTTCCAGCTTCAAAATGAACCTAAGACATGGGGTATATAACACACTCAAGAAGGAGATAAGGAGGTGAGTAATAAGTTGAGGTTTGGATGTTCCAAGAAACTCTTCACAAGTAAAAAGTTAAATAAGAACCAAAAGAGATAAAATCCCCTAAAAGATATTTTTGCTAATTTAACAGTTTCAAGTTTTTCGATTAAATATGCAAAATATGCTTATATAAAAAATATTAGAAAATGAACCTAGCCTAACTCTTAACAAAATTCAACTTCTAGAGCATAGCCAAAATTATAGCAACCTTGACACACGCATTCATAGACATTTAGGAGAAAGTGTTTTATTATAGCGCCGGAAAATAGTATTCCAAAGCCTTGGTATGCTCGTCATTGATTGTGTTAGGGCCTATGGTATAGAGTATACAGGAAAATAAATTCTCTTCTTTTCATTTGGTATTGACAACTGCAATTTTGGTAGAAGAGAAAAAGTATCTTCATCATTGGAAAACACGACTCTGGGTGACCATATATATACACGCGCGCGCTCATGTATATGGATTGGCTAGTATGAACAATGTTAGCAGGTACAATTATGCGTCTAGTTTCAAGAAGACTATTTCTTTCCTTTATGGGCTTATTGACCATCTGTGCTGGATAAGTAATCATTATTGTGTCTGACCAAGGAGTTCAATAAGTCGGGTACTCTTTCACAATTAACCCGACATTCACTTGTACAGAAATCCACGTAGTTGTAATGGTTAGCAGGGATATTACAACGTAACTAAAGTAGAGTTGGGGGTATTGGTTACTAAATTACCAAGCCAAGGCGTATCTGATGGAAACTCAAAAAACAAATTCATCTAATAAACTACAATATTATGCTCACATAATTAATTTACTCTTTGTCTAATCCCACTTATTTTTGTTCAGCCATCAGATTCAAGTCAAAGAAGACGAGGATTAATTTTTCCCCAACTATGAAGTGAAATATAGACCCGTGAGATGGTAGTAACTTGCATACCAGTAAGACAATGTTACACGATAACTTGGAACTAACCTGAAAACCAAGAGAAGACAAAAACGGAAAGTTTATAAACAGCTGCAAATCACCTCCCAATAGTGTCCAAAGAAGCAAAATTGGTGCACATATCAACCCTGAGACGAGTCATAGCATGTAAACAATTATATCACGTTCAGTGAAAGGCGATTCGCAAAAGAATCAAAACTGAGAGAAAGTACAGCACTTCACCATTGCACCACATCAGTCCAAAGATATTAAGGCCACTAGTTTTCCCTAAAAATTTAAATAATGACCAATAATTAAAAGCTACATTTGCCGCTCCAAACATTATAATGTAAATTAGATATTCAAGAATGCATACCGACACGAGATATAGTTGCAAGGTATACTGCAGTGGTGATGTTGGCCATAAAAACCATGGTATAACCATATGTGTCGAAAGACAGATCATGGGCTCCAGCGATAAATGCTCCAAACACAATCAATCCAACACTGGTAGAATCCTTGGTTTTTAACACCCAAGAAATTATTGGTTGCAAAATAGCTTGATATAAAAATGATAGTTTTTGAAGAGAATATACAAAAACGGCATTAAAAATGCAGGACTAACTATCGAGCAGCATACTGACACGAGATATAGTTGCAAGGCATACTGCAGTAGTGATATTGGCCATAAAAACCATGGTATAACCATATGTGTCAAAAGACAGATCATGGGCTCCAACAATAAATGCTCCAAACACAATCAATCCAATACTTGTAGAATCTTTGGTTTTTAACGCCCGAGAAATTATTAGTTGCAAAACAGCTTGATATAAAAATGATTGACTTTAAAGACGGAGAAAACATATAAAAACGACATTAAAATGCAGGACTAAACTATCGAGCAGCAAAAAGTACACTACACTCGGTTTTTTTGGTCATGTGGCATTTTTATCAAATCCTGTTGCCTATTTTGTCCATGTCTTTTTATAACTGAAACACACGCGCACGCATACACATCCATACACCCACCCACAGATATATATATATATATATATATATATATATATATTTCAGTATTCAAGTGGCGATGAAGGTTAAAAATTGATTGATTTTGGAGCAACACAATTACAGTTACAGTTTACTTTTTGTACAAGAAAAATGCAGTAGTTCCTAGTATTTGACCATATAAAATAAGATAACATCATGTATACCTTCCAACCATGGAATATGTGTATCTTTCGCCTACCAGAATGTACTCGACAATCATGGTGAATACCACAGTTGTACGCCTTAGAGTGGTGTACATTGGAACACTAACGCCACGTACAGACTCAATTGAAACAACCTTCAATCCAATAAAATCAAATAGCATTTAATACAATTTAAATTAAGGATTGGTTGATTAACAGCGCCAAAAAAAAAAAGAAAGAAAGAAAGAAAAATACCATGTATAGTAAGTAGGAAAAAGAAAGGGGAAGAGTGTGCAAAAATATTCTAAATGGCACAAGAGCAACTGAGTCAGACATCCCCCATGATTCACCACTATTGAAAGAAATTAGCTTCCATCTTTTCATTACATACAGAATACAATTTGAACATACCATCTACAAATCAAGTGGAAAAAATGGGCCAAAATAATAAACACAAATAGCACAGAAGGCACGAGGAATGGAAGAAAGATCAAAAAATACTAAGTGAATTTTGAAATAACACCTGTAATAGAGTGATAACCTTAGCTGAAGGAAAATTGTATGAAGATAGAGCCGCTTTGTTGAACAAGATAAGAAGTACTGCAAATGGGAATAATGAAATTACAAATACATATAGATCTATATCTCATATAATGTGTAAGCACTTACGAACCATGTATGCTATGTTGAAAGGCATGAAACCCTGTTGTCATCCAAGTTGTTTCATTTTATTTTTATTTTTTCGAGAAGCAAGCTTATCAAATTATAGACACATCTTTGTGGACGTAAACTGTGGATGGATTTTAGTCTCTTCCTCATTCATTTAGGTTTGCAAACATGCTATGCAAAATTACATCAATTTTCTATGCTTACTAAAACTTACACAATAGTACTTTTTATATCTTCATATGCATGTGCAATAAGATAATGATGACAGTAATCAGCCTGTGTGAATTCATCCATTTATAATAGGCAGACTCTATTAAAATACTATGGTCTGAGCTGAACACACACACACGCGCGCGCACGCACACACATATAAGATGATATTTCCAAACCAAAAATTCACACAATTTTACTTGTAACATATTTGTATGCATGTGCAACTATCGTACGATAATGATCAGTTGATCACATCAATTGGTTTATGTATCCATACTTCAATCAGCATACTCCTCTAATAAAATACTAGCTGTTGTCAGACCAAAAGCTTGCACAAATTCACTTGTTGCACCTCGATATGTATGTGCAATTATTATAAGATGATGATCACATCAATTGGCTTGCGTAAATTCATCCATACTGCAAGCAGCATACTCCAATGAGAATATACTGAGAACTGGGCTAAAATACATAAAAACCTGAAATTTTCAAACCCAATTTCCATGCTAAATGCCTAAGATAAACAAATATCTTCCAACTTATTTTCCATGTTTATATATAATGATCCAGGAATAGGATTCACAAATTATGTCCAATGATATGTAGTGCCCACTGCCCAAAGAGAATTTTTATTACAAAACATAGCTAAACGTTTATTAGACAACAGAAAATTCCAATGGAATCTGAATGCAAGAAGTCCCAGAATCCAACTTCATATATGCTATGCAGTCATACTATTGGAGCCAAACTAGTTTTACTACTATAGGAATATGGGAATATATAAGAAAATAGAGTTGTACTTAGAGACAAAGTAACTTCCCTTCCTTTTTAGTGCTAGCAACATATGAGTAAATGATGCACTATTATGACAGTTAAGCCTGCACATTAGTTGTACTTGTCCAACAGAAATTTGCAGTAAGTCTCGAAATACAACTCCATGTGTTGATTCCCTATATACAGTCATACCACTGAAGCCAAACTAGTATTATTACTGTAGAAATATTGGAAATTACAAGTTAATAGAGTTGTATTTAGAGGAAATTTTACTTCCCTTCCTTTGTAGTGCTAGCAACTTGTAAGTAAATGGTGCATTATTTTGATAGTTAAACTATGAACATGAAGGTTAGTAGATTACAAAACCAATGTATTTGGTATTGGAGAATGCAAAGTTCTTTCAGGATGTTAAAAGTTACACTCTTCATGAACTTCTTTTATGTGAATTTACAATCACGTTGCTGTATCACTTCTCCTGCAATTTTGATCAATTATTCCAAGGCAGTGACAATGTTTCTATAAGCAGGATTTATCATATCCATATCCGATTATAATTGACGTTTCTAATATAAGCTACTCAATCTTGAGAATAAGAAACTTGATATAGATATTTTATTGCGTTTGTGTAACAAGTCGGATGTGCAGTAACAGAACTAAATAATATTCATGTTAACTAACGATGCTACCTGCACAGCAACTTATCAATTACTAGCAAGTAACACAAATCCTGAATAAACTGAGGAAAAGTACAATAATAATACTTATACTGCAGGGTTAACTGCTGAAATGAGCGTAAACACGTACCGGAGAAAGTCATGTAGGAGATTGCAGCGTAAGCACCTCTTTTAGTCATAGTGGATCCCATTACCTTCACGCCAACGGTGGTATCGTCGCCGCTAGCCCGCGGCGGAGGATCCGATATAGGGAGTGCCATTTTCTTAGGAGAAATCATTATGTTTGAAATTTCAACAAGACGAAATAATACGCCAACTTGGGGGAAATTCGTGACCGAGACCGATACTATTATATCTGAGGTAAATCAACTAAACTGAAAAAAAAAAAAAAAAAAAAAAAAAAAAAAAATCGTTTGCAATAAAATATCTCAGATTGGATCGACTTTGCTTTTGCACTTTCGTGGTGTCGTATTTGATTCCAGATTGGCCGGTCTTAGAACGAACAAAGAATCCCTCGTGAGCTAAATGCACCGATATAAACTCACTTTTTCTCATGTACCAATATCTAACAAAATAAATTATTATAAAAATCTTTATTACTAACGAGTTCCAATAAGAAATTTTAATACAAATAACTTATGTTTCAAAAATGTAAGAATATTTTATTTAGCAGAAAAACACTTGATTGATTGCAATCTGAATTGAAATAATTAATACAAACGATATGGTTGAAATTAAACTTTTGAACATAAAATAATTAATAAAATAAAGATTTATTTTATTTTTTGATGATTGTTATTTGATCGTCATATAATAATTCACAAAAAAAAACTAAAAAAAAAACTATTCAAAATACATATCAAACATCATAAAAAGAATCATAACTAATGGAAGATAGAATTTGTCCTTGGAAGATATAAGTGTTGAATATGCTAGTATATGATTTTTTTGATGATGATTAACATATATATATATATACACACACACACACTTAAATGTATTTGTTATTGTACTATTTTATTTTCACATAATTAAACAAATATTTGCTGAATAAAATAAATAACACATAATTTAAATTCAAACTATTCAAACAAATATTTTATTACAATTTTAAATAGTATAAATTTGAGCTCTCACTACATGTATACATTTTTCAATTACAATACAATTTTGATTACATGTCAAATTTTACTTTACATTGTTCACCTCACTACATATCACGCATTCACTCCTATTTTATTTTCGAATTTGCTCCAGTCCGAAACCAGCATCTGAGTTATTTGCAAAATAAACACTAACGCGGTAAAATTGAAAAAGAAATATTTTTGCAGCGTAAAATAAAATGTGTTTATGAAAATATTATTTGCCTCAATTTTGGGTTGTTCGTCATCATGTATTTTGAATTCATCTACACGGACAACTTATGACATGCACAGTGTATCACTGTACATGCCACCAGACCGTGCACACCGATATACACTTGATAAAACTATAGGGACAGGTGAGCATAAGGTCAAACCCGAGCCAAGGTTGGATTCAACTCAGGTGCAATACAAATACATCACAAAATTGTCGAGTACAAGTTATCATGCAACAAGAATCCAAAACCAACATAAAACAAGCCTCGACCAAAAATTCAGTGAGTAAACATGAAAATGACTCAACTATTCAAACTCCAGTGTCAACCAGAATTCAACTCAGAGCTCAATGTAACATAGATCAAAGGCACAATAATCATACACGAATATACATACATATATGTATGTATATACATGTTTGGATGTGCATAGTTATCATCAAAATGAATTGATCAAAGAGGAACAGTCAGCATCAAGACAACAACTGTGACATACACATACAATAGTTCTACACAGATTCTCAAAATCATAGTAGAGACTCAAATGAACTCAAATGGCATGACACCAAATATGAGTTCAAAAGCAACAACATATGTTCAACCAAGTGGATCAGCACCTTAAGTACAACGCAGCCTAGACTTCAAACATACAATCCAAAATTAGCTAACACAATGCAAACATGTCCAGATCAATTCAAGTCTAACAAGGCAACTCGACACAAAGTGAAACACAAACTAGATCACATTGAGACAGCAGCTCAACTGAATACAAGTGCAGATCGCACAGTCAAGTTCAAATGCAAAGCATATGAATACAAACTCAGACTGCGATGACAAAGTGAGGAGCAACACATATATATGCTACAGCAATGAGCAGTCGAGACAGACCACACAACCAAACATGTCAACAGGGCCAACACGAAGACACAAATGCACACTGGAATATACACAGCAATAAAGTGTACAGTGCAGACTAATGAACACGCTTCAGTCGAAGACACAATGCTACGGAGACCAGAGAACCAAGCACATATGCACTGACAACACTACATTAAGACTACAAGGCCACATGATATTGCAACTACCAAAGTCCATCGAGCAACAACAAAGTGTACAAGTAAACCAGAGAATTCAACACAAAGGAGTTAAGGCCAAAATCAATTAGAGGTTATCAAGTCCAGAATATACATGATGCAACAAACACACACACAGACATATATATATATATATATATATATATATATATATATATATATGCATGCACACACATATACATATATATATACACATGAATCAAGTGCAGACCACATGAACACAGTAACAAAGTCAATGTTTGAAAGAAAATGAAAGAACAGCAGTTTGAAAAATGATAAGTACACATGAAACCACCAATGAGCAATTTTACGGGTTTTTACAAAAATCAAGGTTGTAGTTTTTCAAACCAAAGTCGAGTTTAAATGCCAGCAAATTCAAAGCCATGGTGACAAGGTCAAGGAATCGAACAAGTCGTGAAAGAAATTAAAAGAAAGCCGATTACCTCAACATATTATCACAAATTCAAAGTGGTCAAAGTCAAACCAGAAAAGAACGGAGAAAGTTCTAATTCATGAAGCCATGGTGACCAAGCATAACAGGAAATTATACGAATTGGAAAAGTCAAAAAACATCACCAACAATCAAGCAAAATCAAACGGCTAAACTAAAATTATCAGACGGATTCAAATAATATATTCGAACGAAAATAAAGAGAATCGAACCCTATTTAACCCGTGATCATCATCGGCATGAAAAGAATTCGAGTTCAAGAAAAACAAAGAGCAATAAATCATAAAACTCAAATCAAAGTCGAGAATAACCAATAATCGATAAAATCATTCATGTACCAATTCACGCATCATTCAATCTCGACAATTTGAAGCAGTCGAAGCTAAGCAAACAAAAAAGATCGAAGAAGCATCAAACTGAATTGAGGTACGATAGTAAGATTGATCAACGACCAAGCGGTGGCTTCAAAGAAAATCATGAAGCCCTAATGTTGAACAAAGAGGAATAAGGAAGTAGCCATTTTCACAAAGAGGACACGACTGAAAATATAGAAGGAAAAGAGGGATATTCTTTATCACTATTTTTATTTTGGTCCGAATTAATTGTTTTTGGGCTTATATTTTTAAACTAGGATTTTGTGTTTTAAGTTCTTTTTCTTTTTGCAATTTACTTTCAAATTTTTGTAAAATTCTAGTCGTGTGACTAGGGACGAACTACGGTGGTGTAGTTTGAGAATTCGTAACTCAGTGGCTGAGTTGTGGTAGGATTTTGAGCATAGAGTTAAGTTAGTCGATGGCGGGTGTCGTGAGTTTATATGTGTAAGCGTCTGACTACTTAATTTCTAGTAGAAATCTTACGGGCAGCACGTAGGCAGGGTTTTGCCGAAGCTGGATAAATCTGTGTTGTTCTATTTCTGCTTTTAATATTATGATATTAGTTGTGCTTCTATTATCAGTGTTACAATTATTTTATATATTTCCGCGTTAAATTTTTATAATTAAAAGTATCACCCTATTTACCCCCCTAGGGTGAAATCGATCTTACAAGTGGTATCAGAGCTAGGAACAAAAGGCCAATTTTTGGTTTTAAATTTTTAATTTTTCAGAAACAATGTTTGTTTTTTATTTTTCTAAATGACTTCTTTTAATAATGCTTTTGCCGAGGGTCGGTCCAGTATTATTCCTCCTATTTTTGATGGAACGGATTTTTTAAATTGGAAACTTAAAATGGAATTTTATTTAAAATCTGTTAATTTTAAATGTTGGGATATTATTAAGAATGGGTATAATAGATGAGAAAAATACTTCGATTAATGTTCTTGCTATGCATATACTATATTCTCATATTAATCAAGATAATTTTAATTTTATCTCTCATTATGAAAATGCACAGGAAATCTGAAATACTTTTGATCCAATATATGGTGCAAAAGTCAACGAAGATGAGAAATTCTCCATAATCGACTCAGTTAAAGAAACGTGCTTAACAGGATTGCCAAAAGGCAGTAGTAATGAAGATTCAATAGCCAATGAGATAAGTGATTTTCCATTCAATGATTTAGTTCTCACGGGCCAAAAATTAATTGAAAATAGTAAAGCTCTTGAGATGAAAAATAATAAGTTGAAAAGGGAACAAACTAAACTTCATCGAAAAAATAATGATTTGGAAAATGAGGTTAAAAATATTAAGAAAAATAAAAGTTCTAACTGGGTGTTTGGACCATGAAAAAGAATTTGCCCGTTTTCATGAAAACCTTCAAAAGTTAGAAAATGAAATTTTAAAAAAAACTAAGTTGATTTATAGAAACACATTTTGCAAAAAGGGTTGGATAGCTTTAAGAAGTCAGAAATTTCTAAATGTGCGATTTTTGAAAAGAAATTAAATGCGATCAACGAAAATTTTAAAACCATTGAAAAAGAAAAGGTGATTTTGAGTAAATATGAAATTATTCGATTAAATGACGAGTTTGAAAAGGAGATTGAGAAAATCAAGGATTTTGAAAAAATTGAATTTAAAAACCTCCAACTCTTTGAAACTGAGATGCTTGAAATTGAGAATAAAATTAAAGTGCTTCAAAATGAAAATATGCGTTTAAAAATGAATAGTTTTGAAAAGAGAGATAGCACCATTAGTTTTTGCTCGAAGCTAATAAATGAAAATAAACTTTCAAAATCCAAAGTTAATAAACTTGAGTTGGTTACTCGGAAATTTTTCACTAAAGATAAATCATTTAATATACTCTTAGAAAATCAACTCTTCGAGAATAAAAAGAATGGATTTGAATTTGCAGAAGTATCAAAATATGAACAAACAACTAATAACACTGTTAAGGGGAAAAGTGTGATACCCAAATACGTAAACTGTGAATATATTGGACATGGCAAGAATTATTGTCAAAATATATACAAACACAGAACCGTTAACACAAATATGGATTCCAAAAGGTACGAATATAAATGGTTTGAAATTTAAACAAATTTGGATTCCCAAAGGTATAATTGTAGATACTAACGGTTTGTTATATAGGAAAATTTGGGTACCAAAGAGTTCAATAGATAATAATAGTGGTCCTACATCTTTAGCTAGACCATTTGCCTTCTCCAAATTTTAGAAACACAAGTGGGCTAAGGAAAAACTTTGATGAGGATAGAATTCGAGTTGTTCTAAGTGATTGATAACTAAAATTTAAATGTTCCTTAGCCTATAAGGTTTAGATGAAGATCATCGCATTTTGGATATCACGACATCAAAGGAAAGTGAGGTATGGTCTCTCAACTCAATTTTTTTCACATATTGTTAATTATGTTTTGATCGACATTGTTGAAGTATTTTTGTCTTATCTTGAACATCTCAACTTTGATTTATTCTTGAAGTTCTAGAAAGATAATTGATAATGCTATAACTTTTCTATTTTTTAGTGATTCACTTTGGAATAACAAGAAAAACTAATTTGATGAATTTTTCTGAATGTGTGTTTTTGCTCAATTTAGATTACTTTACTTGTGCTTAATATAAATGGATGTGCTGAAAAATTTAAGTGTTGAGGAGTACACATTCTTCTTATATACCACTATATATCACCATGAATATCTCAAATGCAAGCGATATCTAATATCATCTCATGTTTGCAATTATTTGATTATTGATATTGTTTTTCAACTTGAAATCATTGATTTTCACTTATTTTAATTTTTGAAATGATATCTATCTAATGATAACCTTGAGTTAAAGGGGAATTCAGATGTAGGTTACACTGGTAGCCTAGTTGACAGAAAAAGTATTAGAGGAACGAGTTTTATGTTGAGACATTCATAAGTTGCATCATATTTTCAGAGGAAATATCTGCATATTTTTCATTTCAACTGATTTTCAATCAGCAGACATTTTTTTTATAAAACTCCTTCTAGAAAATAGTTTTTGTTGACCTTGTTTCAGATTAGTCATTTCAGAAAATTTGATTTTGTAATTATTTTTGGATTTGATCTTAAATGACTACATTAACTAATCTGACTCCCTACTGATTATTGAAAAGATAAATAGTGATTGAAAAAGTGATGAGTGTTGATATTAATCATATATTATAAATTGAGACAGCATATTTAGTAAATTTCTTTAAAAATTTAAACAAGATTTATAATAACTTTTGATGAGTAAAAATTCCTTGATCATCTCTAATTCTACATATTGCTAACGACCATTACTCATCAAAATCCAATATAGTATGTCAATATGTTGTATTTTAAATGGGAAATTATTCATTTCCATTTTATTTTATTTTTTTTAATAAAAACATTCAAAGTATTCACTCTCATTTAAAAGCCATCATGGTTATGCATGAGTGAATTACTTGGAATTTTTGATTATATGCTTTCATGCTCATTTGAAAGTTCTCGCGGTTATGCACGTATGGAACACATATCAAAAATGATTATTAGATAGACAAGTTGATTCTGATCCTATTTAAAAGTCCTCATGGTTATGCATGGTTAGAAGATGCTTGAATTCATTTTTTTATTTTTTTTAAATTTGGAAATACTAATAATCTCATTTAAAAGTCCTAATGATTATGCATGGTTAGTAGATATTCAAATTCCAGATATAAATATACCACAAATAGACACAACTATATAGTTTTATATGCTGACATCATCCATATCATTCTAAAGTGGAATATGCGCTTAACAGAGTATTTATGATTTTTTTTGATTATTTTTGAAATTTAATATCTATACTCGATTGGGTATTAATGTTGTATTAATGTCTATAACTTTATTTCTATTTTTCTAACACTATTACTCCTTTGCTGATAACAAAAGGGGAAGAGAAAAATTAAGTTTTCGGCAAACAAAGGTCAAATATTTTATTTTGCATCTAGGTTCGTTTGCATATTTGTAGTTATTTTCATGCATATATGAAGGGCGAGCTTTGTTGTAGAGAGGAAGCATTTAAATAGGGGGAGCAAATTGGATGATCAAATACATTTAATAAATTCAAAATCTTAAATATATGTTTGTTATCATCAAAAGGGGGAGATTGTTGAATATGCTAGTATATGATTTTTGTTTGACGATAATTAACATATATATATATATATATATTTTCACTTAAATGTATATGTTATTGTACTATTTTATTTTCACATAATTAAATAAATATTTTCTGAATAAAATAAATAACATAGAATTTAAATTCAAACAGATATTTTATTCAAACAAATATTTTGTTACAATTTTGAATAGTAAAAATTTGAGCTCTCACTACATATATACGCTTTTCAATTACAGTACAATTTCGATTACATCTCAAATTTCACTTTACATTGCTCACCTCACTGCATATCACTCATTCACTCGTATTTTATTTTCGACTTTGCTCCAGCCCGAATCCAGCATCTTAGTTATCTGCAAAATAAACACCGACGCGATAAAACTGAAAAAGAAATGTTTTTGCAGTATAAAATAAAATGCGTTTTAAAAAAAATATTATTTGCCTCGATTTTGGGTTGTTCGTAATCATTTATGTTGAATTCATCTACCCGAACAACTTGTGACATGTACAGTGTATCACTGTACATGCCACAAGGCCGTGCACATCGATATGCGCTTGATAAAACTACAGGGGCAGGTTAGCACAAGGTCAAACCCGAGTCGAGGCTGGATTCAACTCAGGTGCAATACAAATGCATCACAAAATTGTCGAGTACAAGTTATCATGCAACAAGAATCCAAAACTAACATAAAACAAGCCTCGACCAAAAATTCAGCGAGTGCACATGAAAACAACTCAACTATTCAAACTCAAGTGTCAACCAAAATTCAACTCAGAGCTCAATGTAACACAGACCAAAGGCACAATAATTATGCACAAATATACATACATATATGTATGTATATACATGTTTGGATGTGCACAGTTATCATCAAAATGAAATGATCAAAGAGGAACAGTCAGCATCAAGACAACAGTTGTGACACACACATACAACAGTTCTACACAGAAGCTCAAAATCATAGTAGAGACTCAAATGAACTCAAATGGCATGGCACCAAATATGAGTTCAAATGCAACAACATATGTTAAACCAAGTGGATCAGTACCTTAAGTACAATGCAGCCTAGACTTCAGACATACAATCCAAAATGAGCTTACACAATGCAAACATGTCCAGATCACTTCAAGCATAACAAGGCAACTCAACACAAAGTGAATATGACGCCCCACCTCTATGCTCACGATAACAAAGGTTATTATAAGGAATATCGTCTGCTATTGCGAAGAATGAGGCTTGTTAGAAGCGACCATCCGTAAGTTATGCCTTAGACGAGTATTGATCACATCGATCGGAGTTGTGTAAATTACTTCCAAAGATATAAATTCAATCCAAATATGAAACGAAACTACGGTGGCTAAAGAAAAATCCAGAACAACTCATGTGACGACCCTGAATTTTAAATTGAAAATATTTAATTGATTTTAAATATTTGTAGGATAGTTTAACTTGAATTTCAAATATAAATATAAATTTGGCAATCAAATTATTGGATTTAATTTATTAAAGTTGGATAAAAAATTGAATCTTCAGTTTTGAGCTGCTTAAAATATTTCAAAGGCTTGTAAAATTCATATTAGTAATGCTGAAGATAATAGAAGCTTCAGAATTGAATTTGAAAGTGATTTGTTCAGTTTTGAAATTTTATCGTTTTTAATCGATATTTAAAAATAGCCTTCCGAGGCACAGTCTCGGAATTCGTTCATTGGATCCGTAATATTGTATTATTATCGGACTTCAAATTTGGTAGTGTTTGGAGTTGCCGTGTGATCGTACGTTAGATAAACGTGTTGAACATTTAATTGATAATAGCTGATTCGGAATTTAAATATAATATTTCAACTAGTCAAATACATCTCACATCAGCATTTTTTGCCTCAACTCGGATTACTGTAGCCAGGCATATTTTGTACACAAAAGAAGAAAAAAAAATATCTTCGTAAAAACTTTTCGAATCACGTCGTTCTTTATTTTATAATGGTCGATACTTCTACCCATTATCCTTAATTCACGCCGCCTCTTTGTTCAAATCAAATCCATCTTCGTTTTAAAACGCGTATCTTCCTTTGCAGAGAAAAATTCAGAGAGAACGAATAACGGTCGAACTCCTCCTTCACCTCACGTTTAAATCCAAATTTGAAAGTAAAAAAAATTGCCTCTCCTTTTAAATCGGGAAAAAAGGGAAAGTCGTTGTTGTTTTCTTCCCAAAACCTTTTCTATCTCCCTCAATTAACCCAAATCAGCAAATAAAAAAAGGGCAGCCGATACCTCATTCAACAACTTGAACGTGGATTTTGATGTTCCCTCAATTCAAATCGCAAGCAAACACGATGAGGAGCTTGAGCTCGATTTGGATGCGAGATCCTGGAGTTGTTCGACAATCAAACGGCGATGCTAGCTGGGCTCGAGGTGATTCGCAGCTAGGGTTTCGGCGACGGCAAGGGGGCGCGTGGCAACGGCGTTCGAGAGGAGTCGAGTGAAGCTCGTATTGGCCGATGTCGATATCGTGAGGCTAGGGTCGCGAAATCGAATTCAAAATCGATAGGGTGGAGTCTGGGTTCGCCGGCAACGTTCGTTTGGGTGAACGAAGGGTAGAGATGGTCACGGTCGAACTCGATAATGATTGTGTGGTGCCATGTGTCATTGGTGTGCATCGTAGCCTAGAATGATGGCTGGATTTGTCGATGATGGCAATGGAGGTGTCGAACTTCGAAGGTATTACTTTATTTTATGCATATATACACAGGAAGATATAAATGAATATACATGCAAAAATTTTGTTTTACAGTAAATATATATATATATAAATTTCTAATAGGTATGTAAGGCATATATACTTATATTTTGCAGACGATATGGAATGAATTTTTAACTTCAATTTAAATTTAATATATATATAGGTATATATATGGGCAGAAATTAATTTCAGAGAGTTATAAAAATAAAATAAAATAAAATATGCAGAAAAAATAATAATGATAACAATAATAATAGCTTATGGTGATTTATTTGTTTAATTAACTTGTTTGATTTCTTTTAGTTACCAAAGATTATTTTCAAAGGAAATTTAGTTTTAAATCTATTTTTAGTTAAATTAAATTATTTGATGAAAGTAAATTTGTAATTAATTCAAATATTAATAAATTGTATAAATGTTGATACAAGGTCTAAAATGGAGAATCAAGTCGGAATGGGAATGGATTGCCAAATAAAAAGCAAAGATGAGAACTTCTCACTCAATCGAAATGTGTTTCGATTTAAATTTTGAATAGTTGAATTTAAAATTGCTTGATTCTGTTGATTATATGCTTGGATGATAAATTGCTATCTGTTATATTGAAATAGACCCTATACGCTGTATATTAAGCGGATGTTATTTATTAAACACATATACCGCGATAATTCCAACTTGATATGGAATTGGTATTATATGTGTATTTGGAGTTGATTTCCCGCATTATATAGCGGATGAGACCCTATTGCGTCGTATAATAGCGGATAATATTTTATAAATCTCATATACCGCGATATTTCACCTCGAAGTGGAATTGGTATTGTGCTAACATCTATGGATGCAGGGAAACAGGTTGGAGGGATCCATCTAGATTCCTCAAATGATTGAATTTGTTTCAATGTTGTGTGTTGATCTATTTATAATCTGCGTGATTATCTTTGTGATTGAAATCGTTGACCACTAAAATTTAGCCGAATATATTTTTGGTATCGTTAAATGCCGAAAATAAATAAAATTGGATTTTTGAAAATTTAAGTTGAGAATTTATAATAAAATTTATTTTTGGGAATTGGATTAATTCAGATGAAGGAATTTTAAAAAGATAAAGTTTATTTTTGAATCCTATCGAATTATTTCAAAAATATGGGAAAAACTTTAATAAATGAATTTCGGGTAATATTATTCAAAGGTTGAAAATTTATTCAAAATACAAATTTTAAGGAGTTTGAAATTAAAAGAATTTGTATTCTTTAGAAAGGAAATTATTTTGAAAAGAAATAAATTTAGAAATCCATTTAGGAATTGATTTTGGTAATTGAGAATAGATCTTTTGGAAATCCATTTGGAAATTTATTTGGTGTTTTGAAATGAATTTGGAATCCATTTGAAAATTAATTTGGGGTTTAGTAGAAATTGGTTTCAATTTGAAATTTGAATGAAATTCACTTAGTGTTTAATTTCTTGGAAAATTAATATGGAATTTGATTTGGTGTTTTTGGGAATCAATTGAAAATTGATTTGGTGTTGAAAGTGAATAATTGGAATCGATTTGAAAAATCGTATAAAAAGTGAATATTTGGAAATGTAAATTCACAATGGAAATTTATAAGGGGAATTTGTTTTTAAAATAAACATTGATTTATTTTTAAAAGTGTGGAAATAAATTTACGGATTTGGAACGTAAATTTAATAAATAGGTAAGGATTTATTTAATTGGTTTGAATGAACCATTTTGAAATGAAAGTGTATTCTCCCTGGGAAGCCGAATAAGATTTTCTGAATAGTTTTGAAATATATGTACATAAAATTCTAGAATTGGGTTTTAAAAGAATATTTTGGAGAAATTGGCTTCTTAAATTGTTTTAAAACCTTTAAGTAAAGATTTATTAAGTTGATTTTTGAAATGATTATTTCTAAGATTTAATCAATAATTGTTATAGAAAATAGTTATTTAAATAATTATACTCTACCTACTAATTATATTTTGAAAAAAAAGTAGTTTGGACCTAAGTTATATGTAATATTGGTATAATATTTTTATAACTAATATTTTAAGCAAAGTGTTTAAAGAAAAAATAGTTTTATTCCAAAGAGTTTGCCAAATATATTTTTGATAAGTAATATAAGTTATTTTTAAAGTATATGAACTCGGCAGATTTCCAGCGAAAATGAATAACTATTTGGAAGTGTTTACGTTTAAGGAAATTGATTTGAAATTTGTTTTCAAAGATTGAAAGGTGAAAAATGATTTGAATTTTTTTTCAAATGGTTGAAGTGTGGGAAAATATATCTTGTAAAGATATTTTGAAAATAAATAAATAATTTGGGAAGATTATTTGGAATCTGGTTATGTTGTGAATATCGATTGATAGTTAAATAACCGACTATCAATATTGACCCTTAAATGGCTCTTTGTTGTGATTTGTTTGGAAATATTGGATGCTACACTTATTTTCAAAATATTGCGCTCGTTATTTGGATTACCCATTCCGAATGGTGATACGACGTAATGGATAGCATTGAAGACTGATGGTGAAGACCGGGTATTTATGAAAACGATAGGATGACCTATCGATTGTCTCTACACCATTAGCTACGGTATAGAGATTTCCTTTGTGATGGGAAGTTTGATCGGGATTGTGAATACCCGGATTGCAAGGGCTTCTTTTGAAGTGCCTTCGGTTCTGTTCGAAACCGAAACAGACTTGTATGGTTACGTGTCTGACATTACATTTTAAGATATAAAGCAGATTTCTTTCAAATACATTTCTGTTGGTGGCGAAGAATTTATTCTCTTAGCTTAACACCCTTCTCTGAGACATACGAGCTCAGAGGTTTTGTAATTGAAGGTTATCAGCGATATACTCCCAATTTGGTAATGTGGCATGCTGAGTGTTGCTGTGTGATGGTTATTTATTGATCATTTGTTGATCAAAGTGTGGCTTTGTGAAAAAGCGTATCTTTGTGGACTAGACTTCGTTAGACCTCACACCCCGGAAATGGTCAAAACAGGAATATGCGGCAAGGTTGAGGGTCGCGCCCTTTTGGGTATGTCGTTTCCTTTTGGAAAAGGGTGGTGTCAGGTATGGAGCCCTGATGCTTAACCTATGTGGTTGCTCCAATCTCATTTTCTGTATGGTTGTTGCTTTGTGATCGAGGGTCATCGGATAAAGGTCCCAAAAGACCGGGGGTGGCATATTCGTGTAGTAGTTACCTAGTTACAAAGGTAACCCGGCCTTGTGTTGGCAGAGAACTGGTTAAGTTCTTGGGACGTCCCGCCAGAGGCGATCCCATGTGGCAGTAGGAAGTTCCTTAGCCTGACCATTTGTTGGAAATCCAAAGAAATAATACGAGCCTTATACAGTTTTAGTTGTATTACCTGCCATTCACTTATGGTGGAGCCCCACTGTTTGGATGGTAGCTATAGTAGGCATCATTCGGAATGTCTATGCTGGCTAAGATTTATATTCTATTTTCGAAATGCTTTCATCACTATGCACTAATAATAATATCAAAAATGATTTGTTTTGCGTAGCAAGCATCTTTGACTATCATAAGGACAAATCTCCTCCATTTCTGCGTTTGCATTGTGTGTGCGGGAAGGCCTTATGGTAGTTTCATTTTACAAAAGCGTTGCAGATATTTTTCACTTCCCTTATTGTTGTTGTTTTAAAAGATAAATAACTGTTTTGAGTTCTCACACCAGTTCCATGACTGACCTGGAGTTTATTGTCCTCTTCCTAAACTCTGGGTGCCCATAATTTTCCACACGGGCAGTCTAGAGTCAAGTTATCAGGTCATTCTGGATTCAGAAGTGCTATGGAGCTCAAGTGGCAAGCTGGATGGCGAAACATATTACTTGTATATGATATTATCTTTCCGCTGTAAATTCACTTGTAAGGACATGTTTTATAACTGCCCATTGTTTTGTTGTGTTGTATATTGTTGTTGTACACTCAGATGATGATATGATGTAATGTAATAACTGAGATAGTTCTTTGTTTTAAAGATATTCATTTATCTATTATATGTTGTTCCGCTGCGATTGTGAGATTCTGATATTGTTTCTGTTCTATTTTCTTACTTCTTTTATCTTTTTCTACTACGTCTTCTTTAAACCCTGACGGTACGATTTTCCGGCATTCGTTTGGTCGGCAGTTGATACAGTGGACGTATTAATGTCGACTTTCGTGGGTCGAAAATCTCAATCGTTACATGTGGTATCAGAGCAATTGGTTAAGTGACAACCTTGGCTCTGTTAGGAATTACTCATTAAAGATAGAGTCAGTAGTACTCTAGAATGAGTGTGAGTGTAATAATAGATATGAGCGCGTATTTGTTAGTGAATATGAAATTGTTTTGTATTGTGTTGACTCATCAGTTGATTGTTTATAGATTCTGGTCAGTGCAGTCCTGCTAACTGTGTCGATAGGAGTTTCTAAACTCTTAAATAAGATAAACCGACACAGTATTGTTTTAAAATAGGGTAAATGAAATAATTTTACCCCAAAACTATTTTCATATATAAAAAGAAATGGTTTTCCATAAATTAGTATAGTATATGGATGCTTGAATGTTAGGAATTGATAATATTAAGTTTTTACCATTGATTATTGAATAGGAAATTGAAATCATAACTCCAAAGTTAAGAAATAAATCCAGATACAAATGGAAACTGTAAATGTAAATGTGATTTATAATTTGAAACGGAATTCCAGAGAAGTATTTGGAAATGTTTTGGAAAGAATTTGAGAATTTTGAAGATTTGGAAAGTTTAAATCCTTTTTGGTTTGAAAATGATTTTCAAAGATTTTGGAAAAGTGTTTTTTAAGGGATAAAAGCTCTAAACTCTTTTCGGTCGCTGGAAAATAATTCTGATGATGATCGCGACATCATCGGTGTTCATTTTCGGGTTTCCAAAAAAGGAATTGCTGCCAGATTATTTTAAATGAAAGCTGTTTGGAAATTTTGGGTTTGGTTTTGGAAATTCAAAAGATAATTTGAATTGGTTTAAAAATAGTTTTGTAAGGTTGAAAAGACTCTGTAATACTATATAAAAATATTTATGGAATATTATTAAGTTGATAACTTGTAAAGTTTAAATTTGTTAAAATAAATAAAAAATCTCTAACTTAAAGAAATGAGTTAGACGAAAAGTGGATTGGAATAAAAATTTATTAAGTTGAAAATAAGTTTGGAGTAGTAACAAATGTATTGGAATTTAGTTTGAATTATGGAAATAAAATTGTGAATGAATGAATAAATTTGCAATTGCAAGTAGATGAAAATGAAATTGAATGTTGAAATTCATTTCGAATTTGTAAGTAAATTAGCAAGTGAAACTAATTGATGAATGACCAAATGGGTGAAGTTTAAAATGAATTGAATTGAATAATTATAAATGAAAGATGAATTGAAATTCATATGGAATTTGAAATCCAGTTTAAATATAAGTGGTTATAAACCAAAATAGTGAATTGAAAATAAATTTTTGGAATGAACAAAAGAATAAAACTGGAATTGAAAATGAATGTTGAAAACAAATTTGAATAAAATGAATTGGAATTTGTAATGAATTAGTAATTGGAACTAATTTAAAATAGTGCAGTTGTGAATGAAAGATAATTGATAGATTCAACATTCAGAAATTAAACTAAATCCAAATTAAATTGAAATTGTAAATTGAATCCAAATGAAATTGGAAATGCAAAATTTAATGAAAATGGATGTATAACTTCAATAAAAAAAATGTATAAGAAGTGTATATTGAAAATTTTGTAGTGGAATTGGCAAAATGGTTTGATTTTTGTTATTGGATATTATGGCTAACAGGATATGCAGGTGTATTAAAAGGAATGGAATTGGGATTTTGATTTCAAAGATAAAATTGAATTGCTCGATAAAAAGGTACGTATTTCAATTTCAGTATGAAATTTGGTGATTTTCTTGTCCAGCCGCTTGGCTTTTTGTTTTCTTTTAAGATTTGAAGGCGTGTGGTGTCATTTTGTAGTCGTACCGAGCTAGCCGCGCAAAGGAGACGCTGGCGAAATTTTTCTAAAATTTAGAGTGTTAGAAAAATTTTGAGAAAATTTTGAAAGTTTAGAATTTGAATTTAAATTTAAATTTGAATTATGAAGTAAACAATATTGTTGAAATCTATGAAAGATTTTGGAAAGTTAGTTGAGATGATGGGGCTCTAATAAAAAGATTTGTTTTGACGAATTGATAAAACTATTTGGATTGTGGAAAATAATAAACGGGTTAAGGATCATTCTTCTTAACTTGTAATTTCGGGACGAAATTCTTTTAAGGGGGAAGTCTGTGACGACCCTGAATTTTAAATTGAAAATATTTAATTGATTTTAAATATTTGAAGGATAGTTTAGCTTGAATTTCAAATATAAATATAAATTTGGCAATCAAATTATTGGATTTAATTTATTAAAGTTGGATTAAAATTTGAATCTTCAGTTTTGAGCTGATTAAAAATATTTCAAAGGATTGTAAAATTCATATTGGTAATGTTGAAGATAATAGAAGCTTCAGAATTGAATTTGAAAGTGATTTGTTCAGTTTTGAAATTTTATCGTTTTAATCGATATTTAAAAACAGCCTTCCAAGACACAGTCTCAGAATTCAACGAAACCAGTTTCATTGGATCCGTAATATTGTATTATTATTGGATTTCAAATTTGGTAGTGTTTGGAGTTGCCATGTGATCGTACGTTAGATAAACGCATTGAAAATTTAATTGATAATAGCTGATTCGGAATTTAAATATAATATTTCAACTAGTCAAATACATCTCACATCAGCACTTTTGGCCTCAAATCAGATTACTGTAGCCAGGCATATTTTGTACGCAAAAGAAGAAAAAAAATATCTTCGTACAAACTTTTCGAATCACGTCGTTCTTTATTTTATAATGGCCGATACTTCTACCCATTATCCTTAATTCACGCTGCCTCTTTGTTCAAATCAAATCCATCTTCGTTTTAAAACGCATATCTTCCTTTGCAGAGAAAAAATCAGAGAGAACGAATAATGGCCGAACTCCTCCTTCATCTCACGTTTAAATCCAAATTTGAAAATAAAAAAAATGCCTCTCCTTTTAAATCGGAAAAAAGGGGAAGTCGCTGTTGTTTTCTTCCCAAAACCCGTTCTATCTCCCTCAAATAACCCAAATCAGCAAATAAAAAAAGGGCAGCCGATACCTCGTTCAACAACTCGAACGTGGATTTTGATGTTCCCTCAATTCAAATCGCAAGCAAACACGATGAGGAGCTCGAGCTCGATTTGGATGCGAGATCCTGGAGTTGTTCGACAATCAAACAGCGATTCTAACTGGGCTCGAGGTGATTCGCAGCTAGGGTTTTGGCAATGGCAAGGGCGCGCGTGGCAACGACGTTCAAGTGGAGTCGAGTGAAGCTCGTATTGGCCGATGTCGATGTCCTGAGGCTAGGGTTGCGAAATCGAATTCAAAATTGAAAGGGTGGAGTCTGGGTTCGCCAGCAACGTTCGTTTGGGTGAACGAAGGGTAGAGGATGGTCACGGTCGAACTCGACAATGATTGTGGGGTGCCGCGTGTCGTTGGTGTGCGTCGTAGCCTGGAATGATGGCTGGATTTGTCGGTGATGGCAACGGAGGTGTCGAACTTCGAAGGTATTACTTTATTTTATACATATATACAGAGGAAGATATAAATGAATATACATGCAAAAATTTTGTTTTACAGTAAATATATATATATATATATATATATATATATATATTTCTAATAGGTATGTAAGGCATATATACTTATATTTTGCAGAAGATATGAAATGAATTTTTAACTTCAATTTAAATTTAATATATATATATATAGGTATATATATAGATGGGCAGAAATTAATTTCAGACAGTTATAAAAATAAAATAAAATAAAATATGCAAAAAAATAATGATAACAGTAATAATGTTTATGGTGATTTATTTGTTTTATTAACTTGTTTGATTTCTTTTAGTTACCAAAGATTATTTTAAAAGGAAATTTAGTTTTAAATCTATTTTTAGTTAAATTAAATTATTTAATGAAAGTAAATTTGTAAATTAATTCAAATATTAGTAAATTGTATAAATGTTGGTACAAGGTCTAAAATGGAGAATCAAGTCGGAATGGGAATGGATTGCAAAATAAAAAGCAAAGGTGAGAACTTCTCACTCAATCGAAATGTGTTTCGATTTAAATTTTAAATAGTTAAATTTAAAATTGCTTGATTGTGTTGATTATATGCTTGGATGATAAATTGCTATCTGTTATATTGAAATAGACCCTATACGCCGTATATTAAGCGGATGTTATATATTAAACACATATACCGCGATAATTCCAACTTGATATGGAATTGGTATTATATATGTATTTGAAGTTGATCTCCCGCATTATATAGCGGATGAGACCCTATTGCGCTGCATAATAGCGGATAATATTTTATAAATCCCATATACCACGATATTTCACCTCGAAGTGGAATTGGTATTGTGCTAACAACTGTGGATGCAGGGAAACAGGTTGGAGGGATCCAACTGGATTCCTCAAATGATTGAATTTGTTTCAATGTTGTATGTTGATCTATTAATAATCTGCGTGATTATCTTTGTGATTGAAGTCGTTGACGGCTAAAATTTAGCCGAATATATTTTTGGTATCGTTAGATGTCGAAAATAAATAAAATTGGATTTTTGAAAATTTAAGTTGAGAATTTATAATAAACGTTATTTTTGGGAATTGGATTAATTCAGATGAAGGAATTTTAAAAAGAAAAAGTTTATTTTTGAATCCTATCGAATTATTTCAAAAATATGGGAAAAGCTTTAATAAATGAATTTCGGGCAATATTATTCAAAGGTTGAAAATTTATTCAAAATACGGATTTTAAGGAGTTTGAAATTAAAAGAATTTGTATTCTTTAAAAACGAAATTATTTTTAAAAGAAATAAATTTAGAAATCCATTTGGGAATTGATTTTGGTAATTGAAAATAGATCTTTTGGAAATCCATTTGGAAATTTATTTGGTGTTTTGAAATGAATTTGGAATCCATTTGAAAATTAATTTGGGGTTTAGTAGAATTTGATTTCAATTTGAAATTTGAATGAAATTCGCTTAGTGTTTAATTTCTTGGAAAATTAATATGGAATTTGATTTGGTGTTTTTGGAAATCAATTGAAAACTGATTTGGTGTTGAAAGTGAATAATTGAAATCTATTTGAAAAATCATATAAAAAGTGAATACTTGGAAATGTAAATTCACAGTGGAAATTTATAAGGGGAATTTGTTTTGAAAATAAGCATTGATTTATTTTTAAAAGTGTGGAAATAAATTTACGGATTCGGAACGTAAATTTAATAAATAGGTAAGGATTTATTTAATTGGTTTGAATGAACCATTTTGAAATGAAAGTGTATTCTCCCTGGTAAGCCGAATAAGATTTTCTGAATAGTTTTGTAATATATGTATATAAAGTTCTAGAATTGGGTTTGAAAAGAATATTTTGGAGAAATTAGCTTCTTAAATTGTTTTAAAACCTTTAAGTAAAGATTTATTAAGTTGATTTTCGAAATGATTATCTCTAAGATTTAATCAATAATTGTTTTAGAAAATAGTTATTTAAATAATTATACTCTGCCTACTAATTATATTTTGAAAAAAAAGTAGTTTGGACCTAAGTTATATGTAATATTGGTATAATGTTTTTATAACTAATATTTTAAGCCAAGTGTTTAAAGAAAAAATAGTTTTATTCCAAAGAGTTTGCCAAATATATTTTGGATAAGTAATATAAGTTATTTTTAAAGTATTTGAACTCGGCAGATTTCTAGTGAAAATGAATAACTATTTGGAAGTGTTTCCGTTTAAGGAAATTGATTTGAAATTTGTTTTCAAAGATTGAAAAGTGAAAAATGATTTGAATTTTTTTTCAAATGGTTGAAGTGTGGGAAAATATATCTTGTAAAGATATTTTGAAAATAAATAAATAATTTGGGAAGATTATTTGGAATCTGGTTATGTTGTGAATATCGATTGATAGTAAAATAACGGACTATCAATATTGACCCTTAAATGGCTCTTTGTTGTGATTTGTTTGGAAATATTGGATGCTACACTTATTTTCAAAATATTGTGCTCGTTATTCGGATTACCCATTCCGAATGGTGATACGACATAATGGATAGCATTGAAGACCGGTAGTGAAGACCGGGTATTTGTGAAAACGATAGGATGACCCATCGATTGTCTCTGCACCGTTAGCTACGGTATAGAGATTTCCTTTGTGATGGGAAGTTCGATCAGGATTGTGAATACCCGGATTGCAATGGCTTCTTTTGAAGTGCCTTCGATTCTGTTCGAACCCGGAACAGACTTGTATGTTTACGTGTCTGACATTACATTTTGAGATATAAAGCAGATTTCTTTCAAATACATTTCTGTTGGTGGCGGAGAATTTATTCTCTTAGCTTAACACCCTTCTCTGAGACGTACGAGCTTATAGGTTTTGTAGTTGAAGGTTATCAGCGATATACTCCCAATATGGTAATGTGGCATGTTGAGTGTTGCTGTGTGATGATTATTTATTGATCATTTGTTGATCAAAGCGTGGCTTTGTGAAAAAGCGTAGCTTTGTGGACGAGCCTTCGTCAGACCTCACAACCGGAAATGGTCAAAACAGGAATATGCGGCAAGGTTATGAGGGTCGTGCCCTTTAGGGTATGTCGTTTCCTTCTAGAAAAGGGTGGTGTCAGGTATGGAGCCCTTATTCTTAACCTATGTGGTTGCTCCAATCTCATTTTCTGTGTGGTTGTTGCTTTGTGATCGAGAGCCCTCGGATAAAGGTCCCAAAGGACCGGGGGTGGCATATTCGTGTAGTAGTTACCTATTTACAAAGGTAGCCCGCCTTGTGTTGGCAGAGAGCTGGTTAAGTTCTCAGGACGTCCCGCCAGAAGCGATCCCATGTGGCAGTAGGAAGTTCCTTAGCCTGACCATTTGTTGGAAATCCAAAGAAACAATACGAGCCTTGTACGGTTTTAGTTGTATTACCTGACATTCACTTATGGTGGCGCCCCACTGTTTGGATGGTTGCTATAGTAGGCATAGTTCGGAATGTCAATGCTGGCTAAGATTTATGTTCTATTTTCGAAATGCTTTCATCACTATGCACTAATAATAATATCAAAAATGATTTGTTTTGCGTAATAAGCATCTTTGACTATCATAAGGAGAAATCTCCTCCAATTCTGCGTTCGCATTGTGTGTGTGCGAGGAGGCCTTATGGTAGTTTCATTTTCCAAAAGCATTGCGGATATTTTTCACTTCCCTTGTTGTTGTTGTGACGACCCGGCTTCCTATGCCCAGAAAACCGTTTCGTCTTGAAGAAAGAAAGGGGTGAGAAAATAGAAAAGATAGAGAAGAAAGAACAACAACATCAGAATCTCACAGCGGAACGAATAAGTTATATTAATCACATAAGTATTTACATAATATACAACATCAATCAGAGTTATACAGATAATACATCACATACTAGACAGTTATAAACACCTGTCTAGTTAATACAACACAACCAATACGACTCAGAGATACCAACACAGCGGAACTATAAGTATATCTACAACGCTGAAGGCTCCTGCTTCATTGCTCCTCCAGAATTCGTCAAAGCTAACCTGAATCCCTTGGCTACCCGTAAAAATTTGGGTACCCGAGAGTTTATGAAAAACAAAAATAAACTCCGGGTCAGACATGGGTCTGGTATGAGTAACAGGTTAAAGTTGCTTAATTTTAAAACCTTTGAAAATAAAAGGTATCACGTAAGACTCCCCACAAATAAACATGGGTAAGTTTTTACATTACGTTAACCAAAACATTTGATAGGAAATTCAGTGATATTATAATAGGTCTAGGGTTTTTAAGTAAATAGAAAATAGCTGAAATTGTTACATCTACTAAATTCCAGCTACTAGCCACAAAAGCGGGTAATACAATCAAAACCGTTGGCACTTATTGGATTGTGGATTCCATACAATGGCAGGGCTACTGGGGTACCGCCCGTCACAGTACGTGGCCTAGATCAACGTACCGAGGATCACTCCCGACCCCCTGCAACACAAGGCCGGAACCATTCCTTACTGAACAGTCCCGAACAAGATAAACCCCGGCAGTTGTTGCAATCAACCGCCCACATAGCCGAAAATAGAGGGACATCTAGACAGGGGAATATCCTTGTCCTGCTTGGGCATGACCCACCTAACCTTGCTGCACCTCCCCTGTTTTAGCCATTCCCGGTTGATGAGGCTTGAGGCTGCGATTACCTTTAGAGAACATTTCTTAGAATGCTCATCGCCCACCTGACGATGTGTTGAAAGCATTCAATCCATACAAGTTCGTTCCGGGTTCGAACGAAACCGAAGGCATTATCTCGTTACACTCATTTTGGAATCACCCTCAGAGTTAACGACAATAACCCTTACACTCTGAATCTTCATCTTCACTTCAGATTCACGACCTATCGTTAATTTGGAATCGATGTGGTTTTCGGATGTTCCAAATAAGGAAAACCGATCCCGGTCTCATCGAAATTCAAAACGTGTCTTTTAAGGCCAAGTTGTCTATTTAGTCTTAACAGTTTAATTCAATATTATCAATATACACATAGATAGATAATTCATAACATCACAATAGATAATCACATCATCATCATAAACAGATAATTAATATTATCATCTAGACAGATAATTAAATATTGTCATACTTAAACCAAGCATCCATATCACATAGATATTACCCATGTCAAATAAAATATTAATAACATTCATCCATAAGCAATGATTTATAATCATATCATTTGTAATTAATTTAAAATGAATTAAATTAACTACTTCTATTTTTAATTAATTTAAATAAATTAAATTAATTACTCCATCTATAAATCCTGCTTACACAACCATTGATTAATTATAAATCAAATTATTTAACCATCCTCTAAATATTCATCTTGATTAAACACCCTTGATTAATCATTTTCTAATTACAGTAAGTAATTAGTCTTTAATTAATTTTACAAATTAATTATCCAAAATTATTCATAGTAATTAACTTTTAATTACTTCATCTATAACTAAATATAATTAATTACATTTATTCTTAATTACATAAATTAATCACCACATTATTAATCATTCCTTAATTAATCAATTTTTAATTACATCATTAATTATATTAATTAATGATCTTTAATTCAGATTTAATTACTTTATTTAAATTACATTAAGCGATTAATCTTTAATTAAACACAATTATTAATCACCCTTGATTAATAACATTCCGGTAATTACTATCCTTAATTACTTGTATTAATAAATTAATTATCCCGTAATTAATTATCTCTATTAATTTATTCCATGATTAATTACAAAAGTAATTATCCCAAATTACTCCATTAACACATCATCTTCCACTAATTACATTCAGTAATTAACATTAATTACTTCCCTAAGTAATTATGCTCCATTGAATACACCAAGTAATCACACTTATCAATATATCAAATGATTTTCTTAAATTAATTAAACTAAATTAATTAACTTAAATTAATCATTTTACCAAAATTAATTACAATAAGTAATTAATCTCTTCATTACTTTTATCAAGTAATCACACTTAACAATTTACAATAGATTATTTAAATTAATCTAATTAATTATCAAAATTAATCACATTAATTAATTAATTACTAATCCTTAGTTAATTATCTTCATTTATTAATAACATTACTTAATCTACTTCTTAGTTAATTTCTAGTATAAATTAATCTAAACTATTAATTTATAAAATAAGTCATTTCTTAATTAACTTATTCATTTAATCATTTAAATATCTTAATTATTCCTACGATAATTTATTTCTTTATTAATGACTCATAAATATTAAAGTATATTAGAACATTACATTTTAAATTAAATTCAAATATCATTTGAATTTAAGATTCAAAATGTTTATAATTTAAATTCAATTTAAAATATTTTAAATAAATGTAAATAACATTTATTATTTACATAAGAACTTATATAAGAAAATCTTTTAAATTAAACTACTTGAATCTTAATTCAAATTTTAAATTTCCAAAATACATTAATATTTTAACTTGCAAATCTCAAGTTAAAACAATTTATTGACTTTCCATTCAAAAATCTTTAAATAAAAGAATCCCCAAAATCAAGTTAATTTTTATTGTAACAAATTTACTTTTCAAAACTATTTTATTTAAACTTATTTTTATTCAGATTTGAATTCGAAGTAAACTCGAATCCATCAATTTATACTTTGATTTAAAAACTTTGATTTAAACTTCCCTTTAACAACTTGAATTAAAAACTCGATTTTCCAATCCAAATCTATTTTAAAAACCTTAAGATTCAAATATTCATTTGAATCAATACTTTTAAAATTCAAATTTTAAACTATTCTTAGAGCTTTTGTTTCATATTTAAATTATAGAAATCTGGAAACTATCAGGTTTTAAAGCTGAAAATAATTTAATCTTCATTTTAGATTTCAACATATAAATTTGAATTCATACTTCAAATTAGATTTACACTTGGTTTAATCTTAGTTGACAAACTTAAATTCATTTGAATTTAACATCATGATTACAACTAGCTTACAATTTAATTTGCTTTAAATTTGGCTTAAATTTAAAACCACAGGCAGTTTTATACAACCTGTAGCAAACTACCCAACCCGAGACCAGAGCAAGAATGCTTCGGGTCAATTCTTCCCCTGCTTCGAGTCTCATGCTCGAGTGACTCGAGTACGTCCCGAGCCCAAAAATACCCTGCACCCACAAAACTTCACAGAACTACAATGGTCACGGTGCACGTGCACCATGGCCCCAGCCATCTCCGGCCACCCAATCAGGCATCCACACACCAACGACCCTCACCTGACGTGATCGCGACCCCTCCGAAGCCACCCACTCGCTCGAATCAAAATCGAGCTCATCTCTCAAAACCTGGAACCACAAGCAGTTCCCCCCTCGAAACCTGTCAACGCGAAAACCCTGCTCCTCCGACCACCAGATCGATTGCAACTCAGGCCATAGCTTCGACATCTCTCCAACTTCCTTCACCCAAAATACTACCGCACTCGATCGACGAGAGATGCCGAGTCGATCAAAATTCCAGAGCTCTCCAAAAGTAGGTTTAGAAACTTAAAACTGCCGCTGCCACCACCACCGTGATCTGCCACCACTTCAACCAATTTTCCCACCATCACCGATGGTTCTACTATCATTTCTGGAAATTACAACCTCTCAGATCCTCGATACCATCAACAACTCCTCAAATACTAATTTCCAGTAAAACCAGAACTACTCATTCAATTTACTATTAAAATTAGTGATTTCATTTTTAAAAATCATTATTTTGGTTAAGTATTCAGTTCATAACCCTGAATCAATGAATTCGAATGTTTGAATTTTATCCAAAACTTAACTTCCTTGTTCATTTTTGGTTTCCAGGGCAATACACAATTTATTTCCACTCAAATAAATTTTTAAACTTTGATTAATGATTAGACAAACAATTTTTGTTTATAACATAAATCCTAACAGTGACTTGATCCAGAGATAAAGGATTTTAAACTAAAGCTAGAGTTTAAAAACTGGAAATATAAGTGTTTACAGATATTCGCAGACATGCATACATCATACATCCAAAAATGCACAGAAATTCACTAATATATATTCACACAAACATACTTATTTCATACATAGATCATGCAATCCAGATTTATATATTTAAGCTTTTTAAAATAAATGTTACTCACCTTTTTGCTTTTGAAAATGAACAAAGCACTTTTCTCTGAAACAGGTTGAACTTTAAAACTGGAAAGTAGTTTGTTTCGATTTCCCTAATCTTCTTGTTTGTTGTAGATGCTTCAGTTGTAAGCAAAATAGAAATGCTACTTGTATGTATTTTGGGTTTATTATGATTTGAACGAGCTAAAGAAGATGGCATGTATGTAAAGAAGTTTATAGAGAAAGGTGATAACTGGGTTAAGCACATGCAGGTGTAATAATGTTCTTGTTTGTATCAGGCAAGATATTTCCATTAGGGAGGCTGGAATGATTTTAATAAATTCGAAATGACTTAAGTTTATGCTGAGATGAAAGCTTTTAATGTGGATGTACCTTATGTCTCAACTTACTTATTTTTATGCTTAGATATTTTGTTTTGCATTTTCACTTACCTGCATATGTTTTGAACTTTACTTTATGTCTTCATCTTGTATTTTTTTATACTTTGCTTTGCATTTTTATCTACGGGTTACAGACCTATTTATACAAAGTCTGATTATGTTTTACTTTACTTTGTAACTTTGTTCTAGAGTCAACCTGCAACTATTCAAAGCTTGGTTTGCTTTATTTCATACTTGTCTGAATCTTAATCAACAAGCTATCAACATCTTTATTTGTGTATGTTGACATTTCACTTTGCAGCATATCTAATCTAATCTAATCTTTATATATAAGATTCTTGCCTGCATATCTATTTTTTCCTTACTTTATTTTGTTTTATTTGCCAACATAACTATTGTATAAACATGATTACATGTTTCTATATTTTACATACACATTTCAAAATTTGTTTTAGTTATTTGTTATAAATTTTAACTTATGTATCAAGTTCTATGCTTAGTTATGCTTACACATATTATTATATTTTTGTACTTATGTTAACATCATACATTTGATTTATTCTTAAGTTTAATATTTATAAAGTTTACTTTATTTTAAATTTACAAATCTTAGCTTTCCAAAATACATACATACATACATATATATATATAAATAAATTTAAAATAACAATTTCTTTTTATATTAAAATCTATTTGTAAAGATATTGCATTATTAATATTGTTTAAATATAACTCATTATCAAATTAAAAACAAAATTTTCAAAAGAAACTATCTCTTTAAAATATAAATACTTATTTATCAAGCTATATTAAAAAAAACAAAACAAAACTTTTTATTTAAATTTAAACTCTAGGCTAAAATCTATTTTTAAACAAATTAAATTTATCTTGAGTATTTTTAAGATCATATTATTATTTATTCAATATTAAATTTCCAAATTATCAAAAATAGTAGAATTGGAAAACATAGCTTTATCTGTTAAATTTAAAAACAAAACTTATCTATTTATAATATATACCAATATATACATATACATTATAAATAGAAGCAATTTAAATTAGCGTTTAAAAAGATAAATTATCAGTTAAATATCTATTTAAAAGAAGATTATTACATCAATTCAAATATCATTAAATTAATTTAATTTTTAATGTAGACTATTAAATTGATATTGCCCCAAATTTCCGGGATGTTACATTCCTCCCCCCTTAAAAGTATTTCGTCCCCAAAATTTAAACAAAGGTAATTTAATAATCTAATTAAAGATTTAAATTTTAAACACAAGCATATATCAATCATGTGCGAACAATCATAGCCACCAATTCATCCAAACAAACAAATCTAACTATCCAGACAAAATTCCGGATAGAATTTTCTCGAGTTTCCTCAAGTATAAATACCGGGATACTTACTCTACAGAATCCAAACAACCAATACTACTAAGCTATAGAACTTCTACCCATCTAGATCTACAAAACAAGACAGGATATCAGACTACAGACAAGTCTGAATCAACAACCAAGACTCCCCGAATTGCTGATTCTATAACCAGAGATAAATCTTACACGTACTCCCTCAAAGATATGTGAAGCACAACGAATTCCAGTTATCCAAACTGACAATTCAATCCTGAAGACCCAACACTTAACCAAAATCAAATTTCCGACTTCGTAATCCAAATTCGTCTGTCTCTTATCCACAAAACTCTTCGGACGATCCTGGACCGTCTACATCCTTACTGATCAGCTCAACCCTTGTTGATGCTCTCTAGAAACAAAGTGAACCAAAAACAACCCAACAAATGATCTTTCCAATATCAACCAAAACTCAGAACACAAATTCTATTCCAAAATAGGAAACAAAACTCACCTCTCTCATCCGGAGAAAATAAAACAGGTGCACTCCAATCTAGCCTCAGATCCGGAAAAATTCCCTGTAGAACTCTCCAATCCAAACACTGCAACATCCAATCGCTTCCTAACTAAACAGCTGCCACCATGCTTCCACTGCGCAACTCTGACTGAACAGATGAAAATGCTTAAGTCGAACACAGGCTGGACAACACATCTCAACATTAGGGTTCCACAGATCAAAAGAAAACACATAAGTTCCTCCAAAACCTGAGCTACTTCCCCAAACTCAAAATCATCTTATTACTAAGCTGAACCATTGGTACCACTTATGGAATCCAGTCGATACCAAACTCAATCTTTAGATGCTGACCAACCTCTGACTTCTTGAAGACACCCAGAAAAATATCTCTGAAACACAAGGGAACACTCAAATTATCGCAATCACTTTTGCGGTCGATCCACCCTAATTCCAAAAATACTGCTCTCTCTTTACCAAACAGAACATCTTACACTTATGTGGCCGATCCATCGAAGAAATGGAACTACTCTGCAGCTTATAAACTCCACTGCTGACTCAGAAGCCAAAGACTACTTAATCCAAAGCTCTTCGAGAAACTCGGACCTCAAAGCAAACAGAAACACCCAGCTGAACACAGCCACAACACCGAAGCAGACACCCTTCCTTAACTTGTTCCGAAGAAACATCTTCGGAGACATCCATAGTCACTGTGTCTCATCACACAGCTACTACACCTTGATGTATCAAGATATCATGACTAGCTTCTGTCCGCCCAACAGATCCAAACTCTAGCTCATCCAAGCTCTTACACTTCAAAAATGAACTCCGAATCTTACAGATTTTCTTCAGAGATCAATGAAATCCTTACACCATCCAAAATCTCACTCGAGACGGTATTAGGTCTACAGTCTCGACAAATTCACTTCCAACCTCAATCATTCAAACTCCAACCATCGATAGTCGTGTTACTCACACCACTACCCAATCTACCTTTATAGCTCATTGGAAAACCTGAACAGGTAACCCAATAATAGGTAGAAATATATATATATATATATATATATATACACATATATGTCAAAATTACAAATACGCTCTCTCAGGAAAGAAATCACTCAAGAGCCTAGGTATTCACTCAACCTAGCGCTCTGGTACCAACTGTGACGACCCGACTTCCTATGCCCGGAAAACCGTTTCTTATTGAAGAAAGAAATGGGTGAGAAAATAGAAAAGATAGAGAAGAAAGAACAACAACATCAGAATATCACAGCGGAACGAATAAATTATATTAATCACATAAGTATTTACATAATATACAACATCAATCAGAGTTATACACATAATACATCACATACTAGACAATTATAAACACCTGTCTAGTTAATACAACACAACCAATACGACTCAGAGATACCAACACAGCGGAACTATAAGTATATCTACAACGCTGAAGCCTCTTGCTCCATTGCTCCTCCAGAATTCGTTAAAGCTAACCTGAATCCCTTGGCTACCCGTAAAAATTTGGGTACCCGAGAGTTTATGAAAAACAAAAATAAACTCCGGGTCAGACATGGGTCTGGTATGAGTAACAGGTTAAAGTTGCTTAATTTTAAAACCTTTGAAAATAAAAGGTATCACGTAAGACTCCCCACAAATAAACATGGGTAAGTTTTTACCTTACGTTAACCAAAACATTTGATAGGAAATTCAGTGATATTATAATAGGTTTAGGGTTTTTAAGTAAATAGAAAATAGCTGAAATTGTTACATCTACTAAATTCCAGCTACTAGCCACAAAAGCGGGTAATACAATCAAAACCGTTGGCACTTATTGGATTGTGGATTCCATACAATGGCAGGGCTACTGGGGTACCGCCCGTCACAGTACGTGGCCTAGATCAACGTACCGAGGATCACTCCCGACCCCCTGCAACACAAGGCCGGAACCATTCCTTACTGAACAGTCCCGAACAAGATAAACCCCGGCAGTTGTTGCAATCAACCGCCCACATAGCCGAAAATAGAGGGACATCTAGACAGGGGAATATCCTTGTCCTGCTTGGGCATGACCCACCTAACCTTGCTGCACCTCCCCTGTTTTAGCCATTCCCGGTTGATGAGGCTTGAGGCTGCGATTACCTTTAGAGAACATTTCTTAGAATGCTCATCGCCCACCTGACGATGTGTTGAAAGCATTCAATCCATACAAGTTCGTTCCGGGTTCGAACGAAACCGAAGGCATTATCTCGTTACACTCATTTTGGAATCACCCTCAGAGTTAACGACAATAACCCTTACACTCTGAATCTTCATCTTCACTTCAGATTCACGACCTATCGTTAATTTGGAATCGATGTGGTTTTCGGATGTTCCAAATAAGGAAAACCGATCCCGGTCTCATCGAAATCCAAAACGTGTCTTTTAAGGCCAAGTTGTCTATTTAGTCTTAACAATTTAATTCAATATTATCAATATACACACAGATAGATAATTCATAACATCACAATAGATAATCATATCATCATCATAAACAGATAATTAATATTATCATCCAAACAGATAATTAAATATTGTCATACTTAAACCAAGCATCCATATCACATAGATATTACCCATGTCAAATAAAATATCAGTAACATTCATCCATAAGCAATGATTTATAATCATATCATTTGTAATTAATTTAAAATGAATTAAATTAATTACTTCTATTTTTAATTAATTTAAAATAAATTAAATTAATTACTCCATCTATAAATCCTGCTTACACAACCATTGATTAATTATAAATCAAATTAATTAACCATCCTCTAAATATTCATCTTGATTAAACACCCTTGATTAATCATTTTCTAATTACAGTAAGTAATTAGTCTTTAGTTAATTTTACAAATTAATTATCCTAAATTATTCATAGTAATTAACTTTTAATTACTCCATCTATAATTAAATATACTTAATTACATTTATTCTTAATTACATAAATTAATCACCATATTATTAATCATTCCTTAATTAATCAATTTTTAATTACATCATTAATTATATTAATTAATGATCTTTAATTCAGATTTAATTACTTTATTTAAATTACATTAAGCGATTAATCTTTAATTAAACACGATTATTAATCACCCTTGATTAATAACATTCCAGTAATTACTATCCTTAATTACTTATATTAATAAATTAATTATCCCGTAATTAATTATCTCTATTAATTTATTCCATGATTAATTACAAAAGTAATTATCCCAAATTACTCCATTAACACATCATCTTCCACTAATTACATAAAGGTAATTAACATTAATTACTTCCCGAAGTAATTATGCTCCATTGAATACACTAAGTAATCACACTTATCAATATATCAAATGATTTTCTTAAATTAATTAAACTAAATTAATTAAACTAAATTAATTAACTTAAATTAATCATTTTATCAAAATTAATTACAATAAGTAATTAATCTCTTCATTACTTTTATCAAGTAATTACACTTAACAATTTACAATAGATTATTTAAAATAATCTAATTAATTATCAAAATTAATCACATTAATTAATTAATTACTAATCCTTAGTTAATTATCTTCATTTATTAATAACATTACTTAATCTACTTCTTAGTTAATTTCTAGTATAAATTAATCTAAACTAATAATTTATAAAAATAAGTCATTTCTTAATTAACTTATTCATTTAATCATCTAAATATCTTAATTATTCCTACGATAATTTATTTCTTTATTAATGACTCATAAATATTAAAGTATATTAGAACGTTACATTATAAATTTAAATTCAAATATCATTTGAATTTAAGATTCAAAATGATTATGATTTAAATTCAAATTAAAATCTTTTAAATAAATGTAAATAACATGTATTATTTACATAAGAACTTATATAAGAAAATCTTTTAAATTAAACTACTTGAATCTTAATTCAAATTTTAAATTTCCAAAATACATTAATATTTTAACTTGCAAATCTCAAGTTAAAACAATTCATTGACTTTCCATTCAAAAATCTTTAAATAAAAGAATCCCCAAAATCAAGTTAATTTTTATTGTAACAAATTTACTTTTCAAAACTATTTTATTTGAACTTATTTTTATTCAGATTTGAATTCGAAGTAAACTCGAATCCATCAATTTATCTTTAATTTAAAAACTTTGATTTAAACTTCCCTTTAACAACTTGAATTAAAAACTCGATTTTCCAATCCAAATCTATTTTAAAAACCTTAAGATTCAAATATTCATTTGAATCAATACTTTTAAAATTCAAATTTTGAACTATTCTTAGAGCTTTTGTTTCATATTTAAATTATAAAAATCTGGAAACTATCAGGTTTTAAACCTGAAAATAATTTAATCTTCATTTTAGATTTCAACATATAAATTTGAATTCATACTTCAAATTAGATTTGCACTTTGTTTAATCTTAGTTGATAAACTTAAATTCATTTGAATTTAACATCATGATTACAACTAGCTTACAATTTAATTTGCTTTAAATTTGGCTTAAATTTAAAACCACAGGCAGTTTTATACAACCTGTAGCAAACTACCCAACCCGAGACCAGAGCAAGAATGCTTCGGGTCAATTCTTCCCCTGCTTCGAGTCTCATGCTCGAGTGACTCGAGTACGTCCCGAGCCCAAAAATACCCTGCACCCACAAAACTTCACAGAACTACAATGGTCACGGTGCACGTGCACCGTGGCCCCAGCCATCTCCGGCCACCCACTCAGGCATCCACACACCAACGACCCTCACCTGACGTGATCGCGACCCCTCCGTAGCCACCCACTCGCTCGAATCAAAATCGAGCTCATCTCTCAAAACCTGGAACCACAAGCAGTTCCCCCCTCGAAACCTGTCAACGCGAAAACCCTGCTCCTCCGACCACCAGATCGATTGCAACTCAGGCCATAGCTTCGACAGCTCTCCAACTTCCTTCACCCAAAATTCTACCACACTCGATCGACGAGAGATGCCGAGTCGATCAAAATTCTAGAGCTCTCCAAAAGTATGTTTAGAAACTTAAAACTGCCGCTGCCACCACCACCGTGATCTGCCACCACTTCAACCAATTTTCCCACCATCACCGATGGTTCTACTATCATTTCTGGAAATTACAATCTCTCAGATCCTCGAGAACATCAACAACTCCTCAAATACTAATTTCCAGTAAAACCTGAACTACTCATTCAATTTACTATTAAAATTAGTGATTTCATTTTTAAAAATCATTATTTTGGTTAAGTATTCAGTTCATAACCCTGAATCAATGAATTCGAATGTTTGAATTTTATCCAAAACTTAACTTCCTTGTTCATTTTTGGTTTCCAGGGCAATACACAATTTATTTCCACTCAAATAAAATTTTAAACTTTGATTAATGATTAGACAAACAATTTTTGTTTATAATATAAATCCTAACAGTGACTTGATCCAGAGATAAAGGATTTTAAACTAAAGCTAGAGTTTAAAAACTGGAAATATAGGTGTTTACAGATATTCACAGACATGCATACATCATACATCCAAAAATGCACAGAAATTCACTAATATATATCCACACAAACATACTTATTTCATACATAGATCATGCAATCCAGATTTATATATTTAAGCTTTTTAAAATAAATGTTACTCACCTTTTTGCTTTTGAAAATGAACAGAGCACTTTTCTCTGAAACAGGTTGAACTTTGAAACTGGAAAGTAGTTTGTTTCGATTTCCCTAAACTTCTTGTTTGTTGTAGATGCTTCATTTGTAAGAAAAATAGAAATGCTACTTGTATGTATTTTGGGTTTATTATGATTTGAACGAGCTAAAGAAGATGGCATGTATAAAGAGGTTTATAGAGAAAGATGATAACTGGGTTAAGCACATGCATGTATAATTATGTTCTTGTTTGTATCAGGCAAGATATTTGCATTAGGGAGGCTGGAATGATTTTATACAATTCGAAATGACATAAGTTTATGCTGAGATGAAAGCTTTTAATGTGGATGTACCTTATGTCTCAACTTACTTACTTTTATGCTTAGATATTTTGTTTTGCATTTTCACTTACCTGCATATGTTTTGAACTTTACTTTGTGTCTTCATCTTGTATTTTTTTTATTTATACTTTGCTTTGCATTTTTATCTACAGCTTACAGACCTATTTATACAAAGTCTGATTATGTTTTACTTTACTTTGTAACTTTGTTCTAGAGTCAACCTGCAACTATTCAAAGCTTGGTTTGCTTTATTTTCATACTTGTCTGAATCTTAATCAACAAGCTATCAGCATCTTTATTTGTGTATGTTGACATTTCACTTTGCAGCATATCTAATATAATCTTTATATATAAGATTCTTGCCTGCATATCTATTTTTTTCTTACTTTATTTTGTTTTATTTGCCAACATAACTATTGTATAGACATGATTACATGTTTCTGTATTTTACATACACATTTCAAAATTTGTTTTAGTTATTTGTTATAAATTTTAACTTATGTATCAAGTTCTATGCTTAGTTATGCTTACACATATTATTATATTTTTGTACTTATGTTAACATCATACATTTGATTTATTCTTATGTTTAATATTTATAAATTTTACTTTATTTTAAATTTACAAATCTTAGCTTTCCAAAATACATACATACATAGATATATATATATATATAAATAAATTTAAAATAACAATTTCTTTTTATATTAAAATCTATTTGTAAAGATATTGCATTATTAATATTGTTTAAATATAACTCATTATTAAATTAAAAATAAATTTTCAAAAGAAACTATCTCTTTAAAATATAAATACTTGTTTATCAAGCTATATTTAAAAAAAACAAAACAAAACTTTTTATTTAAATTTAAACTCTAGGCTAAAATCTATTTTTAAACAAATTAAATTTATCTTGAGTATTTTTAAGATCATATTATTATTTATTCAATATTAAATTTCCAAATTATCAAAAATAGTAGAATTAGAAAACATAGCTTCATCTATTAAATTTAAAAACAAAACTTATCTATTTATAATATATACCAATATATACATTATAAATAGAAACAATTTAAATTAGCATTTAAAAAGATAAATTATCAGTTAAATATCTATTTAAAAGAAGATTATTACATCAATTCAAATATCATTAAATTAATTTAATTTTTAATGTAGATTATTAAATTGATATTTCCCCAAATTTCCGGGATGTCACAGTTGCTATTTTAAAAGATAAATAACTGTTTTGAGTTCTCACACCAGTCCCATGACTGATCTGGAGTTTATTGTCCTCTTCCTAAACTCTGGGTGCCCATAATTTTCCACACGGGCAGTCTAGAGTCAGGTTATTAGGTCATTCTGGATTCAGAAGTGCTATGGAGCTCAAGTGGCGAGCTGGATGGCGAAACGTATTACTTGTATATGATATTATCTTTCCGCTGTAAATTCACTTGTAAGGACATGTTGTATAACTGCCCATTGTTTTGTTGTGTTGTATATTGTTGTTGTACACTCTGATGATGATATGATGTAATGTAATAACTGAGATAGTTCTTTGTTTTAAAGATATTCATGTATCTATTATATGTTGCTCCACTGCGATTGTGAGATTCTGATATTGTTTCTGTTCTGTTTTCTTACTTCTTCTATCTTTTTCTTCTACATCTTCTTTAAACCCTAACGGTATGGTTTTTCGGCATTCGTTTGCTTGGCAGTTGATATAGTGGACGCATTAATGCCGACTTTCGTGAGTCGAAAATCCCAATCGTTACAACTCATAATAACAGCAACAAAGATATGTAAGGTCACATCAGAATAGAAATATCAGATATATAGCGGAAGACAAGTCTGGATACATGCTACAACAACCGATCGTTCATAAGAACCAAATGTACATTTACTTATCATCGACATACATGAGACGAGAGTCAATGCACTAAAAAAATGCCTCGAAGCTAGACAAACGATGAAGTGAAATCCCAAAAGCTGAAGTGGCAAATGAATCAGAGATAGCGATTATCCTGAAATAACTCGGTCTGACCCGAGTATTATTTAAAAGAAAATAATAAACGGATCAGTCTAATTTAAACTTCAGAAATAAGTGTATGATAAACAACACTTAAGCAAATAATTATAATCTCGAATGAGATTATACAACATAGATAATCAACATGGTTCAAATAAAGAAATCGCAATTTAAACTCCATCAAAATCAATAGTCTCGAATGAGACTAATCAACATAAATAATCACCATAGTTTAATTAAAGAAATCTCAATTTAAACTCCATCAAAATAAATAGTCTCGAATGAGACTATTCAACTTAAATAATCACCATAGTTTAAATAAAGAAATCTCAATTTAAACTCCATCAAAATCAACTTTTAAATTCCCAATTGAATTCAAAACAGCATTACGCAAATTTATACTCTCGGATGAGATTATACACAAAAATTATAATCACGGATGAGAATATACACAAAGTTATCGCCTCGGGAGAGACTATACAACATAGTAATCAGCATAGTTTAAAGGAAGAAATCCCATTAAACATCATCAAAATCAACTTCCAAATTCATAATTGAATTCAAAACAACAATACGCAGAATCTAGAAATCAAAATAAGATAACTAGAAAATCAACATAAAAGATGGATCGATCCCAGCAGATGGCGAGTTTTAGCTACGCCGCACGTGCATCTCATATGGCCGAAGCCTACCAAGTACTATATTTTTGGCGCCCAACAAATGACCCGAAGGTCCAACAAATGTGTAAAGACCCGCAAATCCGTACTCCTTGAATAGACACTAATCTCCAGTGATTAACTCAAGATGAACGGAAATACGAACCCTTAGGGTTTTAAGAAGAAGAAAGAGGTATAAGAAGAAAGAAAAAGATAGAACAGAACAGAAAGAAATAACAGAACAACATCAGAATCTCACAATTCGCAGCGGAACAACATATAATAGATAATGAATAATCTTTAAACAAAGAACTATATCAGTTATTACATTACATCACATTTCATCATCAGAGTGTACAACAACATAACAGCTGAAAAGAAATACTATATACTAGTAATACGCCAAACCATCCAGCTTGCCTCCAGCCTCTCCTGAATTCCAGAATATCCTGATAAACCTTACTCCTGACCGCTCGTGTGGAAATTGGTGGTCACCCCGAGTTTAGGAAGGAAAACAATAAACTCCGAGTCAGTCATGTGACTTGTGTGAGAACTAAAACAGTTTATTTTTCTTTAAAATCAAAATAGAGGAATATTTTTTTAAAGTCAATTCGCCATGCTTTTAAAAATGAGACTACCATAAGGCCTCCCGCACACACACACAATGCAAACGCAGAATCGGAGGAGATTTCTCCTTATGATAGTCAAAGATGCTTGATATGCATTAAAAAAGAAACATTTGATATTATTACTAGTGCATAGTGTAGAAAAATTATTTCGAAAATAAAGATATAAATCTTAGCCAGCATACGTACCATGATGGTATGCCTACTATAGCTACCATATTAAATGGCAGGTTCTACAACTAAAACCGTACAAGGCACGTATTGTTTTGTTTTGGATTTCCAACAAATGGTCGGGCGAAAGAACTTCCCAAGTAAAATAGAACGCCACTGGAGAAACGTTCCCGGATCTAACGTTACGGTTAGATCTCTGCTACACAAGGCCGGGTTACCTTTCAAACTAGGTAACAACTGACACGAGTATGCCATCCCCCGGTCCTTTAGGACCTTTATCCGAGCGCTCGTAATCAACATCACATAGTAATAAATATAGTGTGTCCACAAAGTAAGTATCTGGGCTCCATACCATAATACCACTTATAATCCAGATAGGAAATGACATACCCTATGGAGGAGCGACCCCCAAATAACCTTGCTGCCACGATTCCTGTTTCGACCATAACCGGTCTGTGAGGCTTGACGAAGTCTCGTTCACAAAGCAATTCTTTATATAAAAGCTGTGCTTTAATTCACAAATGCTCAATAGCACTTACATGCCACATTACCAACTTGGGAATGTATCACTAGTAACCATCGACTACATAACCTCTGAGCTCGTACGTCTCAGAGAAGGGTGTTAAGCTAAGAGAATAAATTCTCCGCCACTAACAGAAATATATTTGATAGAAACCAGCTTTACATCTCAATTTGTAATGTAAGACACACATCCATACAAGTACGTTCCGGGATCGAACGTAACTGAAGGCACTTCCTAAGAAGTCCTTGCAATCCGGGTATTCACAAACCCGATCGAATTTCCCATCACAAAGGAAATCTCCATACCGTAGCTAACGGTGCGGAGACAATCGATAGGTCATTCTATCGTTTTCACAAATACCCGGTCTTCAACACCGGTCTTCAAATGCAATCCATAACGACGTATCACATATTCGGAATGGGTTATACGACCCAAAGGTCCTTTACCGGCTAACCCGAATAGTGAGCGCTTATTTAAAAATAAGTGTGGCATCCAATTCAAGCAATTCACAACAAATACCTATTTAAAGGTAAATATTCATAGTTGGTTATTTAACTATCAATAAAGATGCGCAACATCACCAGATTCCAAATAATTTCCCAAATTATTTACTTCCAAAATATCTTTACTAGATATATAAAATTTCCACACTTTAACCATTTGAAAACAAATTTCAATCATTTTCCTTACTTGGAAATACTTTCATTTCAAAACGGTTCATTTAAACCAATTAAATAAATCTTTACCGATTTACTTTATATTTACGTTCCAAATCCGTAAATTAATTCCCATACTTCGAAAATAAATCAATGTTTATTTTTAAACAAATTCCATTTCCTTTATAAATTCCATAGTGAATTTACATTCCAAGATATTTATGAATATACGATTTTCAAATCGATTTCTAATATTCCTTTTCAATTTATCTTTAAAAAGATAAATTCTCAAAACGTTTCATTTCACATTATTGGAAAAGCATTTCCATACTTATTTAATAATAATAAGTACTTCCCAAATCTATTTATTTTCAACATTTGAAAATATTCGATATACTTAAACCATAGTTAAGTATATATTCCATTCTTTAAGGAAATCATTCTCTTAACACGTTTTTTGGGTCAAAAACGAATGTTGCGTAAAACATCGTTACGACGACCCAAAATCACTAGTATAGGGATTCAAAGTTTAAATAGATATATAAATCCCAATACTATATAAAACATTTCCTTTCCGAAATCATTTACTATAACAACAGTGTTATAGTCCACCATTTTCTTCTTTCTCGAAAACGTCTATTTCAACAATGAATGTTGAAATCTATGTATTCGATTTTCAATATATTAAAACATTTTTTTTTAAATCATTAACTTCATTTCATAATATCCCTTTCCCGAAAACATATCTGTTTTATCTAATAATATATTCACTGTCCAAAATTGTGAATAAGATTCTTTAACCAATTTCAACATTTCTACATATTCTTATATAAAGAATAATTCGCTATCCAAGATCACGAGTATACTTCCTTTAATAAATTTCTATATTCAATTTATCAAATTCCATTGATTTTGAACTTATAATAATGTATATAAATTCCATTTCTATTTATAAACTTTGATTTATAAATCTCTTTTATTAATCCAATTCGATTTATATAACTCAATTATATACCAAAAGTCTATATTATAAGTTAAATACTTATAATTCATTTACCAAAATCGTTCCTTAATAACTTCACAAATTTTAAATCTTATTACTTATAAGATTTATTTAAATTTTATAACAACTTCAACTTATAAAATCTCCTTTATTAACAATTTCTATTAATATCCCATTTAAATGCCCAAAATCCAGTTTATAAGTTAATTACTCATAAATCTTTTATTTTACAACATCTATTCATTTTGTAATCTTCACAATTTTTTAAAATCTATAATTTTCAATTAAATCCATTTTATAAATTATTTTAACACTTAAATAAACTCGTTTTATAATTCAAATATCTTTAACTTATAAAATATAAATTTTATAAATCTTTTATATAAACCGTTTATAATAATTCAGAAATCTCAATTTAACTATTTTATAAATTTATTAACTACTTATCTCAAAAACCACCTTTTGGTTATATTTCACAAAAATCCTAATTTTTATAACATAAGAATTTATAACGTTTTAATTATTTAAAATGAATCAATTCAAAATTTTGAATAAACTTATAATTCCCAAAAATCACTTTAAAAATTCTTTTAAAAACCAAAATCATTATTTCAACATTTTTAAAACTCCAAAAATGGATCCGATGATGCAACAACACCAAATAGTCAATCACGACATCCAAATATCATATATCGATATGATAAACAACAAATATCACAATATTGGTAAATAAATAATTACAGTTGAGGAATCCAGTTGGATCCCTCCAACCTGTTTCCCTGCATCCACAGACATTAGCACAATACCAATTCCGCTTCGAGACGGAATATCGTGGTATATGAGATTTGTAAAATATTATCCGCTTAATAGGCGGCGCAATAGGGTCTCATCCGCTATACAATGCGGGAAATCAATCAACTGCAATATATACATATGCCAATATATATATATATATATATATTGCTATATATATAGATATATCCTACTATATCTAATATCACAATCAAGCAAACAATCAATAACTGCAATTCCAATTTTAAATTTTTGAGTGAGAAGTTCTCACCTTTGATTTAATTTCGCACTCCATTTCCATCTTGACTCGATTTTTCTTGATTCATACCTTGTATAAATATTTATACGATTCGTTAATATTCGAAAAAAAAATCGAACAATTCAATTATTGTTTGGTAATTTTAGTTATCCAATGATTTAATTTCAAACTAATGACTTAATTAATTTATTTATTATTTAATTTAAAATCAAATTTTCCTTTAATAATTTTAATCAACTAACAAATTTTTATTTTTAAACTAATGCTTTTAATTTTGAACAATTCCCTTTTAAAAAAATTAAATTCAAAATTAATCTTCCTTTAAAAATTTAAATTAACTAATATATTTTTTTAATAATAACAGCACTGCATTTTTACTGTATGTATAGATATTTATATTTATTTTTGCTTCTGTGAATGAACAAAACAGGATTTGTTTTCTTTACTTGGAAAGCCATATGTTTAATACTTTCGCTTACTGTAACAAACTTTCCTGTATATATATATAAATTCAAATTGAAGAATAAATTGTTTTCGATACCTCACCGTCGAATCAAGTAAACCCAGGCTCGAGCTCCACCATAAGTCGCGTGCACGAACCCCTAGCTTCCATCCATCATCGCGCTACAGGCTCGAATTGCCTAAGATCGACCGCGACATCATCGCCGCAAGTACCCACACTCGAGCGCGACCCACTGCCTCCGCCTCGCGTCGACTCGACTCGCCGCCTTCGCCTCCACCAGGTCGCGACGCCTTGGCCTCGTCTCCACTTGCTCGAGTGCTCGTCAAAATCGAGCACGATCCACTGTTGAATCAATCGGCTCGAACGAGAGCCCTTTTTTTTCATTTGAAATTCGTGAATGAACTGAGGGAGAGAGGGATTTCGGTTTTGAAGAGGAAATGGTCCTCTGCCATTAATTTGTTTGATTTAAATTTGATTTTTTTTTCCACTTTGAATCTGAAGAGGGGGGCCGAGATAATTAAATTCGAACGAGGTATGCGTTACACGATTTCTTTCGTGATTTCCTGCGTGATTTTAGGGCGTGAATTTAGGGAGAACGTGTTTAAGCAGAGAAAACGTCTTTGCATTACTTTGCCACAGTATTAATGATGGGAAGGCAAACTACTGATGTTTGACTAAATTCAAATTTCAGTTTCAATTAAATTCGATTTAAATTTCGACGCGTTTACTCAACGTACGCTCTCACGGTTACTCCGTTCACTACGAAATTTGAAACCCGATAATAATACACTATTACGGACCCAATGGAACTGGTTTCGTCGAATTCTAAGACTGTGTGAAAAGTGACTATTTTTTTTTAAAATATCGATTCAAACGATAAAATCTCAAAACTGAACAATTCACTTTCAAATTAAATTTTTTGAAGCTTTTATTATCTTCAGTATTATCCATATGAATTTTACAAGCCTTTGAAATATTTTTAATCAGCTTAAAATTGAAGATTCAAATTTTTATTCAACTTTCGATAGATTAAATCTATAATTTAATCGTCAATATAAAGTTCTATTGAAATTTCAATCTAAACTATCATTCAAATATTTAAAATTAATTAAATATTTTCAAATTAAATTGTTCAAAATTCTGGGTCGTTACAAAATGACCCGAAGGTTCAACAGATGACCCAAAGGTCTAGTACTGATAATTGACCCGAAGGTCCATCATATGACCCGAAGGTCCAGCAAAGTGGCTTAAAAGGCAAATAAAATCATCAAAATCATCAAACAACAATTATTTCAATTAACGAGTCCGGAATTAAACGAAATAGTAAAAGTGTGGCTCCATACTCCACACGTTTGCAAAATCGTTTAAATCTCTTCATCGTTTCCTTGAAAGTGCAAATGTGTATTTTGTATAAATAACATTTTACGTTCTCAAACGGATAAGTCCAGAATTAAGCGAATCAGTAAAAGTAAGGGTTCATAGTCCTCAATTTTGCTGAAGAGTTTAAATCACTTCCTCATTCTTTTGAAAGCGCAAACAATAAAATTTGTGGAAACGATTTTATTTTAAAAACAATTTTTACATCACGTGATTAAAACAACAACAACTATAGCAATTTCGACAAAGAAAATTGCGCTTCACAAAACACCATAAAAATGGATATCAAACAAGCGTTGCGGGATAACCGCTTAAAAATTCACTTTAAAATTGACGGTTACTGAAGTTAGAACTACAGTAATTTTTATTCGTTAGAAATGTCACCAAAAAATATAATACCGGCGTAAAAATTCCGTTATAAAAATAATGGCAACAGAATACGTTACAAAACCCAACACCGGTTCAATGTAAATTAAATAGTGGACTGCACCGTTATATTTTTATCAAAAATATTGCACTGAAAAATGAGAAATGCCTCTGAAAATGAAAATGACCAAATCACTTTAATATGCACGCAAGAATTTGCCTGAACTTACACTTGTATATGACAAATTTGCATGTATTTGATACTTGAAACACGCGCGAATGAGTTTGAAGTGCTTACATTTCTAATTTACAGAATCTGAAGCCTGAAATTAATTGGACATTTATTATGGTTCAAGCTCAAAAATTTCAGATATAACTTTCTATAACAACCCCATATTTTATTTGCTAGCAAGCTTAAAACATTGATAAAGGTGTGATGATGATAAAAATATGTTAATATTTTACAAATTTCAGAAAATGTGAGACCAAGTATGTTCGTAAACAATATTCTTAGACACGTTACAAAATGATGGCATAATTTCTCATGAATGCACATTCATCTTGTGCATAATATGACACGCACGCAAGAAAATATGGAAGAAAATAACCAACCTGACCCATACATTCTCACATGCAAGGACCGCGTACGCTATAAAAATGCATACAATTGAAATAAATGACCTGGCAATGCATTCTATACGCACGCACAAAGCAAAAAAAAGGTCTGGATATCAAAATTATCACACAGTAGCCTATACTCGATTTACAACAAAATACGCGCGCATTATCAAGGACCTTTAGAAATAATAAAAAAAAGAACTCGTACACCAAAATATATAGAAACTGGTACACAGTCATGCATTGAAACGAGGTTCTGGGCATATTTTTACACTACACAGGTGCACGCACCCTTCATGATACATGCACACGCGTGTTAGATGACTTGTCCAATGCATTCTAGAAAATATGTTCACTGGGATACTACTTTCACGCAATACTGGCCCAAGGTCTAATGTTTTTCACAATGCACGTGAATAAAAATGAAAACTCTAATGTTTTTCACAATGCACGTCATTTTGCTTTGCAATTTCTTAGAAGAATAAAAACAATATAAGACCAGTGAACAAAACAATTATGACTTTTGTGCAAAACAAATATGACTTATGGGTAAGCTTACTCCCTGCTTTCAAATTACATACACGCAACATTCTAACCAATAAATCAAGGCAAGCAAGTAGCAAACTGTATGACTCAAAGGACTAGAACACCTACAGAGGCCACACATGGAAGTAAAAGTGAAGTCACGCATGAAGATAAAAGCTTGAACACTTGCATTCAATGCACACAACGAAGGAGAATAAATTAGAGAAGTGAGTGTGAACTCACATTAAATTCGCTTAGAAACAGCTAGTAACCCAGATTCAAAGGGAGCAAGGATTTATTTTGAATATCCATTAATGTTTCTTGCATAGCTACCGAAGAAAATGGAACCCAAAAGAATGCTGCTGAGCTTTCTTTCTTTTCTCAAATTTGTGAACAAATGGAAAGCAACAATGTGCTCGCAATATATTTTGTACAATGCATTTATGGTAGACGTGCTTTAGCAGAGGTGAGTACAAGCTATAAATAAATTGATGATGACCGAACTGTACTCACATTTTGCTTTAAAATTATTGATAGCCAAATATGTTTAAATTTGCTTCAACTTGCTTTATAAACTTTAGTGGATGCAAGGTGAATTGTTCTAACCTTTGTTTATAAATGGACCCTTTTTGGTTTACACGTGAGGGCCAAAAATAAATGCAACATATCTTAGTTAAAATTTTCGACTGATTTTTGCAATTGACTATTACTTATATGTTCAACTGACTTGTAAATGATTTTGCATTGCAAATTTATTTTTCAAACTTCAATTTAAAATTTCTATTAAAGATATTTATTCCGACTGTAATTCAAAAATCACGGTCGTTACAGACTTTTAAAATATATACTACGACAGTAATTCAAAAATCACGGTCGTTACAGACTCCCCCTTATAAAAATTGCATCCCTGCAATTTCATTCTAGAAGCGGTCAATACACAAATAATTCATATCAACAAAGATTACAATAGAAAAGATAGATCAAGAATGCTCACATCCACCTGAAGAGGAGGAAAAACCTGGATAAGAGCGCTCGATGAATTCTCTGGTTTCCCAAGTGCAATCTTTGGGGTTTGCGGACCATTGAATTTTCACAAGCGGGACTTCTCTATTCCGAAGGCGTTTAACCCCCGAAGCTAGCACACGAATAGTATTTTGCACCATAGACAAGTCGGGTGAGATCTCAAGATCTTGCAACATATGGGGATCAATAATAGTCGAATCTCGTTGGCATCGACGAAGTTGGGATACATGAAATACGTCATGAATTTTCGAAAACTGGATAGGTAGCGATACACGATAAACAACATGGCTAATGCGTTTCGTAATAGGAAATGGTCCAATATAACGAGGAGCCAATTTCTCGGAGCTACTAAAACGCACTACACCTTCATCGAAGAAATACGAATGAATATAAGATCGCCAAAGAAAATTCCAAAGGCTTCCTACGATGATCGGCATAAGATTTTCGTCTATTATGAGCCTCTTTCATTTTCTATCCCATAATATCAATCCTTCTTAGAAGATTCACGAATAAAATCGGGGCTGAGAACTAACTCCTCTCCGGATTCTAACCAACAAGACGGTGATCGATACGGCCTTCCGAAAAGGGCTTCGAAAGGAGCCATACCGATACTGGATTGGAAACTGTTGATATAAGAGAATTCAACAAAAGATAAGTGGTCTTCCTAACAACCACCAATGTTAAGAAGCAGTCCGATTGGACTTGATAGGAATAAAATAGGCTAATTTTGTCAATCGGTCAACAATCACCCAAACACTAGTATGGCCCGACCTCGAACGAGGTAGACCATCAATGAAGCCAAAGAAATTTGATCCCATTTCCATAATGGAATCACAAAAGGATGCAAATGACCACAAGGACGATGGTGTTCTGCTATAATAATTTGACAAGTCATGCAACGACTCATCCAACTTGCAATCTCACGCTTCATACCCTCCCAAAAGTATAAGTGTTTCATACCAGCATACATGTTACTACTTCCTGGATGGATAGTATACTTAGAACGTTGACAATCCTCAAGAATGTCATTTCTAAGATTAGGAACTTTAGGCACGATCAACCTTCCCTTCTTCCGAATACAATCATGAACCTCAATATCGAGATCCTTTAGATCATCACTTCGGGATTCCGATTTACAACTCTGAATAAGATAAGAATAATCTGGATCTTGTTTCTGGGCATCGGCAACACGATCCAACAAACTAGGACGAACTTCCATGCTAAATAAAAGCACGGGAGAATCGAAAACTGAAGGACGGTCTCTAATATCACAATGAGATAAAGCTTCCAAAATATTCCACTCCGCTAGCATCATGGAAACAACAACCTGCTGCTTGCGATTAAGCGCATCAGCATCTCGATTACCCTTACCAGGGGTATACTGAATATCGAAATCATATGAAACAAGAAATTCGAGCCAATGCTGTTGCCTCATATTAAGCTCTTTCTGAGTAAATAATTACTTCAGAGATTTGTGATCAGTGAAGAGAATAAAACGCTCGTCCAATAAATAACGTCGCCAAATATTAAGAGCAAAGACTATAGCAGCTAACTCCAAATCATAGGTAGCATAACGAACCTCGTTAGGCTTTAGTTTTCTAGAAGCATAAGCGACTAGTCTATCTTTTTGCATGAGAACAGCACCGAAACCAATACGGCTAGTATTGGTACAAATAATGAAGTCTTGGTTCCCTTCGTGAATCACAAGGATAAGAGTATCGGAAAAGAGTTCTTTCAAATAATCTTCTTTCCCGAAAAGTTAAAACTTCCAAAATTATAATTATCTTTATAAAATCATTTTCTAGAAAAATTTGCTTTTTATAGGTCAATTTATTGTGTCAAATTGTCTCATCAAAGCGTTTCGGAGATTCTTATCGATAACGTTGATCAAGCGCATCGACCAAAATTCTTAAAGCACTCAATGGGCAATACAATCACAAAATCATCTTCTATATGATAAACACAAATCCAATTATACTTGTAAATAAATCTTATAAAAACGATTTGCAAAATTTTAAATTGCTGTTTTCATTCAAAATCAATAAATACACAAATGAAGTCATCGAGATATTCGTAGAATACTCGATTCACAAAATGGATGAAATAATATGGGCAAACTGATTGACATAATAAGGCATTCATAAGAATATAACGAGTACGGAATGCGGTAAGTGGAATGCTAACTTCCGCAACTCGTAGCCAAAAGAAACTCGGTGGTAAGGTCGAGTTGGGAGAAGAGCTAAAACGAATAAATCGTTTGGCTTCCAACTCAGATAATTGTTGCTTGAGTTCCTCATTTTCCTTAGTAGACATCCTCATGGGAGGACGTCTGACAGGATGAACACCAGAGATAAGATTGATACGGAACTCAATTGCCCTCTTCGGTGGCAAACACGAAATAGGCTCGAAGACATCAGAAAAATCACAAACAACCGAAACATTATCTATGACATCCTCCAGTTCGAAGGAAGAAATGAAAGCATTCGAAGTATGATCCATGCTTCGAATATAATAGATAACTGCTGGATAGCATCGGGATGCTTGAGATATAAAGTTCTTTCGGGACATAGGATTTGAACTTCATAACGGACGAGCCAATCCATACCCAAAATCATATCAAAACCAAGATGATCCATAACATGCAGATTCACAAGAAAGGAAAAACCATAAAGAATAATCTCAACACCAACACATAGCAAACCAAGAGCAGCGGATCCACCAATATGATTCACAATCCCAAAAGGGTCGCAAAGACTAACAACATCTAAGGGAATAACATCAACAAGCTCCTTGGATACGAATGAATGTGATGCATCCGTATCGAAAAGAACTCTAATAGAACGGCCACGAATAAAATAAAACCTTCCAAAACAGAAGGAGTAATACCTTAAGGGTTGAGAAGAATTACCAGAAGCTTAAGCAACATTAAGCTTTCCATATTTGAAACCCTTAGGAGCAGTTAAAACAATCGGAAACAGAGGACTTTCCTTGTTTTAACCCAAGGAAACCACAAACAAGATTGATAAGGAATTTAACGAAGGGAATACTACGGAAATATAAGATGTATTCCTAGACATATTCCAACTTGTTAGAGAGGATAAAAGTTTATAAGAACAACGAAGGAATAGATTAGAAAGGCACGAATAAAACCCTTGAATAGTTGTAACGCATGTTCCATTCTGCTTCTATTCTGTGTCTATTATAATTTGTTCTGAATCTCAGCTCTGATACCAAGCTGTGACGCCCTACCTCTATGCTCACAATAATAAAGGTTATTATAAGCAATAACGTCTGCTATTACGAAGAATAAGGCTTGTTAGAAGCGACCATCCGTAAGTTATGCCTTAGACGAGTATTGATTACATCGATCAGAGTTGTGTAAATTACTCCCAAAGATATAAATTCAATCCAAATCTAAAACGAAACTACGGTGGCTAAAGAAAAATCCAGAACAACACATAATAACAGCAACATAGATATGTAAGGTCACATTAGAACAGAAATATCAGATATATAGTGGAAGACAAGTCTGGATACATGCTACAACAACCGATCGTTCATAAGAACCAAATGTACATTTATTTATCATCAACATACATGAGACGAGAGTCAATGCACTAAAAAGAAATGCCTCGAAGCTAGACAAACGGTGAAGTGAAATCCCAAAAGCTGAAGTGGCAACTGAATCAGAGATAGCGATTATCCTGAAATAACTCGGTCTGACCCGAGTATTATTTAAAAGAAAATAATAAACGGATCAGTCTAATTTAAACTTCAGAAATAAGTGTATGATAAACAACACTTAAGCAAATAATTATAATCTCGAATGAGATTATACAACATAGATAATCAACATGGTTCATATAAAGAAATTGCAATTTAAACTCCATCAAAATCAATAGTCTCGAATGAGACTATTCAACATAAATAATTACCATAGTTTAAATAAAGAAATCTCAATTTAAACTCCATCAAAATCAATAGTCTCGGATGAGACTATTCAACATAAATAATCACCATAGTTTAAATAAAGAAATCTCAATTTAAACTCCATCAAAATCTACTTTTAAATTCCCAGTTGAATTCAAAATAGCATTATGCAAATTTATACTCTCGAATGAGATTATACACAAAATTATAATCACGGATGAGAATATGCACAAAATTATAGCCTCGGGTGAGACTATACAACATAGTAATCAGCATAGTTTAAAGGAAGAAATCCCATTAAACATCATCAAAATCAACTTTCAAATTCACAATTGAATTCAAAACAACAATACATGGAATTTAGAAATCAAAATAAGATAACTAGAAAATCAACATAAAAGATGGATCGATCCTAGCAGATGGCGAGTTTTAGCTACGTCGCACGTGCATCTCATATGGCCGAAGCCTACCAAGTACAATATTTTTAGCGCCCAACAAATGACCCAAAGGTCCAACAAATGACCCGAAGGTTCAACAGATGACCCGAAAGTCTAGTACTGGTAATTGACCCGAAGGTCCAGCAGTGTGGCTCGAAAGCCAAATAAAATCATCAAAATCATCAAACAGCAAATATTTCAATTAACGAGTCTGGAATTAACCGAAATAGTAAAAGTGTGGTTCCATACTCCGCACTCTTGCTAAATCGTTTAAATCTCTTCATCGTTTCCTTGAAAGTGCAAAATTGTGTATTTTATATAAATAACATTTTACGTTCTCAAACGGATAAGTCCGGAATTAAGCGAATCAGTAAAAGTAAGGGTTCATAGTCCTCAATTTTGTTGAAGCGTTTAAATCACTTCCTCATTCTTTTGAAAGCGCAAACTGTAAATTTTTTGGAAACAATTTTATTTTAAAAACGATTTTTAAAGCACATGATTAGAACAGCAACAACCATAGCAATTTCGACGAAGAAATTGCGCTTCACAAAACATCGTAAAAACGGATATCAAATCAGCGTTGCAGGATAACTGCTTAAAAATTCACTTTAAAATTGACAGTTACTGAAGTCAGAACTACAGTAATTTTTATTCGTTGAAAATGTCACCAAAACCATACACTTAAAAATATAATACCGACGTAATAATTCCGTTATAAAAATAATGGCAACAAAATACGTTACAAAACTTAACACCGGTTCAACGAAATTAAATAGTGGACTGCACCACTATATTTTTATAAAAAATATTGCACTGAAAAATGAGAAATGCCTCTGAAAATGAAAATGACCAAATAACTTTAATATGCATGCAAGAATTTGCCTGGTCTTACACTTGTATATGACAAGTTTGCATGTATTTGATACTTGAAACACGCACGAATGAGTTTGACGTGCTTACATTTCTAATTTACAGAATCTGAAGCCTGAAATAATTGGACATTTATTATGGTTCAAGCTCAAAGATTTCAGATATAACTTTCTATAATAACCCCATATTTTATTTGCTAGCAAGCTTAAAACGTTGATAAAGGTGTCATGATGATAAAAATATGTTAATATTTTACAAATTTCAGAAAATGTGAGACCAAGTATGTTCGTAAACAATATTCTTGGACACGTTACAAAATGATGGCATAATTTCTCATGAATGCACGTTCACTTCATGCACAATATGACACGCACGCAAGAAAATATGGAAGAAAATAACCAACCTGACCCATACATTCTCATATGCAAGGAACACGTACGCTATAAAAATGCATACAATTGAAATAAATGACCTAGCAATGCATTCTATACGCATGCACAAAGCAAAAAAAAAGGTCTGGACATCAAAATTTTCACACAGTAGCCTATACTATATTTACAACAAAATACGCACGCATTATCAAGGACCTTTAGAAATAATAAAAAAAAAGAACTCATACACCAAAATATATAGAAATTGGTACACACGAATGCATTGAAACGAGGTTCTGGGCATATTTTTACACTGCACAGGTGCACACACCCCTCATGATACATGCACACACATGTTAGATGGCTTGTCCAATGCATTCTAGAAAATATGTTCACTGGAATACTACTTTCACGCAATACTAGCCCAAGGTCTAATGTTTTTCACAATGCACATGAATAAAAATGTAAACTTTAATGTTTTTCACAATGCACGTCACTTTGCTTTGCAATTTCTTAGAAGAATAAAAACAATATAAGACCAGTGAACAAATCAATAATGACTTTTGTGCAAAACAAATATGGCTTTTGGGTATGCTTACTCCCTGCTTTCAAATTACATACACGCAACATTCTAACCAAATCAAGTATAGAGGCAAGCAAGTAGCAAACTATATGACTCAAAGGACTAGAACACCTACAGAGGCCACACATGGAAGTAAAAGTGAAGTCACGCATGAAGATAAAAGCTTGAACACTTGCATTCAATGCACACAACGAAGGAGAATAAATTAAAGAAGTGAGTGTGAACTCACATTAAATTCGCTTAGAAACAGCTAGTAACCCAGATTCAAAGGGAGCAAGGATTTATTTTGAACAACCATTAATGTTTCTTGCAGAGCTACCGAAGAAAATGGAACCCAAAAGAATGCTGCAGTGCTTTCTTTTTTTTCTCAAATTTGTGAACAAGTGAAAGCAACAATGTTCTGGCAATATATTTTGTACAATGCATTTATGGTAGACGTGCTTTAGTAGAGGTTAGTACAAGCTACAAATAAATTGATGATGACCGAACTGTACTCACACTTTTCTTTAAAATTATTGACAGCCAAGTATGTTTAAATTTGCTTCAACTTGCTTTATAAACTTAAGTGGCTGCAAGGTGAATTGTTTCAACCTTTGTTTATAAATGGACCCTTTTTGGTTTACACATGAAGGCCAAAAATAAATGCAACATATCTTAGTTAATTTTTTTCAACTGATTTTTACAATTGACTATTACTTATATGTTCAACTGACTTGTAAATGATTTTGCATTGCAAATTTATTTTTCAAACTTCAATTTAAAATTTCTATTTAAGATATTTATTCCGACAGTAATTCAAAAATCACGGTCGTTACAGACTTTTAAAATATATACTACGACAGTAATTCAAAAATCACGGTCGTTACAGTGAACCACAAACGAGATCACAATGAGACAACAGCTCAACTGAATACAAGTGTAGATTGCACAATCACGTTCAAATGCAAGCATATGAATACAAACTCAGACTATAATGACAAAGTGAGGAGAAACACATATATATGCTACAACAATGAGTAGTCAAGGCAGACCACACAACCAAACATGTCAACAGTGTCAGCATGAAGACACAAATGCACACTGGAATATACAGTGCAACAAAGTGCATAGTGCAGACTAACGAATACACTTCAACCGAAGACACAATGCTACGGAGACCGGAGAACCAAGCTCATATGCATCGACAACAATACATCAAGACTATAAGACCATATGGTACTGTAAATACCAAAGTCCATCAAGCAATAACAAAGTGTATAGGTAAACCAGAGAATTCAACACAAAGGAGTCAAGGCCGAAATCAATCAGAGTTTATTAAGTCCAGTTATACATGATGCAACAAACATACACACATATAAATGCATACACACATGTATGCATATATATATATATACACACACACACATGAATCAAGTGTAGACCACATGAACGCAGTAACAAAGTCAATGTTCGAAAGAAAATGAAAGAACACCAGTTTGAAAAATGAAAAGTACACATGAAACCACCAAAGAGCAATTTTACAGGTTTTTACAAAAATCAGGGTAGCAGTTTTTCAAACCAAAGTCAAGTTTAAGTGCTCACAAATTCAAATTCGCGGTGACCAAGGTCAAGGAATCGAACAAGTCGTGAAAGAAATTAAAAAAAGCCGATTATCTCAACATATTATCACAAGTTCAAAGTTGCCGAAGTCAAACCAGAAAAGAATGGAGCAAGTTCTAATTCATGAAGCCGTGGTGACCAAGCATAAAAGGAAATTATACGAATTTAAAAAGTCAGATAACATCACCAACAATCAAGCAAAATTGAACTGCTAAACTAAAATTATCAAATGAATTCAAATAATATATTTGAACGAAAACAAAGGGAATCGAACCCTATTCAACCCGTGAACATCATCGGCATGAAAAGCATTCGAGTTCAAGCAAAATAGAGAGTAATAAATCATTAAACTCGAATCAAAGTCGAGAAAAACCAATAATCAATAAGAGGCATTCACGTACCGATTCACACGTCAATCTCGACAATTTGAAGCAGCCAAAGCTAAGTAAACAACAAAGATCGAAGAAGCATCAAACTTAATTGAGGTTCGATAGTATGATCGATCAACGACCAAGCGGTAGCTTCAAAGAAAATCACGAAGCCCTAATTTTGAACGAAGAGGAACAAGGAATCAGCCATTTTCACAAAGAGGATACGGTCGAAAATATAAAAGGAAAAAAGGGATATTGTTTATCTCTATTTTTATTTTGGGCCGGATTAGTTGTTTTTGGGCTTATATTTTTAAGCTAGGGTTTTATGTTTTACGTTGTTTTTCTTTTTGCAATTTACTTTCAAATTTTTGTAAAATTCTTGTAGTGTGACTAGGGGACGAACTACGATGGTATAGTTCGAGAATTCACAACTTAGTGGTTGAGTTGTGGCAGGGTTTTTAGCTTAGAGATATGTTAGTCGACAGTGGGTGTCGTGAGTTTACATGTGTAAACGTCTGCTTGATTTCTAGTAGAAACCTTGGAGGCAGCATGTAGGCAGGGTTTTGCCAAAGCTGGGTAAATTTGTGTTGTTCTATTTCTACTTTTAATATTCTACTATTATCAATGTTGCTATTATTCTGCTATTATCAGTGCTGCAATTATTTTTTATATTTCCGTATTAAATTTTTATAATTAATAGTATCACCCTATTCACCCCCTCTCTAGGGTGAAATCGATCCTGCAATAAGCACATCCTTGTATACAACTTTTTTTTGAAATGGTACTTAGATACAACATGTCACTAGTACTGTTGGAACTGGGCCAGCCCGCAGCAGTATTGGTGGGTGTATTTCAAAATTTTTTATCCCATTGGATCTTTATTGGGCCTATGAAGTCTATTCGTTTAGAACAATTCTAAATTTAATTTAAATAAAATCATATATTTTATTTATGTATTTTTTAATGTAAAGTTAATTCGAATGATTTAATTTATATATATATATATACATGTATATATACATATACATATGTGTGTGCATGTGTAACATAGTAATCCGTGAAGGGAATAATATGTCTGTATATAGATGTTGGGATTTTCATTGCAATGGACACATTAGCTTATTTCGTATGTATTTTATGTTGTCTAAATATGTGCATAAATTTATAATGCAAAATATATTTATATAAATACGTATACATATTTTTAAAATTTATTTTATAACTAAAAATCTCAAAATTAACTATATATATAATTTTAAACATTTGTATAAATATATAAACATAATTAAACATATACAATTGTACATACATATATATATAATAATTAAAATTATATATATATATACAAGGTTAAATAAAATGTATATATATATATGAATAATTAATTATATTCAAAAACTTAATATATGTATATTAAAATTATTTCTAGATTATGAAAATTTAGAATCATAAAATACAGGTTCAAATTTTTTTCACGAATTTTTGAAATAAAATATTATTTTTAATGAATAAAAGAATTTTTCAACCGAACTAATTTAATTATTAAAAATATTAAATATTAACCAAAAATTCTAAAAAAAATTCAAAGGTTACTGCATAGTTGTAGTAATTAAAAAAATACAAAATCGAATTTTCAGTGCAATAATTATTTTAGATATAATAAACAATTCAAATAGTCAATAAAAGATAATTAAAATTATTTATATATACAAAAAACTTATTTCGAATATTATAATTCATATTATGTATAAATAGGTGTAAAGAAAATTTTTAAGCTGTTTATACATCATAAATATACATATATGTAATTATATGTTTAAATTATACATTAATCTATATTTAAATTAACATATAAATATACATAAAATGATTAATAATGACAAAATTTAATTTTTACTGCAAATTAGATTTAGCACATAAATTACAACACATAATAGTATAACGATGCACATAACCAAACTAATTTGTGACAACTACATATACCTACGAAAATCTCACTTAACTAGATAAACAACATTAATATATATACAGATTTGGGATTAATCGATATTAAATCATAAAATATGATATGATTACTATAATATATAAATAAAATACCAATTAATGATGCCTTTGAGTCCACTTGAATCAATGAATTCCCTTCTCTAGTTATGCTCGATCCGTCGGATTGCAAGTTTGGAATCGTCGACCTTTTTTTATCAAATAGTGCTTTTACTTAACTTGAATCCATTTGAGATTCTTAGAACTGAGATGGGGATTAATTTCGGCCGGCAAACTTGATAATTATGGCAACCAAAAATTGTATTTCATTAAGGGTTTAGAGATTCATATATAGCCTTGTACAGGAAAGATATTAGAACAATCTCATACCTATTCTCTCTTGATTTTAGCCATCTATATCTAGGTCTAATCCTAAGTTTTAGCCGCCTCCAATAACTTATCAAAACCGTAATTTTCAGTCCTAATGATGGGCTTTAAACCTGTTTAAGCCCAAGCCAAAAATGCTATGCAATTAAACCTAATTTAATCGCTTATTGATATCGTATATCGATATCTTTATAACTATTATAAATATATAACAATTTTTATTTCTCAAGCCATATTAAAATTTATTAATTAGCATTTCATAAATATTAATTAATTTAATTTATTTATAACAATTATAAACTGATTAAATCATTTGGTTTTAAGGGAATTTATCATTTCAGTTGTGTAACTCTTTGGTGTAAATTTGATCAGCAATTAGAATTGAACTATTCGAATGTTAACATTAACACGTCACTTAGCAAGTGGTGGACATTATGGACAAATTTATCGCTTATTTATTTTCAATAAAATCTTATTTAATTTAATAAGTGTTACTCGTTAGTGACATATATGTACACCAATTCTCTTCGTCAAAACTATGTCACTTTGGATTTATGGAATTTGGTAATGGTCAAAATTCCAATATTGTCCATATTCAACTCTATAGTCCAAACACAAAATCTTTAGTTCAATAACAATAATTATTATTAACCATAATACTCTGGCCAGAGATTCTGACTTTGGGTTGACTTGAGTTGACCATGACACTGACCTCAAATAAATGAAGTGACGAATCCTCTCTTGAACAGTGTCTTCCTTCCAATACTTCCACTCGACCCAACTATAATCACTTGATGAATGTCGTTCCATGATTTGACTATAATCAAAGCTGAGTTTTTCATATTGTAGGTTGACAATATTATTAAGTCGAAAGAATTACGTAAATTAGTCACAGCGATATTTTCTGTTTGACCTTAGTTATATTAACCAACAGAAAACTACCGAGTGAATTGTTCTATAGCTATCCAATAACTATCAGTACATAACATCTAGGTGGCCCCAGTAGTCATGAGTAATACACTGCTCAACATTTGGAGAGCATTTTGTACTTTAATCTTAACGAATACATCGATATCTAGATTCGATGCATCTTGACTAAGAACACTTAAAATGATGTATTTTGTAACAATGTGATCCAATGCTCATGATTACAACTAACTGTAATTACTACCACAAACACGTCATTTATGGATTTCTGTTAAATATATTTTTAATTAAACATTTAATTATTTATAACACGTTACAACAAATATATTACAAAAAGAAGAAACACCTTTATTTCGAATAAGAATTGATTTTGGAGTTAATAAATTACATAATTGCCCCTAGGGCATACCCCTAACACTATCAATCTCCCACTTGCAATTGAGGCCAGTTACGGAATCTCAATCCCATCCTCTTAATCAGTTTCTCGAGAACTGGCCGAGTTAGACCATTAGTGAATGGATCTGCTATGTTGTCCTTAGTATCTACCCTTTGAATCACAACCCCTTCCTTCTCAACGAATTCTCTAATCAGTTAGAACTTTTGAAGAATGTGTCGTGACTTCTTATGTGATCTTGGTTCCTTTGCGATCTGTATCGCTGCATTGTTGTCACAAAATAATGTCATTGGATTCTCAGTATCGAGAATCACTCTGAGCTCACTCAAAAACTTGTGCATCCGTATTGCCTCTTTTACTGCTTCGTTGAGGGCGATATACTAAACCTCCATCGTGGAATCAACAACTATTTCTTGCTTGGAACTTTTCAGCTAACAGCTCCACCATTTAGTGTAAAGACATAGTCGGACACTGATTTACTATCATCCATATCACTTTGAAAGATCGAATCTGTATACCCCTTCATAAGGAGGTCTCCATTCCCAAAAACAAGGAATAGATCCTTAATATATCTCAAATACTTAAGTATACATTTTATGGCTGTCCAATGTTTTTCTCCGGGATTAGACTAGTAACGACTTACACATCCTAATGCATTTGCTACATCTGCTCTTGTACATAACATAGCAAACATTATGGATCATATAGCTGAAGCGTAGGGAATCCTCTTCATACACTCTTTCTCATCATCGGTATGAGGAGCGTCCTTTTTAGAAAGGAGAATTCCATATTGCATTGGAACACTTCCACGCTTGGAATTCTCCATACTAAACCATTTTAGTACAGTGTCTATGTACAGGGATTGGGACAATCCCAACAGCCTCTTAGACCTATCTTTATAGATCTTTATACCAAGTATATAGGCTGCTTCTTCCAAATCCTTCATGGAGAAGTTTTTGGTAAGCCGGGCTTTCACTAATTGCAATAATGAAGTGCCATTGCCAATCAATGATAGATCATCAACATAGAGTACTAAGAATACGATAGCATTTCCCTGTTCCTTTTTGTATATGCATGCTTCCTCTATGTTTTGATAAAAACCAAACTATTTGATTAATTTATTAAAACACTTGTTCCAACTCTTTGAAGCTTGTTTCAGCTTATAAATGGACTTTAACAACTTTCAAGCTTTGCGTTCACTCACACTGACTACAAAACCCTTTGGCTGTGACATATAAACGATTTCTTCAAAATCACCATTTAGAAACCGTCTTTACATCCATTTTCCATATTTCGTACTCATAGAATGCGGCAATGGCTAACATAATCCGAATAAATTTAAGCATGGCTACGGGCGAAAAGGTCTCGTTATAATCAACACTTTGAATTTGATGAAATCCTTTTGCAACTAGCCTTGCCTTATAAGTCTCCACTTCTCCATCAGCATTTAGCTTTTTCTTAAAAATCCATTTGCATCTGACGGGTTTTATCCCTCCGGATACGTCCGATAAAGTCCAAACTTTGTTTTCGTACATGGAGTCCATCTCGGATTTCATAGCATCAAGCCAAAGTGTAGAGTCTTTACCTTGCAGTGCTTGTTGGAAAGACAGAGGAGTGTCACCATCAAAGGTACAATGCTCCTTTTCGCCATCCACAAGAAAACTGTAGCATCTCTCTGGTGTGTAGGATTCCCTACTAGACCTTCTAATAGGTTACATGTTTTCATATGCGGGTGACCTTGTTTCTCCCACTGTTTCAGCTTCAGTGTTAGTTTCTTGGATCTCATCCAAGTCTACAACTTCTTTGTTTCTTTTAACAGAAATTCCTTTTCTAAAAAGACAGCGTATCGAGAAACAATGACCTTTTGTTTCTCGGTATTGTAGAATATATATCCCATTGAGTTTTTGGGATATCCTATAAACTTACATAGTACCGATCTTGCCTCTAGTTTATTTGGACCAACGTTCTTAACGTATGCTGGGCAACCCCATACTTTCAAATATTTGAGTTGGGGTTTCTTACTACACCACATCTTATATGGTATTTTGGGCACAGATTTAGTGGGTAACAAATTTAACATAAATGTTGCAGTTTCTAGCGCATATCCCAATAGGACAGAGGTAACTTAGCCTTACTCATTATGGAGTGAACCATATCTAATAGGGTTCGATTCCTTCACTCCAACACACCATTGTGTTGCAGAGTATAAGGTGGAGTAGCCTAAGAGATACTGTGACGACCCGCCTTTCACAACCCAGAAAGACGCGTCATCTTTAAGAAAGAAAGGGATAGAAAAGAGAATAGAAAGAAGAGAAGAAAGAAACAACACATCAGAATCTAACAGCGGAACGAATAAACTATATTAATAATACAAATATTACATAGTTTACAACAATATCAGAGTTACACAACCATACAACACATACTAGACAGTTATAAACACCTGTCTAGTTATACAACTCAATACAACAACTCAGAGAACACACAGCGGAATACTCTATAGCTATACGCAGAAGCCTCCTGCTCCATTGCTCCTTCAGAATTCGTCAAGCCAACTTAAAATCCTAACCTGAATTCCCTTGACTACTCATAAAAATTTGAGCACCCAAGAGTTTAAGAAAAACAGAATAAACTCCGGGTCAGACATGGGTCTGGTGTGAGTAAACGGTTAAAGTTGCTTAACTTTAAAAACCTTTTGAAAGAAAAGGTATCACGTAAGACTTCCCACACATAAACATGGAAAAGTTTTTACCTTAGGCTAACCAAAACATTTGATAGGAAATTCTATGATATTATAATAGTGTCTAGGGTTTTCAAATAAATAAGAAATAGCCGAAATTGTTACATTTATTAAATTCCAGCTACTAGCCACAAAAGTGGGTAATACAATCAAAACCGTTGGCACTTATTGGATTTTGGATTCCATACAATGGCAGGGCTACTGGGGTACCACCCGTCACAGTACGTGGCCTAGATCACCGTACCGAGGATCACTCCCGACCCCCTGCAATACAAAGCCGAACCCGTTCCTTACCGAACAGTTCCGAATAAGACAACCCCGACGGTTGTAGCTATTCAACCGTCCACACAGCCGAAATAAAGGGACCTCTAGACAGGGGTAAATCTTACTCTCCAGTGGGTGCGACCCACGAAGCTTTGCTGCACCTCCCCTGTTTTAGCCATTCCCGGTTGATGAGGCATGAGGTTACGATTACCTTTATAGGACATATCACTTAGAATGCTCATCGTCCACCTGACGATGTTCTGAAAGCATTCAATCCATACAAGTTCATTCTGGGTTCGAACGAAACCGAAGGCATTATCTCGCACTCATTTTGGAATCACCCTCAGAGTTAACGACAATAACCCTTGCACTCTAAACCACCATCTCGAATCTATAAGTACTATTCCGTCAACTCATTACGGAATCACCCACAGAGTTATACTGACGTATAGCCCTTACACCTCGAGTCTTCACAAGCTCCACTTTGACTCACGACCTAACGTTATTTGGAATGATGTGGTTTTCGGATATCCATATATGGAAACCCGATCCCGGTCTCATCGAAATCCAAAGCGTGTCTTTTAGGGTCCAAGTTGTTTTAAAGGTTTTAAAACAATTAAATTCAACTATCTATATATACACAGAATAGATAATTCACAGGCCACAATTGATAATCAACATTATCAAATAACAGGTAATTCATATAATCCATATCATAATAGATAATCCATATATCACATTCCAATTGATAATCACAATTCAACCAAGCATTCATATCACACAACCATACTTATCTCATTACTGAGATCACACAGCATTCAAGACAATCAATGTCATTCAATCATTCATAAGCAATGATTAACTCAAACCATAACATAATTAATTTAAACTAAATTAAATTAACTATCTCTAACTCTAATTAATTTAAAGTGAATTAAATTAATTACCTAATCACTTAATTAATTTAAAATTAATTAAATTAATTACCTTCATCAAAATAAATCTTGCTTAAATTAACATTAGTTAAATCAATTAATTAATCATAATCAACCTTGATTATTTAACTCTTAATAAAGTAATTAATCCTTAATTATTTTCATTATTCAATCAATTAATGAACCTTAATTAATTAATCATGCTTAGATTAATTGCTTTTAACTAATCAACTTAAATACAGTAACTAATTATTCTTAATTACTTCTTAATTACTTTATAAATTCATTGATTTATTACACCAAGTAATAAACCTTTGATTACTTTAACAAGTAATTATCCATTTAAAATTACTTTCCAATCAGTAATTTACCTAACTCAGTTACCTCTGTAATTAATCAATTACTTATCTTATGTATTAACCTTATCAAACTTTATTAAGTAATAATACTTAATCATTTATCAAGTGACTATTCTTAATTAATTAACAAATTAATTAATTTACTTGATCAAACTCATCTCATAAACAAAATTGAGTAATTCATTCCTTAATTACTCATTAACCAAATTAATCTTTAATTAGTAGATTAATTATCTCCAACTATTAATTAATAAACCTTAATTATTAATCAATCCTTTAATACAAGGTAATTAATCACTAATTACTTTTATTATTGATTAATTAAACTTAATTAACTAATTAATCATCCCTTAATCATTAATTAATAAACTTAATTATTAATTAATAATCTTAATTACAAATTAATTAATCCATAAATAAAATTAATTAATCCTTAATTAAAAATAGTTAATTAATTTTAATTACCTTAAATTATATTTTAATAATCCTTTAATTATTAATTAAGAAAACACAATTATAACTTAATAAAACCTTTATTAATTAATTAATTTTAATTAACTCTTAATTACTTAGTTAATAAGTAATTACAATTTAATTAATCATTTGACATTAATTAAATCATCAACTTAATTAATAGTTAATTAAATAATTAATTATACTTAATTAACCCCTTTTTTAAAATAATAATTAAATAAATTAATTAACTTAAACTTCTTCAATTAACTAACTAATTACAAATTATTAATACTTAATTATTATTTAAGATAAAATATTATCTTAAATAAATCTTGAAATTTTTATTTAACTTAATTCATTAATTAAATTAAATAATAAAGAAGTCATTAATTAATTTCCTTACCATTTCAAATCTTCATTTTAAAATTCATATCATTCAACCATATTTAGAGTAATTAAAATTTTTAAATCTAAACTTTATTAATAAATAAACAAATAAAAACTGATACTCAAATCCTAATTTCCAGATTTTAGTACCAAAATTTAAACTTATTTAAAATTCTTAGTTTGCATTTTAAACTTGTTTTAAAACTTAAAACAGAACAGGTTTTCTGTTTGTTTAAAAACCTATCAATATAATATACTCGAGTCCTTTATTTTACTTCGAGTCTATTCTAAAATAACCTCGGGTCACCACCTTACCTTCTTTGAGAAAAACTCTCAAACACCCGAGAACAACTCAACCAATCAAATCCCAGTCACAACTGACACATCCACCTCCCCGTGCAACCTGCACCGTTGCTGGCTTCCCTTTGGCCAACGGCGAACCCACCGCCGAGTCACTCTACCACCCTACAAGCCTCCACGACCCACCAACTTCAACACTTACCCCGATTCCAATATCGAGTACCCATGGTCGAAACAGAACCCAAACATCATCAGGACATTCACCTGAACCCACGCCACCGATCATCTAAAATCGCCACCACTCCGGCCAAAGGTTGCCGACCGACCACACATCCTTCACCCAAAATTGTATCAAGCTCGATGCAGTAATGAAGGCGCATTAGCTCAATTCCCAGCAAGTTCTCAAACTAGGTTTTAAATCAAATTTGAGCAATTTCAAACTTCTCGGTGATTTATAAATTCTTCAACTATTTTTGCTACACTCACTGATGCTTCAACTAGCTCTACCCAAAATCTCGAACACTCTAAATACACAAATCAACAGATTTTGGCAAAAACCCAAATTCCAGGCAAAACCCAATTACACATTCAATACAATTTTAAAAATTGTGATTTTTTTTTTAAAATTCATATTTCCCAGTGACAATCCAGACTATATAATTATTTCATCTAATTTCAACATTTGTTTTCAAACATTGAATATTAATTGTCACTGCATTGTTTGTTTTCCAGGTAATTTAAAAAAAAAACAGAATCCTAGTTTTATTTTTAGTTCTTAGTTTATACTTAAACAAACTTATTTTGTTTAAGTCTAAGGCTTAACAGTTGTTTACATAGAGACAGCTTGTAGTTCTGACTATCCCTTAAATTTTGTAATAAGGTGAAACAGAGAAGATTCAAGAAATAAAACATGCACAGATTCAAGGCATACAACACATATTGCATATTTATTTACACAGAGAACAGAGGCAAACTTATATAAAATAAGGATTATCACAAACTCATATGCAACATAAAATTTACTACTTAAATTTTTGTAAAATGTTTACTCACCTCAAATTAGAAGTGCAGAGTTTTGAAGATGACTGGAAATTGCAAAAGAATTTGAACTTGAAGTTGAAGCCATTGAAACAGAGATGCCTCATGTTTGCATTTGAAAAACTGGGAAACATTTGAGCTTGAAACTTAAGAAACTGAAGCCTTGATTAGATTTTCTTGCATGCATTTGAATATTTGGTGCAGACACTTAAGTTTGAAGCTTTTTAAAACTGGAACTTTGCATGCATTTGAAGCTTTGAGGCAGATACATGAGTTTGAGAAATTAGATGCAGATCTTTGATTTTGAATCTGTAGACTTTTGTTTTACTGAATTGCTTCAGTGTTACATGCATATGAACAATTTACAGATTCCAGATTGTAGTTTGAAAAAGCTACAGACTTTGAAAATTTTGAGGTAGACATTGAATTGAAGAGGGTTTTGATTTGAGGACACTGCAGGCTTTTTGATTTTCTGAAAGTGTTTGAGTAGAGGAGTGCTTCAGGATTTAGATTTAAATTTTGAGGATTTTCTGGTTTTGGATAATGAATGAAGATTGCATGAAGACTTTAGGTTTTCTTTTAGAAATGAACAAAGGTTTGAGAAAATGATAAAGAGGGTTTTTATAGAATAAATTTTCAGATTTAATAAATTAAAAAGAAATTAGAAAAACAAAGGACACTTGTCTCTATTTACACAAATGGTTTAACACTTGTTATCAAGGTGTTTAAGAAATGAACATTTGTAAATATTGAGTTTGTTTTAATTCTAAAGGAATTTAAAAGCATTTAAAATTATTTTCCTAATTACAAGTATGTTTTCTAAATTTTAAAAAAATGCTTTTCTTATTAAATATCAAATAACAATTTCACTTATACATTTACAAATGTATGCTTAATTTATAAAATACAATCTTTTAAAAGGAACATAAAATAAAATCAATGATAATTTAAATAAAATTATAAAACATTGCAAACTTATTTTAAATGTTATTTCAAAAGCCTTACATTTATTTTATTAAATAAATACAAATCAAATTTCTAATTAAAAGAAATAAAACAAATCTTATTTTAATTAAAACATTACCTATATATTTTAAACTCAAACTATATTAGTAATATGTATGTATACTCTTGAATTCAAATTTAGATTCATTTCAAAGTCAAATTTAAAAATCAAATCCAAAATAAATTTAAATGAATATAAACAACTATTTTAAAATAAGCTTATTATTATTTACAAATAATATATCCTATTTTAAAATCAATTTAAAATACACAGATTTAAATACAATTTAAACATACTTATAAATTTTGAAAACAATATACCAATTTAGAATTTATTTACACAAATAAAATAATTAATCTTAATATAACAATAATTAAAATATTACTTGATTAATTATCCTTGAAAATAACAACTTCTCAATTCAAATAATTAAATTAAGAGATTATCAGCATTTTAAACTCCTGGAAATTCCGGGATATTACAGATACCCATTATCTTTTAAGTATTGTTGGAAATCCTGTCCAACATGCTCACCTCCTCCATCTGATCGAAGAATTTTAATTTTACGGCCCATTAGATTTTCTACTACCTTTTATTACTCAACAAATTTCTCATAAACGTCAGATTTGTTCTTCATAAGATATACATATCCTAGTCTTGAGAGATCATTAGTGAAAGTAACAAAGTAAGAACTGTTATCCTCGGTTAAAAAATAGGCATTAGGCCATATACATCACTATGTACTAACCCTAAGTGTCGACTCATTCACTGCTCCCACTGAAGGGGTGCTTGGTCATTTTACCTTTAAGACACACCTCACAAGTTTCAAATGATTCAGAATCAATTGACGGTAGAAAACCATTGGTTTATAATTTGTTTAGTCATTTCTCACTAATCTGACCAAGCCTACAATGCCAAAGATAATTTTCGTTTAATTTATTAGAAACTTCATTCGCCGAACAAACATAATTAGTATTAATCACATAAATGTCACCTTTGCAGACTTTATGTGATGCCCCACCTCTATACTCACACTAGCCAAGGACACTATTGGGTAATGCCGTCGACTAGTGCAAAGAATAAGGCTGTGAAGGAGTGACCATCTATGTAATTGATTTGAGTGAGAATCGATACGTTAGATGGTATGTCACGCATTTCATTTCAAGAGGAAATCTGACATATCCACTCCAAACTCAAAATTACTACACATTGGCTATGTGGCCTTTGGAATCAATATAAAATAAGCATAACATAAAACCAGGCACAAATAATCATATCACTAAGGCGAAAACAGATATCAATATAACACATAGAAGTGAACATCATAGTAGTGGTCATACAAGATCCACTACATCACAAAAGAATATGTACAAATTCTTCTTAAAAGAATATGTATACATCAAGGAGTCTCTATCTCGAATGTATGAAAAACAAAAAACTACTATGCTAAAGTAGTTAGCCAAAAGTCAGAAGCTAGTCCCTGCTAAGAAGTTAAGTGGAAGCAGCTGAAACACCTCGGTCCGACCCAAGTATTATTTAAGAAGAAAAATAATAAACGGATTAGTCTAGCTATAATTATCATGTAAGATGAGATAGGATAAGAGATACGACAAATATATTTGATAACAACAAAAATCATACAATATCTCAAATTTTCTCAAACACAAAAAAGAATGTCATATTCTTTATTTTATTCACCAAGTCACAAATATTGATAAAGCATATCAATGCAAATCGAAAAAATTGGTTGTCATGACCTGAAATTCAGTGTTTGAAAATCGACACCAAATACCTCACTTGTATTCGACTGCCGAAGATTCAAACATCGAATTCCAGTTTGGATGGAGCTTATAACAACATTAGATGAATATAAAATAGCGGAAACAAAATGAATATCATTGATCAACACTACAGATACAACATCTGACACAATATTCATTACAACATTTAACATCAATATCAGAGTGCTACATATTGATATAACAATAGCATAATTAACTTCACAACGGAACGACAATAGAGTCTTCAAAAGGATCCAACATACTTCTACTTGGATAAGGTCTTCAAAAAAACTCCAACGCTTTAAGAGGTTGCCAAAGCCAAAAATTCCAAAATCCGATAGCTTCCAAACTCAAAAGACTTCAAAAGATTCCAAGCAAGCTTCGAAACACGGATAACCTGTTTCTAGGCTGCCCATGTGGAAATTATGGACACCCAGAGTTTAGAAAGGGAGCAATAAACTCCGGGTCAGTCATGGGACTGGTATGAGTAAACAGAAATAGTTGTTTGTATAAAACAGTTTATAAAAGAAATTCGATATGCTTTTGGAAAATGAAAGTACCATAAGACCTCCTACCACCACACACAATGCAATCGTAGAATTGGAGGAGATTTCTTCTTATGATAGTCAAACAGGCTTGATATGAGAAAATTCTTTGATATTATTACTAGTGCATAGTGTAGAAAACCATTTCAAAAGTATAATATTAGTCTTATCCAGCATAAACATTTCGTACTATGCCTACTATAGCTACCACCAACACAGTGGTGACCACTATAAGTAAATGGCAGGTTATACAATTAAAACCATACTGGGTTCATATTGGGGATTGGATTTCAAGGAAATGGTCAGGCTAAGGAACTTTCTACTACCATATGGGTATGCCTATGGAGGGACGTCCCGAAAACTTAACCAGCTCTCAGCCAACATAAGCCTGGGTTACCTCTGTAACTAGGTAACTACTACACGAGTATGACACTCCCTGGTCGTTTGGGACCTTTATCCGAAGGCCCTCAACCACAAAGCAATAACCACACAGTAATGAGATTGCAGCAACAACATAGGTTAATTATCTGGGCTCCATACCATGATACCACCTTTTTCCAGAAGGAAATGACATACCCTAAAGGGCGTGACCCTCATAACCTTGCCGCATCTTTCCTGTTTCGACCATTTCCGAGGTGTGAGGTCCGATGAGGTCTCGTCCACAAAGCTACGCTTTACACAAAAGCCTTGCTTTGATCAATAAATGATCAGCAACACACAATAGCACTTAGCATGCCACACTACCAAATTGGGAGTATATCACTGATAACCTTCAACTACATAATCTCTGAGCTTGTACGTCTCAGAGAAGGGTGTTAAGCTAAGAGAATAAATTCTTTGCCACCAACATAAATATATTTGAAAGAAATCTGCTTTATATCTCAAAGTGTAGTGTTAGGCATACAATCATACAAGTCTGTTCCGGGTTCGAATAGAACCAAAGGCACTTCGTCCAATAAAGGAAGAAGCCCTTGCAATCCGGGTATCCACAATCCCGATCGGACTCCCCATCACATGTGAAGATCATTATACCGGAGCAACTCAGTGTAGATACATTCGATAGGTTATCCTATCGCTCTCGAAGACACCCGGTCTTCACCACCGTCTTCAAATGCCATCCATTTCGTCGTATCACTATTCGAAATGGGTTATATGACATAAAGTCCTCTCTTGGCTAGTCTGAATAGTGAGCGCTTAATTTTTAAAACACGTGGATATATCATTCACAAAGATTTACTATCAAGGTTAGATGTGGGTTTTGGATAACCAATTGAAATCCGACTCCCTGTCACATCGAAGTTCAAATGCCGTTTTACGGGCAATGGGTTTTCACATTCACAGAAACAAATCACAAATATCACAACTCAGCACAAAGCAATTCACGTTACATAGCATCATAATCACAAATCAGAAACATCAATCCAATACACAACATTTGATAATAATCAACCATCTTTAATTAAGACGAATTAATTGTGTGATTTAAATTAGTTAACCACATAATTACTTTCGTTAATTATCTTCAATCAATGATTAATTATCCTTAATTATAAATTAATTAAATTTTAATTACCTTCATTAATTAATTATTCCTTAATTAATTATCCTAATTAATTAATTAAATCTTAATTACTTTTATTAATTAATTATTCCTTAATTAATTATCTTAATTAATTAACCCTTAATTGTTAATTAATTAAATCTTAATTACTTTTATTAACTAACTATTCCTTAATTAATTAATTATTAATCTCAAATCAACTAACCTTAATTATTTACTTAATTAATCTTTAATATTTAGTAATTAATTTAATAGTTATTTTTAAGTAATTATATTAACAATCATTAATTACTTAATAAATTAAAGATAAATCTTTTTATCTTTATAAATCACTTTTATTTTCTTATAACCCTTGTTTAATGAATAATCCTTATTACACAATTTAACTTAAAGGATTAAGATTAGTTTTAAATAACATTTTTATCATAATTACCCCTCTTAATTACATTATTTAATTAATATAAATAATTTTATAAAATAATGTAACAAAATTTAAATTAAATTTAATTACAAAATATCTTACTTAAAACCTTAATTAGTTTAAAACTTAAATCAAAATCATCTTTTAAAACATTGCTTTAAAATGTTTGAAAATTTGAATTTATTTCAAAGTAAAAACTGATTTACATCTTCTAACTAGAGACGCACTCGAGTTTTACCCAAGTTAAAGAACCACCTGCTTTGAGATTTTCAAAAATCGACCCGTATGAATTTTTCTACTTAAATTTGTTTAAGTATTGAACCCTCCCGGCACACACAAGAATTTACTCGAGCTAGGACTCGAGCTAGTATGCGAGTTTCCCGAATGCAACTTCGAGTCACGATGCTTCTTTCCCAAATCCAATTTCCTGACACCCATCAACACCGTGCACATGCACGCTCCTTCCAGCCGACTACGATCGGTGTTACAACTGTCGACAAGTCATCGACAACCTCCCCTAGCCACCTGAGCACCCAGAAGTCCACAACATCGACGAACTCAAATTTTCGTCACTCACCATCAACTGGAACGAAGCACTGATGACCAAAACGCCATGTCCTCCCTCCTCCGACCATTAGAGGTCATGCGATCGTGCTTGAAGCTTCAACGATGACTAATGCTTCGATTGGCGCACCCATGATAGATTCTGATTCTCTGATGAACTCACGGCAATCAATTTTCCAGTGACGAACAAAACATGGGTTAAACCCTAGATCGTCGGAATCAGATCGTCACAATGATTTGTAAATTTATTCAATAATTTTCCCAAGATCCCAGATCATTATACTAGCTACTGCCATGATCACGTGATGAACTATGTCGTCGATCATCAGAAAAAGGATAAAACCCAAATTCTGTTCATCCATCAATTTCTCTCAAGTTACTTAATTAAAAAATGAGATTTTAATTTAAAAATTAACATTTCCTAAGATGTTTTAGGTTATAAAATCAAATCAAGTAATTAAAGAAATTAAATTTTTATCATAAGATGGGTTTACTGCAATTTCTTGTTCCAGACAACAGACATTAGATGTTTGTTTCTAAAAGTATTTTTATATTTAAGTTCTGATAAATTTGTACACTTTTTATTTTAACAATTCATCCTAACAAAAATTAAAACAGAGGTTATCGGAATTTTTTCAGGTTTTATAAAAACCTGGAACCAGAAAACAGGGTGAAAGATCCCTGTATATCAACATGCATAGAGGGAATAAAGAGATATACAAACATTTTATATACATGCAACCAATCTTGACTTCAAGCATGATCTCAAACATAGGTTTGAATTCCAAATTTCAAAGTTTACTCACCTACCAATTTTGAACAGAAAGCCTTTTTCTGGGACGTTGTCAAAAATGGAATACCTGGAACTTTTTTTTTACTTGATCTTGAATTTTATCCCGCAGCTAGTTGATGTAAATCTTGCTTAGTTTCGTAATGAATTACTTGCTTAATCTCTCAACAAAAAAATTTAACTCAAATTTTTTGAAAGGATTTACTTACAGTTTTTGTTTTTGTGAAAACACAGAAAAAAATCAGGTCTGCAACTTGAAAAACTGAGATTTTGAAAGCCTAGAGTTGCTCATGATTCTTTTACTTATGTGATGATCTTTTACCCCTGTTCAATTGTTGAAACTGAACCCCACTTTGATGTTGAACTGCTTGTTTGAGAGCTGAAGTTGTTTTTGTTGAAATTGTTTTCTTGGCTTGAGATTTTGGAAAGGTGATTACAGATTTTTGTTTACTGTGATTTTTGATTTTAGAGGAAACTGCTGGTTTGATCACTTGTTACTAGTGATTTTTTTCTTCTTTCTGTTTTCAAATTTTATATGGGCTTAAAGATGAATAACAAAGGTAAGAGGAAGGAGATAAAATGGTTTATATAACTTTATTTTCCTTTTTTATGAATTTCTAAAAAAAATGAAAATGATGTAATGACACTTGTTTAATTCTTTCTGCATGTTAAACACTTGTCTCTATATTCATTACTTGCTTAACATTTGTAATTTTTTTTATTAGAAAAATATTTTTCCATTATTTAAATTGTTTTTAAATTTACATTTTTTCCATTTCCTAAAGGCATTCACTTATTATTAATAAATACTATTTAAAAAAGAACTTTGAAATTAAATATACATTAAATAAATTACATAGATATATATTAATAAATCCAAATTATTTTACTAAAGCATCTATTTAAAACTTAAATTCAAATTCAAAATCAAATTTAAATCTGCTCATATACACACACATATGTATAATTTAAATTCTAATGATTTAAAAACATATTATTTCAAATTTTTAAAGTCAAATGAAATCTTACTCATACAATTTAACATTTATTCTATTTGATTTGAATTTTTTTTCAAATAAATTTCAGTTTAGATTTCAAAAATTCAATACTAATTTTAAACTGATAAAATTTGGGATGTTGCAGATTCCCCTCCTTAAGAAAATTTCGTCCTTGAAATTTGAAAGAGAGATAAAAGCAAATAAAGGATATAAGAATATAAAAAAAAGATAGAGAAGGGCTTACCTGTTTAAGCCGGATATCCACTCTGCATTTGGGATTGATTTCTGCATGCTATCTTCAGTTTCCCAAGTGCAGTCCTTTGGACCGCCACTCCACTGTACTTTAGCCAGTTTCACAATTTTGTTCCTTAATTGCTTTTCATCACGATCAATGATCTTTATTGGTTCTCTTTTAACTGCTAAATTGGGAGTGATTTCGATATCCTACCGGGCAGCTTCTTCAATGACACTATCTGGATCGTGCACATATTTCCGGAGGTTAGAAATGTGAAACACATTATGCATGCCAGATAACCAGCTGGGTAGCTGCACTCGATATGCTAAAGGACCAATCCTCTCCAGAATTGGAAAAGGACCAATATAGCTGTGAGAAATGTGGATTACGGATCTTAAGGCTAGGATAAACACTAAAGGGAGGAGGTGAATAGTGTTTTAAGGAATTATTAAATCTTTTTGTGTTTTTGTTAATTTGAACAAAAATGAATGCAATATTCGGACACAAATATGATCACAGAATCAAAAACAGATGCAGAACTAAAGTAAAAATAGTGAAGGAAAGAACACACCGGATTTTATACTGGTTCAGAGTTACCCTACATCCAGTCCCACACACAAGTACAGATTTCCTTTCAAAAGCAATTGTACAATTACACCCTCGATTTCAAGGCAACGAGGTATATCCTCCAGATTCACAATCCTCTGGGTAGAGATACTTGATTTTCCGGGCAACAAGTTCACTCAATTGATTTCCAAGACTACAATCACACCTTTTCTCGCTTGATTGATTTCCAAGGCCACAATCACATATTTTCTCGTTTAATTGATTACAAAGAAGCCTATAACTCTGAATAGCACTTAGGATCTTGTTGAGATAGTGATAGAGAATCAAACCAGAAATGATCTAGTTAGATTCAATGTTGATTTCGGTAGAGTAATGGTAAGAATGTGTATATAGAAATATGGAAGAAGAAGAGAAACGAAAGCCAGAAAATATGAATGAAAATTCATTGAAAACAACCCCTATTTATAGAAGAACAACAGACATGTCCATTCGTGAAGAGATATGACGAATAGACACTTCTTTTGAAATTTAAATTTTGAAACCAACTGACACTATGTCGACATGGGTAAGTTGAGTATGTCGACATCCCAAAGGAAATTTTGGTGATTTGTTTTTCTTTGAAAATAACTTCTATCTTATATTAAAACTATTTTAAACTTCATAAATATACCTGTCTATAGTTAAAATATATAAGTAAATATAGAGAATAATATATATATATAAAAAAATTTATACTTAAATCTAATTTTATTTTTAAAGACAGTTTTAAAACTAAGGATTATTTGATTTTGAAATTAAAGATTATTTTGAGGCTAAAAATATTTAAAATCAGGATAGATGTTTTTGATTCTTTTAAATGGAAGGTTTTGAAATCATTTTGAAAACAGGATAATTTTGTAAAATTATTTGAATAAAAGTTAACGGATACAAAACAACGTTCCACTAGATTTTTCGTAAGTTCCATCCGTTTAACGGGCTCGAAGTGCATTCCATTCCACGAATAAATTGGATTTTAAGATGCCAGTTCTTTTCTAGGAGTTTTAACAAAATTCCTAATTAAAAAATAAATTACTTGAAATCTTGAACTCTTGACAACCTTGATATTCTTGATACTCATGAGTCTTCAATCTTGATATCTTGAGTCTCCATACTATAGAGTCGTCATTCTTGGTACCTGCATGGTTAAATCCTGCATATACATATATTTCTAAAGCATAATGTTAGTATTTATATTTTATAATCCTATTCTAAGGTTGTTGCCATCAAAACCATCATCTCACGGACTAACAATACCGTGGTGTTAGCTTACCAGTCTTCTCAAACCTTAACACACCATGCATTGGAGATACATTGAGAAAGATAGAGTCTCCAATTTGGAATTCCAAATCTCTTCTTCAGCGATCAGCATAACACTTTCGACGACTATGAGCCGTTTTCAATTTCTTTCGTATAAAATTAACTTTCTCTATGGCTTCCTTAATCATATCTGGTCCACAGATGAGTCTACCACCTGACTTGATCCAGCATGCAGGTGATCGACACGGACGACCATATATAGCTTCAAAAGGAGCCAACTCGATACTGGCCTGATAGCTATTGTTATATGAGAATTCGACTAGATGTAAATAGTCCTCCCAAGAACCACCAAAATCAAGTATACAAGCACGTAATAGGTCTTCTAAGATTCGGTTAATCCTCTCAGTTTGCCCATCAGACTGTGGGTGATAAGCAGTACTAAAGTTCAGTTTTGTTCCCAATGCGGCTTGGAATGCCTCCCAAAATCTACTAGTGAAGATCGAATCACGATCACTCACTATACTGCTGGGTATACCGTGGAGATGGACAATTTCTTTCACATATAACTCAGCTAAACTTGCTGCTGTGCGGGTAGATTTCACAGGCAAAAAGTGGGCTGTCTTAGTCAAAAGGTCCACAATAACCCAAATTGCTTCATTGCCTTTCCGAGTACGGGGCAACCCGTCGTTGAAATCCTTCAATACTTGATCCCATTTCCACTTGGGTACCTCCAAAGGCTGGAGTAAACCCGCCAATTTCTTTTGATCGCTTTTGTTTTGTTGACAAGTAGCATAGCAACTGACATATATAGATATATCTTTTCATTGTCTTCCACTAGAAAGTTCTCTTGATATCACGATACATTTTATTGACTCCTGGATGTATACTGAGTTTATACTTGTGACACTCATCTAAAACTTCATGTTTCAGTTCGGGGATGTCCGGGACACAGATCCTGCTTTTCAATCTTATAACTCCTCTATTATCAACCTCAAAACTAGTATCTTCACCGTGGCATATTCTTTTATAAATTCCTTGATGAAACTCGTCTTCTTTCTGCTTACTTGCGATCCCCTTAAGAAGAGTAGGAGCGATAACAAGATGGGCAAGAATAACATGCTTTCTACTCAAAGCACTGACATCTACATTGGCTTTTCCGGGACCATACAGAATATCTAGGTCATAGGACGCCAGAAATTCTAACCAACGTTGTTGTCGCAAATTTAAATCTTTTTGGGTGAAGAGATATTTCAGATATTTGTGGTCGGTAGTAATTTGAATTTTTGACCCAAAACAAAGAGAGTTCATTAAGTATATTTATTAAATTAATTTAAATTTCTTAAATCGTTATGAAAGCTGAAAGAGATTCTTACCTAGAAGATAGTGTTGCCAGATTTTAAAGCGAAAATAATAGCTGGAAGTTCCAAATCATGTGTTGGATAGTTTCTCTAATGCGGACGTAATTGTCTACTCGCGTAGGCAATTACCTTCCCATTCTACATTAGTACCGCACCCACACCATCACTACAAGCGTCAGTATATACAGATAAACCCTGGTTCCCGTTAATGATAGCAAGAATGGGAGTTGTGGTTAATCTCTTCTTCAACACCTGAAAAGCTTCATCACATTTCGGAGTCCATTCGAATTTAGCATTCTTCATTGTTAGCTTAGTCGATGGACTAGCTATTTTAGAAAAGTCTTGAACAAACTTCCAGTAATACCCTGCTAAACCCAAAGAACTTCGAACTTCTTTTGGGGTAGTGGGTTTCCTCCAATGAAGAATAGCGGAAATCTTGCCTGGGTCAACAAAAATTCCTTCTTCATTAACAATGTGCCCGAGAAATTTAACCTCTTTGACCCAAAAATGGCATTTGGAAAATTTGGCGAATAGAACATTCTTCCTCAATATCTCCAAAACGATTCTAAGATGCTCAACATGCTCCTCCTCGATCTTGGAATAGACCAGAATATCGTCAATAAACAAAAGCACAAATTTATTCAATGCTTCTCGGAATACACGAGTCATTAGGTCTACGAAGTATGCTAGAGCATTGGTTAGTCCGAAAGGCATGACTAGCCATTCGTAGAACATGTTAGGACCCTTGAAGATAGTTAAATGAACACAGTCTTCGGCAATTCGTAGCTGATGGAATCCCTGGGCTAGATCCATCTTAGAAAAGAAACGAGCGCCGTACGGTTGATCAAACAGATCATCAATTCTGGGTAAAGGTAATTTCTTCTTGAGAGTCATCTTATTGAGATCGCGGTAATCCACACAGAATCTCAAAGATCCCTAAGATTTAGCAACAAACACCACTGCCGAACCCCATTCAGAAACACTAGGACGAATTAACCCTTCATTTAGCAAATCATCAGTTTTTTTGACTAATTCAATTCGTTCCCTGAGTGCCATCCTATGACTTGCATGAACAACAGGACGAACATTGGGTACTAAGTCAATTCTGAATTCTATCTCTCTATGTGGAGGTAAGAACTTTACTTCTTTGAATACGTCAGGAAAATCCCGGATGATAGGTATATACTCTAGACTGGGTTCGGATAACCCAAGTTATATATCAACTCATCTCTTTTAGGACTGGTGTCCTCACAAGAAATCTCAATGAAATCTCCATACTTAGTTTTAATCGAAATCAATCGATTGTTACAATCCAATTTGGCTTCGTATTTTGTTAGCCAATCCATTTTGAGTAAGATTTCAAACTCACTAAAATCAAGTACAAAGAGACTGATAGGGAATTGGTGAAAAGAATATGAGATAGGAACGTCTCTACATTGTAGACAAAGGTTCGTGGGGCCACCAACTGGATTCTTTACGCAAATGGGCTTGTTGACAAAATCGGGATCAAGATTTAATTCAATTACAGCTTGTTGAGAGATAAAACTATGTGTAGCGCCCGTGTCACACAAAACTCTAACAATTCTATCATAAATAGTAAGGTTACCTTCCAGAACTCCTTTCCCCTTTTCTGCTTTAGAAGTTGTAGGTTTATCCTTGACCGTGTACACCTTTGCTGTATGAGCTTGCTTCATTGTTGGGAAGTCTTTAACTTCATGTCCCGGTTTTTGACAGTAATAGCATTTCCTAGGTTTTGTTTGTACAGGTAGATTTACTTGTTTCTTAGGCTTCGTACATCTGCTCGAGTAATGGCCCTTTTCTAAGCAACTAAAACAAGTAACACCACTTTCCTTATCCTCAGAAAGCAATCGGCCGGGATCATTCAATACGACAGTATGAACACGATACCAAGGCAAACCCATGGAAATACCCCTTTTTCAAAGAAAAATAGACACTATGTAACTTTATCGCATTGCAATAGACTTATTTACCTAATCTTTTCAGCGAATTCTGTATGAGAAAAGGTTACTTTTTATTGTATTCCGTTGAAAATAACGGCTGAATTCTGTTCTTAAGAACAAAGAGAAGCAGATCTATTCTATACCCGATAAGTACCAATACGCAATGGGAGCATTAGTCCTATTTGGCTTACCCTTCCCCACCTCCATGGGGATGGTCTACAGGGTTCATAACTACTCCTCTTACTACAGGACGCTTACCTATCCAACACTTCGATCCGGCTCTACCCAAACTTTGTTGATTCACCCCAACATTACCCACTTGTCCGACTGTTGCTAAGCATTTTTTGGATATCAAACGGACCTCCCCGGATGGTAATCTTAATGTGGCTGGGGCTATAGGAGCCCTGAATAGTTGTTTGAATAGCAAGTTACATTTCCATACCATCAGTGCTAATATTGGAATCCTTGGGGCAATGGAAGAAATAACTGATTAGCCCTTCTATTTTTTTTTTTACTTTAGTTTAAAGTTTAGGCATTATTTTTTCCCAACATTACCTATTGATAAATCTCTAACTTTAGGTCATTTTCAAATTGATTCAACTGTGAAATACCACGATGTAGGTATCTAGGGAATAGTCGCTTCTAAAGTGAATCCTCCCTAGATACATGAATTTTATTATGATCTATTTCGCGAAAATACGAATTGTGCGTCGAAGATAAAAAATGAAGTTTTTTTTATTTTTAATAGAAAAAGAATATGAAAAAATTTATTTAAAACGAAAACTTATTTTGATTGTTCTTCCTCTTCTCCTTTCCCTGCCATGGTTTATTGCCTTCAAATTTCCTTTTCTTCCAGTTTTGATTGCTCGCATTTCCTTTCTCCACCGGGGCTTCTTGCATATCCAGGGTAGCATATCTGTACCCCATATCAATTAGATCTGAAAAAGATTCTTTGACGTGGCCAGTCATCCTTTAGTGGAACTTCTTATTCATTCCACGAATGAATCATTCATTTTTCCTTAGAGGTGTGTTTACCAATTCTGGACCGAAACGAGACAATTCATTGAATTTGTTTAAGTACTCCTCAAATGACAAACTCCCCTGCTTCAAGACCACAAATTCTTCGTAGATTCGGGAAATATCAGCTGGCGACATATAGCGTTTCTCAAACACTTCTTTAAATCGTTCCCAAGTAAAGCCTCTTCTTGAAGTTGCCAAGAAGCTATTAGTCGCATTTGATCATCTTTCAACTTTAGCCCTTTAAAAATTCTTTCACACGATCTGATCCATGCTTGGGCCTCAACAATTTACTCCTTGTCGGTAATGGCTTACCACCAAGTCTCGAGAAGCTCTTATATAGATCAGCCAGATTCGGCTGATTTTGAGTAGATAAAGCTGCTTCTGCTGTTGCGGGGATCTGGCCAGTTGTGGTAGTATTTCCCCAACCGTTAGCTCTTCCTCTTCGCCCGCTCATTCTTACTATCTGTAATTTGTAAGAAAACTTGATTTAGATATACGTACGAGATATTTTAGGGAATATCAGTAGTTAAAAGAAATAGACCAAGGAATTTTTTAGGGTTTCGGTTTCTCGGTTTTAAATTCATTCTAGGGTATACTTCACCCTATCTCTAATGAGCCACCTAGTGTGTTATACTACGTAACTAAAGTTCTTACTCAACCTTTAGCTCTGATACCACTTGTCATGACCTGAAATTCAGTGTTTGAAAATCGACACCAAATACCTCACTTTTATTCGACCTTCGAAGATTCAAACATTAAATTCCTGTTTGGATAGAGCTTATAACAACATTAGATGAATATAAAACAGCGGAAACAAAATGAATATCATTGATCAACACTACAAATACAACATCAGACACAATATTCACTACAACATTTAACATCAATATCAGAGTGCTACATATTGATATAACAACAGCGTAATGATAACTTCACAATGGAACGACAATAGAATTTTCAAAAGGATCCAACATACTTCTACTTGGATAAGGTCTTCAAAAAAAACTCCAATGATTCAAGAGGTTGCCTAAGCCAAAACTTCCAAAATCTGATAGCTTCCAAACCTAAAAGACTTCAAAAGATTCCAAGCCAGCTCCAAAACACGGATAACCTGTTTCTAGGCTGCCCGGGCGGAAATTATGGGCACCCAAAGTTTAGAAAGGGAACAATAACTCCGGGTCAATCATGAGACTAGTATGAATAAACAATAATAGTTGTTTGTATAAAACGGTTTATAAAAGAAATTCGATATGCTTTTGGAAAATGAAACTACCATAAGACCTCCCGCCACACACACAATGCAATCGTAGAATTGGAGGAGATCTCTTCTTATGATAGTAAAAAATGCTTGATACGAGAAAATTCTTTGATATTATTACTAGTGCATAGTGTAGAAAACCATTTCGAAAGTATAATATTAATCTTAGCCAGCAAAGACATTTCGCACTATGCCTACTATAGGTACCATCTAAACAGTGGTGACCACCATAAGTAAATGGCAGGTTATACAACTGAAACCGTACTGGGTTCGTATTGGGTATTGGATTTCCAACAAGTGATCAGGCTAAGGAACTTCCTACTACCACATGGGTATGCCTCTGGAGGGATGTCCCAAGAAATTAACCAGCCCTCTACCAACATAAGGCCGGGTTACCTCTGTAACTAGGTAACTACTACACGAGTATGCCATTCCCGGTCGTTTGCGACCTTTATCCGAGGTCCCTCAACCACAAAGCAACAACCATACAGCAATGAGATTGCAGCAACAACATAGGTTAAGTATCTGGGCTCCATACCATGATACCACCTTTTTCGGGAAGGAAATGACATACCCTAAAGGGCGTGGCCCTCATAACCTTGCCGCATCTTTCCTGTTTTGATCATTTCCGGGGTGTGAGGTCCGATGAGGTTTCGTCCACAGAGCTATGCTTTATACAAAAGCCTTGCTTTGATCAACAAATGATCAGCAACACACATCAGCACTCAGCATGCCACACAACCAAATTGGGAGTATATCACTGATAACCTTCAACTACATAACTTCTAAGCTCGTACTTCTCAGAGAAGGGTGTTAAGCTAAGAGAATAAATTCTTCGCCACCAATAGAAATGTATTTGAAAGAAATCTGCTATATATCACAAAGTGTAGTGTTAGACATACAACCATACAAGTCTGTTCCGTGTTCGAACAGAACCGAAGGCACTTCGTCCAATAAAAGAAGAAGCCCTTGCAATCCGGATATCCACAATCTCGATCGGACTCCCCATCACATGTGAAGATCTCTATACCGGAGCAACTCAGTGCAGAGACATTCGATAGGTTATCCTATCGTTCTCGAAGACACCCGGTCGTTACCACCGTCTTCAAATGCTATTCATTTCGTCGTACCACTATTCGAAATGGGTTATATGATACAAAGTCCTCTCCCGGCTAGTCCGAATAGTGAGCGCTTAATTTTTAAAACACGTGGATACATCATTCATAAAGATTTACTATCAACGTTCGATGTGGGTTTTGGATAACCAACTGGAATCCGACTCCCTGTCGCATCGAAGTTCAAATGCCGTTTTACGGGCCAATGAGTTTTCACATTCACAGAAACTAATCGCAGATATCACAACTCAGCACAAAGCAATTCACATTACATAGCATCATAATCACAAATTAGAAATATCAATCCAATACACAACATTTGATAATAATCAATCATCTTTAATTAAGATGAATTAATAGTGTGATTTAAATTAATTAACCACATAATTACTTTCGTTAATTATCTTTAATCAATGATTAATTATCATTAATTATAAATTATTTAAATCTTAATTACCTTCGTTAATTAATTATTCCTTAATTAATTATCTTAATTAATTAATTAATCCTTAATTGTTAATTAATTAAATCTTAAATACTTTTATTAATTAATTATTCCTTAATTAATTATCTTAATTAATTAATCCTTAATTGTTAATTAATTAAATTTTAATTACTTTTATTAATTAATTATTCCTTAATTGATTAATTACTAATCTCAAATCAATTAACCTTAATTATTTACTTAATTAATCTTTAATATCAAGTAATTAATTTAATAGTTATTCTTTAAGTAATTATACTAGCAATCATTAATTACTTAATAAATTAAAGATAAATCTTTTTATCTTTATAAATCACTTTGATTTTCGTATAACCCTTGTTTAATGAATCATCCTTATTACACAATTTAACTTAAAGGATTAAGATTAGTTTTAAATAACATTTTTATCTTAATTACCCCTCTTAATTACATTATTTAATTAATATAAATAATTTTATAAAATAATGTAACAAAATTTAAATTAAATTTAATTACAAAATATCTTACTTAAAACCTTAATTAGTTTAAAACTTAAATCAAAATCATCTTTTGAAACATGGTTTTAAAATGTTTGAAAATTTGAATTTATTTCAAAGTAAAAACTGATTTACATCTTCTAACTCGAGACGCACTCGAGTATTACCCGAGTTAAAGAACCACCTTCTTTGAGATTTTCGAAAATCGACCCGTATGAATTTTTTCTACTTAAATTTGTTTAAGTATTGAACCCTCCCGGCACACACAAGAATTTACTCGAGCTAGGACTCGAGCTAATATGCGAGTTTCCCGAATGCAACTTCGAGTCACGATGCTTCTTTCCCAAATCCAATTTCCTGATACCCATCAACACCATGCACATGCACGCTCCTTCCAGCCGACTACGATTGGTGCTACAACTGTCAACAGGTCATTGACACCTCCCCTGGCTACCTGAGCACCCAGAAGTCCACAACATCGACGAACTCAAATTTTCGTCACTCACCATCAACTAGAACGAAGCACTGATCACCAAAAATGCCATGTCCTCCCTCCTCCGTCTATCAGAGGTCGTGCGATCATGCTTGAAGCTTCAACGATGACTAATGCTTCGATTGGCGCATCCGCGATAAATTTCGATTCTCTGATGAACTCGCGGTAATCAATTTTCCAGTAACGAACAAAACATGGGTTAAACCGATCGTCGGAATCAGATCGCCACAATGATTTGTAAATTTATTCAATAATTAGTATGATGATCCCGGATCATCATACTAGTACTGCCATGATCACGTTATGAACTACGTCGTCGATCATCAGAATAAGGATAAAACCCAAATTCTGTTCATCCGTCAATTTCTCTCAAGTTACTCAATTAAAAATCGAGATTTTAATTTTAAAAACCAACATTTCCTAAGATGTTTTAGGTTATAAAATCAAATCAAGTAATTAAATAAATTAAAATTTTATCATAAGATGGGTTTACTGCAATTTCTTGTTCCAAACAACAAACACTAGATGTTTGTTTCTAAAAGTATTTTTAAATTTGAGTTCTAATAAATTTGTACACTTTTTATTTTAACAATTCATCCTAAAAACATTTAAAACAGAGGTTATGGGAAATTGTACAGGTTTTGTAAAAACCTAGAACCAGAAAATAGGGTGAAAGATCCTTTTATATCGACATGCACAGAGGGAATAAACACATATAAAAACATTTTATATACATGCAACCAATCTTGACTTCAAGCATGATCTCAAACACAGGTTTGAATTCCAAATTTCAAAGTTTACTCACCTACCAATTTTGAACAGAAAGCCTTTTTCTGGGATGTTGTCAAAAATTAAAAACCTGGAAACTTTTTTTTAACTTGATCTTGAATTTTTTCCTGCAGCTAATTGATGTAAATCTTGCTTAATTTCCTGATGAATTACTTGCTTAAACTCTCAACAACAAATTATAACTCAAAATTTTTGAAAGGATTTATTTACAGTTTTTATTTTTATGAAAACATAGAAAAACTCAGGTCTGCAACTTGAAAAACTGAGATTTTGAAAGCATAGAGTTGCTCCTGATTCTTTTACTTATGTGATGATCTTTTGCCTTTGTTTAATTGTTGAAACTGAACCCCACTTTGTTGTTGAACTGCTTGTTTGAGAGTTGAAGTTGTTTTTGTTGAAATTCTTTTCTTAGCTTGAGATTTTGAAAAGGTGATTACAGATTTTTGTTTACTGTGATTTTTGATTTTAGAGGAAACTGCTGGTTTGATAACTTGTTACTGGTGATTTTTTCTTGTTTCTGTTTTAAAATTTTGTACAGGCTTGAAGATGAATAAAAGAGGTAAGAGGAAGGAGGTAAAATGGCTTATATAACTTTATTTTCCTTTTTTATGAATTTCCGAAAAAAATGAAAACAATGTAATGACACTTGTTTAATTCTTTCTACATGTTAGACACTTGTCTCTATATCTATTACTTGCTTAACATTTGTAATTTTTGTATTAGAAAAATATTTTTTCATTATTTAAATTGTTTTTAAATTTACATTTTTTCCCGTTTCCTAAAGGCATTTTCTTATTATTAATAAATACTATTTAAAAGAGAACTTTGAAATTAAATATACATTAAATAAATTACATAGATATATATTAATAAATCCAAATTATTTTACTAAAGCATCCATTTAAAATTTAAATTCAAAATCAAATTTAAATCTACTCATATATACACATATATGTATAATTTAAATTCTAATGATTTAAAAACATTTATTATTTCAAATTTTTAAACTCAAATGAAATCTTATTCATATAATTTAACACTTATTCTATTTGATTTGAATTTTTTTCAAATAAATTTCATTTTAGATTTCAAAAATTCAAATTACTAATTTTAAAATGATAAAATTTGGGATGTTACATTAGTGAAACATAAATTCCAAAAATCCATGATCAAAAATCCAGAAAACATAAAAGTGGGAGGCCTATCTCCACGTGAGCATGGAAACTCACCAGCACGTATATCACAACGGGACGCTATCCTATGGGTCGCTAACCCACAGAGCCGCTGCAACGACGTAGTACAACGGTACGCCCGAGGAACCTGAAATCAAATAAGCCGAAATAACGACGTAGTACAATGATACGCATGATGAACCGAACTCCATGAAACGGTTAAAAGATCATGGGTCGCTAGCCCATTAAAATGAGAAAAAGCTCTACACAAACAGGGTTTAGCCCCCCACGCGGACAAAGAGACATTGCTACTCGCAAGTCTAGATCACAAAATGATCATCATTGATCAAAAAGAAGTGTAAATTACACTAAGCTAGTAAATAAATGAGTTTAGCTTCATGTCCCATAACCACTAGCTTAACTTTATTATCTACGAACAAATTGTAGATTTCCATTCAAAGATTGTCACGAGATTTCAATCGAACAAGTCCAAGAATTAACCGACAAGGTAAATGCAAGCGTTTCATACTACTTGTTTGCTAAGTCGTTTAATTGGATTTCTCATACAAATGACGAAAAGGTTTGTATATACTAATAGGTTGGAAAATGGTTTTAAAACGAGCTTTGTATTAAAAGTAGTGTTGAAATCATTTTTATAAAAGAATTTGAGTATTCACTACTAATATAAAAATCTTTGTATTTTAAAGTGACAAATCACTGAAATCATTGTAAAAACAATCTATCACCAAAATTCCACATCTAACGGCGTGAATGAAAGCCCTGAAAATCGATGTCAAATCCATCAAATGGATATTCCCAAAAATCAAGAAAAGACGTCATCAAAATCGATAATAAATGACAACAACTAATCGAATCAATAAAAATCGTTAAGAAATGGAAATTTGCATAAAAATATCAAATTGGCAAAAATTCAACAGGACCAAAAGTTTGGTTAGTTTGACTAGATGTCTGATCCTAGGCTCTTGCATTTTTTTATGTGCTCGTTATTTTTTTTCCAGAAGCCCCTACCAGACATCTGGTAGGTTCAACCAGACGTCTGGTTGCCTGAGCCTGGGCAGAATTTGCCTAGGCCAATGATGGCCAAATCAATTCGAAGGCGATCGAACGAGCGACAAAGGCTAGGGATTTATGCCAAGCGATGAGCCAGCCCTACAGGCTCTTCGATACACCCCAAACAACATGTCCAAACATTCAAGGTATGATCTTTAAAGATTTTAACTTCAAAATTGGAAAATTCACCAAACCAATTCAAATCAAAAGCAATTGAACATGAAATATATGTTAGAAATTCATACCTAACAACAATGAAAGCTACAGACACAGGTATGAGTTCAAGAACTCACCTTTAAACCCAAATAGAAATGAGAAGCTATAAAGCAAGCTAAAATTGATTTTTCTTAAACTACACCTTAAAGATCTTCAATGTTTTATCAAATTCATAGTTTTTCCTAAGTTAGGTTATAGGAAAAATCAAGAATTGAAGAGGGATCGAGATGGAGAAGATGAAGATGATGCTTACCTAAGCTTCTTCTTGATTTTAGAACTTGAATTTGAATTTCCTAAGAAAACTAGGGCTTAGGAAATTTAGTTTCCTCTTCCTACCATTTTGCCTAAGGCTTGAATGTATTAGGAAATTAGAAATGGAACGAATGAAGAGGAGTGGTGTGGGAGGTATCTGGTAGAAGGTTTGTGTTCTTTTATTGGGTTAACGGGCTAGAACATGACCCAAAACCCAAATGAAAATAACAAAATCCCAATCAACTCCAAACATACCAATGTTTATACTTAAACAAGTTGTAAACGTCATTTTAAACTCAATGGAAGTAGTCTTGAGTTCAGATTTGACTATTTACAAAAAGTCACATTTTGGGATTAAATCGAACCGACGACGTTATATTGAAATAAAACATTTAAATATTTAATCATAAAATATGTGGGTTGTTACACTTTATTTCCATCCAAACTAATGTTCATAACATTATTTGCACAATGGAAAATATATATAGTCTTAAACAATTTAGAAACATAGATAATTCCACAAATAAAGTCTTTTACATAATAGCAATTATTTAATACTAATACTAATCCACTTGGCAAATCTAAATGATAGTCTCCTACTGCTGTTGCATCTACTATAGATCCATAAACAACTTGGAGCTTCATTTCTCCTTTTGCTACGCGACGTTGGTTCCCAAGCCCCTATAACGAATTACATATATGAGTACTAGATCCAATATCTAAAACCCATGACATTTTATTGATTACAAAACATTTTTGAATCATAAATGTACCTAATGGAGCTGCAGAACCATTCTACTTCCTTTCCTTGACAATCTTCAAGTAGTCGGGACAGTTTCTCTTCCAGTGACCTTTCTTATGGCAATGGTGACATTCACCCTTGTCATCGGTCTTCTTACTTTTCTTTTTCTTACAATCCCTTTTTCGCTTCTTCGAACCTTTCGAAGATGATGCATTTCTCTTCATAGCAAGTACGACATATTGATCTTTAGATGTTGAATTGGCTGACCTCAACATATTGAGGAGCTTCACGAGATTCACATTTAATTGGTTCATGTTGTAATTCAGTATGAACGGTTTATACTGAGGAGTAAGAGAACCAAGGACCAAGTCTACTTTTGTTTTGTTGCTTATCTCTATATCTAATTGTGCAAGTCTACCAATATAGCCTTTCATCATTAGAACATAATCGTCCACTTTCTGTCCCTTTGTCATTTTGGTGTTAAACAGTTTTTCTGAAAGCTCATACCTTGCGGAACGGGAATGTTCACCAAAAAGAGCTTTGAGACTATTAAAAATCTCATGGACAGACATGTTCTCATATTGTATTTGCAACGGTTTGTCTAAGGTAGACAACACGAAAACTTGGGTGATCTCAAAGTCAGACTACCACTTTAAATAAGCAAATCATTCTTCAGGGTCTAAACCATCAACGGGTTATGTTCTAGGTTCACATGTAACAGAAGTTCAAAGGCCCCGGTAAGTCAATGCTATCTTAATTGCTCTTAGTCAGTCGATATAGTTAGATCCAGTGAGTTTGTCAGTTTCAGAAAATAGTTTTGGAGTTGGCATTTTCTATAAGTTTAAATGGTAGAATACTAGTACAAAACATAATATATGTTCTTACCATATTAGTAAGGTTAAACATTATTTTTCATTTTACTAATAAGCTCCCACTAGTATTATTTTTTTTACCCAAACCCTAAGTCAAAACATGAAGTCTTATGACTTCACTAGTAGGTGTTAGGACTTGTCCATCTTAGAATTCTGACCTTAGTTGCTCAACAAGTCATAGCTCCATGAATAATGGATAACCTTTTATCGGTTGTATCACATACAACTCCTAACTCTTGGAACCTTGTCCTAATTTCATATTGACCTTGAGTTTGCTCAACAAATCGAAGTGAAATTATTCACTCGTACCTACCATATCTTGATGGCCAAAGTATAGTACATGTATCTTGAGTTTGCTCGACGATTACATATAGTTATCTTACCTCATCTATTCAATATATTAATAATACTACACATAACATGATCAGCTTTAGTTTGCTCAACAACTAAGGAGTATGCAAGTAATTTATTAACATATATATGGTAGAGGACAACATTAAATTGGCGATATCGACTTATGAAATAATGTAATTCTTATGAACTACCATTGTGATTCAAGTGTCGAACACATCAAAAATCACGGTATACGTACGATTACATATGTATTTATTTCTTAAGTCTGTTTGTAACACCCCACATTTTTATACAGTTAAAATTTAATGTATAACGATAAGTAATGAAAATAAATAATTATGGAATTATCGGAATATGGCACCGAAACTTATACCATTGCATCCAGGACAATTTTCTGATAAGTTTCCATATATAACTTGCCAAAATCTGAACTAATATGAAGAAGTTATGAACGAAACAAAAACATGAAACAAAATGAAAAAAAAAGTACATATAGGTCGACCACAGGTCGACCCAGTTGACACAGGTCGACAGCACGGTCGACCGGTGCTTAGAGGCGGTCGACATGTGTGCGACCTGGGCGAATTTTTCATCTAGGTACGTATGTGATGTGTTTTCTAGTTTTTACGTCATCCGAGCCATACGTTCTTCGATCCTATGGCTTTGAAGGACCCTATAACGTGGTGGCTCCAGGTTCAATCCAAGAATCCGACGGTCTGCGATCCCCAAGCTCCAATATAAATAGGACTCTAGACCTAGCTATCTTCTCATAATTAGATTTTCTCCCATGGGTTCATTGCCCAAGGCTGAACCCTAAATAGAAAATGTTGTTTTGGGTTCTTGGCCTAAGGCTGAACCCTAAAAAGAAATAATTTCTAGGAAGAAGATCTTCTAAATTAAAATATTATGCACCTTGGAGGAAGGGGATCTAGAAGGACCATGGAGCCAAGCGAAGCACAAGCGAAACTAAGGACGATATATATGTTTTAAGTTTAAGATACATTATCGTTAGATTCTCGTTTAGAAAAATTTATTCAGTAATTAATCATATTGATTAAATTATGCTAAACAGTAAGAAAACTTGCATTTTATTTATAGTATTAGTATTTATACACTGTTTTCTATGCTTTATTTACATCTTTTTCTACGTTTTGGATTTTCATACAAGCGTCAGTTTTCTTATATCCTCTCATTTTTCTTCTCGAATGGATTATATTAGATTAAACGCAAATATGGTTAAATAATTAAGAATACTGAAACGAAAGAAACTAATGCAAAATAATAAAAGTTTGAGGAATAGAATTACTGTAATAAATTGCACTAAAACGGGAAAAGTTAATTTGGGAGTAATTATTAGATTAATTGGTCGTTTAGAAAATAGGATACATATCCATAACTTAGCATCTAAAAGGTAGCGATAAACGTAACCGTAGGAATAAAAGAAATAAAAGGGGATCTAGTGTAAAATAGAGAAACCTCTATATTTTACAGAAAATATTGAAAGAAATATCTTGCAGTTATGGATTATTGTTTAATATATAGAAGTGGATTATATAGTTTTCATAACCAACCAAATAAAATAGAATTACTTCCTAAATTGGTGACAATAAAGTAAAGCATGAATTGAAACAAGAAAATTATTAATCAAGAATTTAAAGCTGTAAAAATTAATGAGCCTTAGTCTGCATTTACTGCGCAGGATATTTAAATAGGCAATTATTGTGATAAGTGACTTATGTAATATTAGAGAATTAAAGCAAATTCTATATCATAATAAAAGAAGGCAGACTAGAAAAAACAAGAAACACTTGTAATTATATAACGGACTATAAAAGAAGAAAAAGTAACAATTACAAGTAGAATTATAACATAGGTTATAATTATGAAATAAGAACGGAAAAGCTTATCATGAGACTTAAAATAAATTGGTAAATAATGGTAGTAGAGAATAATGGTAGAAGCTTATTATAACAAATTATATTAAGTCAATAAGCAAATAAAACAGAAATGGTAAAAGAGGCTTATTTTATTGAACTTAAGGATTTATATTTAGTTAAGTAAGTAAGATAATGAATGTGGCTCATACTAACAGCATTCCCTATTAGATCTATGGTAATCTCACAATAATTAGAAGTGAGAAAAAGGCAAGAATATGCTAATTAACTTAAATAAGTAGCCAACAGAGTATGAAAGCAAACTAAACGCAAATTAAAAGAGTAGACTTAGGGTCTAATAAAAGAATCGAATTGCGTTTGGAGCAGCCCAAAGGATGAAGCGCCTAACGAAGAAGTTCAACACGGATTCCAGCAATGGAGAAGCACATCCAACTTAGAATTTTTGGGCTTCAAGGAAGTACGAGACTTCAACGCGACGTGGGGATACTCTAGGATGGCCCTCTGGGTAGGCTTAATGAAGCTGTATCCCTGGAGGCAGGTCTGTAGGGGTGTTTCATCAAGAGAGTATGCCTTGACTACATTTTCATTGTAGACCTAACGAAGTAGGCCTTTGTAGGCAGTCATAAGGCCTTGGTTTTTTGAGTAGGGTATTCATATGTCCAGTACTTGCAAGTAAGTTTAAGGATAGTCGCATGTGGATATCGGCCAACATCAATACCAAGAGCGATTTCGGGGAAGACTAGAGTTAAACCAACAGGCCAATGATTCTTTCCTATCGATACATTGGACGGGGGCACGACCATTTGGATATTTAATTGTTTGCATTAGGGCACGACCACATAACTCTTTAGAGGTCTTTCAATTTATTTGAGGAGTGGCTGCATGGGGCCAAAGCCACGATGAGAAAAGAGGCAGACCAACTAGAATATCTATATTGTAGGCCTAATGAAGCAGTCCTATACAGATATAGGAAATCCCCGACCGAATTCCGCACAAGGTAGACCTTGTTGGCGGGATTCAGATAGTAGATAGAATGATTATGTATTCCTCAACGTACGCACTGGGTGGTACATTGTGGATGTCCGAGCACTGGCATAGACTAGTGAGGACGCAATTTACGTTTTCATAACAAGTAGTGGAGCATCTATATTATAGGCCTTATGAAGTAGTCCTTTACAGATGTAGCTATAGAATGCTTGTGGAGCAAAACGATGGAGTATCTATATTGTAGGCCTTACGAAGCAGTCCTTTACAGATATAAGCCATGGAGCAAGACGATAGAGCATCTATATTATAGGCCTTACGAAGCAGTCCTTTACAGATGTGGTTATGGAACACTCTCAAAGCATGACGATGGAGTCCTTTTTGAGGAGGATACGGAAGGTGCAATGGGTGGTACCTAGGACCAGTATGGTCATGGGGCATATAACTACATATACGTATATATTAGTTATTAGGTTTTAATCTACTATGTAGTAGATGGGCATGATTCACGAACAGAAGTGAGAATATTGTAACCTAATGAACCTAATATAAGAGTAAATGGAAGTAAAACGATATATGTAGATTTAAGCCTAGAAGTATATAATTTATCCATTCACTAGAACTGTTGCTCTGACCCCCTCCTCATAACATCCTACATGTTAGGTAGATGGTAGAAACTTCTCAACTATGTGATACTTGCTCAGGAAGTGTTATTATTTGGATGAGTATTTACTTACTATTGTATAATAATCAATTCCAATGTGAGATAATTAATTGAGCTCTGATATATTTATCTTTGCCTATTTACAGGATACCGGATACCCAACTCGGACTTCAATGGGCTTGGGTTTTAGCATTTTTGCCAAAAATCCGGACCACTGGAATTCGGGTTGTTACATTTGGTATTAGAGCCTAGGTTTAGATTCCTTGGTCGATAGCGAGTGGATGTATTTGTACTTTTAATATATATATATTTATACTCTTAAAACCCTAAAGGGAAGTCCATTCTTTTGAGTAAATCAATTTCTAGAGAAAGTTTGGAAAACAATTTAGTGTATCAAAACTTGGAGCAAGGGAATTCCAGAAGCTATAAGACTTAGAATGGCAAAGGTTTTTGGATTCTATAGAGAATATTTGGAAAGGTGAAAGCGAATTTGAAAAGCAAATTAAACTCTTAAGAATTTGAAAAGTTTTAGAAGATTTTCAAGTTTTAAGTCTAGAAGTTTACAGCTTTATAATTGTATTAGTTTAAATATGGAAAGTTGAAGGAAAACAACTTTAAAGCATGTTTGAATTTGAAAATAGATAAATATACAGTTGAGAAAAATATAGGTATTATTAAATTTAATTGAAAACTAGTATTTTGGGCTGCAATGACAATGTTTTATGCAACATCTATCTTAGCCAAGTAGAAACGTATTTTTGAAATCCTTATTTAAGTACAAAAATGTTTATAAGTACATAAAAATATTTTTCTAGCTGTAAAGAAATTAAAGCTATTTTGAAAACGAATTGTCATAGGTTGGGCAAATTAAGTGGTTGGAGTAGGTTCATGGACATTAATGTAGATTCAGTTGAAGTATGGAAGATGCCAAGACTCCACTCGAAGGGTGGAGAGCGGGCAAGGATATTTAGTCAAAGTCGTAAGCGCAACTCAGACAGCTCGATAATAAATAGCATTTACTTAGGAGAGGGGTAAGGAAAGCATGCCATTGGAGTGAAAAAGGGGGCCATGCCGACCTAGCAGTCGACTTGAGTGGTCGACCGCACGGTCGACCGGTGACCAAGGCGGGTCGACTGCCCTGGTTTGTTGCATGCGTATAAACGCGTGCCCCTTCCCTTCATCATTTTCACTTCCTCCTCCCCGAAGACAGCAACCGCACCCAAAAAACACCCCTTCCAACCACCCAAACTCCTCCAAAACTCTACCATTTCGCTTGCAGTTAGTATCATGTCAAAGCATGTCACGAGATCTACATGGATCCATACTCTGTTTTCACAGATCTGAGAGTTTTTCAACATGACTCCAAGACCCTCTCTAATTCACCTTTTTCCTCACCTCACACCATAGGAGATAGCTTGGTGTTAGAGTGATAGGCGGATAGTGCAGTCTTACTCCGATACAGCCGCGTACTAGTTTTTACTTGGAAGGGCGGTGAAGTTTACTGATTTTCCAAGCACATGTTTAGAGCAGCTCTTCTTGGACATGGGGCTGCGATAGATTCTTAGCCATGAGACGTTCAAGCAGCGAGTGTATCCCATGTTAGTACGTCTTTTTGATGCTAATTTACTTACTAGCGATGAGCATGAGGAGTTGGCCTTCCAGTCGTAGGTCAAGGGAGTTAGGATAGTTTTCACCTAGTCTTAGTTGGCTAGTATTTTAGATATCTGATGGTATGGCTTAGAGGTAGGGCAGATTGAGATGACGGACATGGCCATTTTACAACAGATTCTTTTAGACCCCCATCACCTTGATTGGAGCGCTGGGTAGTTGACCTTGTTGGCTAGGTTAGTTATCCGCATTCTACAACATAACCTTTTCCCTAAGACGAGGAGTTTTGATCAGATATACCCTATTGTGAGGCAGGCCACCTATTCCATATTCAAAGGATTGGAGGTGAACTGGGCTAGGACGATTATGGTCTAGTATATGACAACGACTTGACTTCACAGATTACTGTGATTTAGTGTCACCTTTGGACACGGGTCTTCAGGTGGGCCGGGGTTGAGATGGAGAGAGAGACTTACAATGAGTAGGCCCACCCCACGATAGATTCATTTACTTTGAGGAGGATGCATATAGGATTGGCCTTGGTTCAAGCTCCATAGGAGGAGTAGGAGCACGAGCATCAGCCATCACCACAACCCTCACCAAATTGGTAGGCACCCCAGTACTTTCATGAGCATCAGCACTTTGCCTCGCCACCATTTGGAGGTGGCGTAGGACATACCGGGTCGCCATGGACCGCTTGGCAATCTGAGTCTACAACGTAGAGTACGTGGGGGTATGGACATGGATATGGATCTTAGGGAGAGGGAGCAGGACCCTCTCAGCCTCCTCCACTGATGAGCTACAACAAGTAGTATAGGGCCCTTGCCGAGGGGCAAGCGCGGCTTGTAGAGAGCACGCAGAGATTCTACAGGGACATCGGGAGGTGATTAGAAGACATGATGAGTTAGCTAGGTCTTGGCGTGAGGTTAAGGCAAGCACTAGGTGGTAGGAGGAGTGCCTTAGCTGTTTGGATTCCTTCATTAGAGCCTTTTTGTGTCAGGACGGACAAGGGCATAGGCCTCCTAGCCCGAGATAATGGCTATGTTAGCCTACGTATGTCATCTATCTAGTATCATATTGTAGTAAGGTTTGTTTTCTCTTTTTAATTAAAAAATTGAACTCTTATGTAAGCAATTAAAATTCTATGATAATATATCAGCATTGATGATTTTTCTCTTGTGACGTTCACAAATGGAGAATAAGGAAATAAGAATGTATTATAAAAAGTAAGAGCAGAAATAATAATAATTAAAAGGAAAATAGCAAACTAAAGAAAAGCAACGGAAATGTCAACTAAAGACTTAAAAAGCTATTTTCTTATGTAAACTATGCTTGGGAAAAATAGAAAGGGATTTTTATAGGATAACAACCCAAAATCTCGAGTATGGGGAAAGATGTGCATAAAAGAAAATCGGAGAAATATGAAGTTTCTCTGTTTTCTGTTTTCTTTCTAACATATGAATTTGAATTCAAAAAATTAGATTTTTCTGAAATTTGAGTATTAAAAGTTATGTGTTAGGATTTGGACGAAAAATTATTTAAACTATAACCCTATTCAGTAGGAGTATAGGAAAAATTGGGTAAAAACGTTTTAAGTTTTCGAAAAGTTACATTCATATAGAAATTGCAAGTATATTTAGGTTGTGTGCATCATGTTTTAAAAATAAATTTTTAAATAAAAAGCATTCATATACGTTGTACCATTTAGAAATTATGTACATTCATCCATTTTGTTTTGAAAACACTTTTGAACAAAAGCATGGATGGTTGCCAAATTGGATGTACACAAATTGGTTGTAATAAATGTGAGGATTACATAAATTTTACCCTTGTCAAATTTCACGGATGAAATTTCTTAATGGTGGGAGAATGTAACACCCTACATTTTTATATAGTTAAAATTTAACGTATAATGATAAGTAACGAAAAATAAATAAATTTGGAATTGTCAAAATATGGCTCCAAAACTTGTACCATTGTGTCCGAGGCGATTTTCTGATTAGTTTGCATATATAACTTGTCAAAATCTGAACCAGTATGAAGAAGTTATGAACGAAAATAAAACAGGAAACAAAACACACACACACACACACACACACACACACATATATATACACGCACACATTTGGACCGACCACAGGTCGACTCAATTGGCACACAGGTCGACCGCACGATCGATCGGTGCTTAGAGACCGTCGACCGCCCGGTCGACCCACATGCGACCTGGATGAATTTTTCGTCCAGGTTCGTACGTGACGTGTTTTCTAGTTTTTACTTCATCCGAGCGATACGTTCTTCGATCCTATGGCTCCGAACGACCTTGTGACGTGGTGGCTCCAGGTTCAATCCAAGAATCCGACAGTCCGAGATTCCCAGGCTCCAATATAAATGGGACCCTAGGCGTAGCTATCTTCACACAATTAAATTTCCCCCCATGGGTTCATTGCCCAAGGCTGAACCCTAAATAGAAAATGTTTCTTTGAGTTCTTGGCCTAAGACTGAACCCTAAAAAGAAAATAATTTTTGGGGAGAAGATCTTCTAAATTAAAATATTATAAACCTTGGAGGAACAAGATCCAGAAGGACCGTAGCCAAGTGGAGCACAAGCGAAGCTAAGGAGGACATGTGAGTGGATTTATTTATATATCTTTTAAGTTTAAGATATATTATCGTTAGATTCCTGTTTAGAAAATTTTATTCAGTAATTAATCATATTAATTAAATTATGCTGAACTATAAGAAAACTTGCAGTTTATTTATAGTATTAGTATTTATACACTGTTTTCTATGCCTTATTTACATCTTTTTCTATGTTTTGAATTTTTATGCAAGCGTCAGTTTTCTTCTATCCTCTCCTTTTTCTTCGCGAATGGATTAGAATAGATTAAACGCGAATATGGATTAAATAATTAAGAATACTAAAATGAAGGAAATTTGATGTAAAATAATAAAAGTTTGAGGAATTGAATTACTGTAAAAAATTGCATTAAAATGGGAAAAGTTAATTTAGGAGTAATTATTAGATTAATTGGCCAGTTTAGAAAATATGATACATTTTTGCAACTTAACATGTAAAAGGTAGTGATACACATAACTATAGGAATAAAGGAAATAAAAAGCGGAGCTAGTGTAAAGTAGAGAAACCGCTGTATTTTACACTACAAAATAGTAAAAGAAATATCTTGCAATTACGGATTATTGTTTATAGTATTATCCAATATCAAGATATGGAAATGGATTATATAATTTTCATAACCAACCAAATAAAATAGAATTACTTCCTAAAATTGGAGACAATAAAGTAAAGCATGAATTGAAATAAGAAAATTATTAATCAGGAATTTGAAGCTATAAAAATTAATGAGCCTAAGTCTGCATTTACTGCGCAGGCTATTTAATTAGGCAATTATTGTGATAAGTTAATTATATAATACTAGAGAATTAAAGAAAATTCTATATCATAATAAAAGAAGGCAGACTAGAACAGACAAGAAAAGCTTATAATTATATAACGCACTATAAAAGAAGAAAAAGTAACAATTACAAGTAGAATTATAAAATAGGTTATAATTATGAAATAAGAACGGAAAAGCTTATCGTGAGACTTAAAATAAATTAATAAGTAATGGTCGTAGATAATGATGGTAGAAGCTTATTAAAACAACTTATATTAAGTCAATGAGCAAATAAAACAGAAATGGTAAAAGAGGCTTATTTTATTGAACTTAAGGATTTATATATTAAGTTATATAAGCAAGGTAATGAATGTGGCTCATACTAATAGTATTCCCTATTAGATCTATTATAATCTCACAATAATTAGAAGTGAGATGAGGGAAAGAATATGCTAATTATGTTAAATAAGTAGCCAACAGAGTAAGAAAGTAAATAAATGCAAATTAAACGATTAGACTTAGGGTCTAATAAAAGAATCGAATTACGTTTGTAGCAGCCCAAAGGATGAAGCGCATAACGAAGAAGTTCTTCATGGATTCAACAATGAAGAAGCACGTTTAACATAGAACTTTTGGGCTTCAAGGAAGTACGAGACTTCAAAGCGATGTGAGGATACTCTAGGATGGCCCTCTGGGTAGGCCTAACGAAGCTGTATCCCCGGAGGCAGGTCTATAGGTGTTCCATCAAGAAAGTATGCCTTAACTGCATTTGCATTGTAGGTCTAAGGAAGCTGACCTTTGTTGGTTGTCAGAAGGGCTTGGTGTTCGGAGTTGGGTATTTTTATGTCCAGTACTTGTAAGTAAGTTTAAGGATAGTCGCATGCGGATATCGGCCAGCATCAAGACCAAGAGCGATTTCGGGAAAGACTAGAGTTAAACCAACATGCTAATGATTCTTTCACTATCAAGACATTGGATGTGGGGCACCACTAATTGGAAGTTAGATTGTTTGCAGTAGGGCACGACCACTTAACTCTTTAGAGGTCTTTCGATTTAGTTGAGGGGTGGCTACGAGGGGCCATCGCCACGACGAGAAAAGAGACAAACCAACTAGAATATCTATATTGTATGCCTAACGAAGCAGTCCTTTACAGATATAGAAAATCCTCGACTGAATTCCGTACAAGCTAGACCTTGTTGGTGGAATTCAGATAGTAGACAGAACGATTACGTAGTCCTCAATGTACGCACTGGGTGGTACATTATGGATGTACGAGCACTGGCATAGACTAGTGCGGACGCGATTTATGTTTTCATAGTAAGTAGTGGAGCATCTGTATTGTAGGCCTTACGAAACAATCCTTTATAGATGTAGCTATAGAATGCTCGCGGAGCAAGACGATGGAGTATCTGTATTGTAAGCCTTACGAAGCAGTCCTTTACAGATATATCTATGGAGCAAGACGATGGAGCATCTATATTGTAGGCCTTACAAGAGCAGTCCTTTACAGATGTAGTTACGAAACGCTCCCGAAGCAAAACAATGGAGCCCATTTCGAATAGGATACGGAAGGTACCATGGGAGGTACCTAGGACTAATATAGTCATGGAGCATATTGCTACATAAATGTATATATTAGTTATTTGGTTTTAATCTACTATGGAGTAGATGGGCACGGTTCACAAACAGAGGTGAGAATATTGTAACCTAATAAACCTAATATAAGAGTAAATGGAAGTAAAATGATACATGTTGAATTAAGCCTAGAAGTATATTTATCCATTCACTAGAACTTTTATTCTGACCCCCTCCTCATAACATCCTACAGGTTAATAAGTAGATGGCAGAGACTTCTCAGCTATGTGACACTTGCTTAGGAAGTGTTATTATTTGGGTGAGTATTTACTTACTATTATATTTTAATCAATTCCGCTGTGAGATAATTAATTGAGCTCTGATATATTTATCTTTGCCTATTTGCAGGATACCAGATACCCAACTCGGACTTCATTGGGCATGGTTTTTAGCATTTTTGTGAAAAATCCGGACCACTGGAATTCGGGTTGTTACACTATTATGGGTTTTATACATTCATATTATATATAATTTTTATTTATATAGTTTTTATATTTCAGATTACTTATATAATTGTCTTGTGTACAATATTATATTAATTAAATCATATTTAATTAATTTAATTAGCTAACATTTTAATTAATTATATATTGATATAACATTTATATTTATTACGTACTATAACCTTTATAGTATAACACATATATCATATACATGTGTAATTATAATTTCAATTAATTAACCTTTTAATTAGATTAATTAAATTATCTTGATTTAGATAATCATTATTCATATGTATGCATGCATATTTATGATATCTTAAATGTTTTAAAATATCATAACATATTTCATAATATATTTACTACATGCACATACGTTTTGTTAATTAACTTATTAGTAAGATTTGTAATTTTTTAAAATTATGTTATTTTGTTTTTCAAACATTTTGAAAAATATGTTACATTATAACTATTATAATAAACATATATTCTATTTTAAATTTAACAATTAAATTTAAAATCTTTTACTTTAATTTCCAAGAAGTTTTGAAAACTAGCCCAAGGCCCAAATTAAGTTAGGCCTTTTCTATTAGGGGCAACCTTTGGGCTCACTTCACCTTTCGGGCCAGCCGGTAACCAAGTAAGACAGGGTACTTGATTACCCAATTTCAATCATAGACATTACCTTTCTAGACATCGGATTGAGTTGGCAATCTTAATAAGTTAACCTTAACATGACTAATTTAGACCGCATAGGCTATTGGTCTCCGATACTATTGTTGGAACTGGGCCAACCCGAGCAGTAATGGTGGGTGTATTTCGAATTTTTTATCCCATTGGCTCTTTATTGAGCCTATGAAGTCTATTCATTTAGAACAATTCTAAATTTGTTTTGCATAAAATCATGTATTTTATTTAAATTTAAGTATTTTGTAGTGTAAAGTTAATTTGAATGATTTAATTTTTATATATTCATGTATCATATACATATACATATATGTGTGCATGTGCAACATAATAATCAGTAAAGGGTATAACATGCCATTATATAGATGTTGGGATTTACATCGCAATGGATACATTAGCTCATTTCGTATGTATTGTATGTTGTCTAAATATGTGCATAAATATATAATGCAAAGTATATTTATATTTAGAGTAATCCGACACATATTCAATAAAATGAATATGATTAGGAAAAAGGATACTGTTAAAAACAGTATTAAACAAGAATATGATATTCCCCAAAATTTAGACTTACTAAATAAATGGACAATTCCCAAAATTGAACCTAAGGTAATATACCAATTAGGTACTTTTGAAACACTCGGCTTAAAACAAGTAGTTAAAACTACAGAAGAGTCAATTTCTCTAGACAATGACGAAATGATAATTAAACTATTAAATGAAAAAGATTTGCAGCCTTATAGGCACACACATAAATTTATTCATATAGGTTTAATACAAATTGCATTTAAACCTTTAACTCTGGAAGGACTACCAGAAAGTTTTATAGTTGCTTTAAGAGATGGTAGAAATTTAGATTGGAAAAAATCATTAATGGGATTAATATAGTCAAGTCTGGCGCATCGTCCAGTCTATTTTAATGTTTATCCAAATTTACAACTTTCTTTATCTGATGTTAATATTTTAGAAGCTATTACTTTAAACGTTAAGACCCATGGATATAATTACATCCCAGGATCTGAAGTAATGTGTATTTGTTATAGAATTTATTATAAACCATTATATACCCTAAATCCTCAGTGTAAATTGGTTGATAAACCTTTAAATGAAACTATTTTAATAGAAACAAATTTTAGTCAATCTAATATAACTACAAGAAGAGCAATAAAATGGAAAGAAGTTCCTTTTCCAGAAAATTGGAAAATAGAAAAAGCTATTCCTTCACAACCAATGACAAATAATAATATTACTAATATTATACAAACCCCTGAAGGAACTATTCAAATACAAATGGATAATAATCTTTCTAGACCCATGTGATGCCCCACCTCTATACCCACGCTAGCAAAGAGTATTAATAGATAATACCGTCTGCTAACACGGAGAATAAGGCTGTTTAGGAGCGACCATCTATAGCCTTGCTTTAATTATCTATCGAATACATCGACAATTGCTTTACCCAGTAGATCGACATATCCAATGAATACTTAAAACAAAACCATAGGTGGCTAGAGGATCTATCAGAACAGAATATAACAACTCAAATGTAATATACATCACAGAACAGTTGATCATCATATACACATATATTGATACACGACAGAGTATACAAAATAATACATGTCAAGTGGTATAGCAAACCACAATATACAAACGAGTTTGCAAGAATACATATCAGAGTTACAACAAAATAGGACTACACAAAAAGCTATGACAAAAAGAACAAGCTGAATAGTCCATGCGGAAGCAAAATAGGCTAAGTCCAAAAGCACCTAACCTGAAACATCTCGGTCTGACCCGAGTAATTAATACACGGGTCAGTCTAGCTAAACAAATCAGTTAGATAAACTGAACAATAATAAACCTGCAAGGTTACAAGGTATAGCAAATATCTCTAAAAGAGACAACACAATCATCTAACAAAAGATGAATCATATGATAACAAGCCTCATATCATCGGCAACATATAGAAACAAAGGATAAGAATATCCTGAAATAAACCATAAGGCAAATAACAAATACCAATAAGGTATACAAGTTCCACAAGGTAAACGCTACTCATCATGCGGCTCAAAAAGACCAACACCGAAGGACGATACCAAGGGAATATAATATCAATGAAACATCATGAGCGGTGGTGAAGAAACCACTCCAATATCTCTTGAGCGGTGGTGAAGAAACCACTCCAATATCTCTAGAGCGGTGGTGAAGAAACCACTCCAATATCTCTTGAGCGGTGGTGAAGAAACCACTCCAATATCTCTAGAGCGGTGGTGAAGAAACCACTCCAATATCTCTTGAGCGGTGGTGAAGAAACCACTCCAATATCTCTTGAGCGGTGGTGAAGAAGAACCACTCCGAAAGCAATACTAAAGGTAACCGACAATCCCAAATATCTCTCGAGTCGGGGCAAAGGACCAACTCCAAAAGCGATATTAAAGGCAACAAGCCAGAGGAGACAGTCCGAAGACACTATCCCAAAGGCAGCATGTGTCACAAACTCCCAGAAAGAAATCCGAAAAGTGGTAACGTGAGTCCCATAACCACCCGTTCGCACTAAATGGTTTACTATCCGTTAGTTAATTTCACACTCAAAGCAGTACAAAATTCACCTCATATCATCAGTAAACCAAACCCGAATGTCAAAACGATCAATTGAATAGGTCGGGGATTAATCAGAAGGATAAACGCACAGATTCATGGTCCGTGTTTTGCCCAACCATTTAATCACCCTTCCACTTCGCTCGAAGTGCGAAAGTGTGCGTGTGTTTTAAATAGGGTTTATAAATTGGAGAATGAACTTTTAATACGATTTGAAGAATTTATTTATAAAAATCCGTGAATGAATTCAAAAAGGAATTATCAAGGTCAAATATGCATAAACAACTAATTGGAATCAGTATACATCGATCAAATTTGGAAAATTAAACGAACAAGGCAAATTGGCCAAAAACAGCAGGTTCAGACGTCTGAAAGAAGCGATTCAGACGTCTGAATCTAGAAATCAATTTGTTTTCCAAAACAGAATTCAGACGTCTGAATCCAACCATCCAAACGTCTGAAACAGGCAATATTTTGCCTATTTCCTTTCTGGTCGAATTTTAGCCAATTCAGACGTCTGGAATATAAATTCAGACGTCTGAATCTGGGGATGAAAATGTTCCCCAGAACAATATTCAGACGTCTGAAACACGTCTGAAACTCAATGTTCAGGCATTTCCTGAACCTAGGCCAACTATGGCCAAACAAATCGAAAGCAATCAGATGCGTGTTGATTATGGGCTTACGTCAAACGACTACCCAACCTTAACGACACACCCAAACACTCCAAACAACAAAAACATCAACCATATAAGGTTTTTCATAGATTTGGCTTCAAAAATCATAATTTGGCAATTTCACCGAATCAACCCAAATCAAAAGCAAAAGAACATATGAACAATTGTTAGGAATTCATGCCTAACATCAATAATATCAAAAGAAGTAGATGTGAGTTCAAAACTCACCTTTTATCTCACAAACAAAGAAGATGGAGGAGCTAAGTCACAAGGAGAAAACCAACTAATCACTACTTCAACCCAACAAGCTTCAATCTAAGAACAAACAAGTATTTTCCTAAGTTAGGTTTAGGAAAACTTTCTGAAATTGAAGGAGAAAGAGTTGAAGAAGAAGAAGAGAGACTTACCAATAGCTTCTCTATGATTTTGGAGCAAGAATTTGGATTTGCAAGTAAACTAGGGCTAGGAGTTTCTAATTCCCATTCTCTTCCACCATTATCAGTTTTTAGCTTAAGTTTTTATGAAATGAATAAGTGAATGGAAGGAGAGAAGGGCTGAGTTGGTTTATAGAACAGTTTGGGTGAAACCCAAACCCAAAAGCCCACTTAGCAAATAGCAAAATTCGACTTACTCCAAATATATCAAAGCTTATACTCAAAAAGATCGCAAACGACGTTTTGAACTCAATGGAAGTGGTCTTGAGACCCAATTCGACCGTTTGCAGAAAGTAACTTTTCGGACTATAATCCGACAAATGATGTTATATTTAAATAAAATATTTAAATATACAACCGATAAATATGCGGGTTGTTACAGACTCCCCTCCTTAAAGAAATTGCGTCCTTGCAATTCTTAAGAAGAAATAAGAAGTAACAACCACAAACATATCAACACAAAAGAATAACAGAATAAGAAGTTCACCATAAAGTGCACGAAAGGATAAGTTCGAACTTGCTTGCTCAGAGAATTCTATAGATTCCTAAGCTCAAAATAATTTGGAACACCGACGTGGTACAAACAATACGTCAAATGATCCGAAACTCAACAAAATGAAATACAACAAAACGTCCGATGAACTTGGTAAAAAGATCATTCCATTCGGACATCAACAAAGAAACCATCACTTGTTGCTTACAACTAAATGCATTGGCAACACGATCCCTCTTACGGGAATTAAAATATCAAGATCATAAGATGCTAGGAACTCGAACCAACATTAAGTTCCCTATGAGAAAATAAACATTTCAAAATTATGATTGGTAAGGAGAGCAAAAATCCCTCACCCAAAAGTAATGATGTCAATTACAAAAAGCGAAAACAACAGCTGCGAGCACTAGATCATAGGGGGCATATCTAGTCTCGGTAAGCTTTAATAGTTTAGAAACATAAGTGATAGTGCGTTCTCTTTTGCAAGGGAACGACATCCAAACCAATACGATTAGCTTTGGAACAAAAGATAGAGTCTTGGTTCCCTTCGGGAATCCCAAGAATAAGGGTATCCAAAAATAGTTATTTCAAATAATATTCTTTACCGAAGAGCTAAAGCTTCAAAATTTTATTTACCTTCATGAAATCATCTTTCTGGAAAAATTTCCTTATTTGAAATCAATTTACTGTGTCTGATTATCTCATCAAAGTGTTTAGGAGATTCCTATCGATAACGTCGATCAAGCGCATCGAGCAGAACTCTTAAAGCACTCAATGGGCAATACAATCACAAAACAATCTTCTATATGATAAAAATGTTTCTAAAAACTTTTTTAAAAATTCTCTTTGTTTGTTTTAAGAACAAAAATCCAGTTATACTTATAAATAAATCTTATGAAAAAGATTTGCAAAAATTTTTAGATTGCGAATTTCACCCAAAATCAATAAACATGAGAATGGAGTCATCGAGATATTCGCAGAATACTCGATTCATAAAATGGATGAAATGAGCTAGATAAACTGAATGCAATAATAAATCATTCATAAGAATCACAACGAGTGCGGAATGCAGTAAGTGGACTGCTAACCTCCGCAACTCATAGCCAAATCAAAACCGGTGGCAAGGTCGAGCTGAAAAGACCTTAATACCACTCAAAGAATTGCTTAGGTGATAATCCTAAGACAAGACTAAAAATACCAGAAAATTCTCAAACTGCAAGAATGAGAGAACCAACACTCTCCTCATCATGAGGGCTTAAAGAATAAAATGATGCCATCAAATTGGAATCGAAATCACAAAGAAAAATAGAAACTTTCCAAAATAGATGGAGACATACCTTATCCCTGAGAAGAACCTCCAGAAGCATTTGTTACATTTAACTTGCCAGATGGTGAATTATTCAGAGCAATGGGACAAGTGGAACTACGATGACCTTCCTTCTTGCAATAGCGGCAGAAGAGAGGCTTAGGACAAGCTCGAATTATGTGATCAGGAGAACCACAATTGAAACACTTCCGAATGGAAGGCGTTCCAGCAGGCGGAGACTGAGAATCAGATTCAACGGGCTTTTTCTTCTTGGAAGGGAAAAATTCCCGCTCATCCAAGGGAGACTGCTTTTTGTTGGGGTTCTTACGAACCTCAACCTCATTACCACTATCACACTCCTTCTCGACGGTTTCAAGATGAAGTGCAGAATCTACCAACTCCTCAAAAGAAAGCTTAAGCTGGAGCAACAAAGACTTCTTAAGATATTTCTTAAGACCAGAGACAAACTTCAGATTCTTCTTATAAGAAGTGCTAATGAATTCGAGACCATACTTAGATAAAGCCTCGAATGATGCAACATACTCAGAAACAGAAGATTTCCCTTGCTTCTTTCAACCATACACTGAAGGTAAGATAAGAACAAGATTATTCACAAGGTAGATGATTCAAGATGGAATACTACGGAATAAAATGCATTCCTAGACGTATTCCCAAACTCTATCTAACCTTGATGGAATAAAGAGACACAATGATTCAAAGATTTGTATCAGTTGTACACTTTGATGTACCATAATATGTGCATCTATTCTGTGTTTATCATATTTTGCTCTGAACCTGCTCTGATACCAAGCTGTGACACCCCACCTCTATACCCACGCTAGCAAAGAGTATTAATAGATAATACCGTCTGCTAACACGGAGAATAAGGCTGTTTAGGAGCGACCATCTATAGACTTGCTTTAATTATCTATTGCATACATCGACAATTGCTTTACCCAGCAGATCGACATATCCAATGAATACTTAAAACAAAACCATAGGTGGCTAGAGGATCTATCAGAAAGAATATAACAACTCAAATGTAATATACATCACAGAACAGTTGATCATCATATACACATATATTGATACACAACAGAGTATACAAAATAATACATGCCAAGTGGTATAGAAAACCACAATATACAAACGAGTTCGCAAGAATACATATCAGAGTTACAACAAAATAGGACTACACAAAAAGCTATGACAAAAAGAACAAGCTGAATAGTCCATGCGGAAGCAAAATAGGCTAAGTCCAAAAGCACCTAACCTGAAACATCTCGGTCTGACCCGAGTAATTAATACACGGGTCAGTCTAGCTAAACAAATCAGTTAGATAAACTGAACAATAATAAACCTGCAAGGTTACAAGGTATAGCAAATATCTCTAAAAGAGATAACACAATCATCTAACAAAAGATGAATCATATGATAACAAGCCTCATATCATCGGCAACATATAGAAACAAAGGATAAGAATATCCTGAAATAAACCATAAGGCAAATAACAAATACCAATAAGGTATACAAGTTCCACAAGGTAAACGCTACTCATCATGCGGCTCAAAAAGACCAACACTGAAGGACGATACCAAGGGAATATAATATCAATGAAACATCATGAGCGGTGGTGAAGAAACCACTCCAATATCTCTTGAGCGGTGGTGAAGAAACCACTCCAATATCTCTTGAGCGGTGGTGAAAAAACCACTCCAATATCTCTGGAGCGGTGGTGAAGAAACCACTCCAATATCTCTTGAGCGGTGGTGAAGAAACCACTCCAATATCTCTTGAGCGGTGGTGAAGAAGAACCACTCCAAAAGCAATACTAAAGGTAACCGACAATCCCAAATATCCCTCGAGTCGGGGCAAAGGACCAACTCCAAAAGCGATATTAAAGGCAACAAGCCAGAGGAGACAGTCCGAAGACACTATCTCAAAGGCAGCATGTGTCACAAACTCCCAGAAAGAAATCCGAAAAGTGGTAACGTGAGTCCCATAACCACCCGTTCGCACTAAACAGTTTACTATTCGTTAGTTAATTTCACACTCAAAGCAGTACAAAATTCACCTCATATCATCAGTAAACCAAACCCGAAGGTCAAAACGATCAATTGAATAGGTCGGGGATTAATCAGAAGGATAAACGCACAGATTCATGGTCTGTGTTTTGCCCAACCATTTAATCACCCTTCCACTTCGCTCGAAGTGCGAAATTGTGCGTGTGTTTTAAATAGGGTTTATAAATTGGAGAACGAACTTTTAATACGATTTGAAGAATTTATTTATAAAAATCCCTGAATGAATTCAAAAAGGAATTATCAAGGTCAAATATGCATAAACAACTAATTGGAATCAGTATACATCGATCAAATTTGGAAAATTAAACGAACAAGGAAAATTGGCCAAAAACAGCAGGTTCAGACGTCTGAAAGAAGGGATTCAGATGTCTGAATCTGGAAATCAATTTGTTTTCCAAAACAGAATTCAAACGTCTGAATCCAACCATCCAGACGTCTGAAACAGGCAATATTTTGCCTATTTCCTTTCTGGTCGAATTTTAGCCAATTCAGACGTCTGGAATATAAATTTAGACGTCTGAATCTGGGGATGAAAATGTTCCCCAGAACAATATCTAGACGTCTGAAACAAGGGTTTCAGACGTCTGAAACTCAATGTTCAGGCATTTCCTGAACCTAGGCCAACTATGGCCAAACAAATCGAAAGCAATCGGATGCGTGTTGATTATGGGCTTACGTCAAACGACTACCCAACCTTAACGACACACCCAAACACTCCAAACAACAAAAACATCAACCATATAAGGTTTTTCATAGATTTGGCTTCAAAAATCATAATTTGGCAATTTCACCGAATCAACCCAAATCAAAAGCAAAAGAACATATGAACAATTGTTAGGAATTCATGCCTAACATCAATAATATCAAAAGAAGTAGATGTGAGTTCAAAACTCACCTTTTATCTCACAAACAAAAAAGATTGAGGAGCTAAGTCACAAGGAGAAAACCAACTAATCACTACTTCAACCCAACAAGCTTCAATCTAAGAACAAACAAGTATTTTCCTGAGTTAGGTTTAGGAAAACTTTCTGAAATTGAAGGAGAAAGAGTTGGAGAAGAAGAAGAGAGACTTACCAATAGCTTCTCTATGATTTTGGAGCAAGAATTTGGATTTGCAAGTAAACTAGGGCTAGGAGTTTCTAATTCCCATTCTCTTCCACCATTATCAGTTTTTAGCTTAAGTTTTTATGAAATGAATAAGTGAATGGAAGGAGAGAAGGGCTGAGTTGGTTTATAGAACAGTTTGGGTGAAACCCAAACCCAAAAGCCCACTTAGCAAATAGCAAAATTCGACTTACTCCAAATATATCAAAGCTTATACTCAAAAAGATCGCAAACGACGTTTTGAACTCAATGGAAGTGGTCTTGAGACCCAATTCGACCGTTTGCAGAAAGTAACTTTTCGGACTATAATCCGACAAATGATGTTATATTTAAATAAAATATTTAAATATACAACCGATAAATATGCGGGTTGTTACAACCCAGTTCTAGTAATTCATATTTATCAAGAGCAAAATCTTTTCACTCTCATATTTCACCTTTTGATTATACTTTTGAATCTCCATCAAGAATGTCCACATCCCAAATTAGAGAAACTGAAAGAAAATCATCTAATGATGAGTCTTTAAAAGATAATACTGTAGAAAAATTGTATATAAACAGAAATAATATTGTGAAAGGTATTTACAACAACCAAGAAGCGGATATAACCGAATCAGAAATGAATTTCTCTATTTAATGAATAATATAACTAAAATTGACTTTAGCCCTGGCTCTCAGGCCAGACAAAGAATTAAATTAGAATTTAGTCTTCCAAAATGGGAACCTTTTAGAAAATGATTTTTGAAAACTTTTCGATAGAAGAACAGAAACATTTTCAAGAAGAATTTTATAAATTCACAACCGAAAGGAATATAATGTTTCCCTTTATTCCTTGGTTTACAGCAAATTATATTGAACAATATATTTCTGTAATAGAAAGAGATTATAGACTATCAAATGGGAATCTACTAAAAGCGGTCTATCATCAGAAAATGATATCCGAAATGGAAAGAGATTAGCTATAGTCATGTACTTATGCCCGTTTCAGTATTTTTAGTTTAGCATGTATTCCTTGAAATTACGAACACATGAGAACATACATATAGGATAGAAGTAATTCAACACATAATTAAACTAGCCTGCCATTCAGGCTTATATTATACAAAAATAAAAACTTATAGAATACAACTTACAAATATAATTCAGAAGAATCAGCCTTCTTCTTCAGTACACACTTATTTATTACACACTATTTATTACACACGATGTTGGGATTTACATCGCAATGGATACATTAGCTCATTTCGTATGTATTGTATGTTGTCTAAATATGTGCATAAATATATAATGCAAAGTATATTTATATAAATATGTAAACGTATATTTAAAACATATTTTATAACTAAAAGTCTTAAAATTAACTATATATATAATTTAAAACATTTGTATAAATGTATATACATAATTAAACATATACAATTATACATACATACATACATACATATATACATACATATATATATGTAATAATTAAAATTGTATATAAGGTTAAATAAAATGTATATATATGAATAATTAATTATGTTCAAATACTTAATATATATATATTTATATATATATATATATATATAAATTATTTCCAGATCAAAATTAGCATAACAAACATAAAATAATAATTTAATAATTTTATCATTATTATACAAATATGTATATATAATAAATAGTTTCGATCATAATAATTAAAAATATCAGTAATAAATATTAAAAAGTAAAATTTATGAAAATTTAGGATCATAAAATATAGGTTTAAATTTATTTCATGATTTTATGAAATAAAATATTTTTTAATGAATAAAAGAAATGTTCAGCCGAAGTAATTCAATTATTATTAACCAAAAATTCTGAAAAATATTTCTTAGGTTACTGCATAGATGTAGTAATTTAAAAATATTAAATTAAATTTTTAGTGCAATAATTATTTTAGATATAATAAACAATTCTAATAATCAATAAAAGTTAGTCTAAAATTATTTATATATATATAATTTATTTTTGAATTTGATAATTCATATTATGTATAAATAGGTGTAAAATTCTAAGTTTTTTATACATTATATATATATATATATATATGTAATTATATGTTTAAAGTATACATTAATCTATATTTTAATTAATATACAAATATACATAAAATAACTAATAATGCAAAATTTATTTTTTACAGCAAATTAGATTTTTTTACATAAATTATAAAATATAATAATTTAATCATTTACATAACCAAACTAATTTGTGACAACTACATATACCTACGAAAATCTCACATAACTAGATATACAACATTAATACACACACACACACACACACACACACACACACACACACACAGAGAGAGATTTGGGATAAATCAATATTAGATCATAAAATATGATATGATTACTGTAATATATAAATAAAATACCAATTGATGATGCCTTTGAGTCCACTTGAATCAATGAGTACCCTTCTATAGTTATGCTCGATTCCTTCAGATTGCAAGTCTAGAATCGTCGACCTTTTCCATCAAATAGTGCTTTCACTTAACTTGAATTGATTTGAGATTCTTAGAACTGATGTAATGACCCGGATTTTTCGTTGTTCGATTTGGAATATTTAAACAGTTTTAATTATTGAATTTGAATTATAAATTGATTTTGAATATGGAAATTTGGGTTTAATTTATAAAATAAATTCAGAATTTAAATATAGCGATTTATTGGATAAATTAATTATTGAATTTATAACTAAGTATTAGTTTAATTTTTGTATCTGGAGTAATAAGCTCGATAAAAATAATTTAAAGGCTTGTAAAATTTATATTAATAATAATGAAGATAATATAAGTTTTAAAATTAAATTTAAAAGTGATCTGTTCAATTTTAAAAAATAGCTCGTTTAAATTGATTTTTAAAATAGCCTTCCAAGGCACAGTCTCAAAATTTGACAAAACCCATCCTATTGGATCCGTAATAGTGTATTATTATCGGATTTCAAGTTTCGTAGTGTTTGGAATTATCGTTTGATCGTACGGTATAGAAACGCGTTGAAATTAATATCAAAATTTAATATAATAATTGGGTCCAAAAAGCTATCTTCCCCATACGATCGAAATAGGAGTCGAAATCTTTTCCATTGCGTTCGAAATAGAGATATAACATTATAAATGCCTAGTGCAATGCCCCGATAGGGGTTCCAGAGTTTGAGTTGTGTGAATCGAGACGTTTGAAAATTTATATGATACACACTCACACACATTTATGTGACTTGACTTTGGGTTCATATCCACATGACACTTCCCTCCCCTCTGTTCAAACGAACTGAATAAAAATCGAGTATCCATCTTCATACTTATTCTTCCTCGTTCAAATTTTTTTAAAGGAAAAAAAGAAAAAGAAAATAAATGTCTGTTCTCGAATCAAACGAAATCGAGCAATCAATTTCTCGAGTCGAGGGGAGCGTGGCATCTCACGAAGTCTGGTTCGAAGGGATTGGGTTATCATGACTAGATCGCATAGGCGATGCTTAGGTCATGGGTGCGGCGAGGTTTGGGGCGGTAAACGAAGGGAAGTGGCAAAGTCGAATTAGGGTGCTCGATTTAGGGTTTGCATTCATTGCGCGTAGGAGTTGGCGGTATTTAAAGGCTGTGGTCGATGTTTTCTAGTGAGCTAGGGTTTGCTCGTTTGGCCACGATGGGGTCGTGTGGAAGGGCTATGCAATGGTCGATGTTCAAGGAGCAGTCGCTTCGATAGCAGCAGGGGTGGAGTGGAGTTTCTCAGGTGGAGATGGTGATTGGTGGTCGAAGTCGAGATGGTCGGAATGTAGACTACGGTCGCGACCGAAGAACATGGGTTTGGGTTGCTGTGCGATGTCTTTCTAGGGCGAACAATGGAGGTATAATTTCTGTAATTTGATTTAATTATATATTTAGTCATTTAATTAAAAATTTATAATTTAGATAACTAATAAATTTAAATAAATTTTGCATTCGAGGTCCAAAATAAATGAAACCAAGACGAGATGAGAAATATACAAGCTGGAACTAAAATTTGACCGATCAACAAATTCGAAAAATCAAGATGAGGAATTCTCACTCATTTTGATTTCCAAATTTTAAATTTAAGTAGTGAAATTTAATTATTGGATGCCTGATTGAACTGATAAATTATAATTATCCGTTGCATGTTATACATACATATAGAGTAGTATATATATAGTATTTGGAGTGATATTCCCACACATTATAGCGAATGAGACACCATGCACCCCGCATAATAGCGGATGACCCTATATATCGCGATATCACCCTCGAAGTGGGATTGGTATTACTTTATATTGTATTAACATCTATGGTTCCATGGAAACAGGTTGGAGGGATTCAACTGGATTCCTTAAATATGTTGTTTATTTTTCATATATAGTGATATATGAATGGTGTAGAATAATCTAGTATAGATTATTGTAGTGATTGAAATTATTTGATGCTATTGTAGCACTGGCCTAAATTTTAATATTTTAAAATACCATAAGTATACTTTTAAAATTTAAGGAATTAAAGGGGATTTTCGATATACAAATATTTACATTGGAAATTGAATTTATTTTTAAGGAAAGGAATTGGGAATAAAATATATTAATTTTGGGTTGTACATAACTATTCGTGAATGGGTATAAATAGAGACTTTAAAAAATTAATTTTACAAAGGAATTTGTATATGGTATTTTGAAAATATGAGAAGGAGTTAAATCAATATATATATATATATATATATATAATAGGCTGGTGGTATAAATGGAATTTGTAAGAAAAGAATTTATATAATGGAATTTATAAATAAGATTGTTTTTATAAAAGGTAAAACCAAAGGAGTTATAAAAATTTATAAACGACGTTTATAAATAAAAGAAATCAATATCAGATGATAAATTGGGAATATAAAAATTATAGGGTGAATTTATATCAGAATATTGAAAGTGAATATGATTAAGGAAATCGGAATGGAGGCGATGTGATGGAAATCTAGAGGAATTTATAAGTTGAATCAGTTATTGAGATTTTAAAAATATATTTGAAATTTTGAGAAGTAAGTTTGGCTTAAAAAGAAAATTTTATTATTTAAAACTATGGAATATTAAACTAGTTAGGATTGGAATACTTCGGTAATTGGATTTTTAAATGTTAAGTTTATATTTAATAAATTCTAACTTTTAAATTCATCTTTGGAAATTTATTTGCTCATCTAAAAATGAGTTATTGATGCTATAAATGTGTTTTCAATATCTTAAATAATAACGTAAACATATTTTAAAAATAATACAAATTACTGTTCTTTTAAAATGCTCATTATATACATACATATAGTTTTGAAATGATTGAAAATTCATTTATAAAATTCTCTAGTGATTTGGAAACAAGTTAAATTAAAGGACGAGATTTTATAAGAGAAATCTTAAAAAAATGGGATGTTAGAGACTTAAGGAAATTTCTGATGTCGTGAGAGGTTATAAATGGTTGGTTTGGATTATAAATAGGTATAATCGGTTTGGAAATCATAGGAAGAATTTATTAAAATTCCAAAGATTTATGGGATAAGTTATGAAATAAGTCCAAGTTAAATATTAAAATGATTTTAGAGATTTTACGTATAAATAAATTCCTACGCATTGAAAGGAAGGTTTTGGAAGATATTTTTAGTGGTAAAGATTTGGAATAGTAATATTTTCCAAATGTTATAAAATAGAAGTTGGGAAATATTTCTAAGTATTGAAAATAGTGAAATATCCTGTTATGGATACAAGTGTTGAAATTCGTTTTCAAATATAAATTTTTTGAAAGGGATTGAATATATATCTTGGTGAAGATGTTTTGGAATATATATTTTGGAGATTATAAAATTAGACCAAGTGACTGCTTATGGATGTTTTATTGATAGTTAAATAACAGATTATCAATATTTGCCAATTTCGTTAATCGTTTATAAGAGACCGGGACCGGTTTTAATTATCCAAAACCCACTTCGATCCGATTTGAACGTATTGAATGAATACCGTAAAGATGTTGAATATGGTGATTCGGTTTGTCCAGACCCAGGACAACTTGTATGGACGAATGCTATCAAAATATCGTCATTGGAGGACGAAGAGCATTCTAAGTAAAATTGTTCTTGAAAGGTAACGCTTAGCCTCGAATCTCATCAATCAAGAATGACTAAAACATGAGAGATGCAGCATAGCTAAGTGGGTCGCACCCAAGCAGGGCATGTTATCACCTTTCTAGATGTCCTCGGAAACCTATTATTTATAGGGTTGTGCATGGAAGGAGTGCTCGATGGTAAGGGTTGGAACACCCGGGGTGATAACATATTTGGTCTATCCAGGTTAGCGGTAGGCCGGTCTTGTGTAGTAGGGGATCCCGGCATGGTCATCGGTACATTGTTCTAGAGGTGTATTGTGGTGGGCGGTACCCCAGTGGCCCAGTCATTCGATGGATCCATTCTCCAATAAGCGCCGTACGGTTTTGATTATGCCCAACTATGCTGAAATTTGAGATGCAAGCATTTCAGCTATTTTCTATTTAATTTCTATAGACATTGTTATAGTATCAAATGATTTTGATATAATCCACTTTGATTATCGTAAGGTAAAAACCCGTTGTGTTTATTTGTGACGTAGTCTTCCGAGATACCTTTGTTTTTTCAAAGGATTTTGAAAAGTTAATAATTCAAACTGAGCGTGTTTTCTCACGCTGGTTTTCCAGACTGACTCGGGTGTTATTTTATTATAATGCTCGGGGTCAGACCGAGTATTACAGATTCAGGTTTGGATGCTATAGAGCTCAGGAGAGGAGATGGAGAATTTCTGATGTATATCACGTATTTTTTTATTCCACTCTGTGAGGACAGGTTATTATAACTGTCCAGATTGATGTATTTATTGTTGTACTCTAATGATTGTAAGTATAAATAGTTATGAATTCTTTTGTGTAAAATCCGTTACTATATATATAATATTTTGTTCCGTTGCGATTGTGAAATTCTGTGTTGTTGGTCTATTTCTTCTTCTATCTTTTCTTCTTTAACCTAAAGATTCGTATTTCCGTCTAATTTGAGTTGAGCTGATGTGAAATATCGTCGACTCAAAAGATGTATGGATTTACGGGCCTTTACATTTGGTATCAGAGCTGAAGGTTAAGCGAGAACCGTGGTTCTGGTGGGGATTACTCATTAGAGATAGAGTCAGTAGTACTCTAGAATGAGTTGACTGTAATAATAGATATGAGCGCATATTTGTTAGCGAATATAAATGGTTTTATATTAGGTTGACTTATTGATTAAGTGGTATATAAATTCTGGTCGCGTAGTAGGACGCCTCTAATTCGATAAGAGTTTCTAAACACTTGAACGCGATAAATTGACACCGTATGGTTTTGAAGTCGGTAAATGAATTTTTTTTACCCAAATTATATTTTTATATATAAGGAATAATTTTTTAAAATCATTATGGCATATTTGGGGTGTTTGGATGATAATATTATAATCAAAACAAGATTATAAAATCTGGAGTTGGTTATATATATAATCGAATGGAAATTGTATAAGTATGGATTATACAATTGAGTTAAAACTAAGACTTGATTAAAACCAAAGTTTGAAAAATTAAATCCCGGAGATTTTTGGAAATGTTTCCAAAGTATTTTGAAGTAAATAATAATATTATTATTTTGAGATATTTTTGATTAGTAGAATTTTTATAAATGGATTTTGGAAGTGATAATAGCACTGAACTCACTTCAGTTGCTGGAAAATAATCCTAGTGATGACTGTGCATCATCATCAGTATTCATTTTTGAGTTTCTAAGTGACGGATTGCTGCCGAAGTTGATCGAATTCAGATTTATTGGGTAAACAAGTTTTGTTTAAAAACTCCGAAAGGAATTATTCTGGATAAAATCAGGTTGATTTTAAATTCTTAAGGAAGCGGTTTGTTAAACCAAAAAGGGTATATATATATGTATGTATGTATTTGATTTCAAATAATTTGAAATTAATACCAAGTTTTTGAATTCTAGAATCCTTATTTAAATAATTTAGAAATCATCAGGAAATAGGTTGTAACATATAATTTGAAAATGATTCTAGATAGGAAAGGAAAATATGGAAATTAAATTTTGGAATAAATTTTAACTGGTGTAAAGTTAAACTGGATAAAATAAACTTAGGCAAATCAAATGGAATAAATAAATAAATTGATATAATACATGGGATTTAAACTTAAGTGAGTTAAATTAAATTGAACGAATTGAAATTTAACTTAAGATTAGTTGAATAAAAATTGGATTGAATTTGGATTGAATTGAAATGAAATTGAATAGGGTTATAGATGATTTTGAATGGAACAAATAAACTTCAATGACCTATAAGAATTGAAACGAATTGAATAAAAATATATTTAGGCTATAAATAAATGTTTAGTCTTGAGTTAAAAATAAAATAGGAATATACTTGAGTATAGAATTGATGGAAATATGAAAAATAAGTTGTTCGACTTATAAAATTGAAAATAGGAATCGATAAGCCAAAATAAAAAGAGTTTGATATTTTGAAAATGAAATAAAAATCTAAACTTGAATTATAAAATAAATTTGAACTCGAGTAAATTTATTGAAGTGATTTTTAAGATAAAAATCAAATGTTAAATTATAAAGTGGAAACGAAACTAATTAGTTGATTAATTAGTTAATTGGATATATAATGGATATTAAATGGGTTGAATAAAGTTTGATTGTGGATTAAAAATGGATTTTTGACGTGAAAATTGATTAATAAATATAATTTGATTTATGTTGTAAGTGAATTAAATATGTTTGGAAATGTGTCGAATAAAATGGAATTTGTATTGAAAAAGAAATGGCTTAGGTTACAAATAAAATCAATTTGAGTATGAATAAAATGAATATAGCTTTGAATATCATTTAAATAAATTCGGGAATGAATTGAGTTTGGAATTAAAATTGAAAAGGAAATTGATTGAATGAAAATTAATCCAAAATGGGAATAGAATTTGTTGCAAAACGGAATAAACTTAAGTCATATAGTTGTAATGGTTAGAAGTAAATAAATTAACTTAAGTAGGTATTTTAAGAGGAAGTTTGGCTTAAATAATTTATGAGATGGCTATTTAATATAATAACATGGAATGATTCCGAGGGTAAATAGAATGGATTTGAGTATACCATAACTGAATTAATCGTGAATGAGTGTGAAATGAAATGGAATTAAAAATAAAATGAGTTGGAATCAAATTAAAGCAGTTACAAACTAAATGGATATTCTATTAAATATATATCATCAAATTTGCATGGAAATAAATTGTCATTTGACGGAATGGAGGTAAATAAAATTCCTGTGTATATAAGCAAGTGAATAAATTGATTTTTATCAATTTGGATTGGATGTGAATTTGTTTGGTTTAAAAATGAATTGAATGCATGTAAATGAATTGTAAATTATTCGAATTGGATGAAATGATATATGAATGAGTTGAAAGCAATTAAATCAGTACCAGAACCTTATAATTGCTTATAAATATTTGTTTAACATGCATTGCTTATGAAACTTATATGTCTTAACCATTTAAATAAATGAAATGTCGTGGAATTTCATATATTTGGTACTTACCTGTTTAAAATAAGTAAGTGCAGGTACCTGGATTTGTTTTGCTTGACTTTGATTGCGCGAATTGCAAAATAAATAAGCCGCTTGCTTAAAATTGCTAAAATAAGGTACGTTTTCGGATTAAATACTGCAAAAATATAAAATACTGTTACATTTTTTTTTTGACCATGTGGGTCGATGTATGTATATATATCTCTCTTATCATATTACAAAAGGTCCTCCGTACAAAGGAGACTCTAGCAAAAATTTTCGGAAATGTAGAATGTTAGAATTTTTTTGATAATATTTGGAAATTTTTTGTTAACGACAAATTGATTCCAAATTGAAATTGAAATAAGTGTTTTGGAATTAGAATTGAAAACTAACTGTTTTGGTAAATACTAAAAGATCAGAGAAGTGAATATCAAATTTTCACTAAGAGGGGTCTCGAAAAGTTAAAGGGTTTGGAGCATTTTCCTTCCTTAGCAATTTTAGGGACGAAATTCTTTTAAGGGGGGATGAATGTAACGATCCAGATTTTACGTTGTTCGATTTGGAATATTTAAATAGTTTTAAATATTGAATTTGAATTATAGATTGATTTTGAATATGGAAATTTGGGTTTAATTTATAAAATAAATTTAGAATTTAAATATAGCGATTTATAAGATAAATTAATTATTGAATTTTTATAATTGAGTATTGGTAAAAAATTTGTACCTTGAATTTTAAGCTCGATAAAAATAATTTAATGGCTTATAAAAGTTATATTAATAATAATGAAGATAATATATGTTTTAAAATTAAATTTAAAAGTGATCTTTTTAATTTTTAAAATAGCTCATTTAAATTGACTTTTAAAAATAGCCTTCCGAGGCACAGTCTCGGAATTCGACGAAACTAGTCCCATTGGGTCCGTAATAGTGTATTATTATTGGATTTCAAATTTCATAGTGTTTGGAGTTATCGTTTGATCGTACGATATAGAAATGCGTTGAAATTAATATCGAAATTTAATATAATATTTGGGTCCAAAAAGCTATCTTCTTCATACGATCGAATTAGGACACGGAACCTTTTCCAATGCATTCGGAATAGGGATATAACAATATAAACGCGTAGCGGCATGGCTCGATCAGGGTTCGAGATTTCGAGTTGTATGAATCGAGACATTTGAAAATTTATATGATATATATATATATATATATATATATATATATATATATATATATATATATATATATAGACACACACACACATTTATTTGACTTGACCTTGGGTTCACATCAGCTGTTCCTTTCTGCTCACCTCAGAGCACTGTAGCCTTCATTGTGACACCCCAACTCTATACTCACACTAGCCAAGGACACTACAGAGTAATGCCGTTAACTAGCATGAAGAATAAGGCTGTTGAGGAGCGACCGTTTGTGTAATTGCTTTGTGCGAATACCGATATGTCATATAGTATTACATGCATTTCGTTTCAAGAGGAAATCTGACACATCAACTACAAACTCAAATCTACTACACAATGGCTATGCGATCTTCGGAAACAAATATAAAATAAGCATAACATAAATCGGTCACCGATATTCATATCACTAAGGCAGAAACAGATATGAATATAACACATAAAAGTGTACAAAAAGTAGTGGTCATATAAGTTCACTACATCATAAAAGAATAGGTACAAGGGATAAACAAAAGAATATGTATACATCAAGGAGTCTCTATCTCAAATGTATAAAAGCAAAAACTACTAAGCTAAGTAGTTAGCCAAAAGTCAGATGACGGACCCTGATAAGAAGTCAAGCAGAAGCACCTGAAATACCTCGGTCTGACACGGGTATTATTTAAGAAGAAAAATAATAAAAGGATCAGTCTAGCTATAAATATCATATAAAATGAGATAGGATAAGAGATATGACAAAAACTATGATAACAATAACGCCATACTGTGACAAGTATACATTAAATAATAACAAAAATCATATAATATCTCAAATTTTCTCAAACACCAAAAATAATGTTATATTCTTCATTTTATTCACCAAACCACAAATATTGATAAAGCTTATCAATATAAATCACAAAAATTGGTGAAACACAAATTCTAGAAATCATCAATTAGAAATCCAGAAATCACAAAGGGAGGGAGGCCTGTCAAAAATGAGAGCATGAAAGCTCACCAACACGTGTGTCACAAACGGGATGCTATCCCATGGTCGCTAACCATAGAGTCGGTGCAACGACGTAGTACATCAGTACGTCCGAGGAACCTCAAACTCAAAAATGCTTTCGAATGGAGTCTTCTACAATTAATCTCTCAATAGTGTTTCAACTCGTTTGAAGCCCACAAAGCATGTGTTTCGATGGTGTCAAAGGCCAACGCCCATGCTAACTTACATAGCATATAAATAGCTGAGTGAAGAGCGCACTTATACACCTTTCGATGGAGTTGAAAGTGATCAAGCAGTACCTTTCGATGAAGTCAGAAGCAATCAAGCAATATACCTTTCGACGAAGTCGAATGAAATAAAGCAATAGAAGAAAGCCCAGTCTTCAGCGGCAGAGAATGGTTGGCCATATAACTCTTTCGATTAGGTCGAAAGCTTTGATTCAAGAGATGTGCATGAAAGCGGGAAAGTAAATCTTCCAACTCTGTCGAAAGCAAGGGGTCGAAAGGGCTGACCCGCACCGATAAATAAGACCCTCGGGGTCTGTTTTGGGGAGGAGATTTCATTCACTTCTTACTTGTACATTCTAAATCTTGTAAACCCTAATCCCAAAATCAAATTGGGGATTTGGTCAATCTATCATGTTTAGTTCAATAAAAAGGATGATTATGATAATTTTGATTATGCAACTATTTAGAGATTCTTATTGCATATATTTATGATTATCTGATGTCGATCTAGTCAAAACGTTACCTTTCGATTAAGTCGAAACCCATAGCATACACGTATTCTTCGCGTTTTAGCTCAAAACCACAAGATAATTAGAGCTCACCCATTCAACTAAGTCAAAACCCACACAATTCAACCACTTTTACCAAAACCGTTATGCCCCAACCTTGGGCCACCTTGACTACTTTGAAAGGTGGTTCTGACAGATTCAAGAGCCAAATCATTCAGAAGGAACTCCTAAAGAAAAATTAGCCTTTCGACTGCGTCAAAAGGTAATACAGAGGTATTTTCAACCATATTTACCTACTGGAAGAATGTAAGCTACCTTCACCTATTCGAAAGGAGGTTCCGAAGGAATCACTTATACTTCAAACTTCACTTCGAGAAGTTGACAAGTTTTCTTGTTAACAAGCATAAAATTCATATTAAATCTCTATAAATCATCAACTTAAAGCATATAATCATTTAATCACTATAACATGGCATATAGCTTGCAAAAAAAAGGATTTATCCTTTAAAACTGAAATCATTATCAAAATATGAGATGGTAGTTATCATTTACCTTGGCCTTATGTTAAGAAGGTTGAGATTTTCCCTTAGATTGATTTCTTTAAGCTTTCTACTTGAATCCTAGCTTATCTTCCTTTAAATCTTCTTAATGGTGGCCGACCTAAGCTTAGTATTATTTTTGCTTAGTTTGTGAATGTAGAATGAATAAGGGAATGGAGAGAATGGAAGGGTTTAAGGTATAGGAATAAAAGCTATTTCCATTTTACCCTCATCATATTCCTCTTTCTTAATTATGTTTAGTTTCCCTTTTATTAACACATTCATTAGGGTATGGCTACTCCTTAATTTACAAATCCAAATCCCATAACTCTCTACATTATTTAATTTAATTTACCCAATTAAATAGTCTAAATAATATTAACTAAAATTAGGGTCATTACATTTTCGTATTTCACACTGTCTATTTTAATAAAAGTAGAAAAGATCATTTGTAACAATATTCCTTTTTGACCCCTGAATGTCAACACTAATTCATCCACAGTATTCATATGTCAAGCACCCACGTGCTGGAAAGATGAATTATTGGGGAAAATTAAAAGTAAATAGAACAAGAAAGAAGAGAACACAATATCAGAATCTCACAGCGGAACGATAACATATAGTATCAAAAGAATAGTACAGACGATTACTCCGATGCAGAAATTTTGGTGTTACAAACTATTATCCAACCTTTTCGCCTGGCTAAATTCGAGCTGATTAGATAGGCTAGACTCGAATTTCATATGGATTGACAAGTTAGATTAAAAATCACGAAGCCCAAAGATCGAGCACGGATGATAATATGGAGCAAGGACGAAGTGAAGGCAGAAGACGGATTCAATATAAAATAGAAGTATGAAAATATATCATCTACTGAAAATGGAAAGGATACGATCCATTTTCAATGATCATTAATGTATCATATCGATGTTACAATTCAACTCAATGGAAAACAATCCATATCTCAAAAGCTACAAGTCAAATAAAGATGAAACTTTGGAAACATCAATATACTGAAGAGTGGAGCCCACCATATCGATGGCATGCCAAAATAAGCCCATAGAATGATCCACACCAATCGTTACTGTTGGAGAATTGGGACCCATGATCGATAACATGACTTCTTTGGATCTAGAGACTCGGTTGTCGAAATTAAGATATTTCGCTGCCTTCCCTTATAAATATAGACTTGATTGTTCATTTAGGGGATCTTTACAATGCTTGTTTCTTTACATTTCTTTGTAACCCAAGGTTTTACTCCGATCCATCCTCCTATACTAAACACTTCAAGTATCTAATAAAGTTATTTTCTTCAAAGTGGACGTAGGCTTTCAATGCTTGAACCTCTATAAATCATTGTGTCTCTACTACATGCTTGTTTCTTATTGTTTTAAGTGCTTGTTTCCTCTATGTTCATTTTATATTTTTCGTTTATTTCTTTTCAAAACTTCTATTGCATGTTTATGCCAACTTTTTGTGCAAACATTTTGGTGCTTTCATTGAGAAAGTGATTCTTAGCCCTATTTTAATCCCTATGCTGCTACTGGATTGCATAAATCCCCTGAAGAGATCCATAATTATCTTCAAGAAGCTTATTCATTCTACTCAAATTTGCAAAAGTCTAAGGAAAGCTATCAAAAATGGTTAGGAACACCAGGTCTACTTCTAGGAACGCAGTAGGAAATGAGAACGCTCGCATCCAACAAGGAGGCTCGAGCAATCTGCTAGTGGATGTGAATGCTGCCAATCCAGTTGATGTCTAAAATCCTGCTGATTCCATCACAAGAGATAATTTTCAAAATCTGATGAGAGAGCTCATGGATAGTTGTCAATAGTTGAACCAGCAGATTCAAGCTAATATTGATCTAATGAATCAACTCAGGGATCAATAACATGGGAAAACTAGGGGAAGCCAACTCCCTATTCTGCTTCGGAATGCTCATCTTTATCAGATGACTATCATAGGTGCAGATGCTACAAAACCGATGGATTCCACGCTGAAACGTTGACCCGCCATTAGCCGACCAATCCAAATAGACCGATAACGATCGGTATCGATCCATCGGAAACAATTAGCACCGATCTAACTCTTGGAGGCAGGTCACGTGAAGTAGCGGGAAGAACACACATTAGAGATGTTACGATCGATTTGGATGTTGAAGTTTAGGTGAATGTAGACCGGTCTCCTCTCCAGAATAACTATGATGTGAGCATACATTAAGAGGATGTTTAGCCGAGAAGGCGTGGAACTACCTAGAGACATCGACCGACCATTCACACGAGGTGGAGCGTGACTACCACTTGGATCCAACTATCCAAACCGTCAGCTATGGTGAGATAACTAGTGAGGGAGAGCCAAGGCCTGACTAGGAATCTCGAGAAGCCATACTTCATTCACTAATAATATCTTACACATGGAGTATCCGCGGAGGTTTAACATGCCGTCAATGCCAGCCTATGAGAGAACAACCAACCCCAGGCAGCATGTCATGAAATATGAATGGATGATGGACTCAGCACGAGCTGATGATTCCATTAAGTGCAGGTGTTTTCCAATCAATCTTTCTAGCATAGCAATGAAGTGGTTCAAAAGATTGCCCCCAAAATCAATCTCTGGATTTGACGATTTGGAAACAAAACTTGTAGAGCAGTTCCGTATGCAGCAACTCGCCCCAAAGACATAATATCCCTATCAAGCATGATCTGGGCTACAGGGGAATCGCTGAAAGACTATTTAGAGAGATTTCATATAGCTGTCATAGAAATCAGTAACCCAAATGACCATTTAATATTGATGGTGGTGATAAGAGGGTTCGGAATCTAACTTTGGCGGTTGGTTAGCCGGCAAACCACCCGCGACACTCGAGTGTTTCTATGCAAAGCAAATTAGTATTTGAGGAATGAAGAAGCTAGATGTTGTAGGAAGAAAATTATTCTCGGACCGAGTGAACAGGGAGTGCAAATCAACATTGCAGTCGAGCAGTCCGGGGAGAGTCTCGGAAAAGTTTAAGTAAATGTTCAGAATAAACCAAATTAGCAAAAGAAAGGCGGTGATAGGAACCATGATCGACAGAGATATTCTGGAAGAGGAAAGCCAAGGATTGCAATGTATGATACCTACACACCATTAAATACATTTCTAGAGAACGTCTCTTTGTCTACTTGCAACACCATGCAGTACAGGAAGCCATCTCCGAAAGAATCAATGGAGAAGCAGAAGTAGACTGGAAAATATTATGGTTCCATGAATGCTATGGTCATGACACGAATGAGTGTAGGCATCTCCAGGATGTTATCGAGAAACTGATTCGGGAAAGAAAGTTACAATAATTTGTTAAATCCTCGCAAGATGGCGGCTAGGGGACATCTAACTCCAACCGAGGATAAGCGCCGCCTAGGGCTGAGAAGCTTGCGCAGATTGGTGGAAGGTTTGTGATCAATACAATAGTTGCAGGACCGCATCCAGCTGATAAGAGTTGGCATGAGATGGAGCGCTATGCCAGCGTGATTAAGCATATGAATTTTGAATGTTGTTAGAGTATAGAAGATGGAGCTCCAACAAAATAGAAATGTACAATGACAGATGACATTGTGTTTAGAAACAGAGATGCAGATAAGGTGGAGGCACCGACGATCGACCCAATGGTCATTTCGGTCATGACCGACCTCGCCTTAGTGGGGAGGATTTTGGTTGATTTTGGAAGGTTTGTAAATATAATTTTCAGAAAGGCTTATGACCAGATGAGGATAGAAGCCAAGGACTTGAAATCATCTAAAGCCCACATCCATGTCTTTAACAGTGTTGCGACCAAAGCTGTTGGGTATGTTGAATTACCCGTAGAGTTGGGAGAAGGTGACCGTAGAAGAGTGCGGATGCTGCCATTTGTTGTCTTGGATGTTGACTCTCCATACAATGCTTTTTGAGTCGGCTAGCCGTAGCTCTTGCTCCTTAGTGTTTGACTTCGAAGTTCTCAACTGATAACGTTGTTGGAGTTGTGCATAGTGATTAGGCGATCAGACGTGCCTATTATATAGCTGAATTGAGAGATTCTTAATGGAAGGACATTGGTAAGGGTGTGGATAAGTCTCTCTACATCCATATTGCCGAAGACTGACAATCAGCGCTTGGGCCTTAGCTCGAGCACCACAATCGGTTTTATGAAGATATAGATCCAAGGGATGACAAGAGGAGCCTAAAAAGACCAACGCTTCACCAGCTGAGTTGACAATTGACATAAGGTTCAGCCAAGATGACCCGTCACGGGTCTTAAAGATTGGATCACAGCTCAGCCCTCCGACGATGAAAGAACTTGCTGGATTTATTCGAGAGAATCTTGATGTGTTTGCTTGGACTCACTTTGACATGTTTGGGATCTCGCCTACCATTGCAAGCCACACACTAAATATCGACCCAGGGCATGTCTCTCGACGAAGCAGAAAAGGCGTAGCATGGATCCGAAGAGATCTTCTGCCCATAAAGAGGAGGCGGATAGACTCAAGGGAAATGGATTTATTTGTAATGCCCTCTACCCTAAATGGGTATATAATCCTATACTTGTGAGAGAAAGGCAAATCGAAAATGGTGAACATGTGTTGATTACTCGGACTTGAACAAGGCGGTCCCGAAAGGTAGTTTTCCCCTTCCAAGGATCGGCCAGCTGGTAGATTCAACCGCAGGACATGAATTGCTATCATTCATGGATGCATATCTAGATATAACCAAATCCCATTGCAAATCCCTAATCAGGTTCCCACAAACTTTGTTATCGATGTTGGATTGTATCGCTATATAGTAATGTCATTTGGATTAAAGAATGCTGAAGCAACCAATCAGCGCCTAGTCAACAGATTGTTTAAATATCAGATTTTAAAGACGATGGAGGTATACATGGATGATATGCTCGTGAAGTCACGAAACTCAAGTAACCACAATAAAGCCTTGGAAGAAATTTTCGATATCGTCCAATATTATAAAATGAAGATCAATCCTTTGAAGTATTCTTTTGGCATTACATTTGGAAAGTTCTTAGGTTTCATTGTCAATGCCTACGGAATCAAAGTTATTCCCGAGAAGATTCAAGCAATTTCCAACATCCAAGTGCCAAAGACCATCAAACAAATACAAAGCCTAAATGGGATGGTTGCCGCCCTTAGTCGATTTATTTCCAAAGCCACCAATAAATGCATTCCTTACTTCGATTTGATTGGAAGAGGGAAAATGAACTTTGAATGGATGCGGGATTGTAAAGATGCATTCCGAGCTTTGGTGAACCACCTAAAGAGACCTCCCATCTTGTCAAATGTTGTGGATCACGAAGATTTGTATATCTACTTGGCCGTATTGGTACATGCTATAAGTGCCGCACTACTTCGCAAGGAAGTTGGATCTAGAGACCGCTTTATTATGTTAGCAAACGATTAACAGGAGCTAAAAGGGACTATCCAAAGATAGAGAAATTAGTGTACTGCTTGTTGAACGCTTCATGAAAGCTTCGCCCCTATTTTCAGGCTTATCCTATCAACATTCAGACCGACTAGCTGTTACAATAGGTCCTACAGCGACCTGAGACATCTGAAAGGTAATTCAAGTGGAACATCAAACTAAGTCAATTTGACATTAGTTATCTCCCTCGGAGAGCAATCTTGTGATAGGCACTGGCGGACTTTATAGTATAATTCACTGCACAGGATGATCTCTCAGAGAGCAATCTTGGGATAGGCACTGGCGGACTTTATAGTAGAATTCACTGCACAGGATGATCTCTCAAAGAGCAATGGAGCTTCTATCTTTGATGGAAAATGTATACTTATGAAGCATCCAATGGTCATTATTTGGGAGCCAGAATCATGTTGATAACTTAGGAAGATCGGTCAATTTGCTGCGCTTTGAAGCTTGACTTCTCAATAACGAATAACGAAGCGGACTATGAAGCTCTGATCACTGGACTCAAACTTTCCAAATAACTGGGAATAAAATATCTTGAAATCTTTTGCGAATCACAGTTGTAGTATACCTAGCCAGGATAGATTACGAAGCTAAAGTACAACAAATCGCCCCGTACCTTCTCCAAGTCCAAGAGTTATTGACTGGTTTTGAGTATTATGACATCACACACATTCCCTAGGATCAAAACAAAGAGGCTGACTCATTGGAAAAGTTTGCTAGCACTAGGATGCACAATAGATAAGCTTGGTTCCAGTCGAAGTACTGGACGCTTCGAGCATAAACCAGATGGAAATCGATTGAGTACCAGAGACGAGGCCAGAAAAGGAGTTGTGGATGACTCTGGTTAAAGACTATTTGCTACAGGGAATCCTTCCTGAGCGATGGAATGAAAGGAAATAAGTCTTTCAAAAAGCTTTGCAATATATCATTGAGGAAGGAGTCATGTATAGAAAGGGTTTTTCCGTTACCCTGCTCCGGCGTATCGCTTACGATGAGATAAAGTGAGTCCTAAAGGAAGTTCATGAAGGTGAATGTGGCGATCACATTGGAGGGCAGACCCTTGTAAAGAAAATACTCCATTATGGATATTATTGGTCGACTGTCAACGTGATGCATCTAATTGTGCTAGGCGATGTGACAAGTGTTAGATGTATGCCAAAATTTTCGAGAGCTCCGTCGATGGAAATCACACAAATGGTCAGTCCATAGCCATTTGCTATATGGGGGACAGATATTATCGGTCGGTTCCATACCGATCTCTAAAGGTAGTGCAAAGTATGCCATCGTGGCAGTTGATTACTTCACCAAATGGCTGAAGTGGAACCTTTAGCCATGATCACGATAAAGAAAGTAATCAACTTCATCATCCGGAATTTTAGCCTTCCATGAACCATTATAACTGATAATGGAACCCAATTCCACAGTGCTGAATTCAAAGATGTCTACCACCAACATCATATTGAGAAAAGATTTGTGGCAATTGCTCACCCTTAAGAAAATGGACAAGTTGAAGATATGAACAAAATCATAAACTCCATTCTAAAGAAGTGTTTGGAAAAGGCTAGAGGCAAGTAAGTGGATGAACTCCCAACAACATTATGGGCTTACAGAACCACCCGCAAGTCTACGACTGGCCATATTCCATTCGACCTTGCTTACGTCTCCGAAGCCATCATTCCTGTTTAATTTGAAATACCTTCTCATTGAGGACTTGTTACGATCCCAGAACGAATAGGGATCTCCTCCTAAAATCTCTAGACTTTGTAGATGAGAAGCACGAAGAAGCAGATTTGAGGGTGGCTCACATCGACATCGAGTTGCCCGATACTACAACACTAAAGTCCGGCCAAGAACCTTTGAAATCAGCGAACTTGCCCTAAAACGGTTTTTCCTGCTCCATCACACATGAACCCTACTTGGGAAGGACCGTATGTCATTGAACAGAGGCTTGGAGAGGGAACTTTCAAGCTAGCGATTGTTGATGGCATCACTCCCAAGTGTGTTGAACAGCAAGCATTTATGACGTTGTTTCACTTACTTTATTCTTTTTCATTTAGTTGTATTCAATTTCTAAATTTATTTCAGAATTTGATTTTCCAAATATGCAATAAGACAAATTATGTTATTTCTTCCATTTGACAAATAAAATTTGAAATTAACTTCATATCTCTGATCACTATAGCATTACATATTAGATAGAGTACCCGACTAATTAATGTCGACATGGCCGAGCAGGTTCCTAAAGTTTGGAGCTTGCCGATTATATAAGTTCATGATCGAACTAAAAAAATGAGAATGTTCCAATCATTCATTTGATGATTCTCATTCATAACCTGATCGACAAAATATCTGATAAGGAATGGATGTGACTCGACCATTCAATAACCAAGTTAATCCCACCGAGTGATGAGACGGACATGACTCAAAAGCGATAGTGACACAACCGATCGCTTGCTGAGTCAAAATTGGACTGTGGCATAAATCAATCAATTAAGGAAAGTACCATTTGACTATTTTCTGAAATAACTCTATGTCCCCAGAGCGTGGGCTGGAGTATAAATACAGGTTGGGTGCGATTCGTCCATAGGCCAACTAACTCTTATCCTAAGATTACGGGTATGGGTATGAACAAAGAAGACGAGTGTGGTTCGATCACCCACTGCTCCATAAACTCCGACCTAAAACCGACAAGAGGAGTATAAACTCGCTAAAGATGGAGTTTGACTATCCACTATCTAACTCTGCTAACCCAAGACTACGGCAAGAGTATAAGCACACAAATCGTCGAATCCGATGGTGCAATACTAGAGCTCGAGCCCAGTGTTTGATACAATTTAAGTTAATGACCACATGGAAACGTTGAGTAAAAAGTTAATGGATGATTATTCGAGTTAACGAGCAACGAACAACAAGTACATTGAATGGAAAATTGATAGCTCAACTACTTAAACAAAATTCACACAAGAGTTTGACAAAAGTAGAAGAAGTTTATTTACAAAAGGTTGGAAAGTAAAATACAAGTAACCACAGTAAGAGAATCAAAAAACAAGGGCCGATCCCATACAAATTTGGACAACAAAAACCCAAAATACTTTAGAGCATGAGTGCCTGTGAAGAATCACTTCCTCATTGGTTTCCTTTTCTTCTTAGAATCGGGAGAGATTTTATTCGAGCTTTCTCCACTCCTCTTCTCCACTCTCTTCCCGCTTCCTTGGCCTTTAATCAGAGTAGACTGGGCTGACCTAGCATGTGCATCTTGGTAGGTTCTGGTTGAGGAGCGAAGGCCTCCATAGTTTCTTCAAGAAAAGCAATGGAGATGGGAGGGGGAATGATCTCCATTTTTTCTTGCTTGACTTTCACTTCGAGAGCAATGTTCGCCTCAAGTTTTTGTGCCATTTCTTGCATGGAGGGACCCAATAAGGATTGAGAAGTTCCAATAATCACAACAATGTCATATGTAGGAATCTCTTGACATGGATCGCTTTCTTCCCTCAATAAAGCATCCACCAAGTGCTCGTCGATCATAAAAGTTTTCTCTTCTATTACATTTTGGGCTGTTACCGAAGTCGTAACAGTAACGAACTCCGTCATTGGCACTTGAGATCCTGGTGAGATTCTTTGGGAAGAGGTGAAATTGCAGCTAGAAGATATAAAGTTGAGGAACTATAACTAAAAACATTTGATATATCGGCCAGTGACACTCCATCTTTTTGGAGGACAGGTGAGTTTAAGGAATATCTTCTCCAGATTGATATCCCATGTGAACCGGAGTGCAACCAGAACCTCCTTCCATAATTGGAGTGCCCACTAGATGTAGCAATATGTGGTTTCTCCAAATTGTAACCAAGCTCAATAGAAGGACCGATAGTGGTGCTAGAAATAGTTTGGGTTGCTAGATTCTAATCATCTCCGACACTGTGTGATATGAACCTAGAACCTTCACCAGCTTCATGTTGAGAAGTTGTGACATGGTCTTTTTGAGGTATAAGTGGGTTTCATAAAGAACTTTGGGTTCATCATCCAATAGAATTTCGACTTCCAGTCTCATCAAATCGATTTGTTCAGCGCCAAGAACCTCCTTCTACTCTTGAACAAGATGCTCCCAAGCGCGTACAAGATGGTAAAGGTAGTCACTCCGGAGCTACTCCAAATTTCTATAATTAAAGACATTGGCATTATAAAGAATGAGAAGTGAATCCAATTCCTCTATTACCTCCTTCCTGACCTTTTCTTTTGCAGCCTCCACTTCTCGTTTAACGAGGGCATCAATGTCTTTAGCCTTTTCAACAGTTGCGTCCCTTTCAAGCCTGATGGTAACCAATTCCTCACAAGCGTCCTAACCAATTTTCTACGCTTCTTCTTTGTCTTTGGATTCACGCTCGAATTTATTTTAATACTCAGCTGCACTTCTTTGAGTCGCATCCCTTTCTAGCACTAGTTTATGATTCTGATGATGAAGTGCTTCAACTTCGACCGAGTGCTTGGCTTTCTCATCTTCAAGCGCCTTGATGGCTGTCGCGGATTTTCTCTCGTTTTCTACCTGTAAGTTCCTTAAAGATTCTAACTCATTGGTTAGAGTCTCAATGATCTGCTTGTCTTAGGCCTCTTGGCATTTCAGTTTCTCAATTTCTACCGCTCTCTCCAAAGACACTTTGGAAATCCTCTCCGCCGCTTTCATCTACTCATTATACTGCTTGTGGATATCAGTCACACAGTCAGTAGTAGTTTGTTGGACTTTTTCAGGAACTTTCTTAAGATTAGGTACAAAGAAAAATCCATCAAGACATACATTTTGAAATTTTGACTTAAGTTGGGCCATGCAAGCGGCAGCATCGGCTTGTTGAGCTTCGGTGACAACTTGGGTGCCAGTGCTTTCTTTACTCGACCTCTGTTGGTGAACATCATGACGCCAACTATAACTTGGTTGCTAAGAATGGGATGGACCAACGGACTACGAAGAAACTGAAGTGAGGGGGGACCGTGGGAGCTGTCAATAGGAGGAACATCGTCATCGCAATTTTGTTGCCTTTCAGAATTTTTAGGGGGAGGAGATCTAGATCTGGACCGATATTTGTCACAGAAGGAGCTGTCTCTTTCACCTTTATTCTGATAATCATGGTCTCGGTTGGAGCGATAGCTGGGGTTATATTTTACGACCACTGCCTTAGCAATACAAGCCCGAACGAGAACTAGGATTCTGGCATGATATTTCCTACAGAGACCAAAACATGTACTTCTTCCTCATCATTGTTTATGCAAAGAAAGACAAAGAATGAATTAGCTCTAAGTATTGGAGGACTTGGAATAGGTGCATTACAATATTCTAAAGTGCGTGGGAATGTCCGTGTCCTTGTGTCCCTCCAACGGACCAGTTATCGAAGCTTTACTAGTAGGGGTAACATCTCTACCAGTGTTAGGAAGGATTCTAGCCCTTGCTATAGAGGGAGATTCTGATCCGCCGATGCTCATGTTAGTAAAATGAAAGGCATCAACATCGTCTGGTATTGGAAGATCAGAAAATGCCTCAAATGTTTCGTCTAATTGTTCCGACGGTTGAGAAGCAGACTGATCCGGAATAACTTGAGGGTCGATGGATAGCTTAGGCTATTCAAAGAGACGACTCATGGGGAACCTACACACAAGCTTCTTTCTTCATCTTTTTTCGAGAGCGGGGGGCTATGAAGTTTACGAAGATCCGTCCACAGCCCCAAAAATAGAACTTACGTCGTCGTCGAGATCATCACTCTTTTCTTCCGCTACTTCTTTATTAGTAGCCTCCTGAGCTCCCTAAATGGGGGCATGACGAGATTGGATTAATGGCCTTTATCACCATCCATATCCCGTTGTTCAGCCACCATAACTCCAGTTGTGACCAGTAGCCCTATGCTACAACCCCCTTCCTTCAAGCCGTAGGTAATGAAAAGTTCATCAGTAAGGAGATTTTTGATATCTATATCTTCTGTTGGAATCCTTTTTAGCATTGAGACCACGTCTAAATATTGTTTCCCATCAGTTCATGGATAAGAACTTGCACAAACCAGCAAAATTGCTTAGTTTAAGATACGACCTGGATACAAGAACTCAAAAAATTGAGAAAAGAGTAACACTTACATCCTTCTGACTACCGTTTGGCTTAGCCGAGTGGGCAGTGGATATAAAACCACTCGCTTTTGAAGGCACTCAGCTTGCTCCAAGTACTAGTTAGGATCTAGTACTTCTTGGCCGACTAGAGGAATGTAAATGAAAGGCTTCCCATTCGATGCTTAAAGGTGAAAAGAAATCAAATGTCTTCAAGAGTTGAAGGGAGAAATAAAAATTCCATAAATGCCATGTAGGTATAGTTAAGCAAGACATAGCCGTTTGGATGCAGTTGTGATTGTGCTAATCTCATATGATGTAACATTTATCGGATGAATGAGTTAAAGGGTGGGACGCATCGTGCCTAACACATGAACTGTTGCATGCAGTGAACTCATCTAGGGGATATGAGCTCTATCATCCCAAGTCCGGACTCTCCCGTCGTCAAATGGAATCCCATGATTGGCACAGATTCTACAAAGAGAGGCTTCATTGATCTTCAAAGCCATAGAATCCTCCAGATCTTCCAAAAGTATAGCGTCTTCTAGTGTATCAAGATCAGGCTCTATCGCTTCTGCTGAAAGAACGGGAACACAGAGAAGAGGTCGAATGATGGATAGGAAATTTTCAATTGTTATACTTTATGACAAGGGGCAAATTCATCAAAAGCAGTTGCGGAGCTCGATTTTTCAATCATACTGTTGTGCTGTGAAATCGGTTCAGAATACGTGGCAGCTAAACACCCTGAGCATCTAGAACCTATGACTATTAAACTCAGTAGATAATCATCATTAGAAAAGATAACCGGTTTTCCCACATACAAAGTGTGTGCTAGTGCTAAGTGATGTAGTGCCATGCAATGCAATAAAAATAATTCAAAATAAAAAAAATGATTATGACAAAACTCCGGGATTCGAATCGGAGTGACAGTCATTACTGAATGTCTCAACCGATCTTCTACATCAATGGAAGGGTTTGATCTAGTCATCAGGATCAGTTCTTGGCATGTTGAAGTTTGAGTTGTATGTTTGAAAGTGGATGAGCTTCTGAAATTTATCCAAGGCATTGGTAACAAATGTACATATGCAAGGAATTAATCAAGTTCGTTCCACTATAAAATTGTCATACATCTAATATGCAGTTCATTTCATATGCAAGTCATGTATGCCCATTTAAGTATTCAAGGCCGAAGCTCATCATAAAGTTTAGATTGAAATTCGAGGGTTCTAAAGCATGTTTGTCCAAGATTAATCAACAACCGATCTAAAAAATAATATTCGATCGATCAATTATAATGCCTGCGATCGATAGATTCTTCGCAACCAATTCATGACCGATCGTTCTCCAACCTTCAACTTCAGTGGGAGTGGTAATGGTTGGCATATCAAAAAGGCAGGTCGACCAACAGAGATGTTTGCAAAATGAGAATGGGTTGGATCGGAGGGCTCGGTGGATCGATGTTTGGAGGAGAAGATGAAAATGGTTTTTCCTTTTCTTTTTTGATTCAAGTAGTAGCAACGAAAAATGAAACGAGGTAAAGGAAATAATATAAGCACGTGGGTATACGTATGAAGGATACGATACGAACCATCGAAATTTATAGTCCAATGGAGGCCCAACCGATAAACGGTCAGATACGATAGTTTTATGATGGCCTTAAGCCGACCCATTCTTCAAAACCTACAGTTTGCTCAGATAGCCAAGCTAGGAAATGATTGGGCGAGATCATTTTGTGATGGATTCATGCTGATCCATCCCCAAGTAAAAAAAGGAAAGAAAGAGAAGGGGGAAGAACGATCGAACCTGACCCAATCTCAAAAGGGTTTGGCCCGATCCATACTAGAATTGGATCAAGTACGGTCCATTTACCTGATGGATTCGTGCCAATGCATTTCAACAAATAGGATAAAAATGAAAATGATTGAATTTCATTCCACCAAATTGGCAACAACCCGTGAAGTATAAATGCATTTGGGGGCCAACAATAAGAACGCGCACGTGCACGTGTGCATCCTAAAAATTTGATTTTTTGAAATCGACAAAAATTGAATTCTCACCAGGAGTTATCAGAGAAAGAGTTGGATTAGGAGACAGAGGTCCAATAGATCAATGCAACTGGGAATGACTATTAACTGGTAAATAACAATTCAGAATTTATGCCATTGGAAATTCAATCATCATGTCAAGCAAAAAGGGATACAACTCTTCAAGGAATGTGATTGATCGAAGGGTTGGTAACTATTCAAAGAGCTGAATGAATTCTTTTCCAATGACTCCGCCTTGAATCAATTCAAAGCACTTCATTTTGAAACAAGATGTACTTTAAGGGGGCAAGTATTATCCATCCTTTTGGCATGGCTATATTCTAATTGATTAAAAAAGCTAGACTCGACTGTCATAGGGATCGACAAGTCAGATTAACAATCACGAAGCACAAAGATTGGACACGGATGATAATATGGAGCAGGGGTGAAGTGAAGGTAGAAGATGGATTCAAAAGTAGAAATATGAAAATACACCATCTGTTGAAAATGGACCGAGTAAGATCCATTTTCATCGATTATAGATCATACAATATCGATGTTACAGTTCAACTCGATAGAAAACGATATATATCTCAAAATCTAAGTCAAATAAAGATGAAACTTTAGGAACATCAATATATTGAAGAGTGGAGCCCACCATATAGATCGCACGTCAAAATAAGCCTGTAGAACAATCGGTACCAATCACTATTGTTGGAGAAGTGAGACCAGCGATCGATAGCATGACTTCTTCTGAATCTGGAGACTCCACTGTCGAAATTTCAAGAAGGTATTTTACCGTCTTTCCCTATAAATATAGACTTGATTATTCATTTGGGTGATTTTTATGCTACTTATTACTTTACATTTCTTTGGAACCTAGGGTTTTATCCTAATCCATCCCCTGTACTCAACAATTTAAGTGTCTTACGAAGTTATTCTCTCCAAAATGGACGTAGGCTTTCAACGCTGAACCACAATAAATCGTTGTTTCTCTGTTACTTGCTTGTTTCCTATATTTTCATTTTACATTCTTCATTTATTTCTCTTTAAATCTTCTATTGGGTGTTTGTGCCAACTTTTGGTGCAAACATAAACCTAAGTATGATTATCATCCTGAACAATTATAACTTCATGTCCTCACAAATGCTGATATGTACAATATAGTAATGTAGCATGAATAAAAATACTATGGTAGCTAAAACATCCAGCTCGTCTTCTCAAGCTCTAACCAACATCAATGAAAACTGCATTTCTCAATATACTCGACAGAGTATGCAAGGAATTTAGAAAAACAAAAATCAAGCGTCAGACATAAGTCTGATATGAGAAACTTAAGAAATATGTAGCTAGCACATAATAGTAATTTTGAGATTGCATGGAATGCCATAATGATTATTCCTACAAAAGAACCACCATCTAATAAGTACATAAGGTGATCTAATAAATAATGTTTAGGGTGAAGAATATAAATATATAACATAGTCGAAATGGTTACATTGATTAAATTCAACAACATATTAGAGGGCACAATCAAAAGCAATAAGGAATGTTCACGTAATGGATTTTCCATAGAGATCCCTTCGGACAAGCCAAAATCTAATCTCCATGCACAAGAATAAGAAGTTACCTTCCAACCGCCGTATATTTCTAGATAAAATTAATCATAAGGAAAACACAACCGGCCCACAGCCCGAACGAGCGAACCCAAACCACTTGGAAAAAGTACCATCAACTCCCGTGCACAACATCAATAAGCATGCTTTAGATATGGAGTTGACATACCCTATCGAGGGAATGCAAAACTCTAGATTGTGTAGCCTACTTTGTCTTTAACCATTTCTGATGTCGATGTTATGTTCGACATCTTTCACACGAGTCTTCATCACTCGAACATAATACGAATCCACAATTGGATTCCCACATCTTGAACAGATCTCGAAACTACATATAGATTCTAGCATCTCGAACAGATCCACTTTCAAGAGATTGAACATGTATCTCAGTCTGGAAGTGGTTTTCGATAAGTAAAACACTTATCAATCCCGATCTCTTCAAGACCGAATTGATGAATTTAATCACTTAATGATAAGGAGAATAATCGCATATCGAAACCAAATTTCATATACTTATCATATTTTTGATATTTTTCATCTCACAATATCCCTCGGTCAAGAGTAAAGTCGGTAGGTTAGATCTTTATTGCTCATATCCCTACTTGAACATCAGTTTTAACTCCCACAGATGGGCAGGCCGACTTTATCGGCTTTTAGTGCTAAGTTTGCAACTAAATGTTTTCCATAAACGAGTAAACATATAAAGCACAATCAAGTCACATAAAGCACAATTAAGTCACACAAGCGCCTTCCAATCTCCTTTTTTTAACTAATCTTTTATTAATTAAAATCTCTTTTATTAGAAAAACTTCTTTTATCTACTAAAACATCTTTTATCAATTTATGCTATTTATTTGTACTCTTATCAATACTTTAAAAAGTATTTGTATACTTATCTCGAATGGTATAAGTATATTCACAAATTATTAAAATTATTTCTTACTTTAAACCTTTGCTTTTTCTATCTTTTCCCAAAAGGTTTCTTACTTGTAATTTCCTTCAAAACATCCTTTTAAGGACCTATGTACTTGCACAAATCCATTCAAAAGGTTTAGGACTAATGTTATCTAAACATTGTCACTGCAAAGCCGAAACCGTTTCACTTATGTTTATTTTTTAAACATTCTTTTAAAGATCTATTTCCATTAATAACTAAAATAAAAAAGGATTAAAGAGTTATGTTATTAATACATTGTATCAACAAACCCAAAACCATTCCATACTTATATTATCTTTAAAAACATTTTTTAAGATCTAAGTTAATAACTGGTTAAGTCCGAAGTTGATTAACGACTACCTGCTTAAAAAATGATCGCTTATAGAAATCACGATTCATATACTTAATTCATTTTCGACATTCAAACTTAATTATTCCTTATCCAACAGTGAAGCCAGTTAAGTTAGAGTGTTGGTTTATCAGCCTTGCCTAGACACTTCATTATTGAATCTCGCAAATAGATAAATCTACCTCATCGGTTTTTAATGTTAAGTATAGTGTTAATGACTTTAATAAAATAGTAGTAACATATTTAACACATTTTCGACATTTTCGACTTAACTATTCCTCCGCCAAGAGGAAATCTATTTGGTTAGAGCTCTATTGCTCATATCCCTACTCGACGTCAATCCTAACTCTCACAAATAGAGAGGTCTATTTCGTCGGCTTTTAGTGTTAAGCAAAGTTAACTGCTTCTCTAACAAATAAGTAACAACATGATAAACACATTTTCGACATTCCAACTTAAATATTTCTTGAAAAAGAGGTAAGCCGGTAGGTTACAGCTCTATTGCTCATATCCCTACTTGAACATCAACCTTGACTCTCACAATAGAGAAGTCTACCTCGACGACTTGTAGTATTAAGCCTAGCCAATTACCTTTTTCAAACTTATATATACTTTAAAAATACTTGTAAATTGGTTTTAAATATCTATGTAAAATATTACTTGAAAAACAACAAATTTATAATTTGATGAAAATTTTATATTATAAAACCACTTACCTTAAAAATACATGTATAATTTTTAAAAATACATTTAAACTTAAAACCAACTTTGAAGTACTTTACAGTAGATTAGAAAACATCTTTAAAAATATTAGAGAAAAATACCAAATTTGAATATCATTTTTAAACATTTAAAACCACAAGCAACTTACCATAACATTTATAAATGCTGTTAAAAGTCCTTGTTAAAGAACACATTAAAATGCATAATTTTTACGACTAGTTTTAACAACTTTAACAAATGATTTAAGAATTGAAATTTTTATATCAAGTACTACCTTAGAGTACTTAAAAACCATGAAAACAAACCCTGAGAATATCCTCCAACTTCTTTATAAAAATCCCCAAAAAATGTTATATTTACAAAGTATATTTGCAACCACATTTTTGCTTCAACTTTCAAAATTTTGATTCACAATTTCTATAACTTTCCAAACCATTTATTTACTATATAATACACCTAAATATATATTAAGAACAACCATATCAAATCATCATAAGTTAAGTTCATAAATCTTCACTTTATGCAAGTTAAAGTTAAGGACATCGAAGTGCACCTATAGCGACTATTCTCGCTTCAAACACTTTCAAACATACTTCAATTCAACATACAATCCAAACAACCATTTAAACATCAAGTTTAGGCCATACCACATGTTTAAGAGTGTAATAAAAGTAATGTTATGTAATATAAAGTTTTCAATTGCTTTCAAAAGTAAGAGGGGTCCAAAGTTTATAACTTCAATTGGTTAATGTCACTTTAACTTTATATTTCAAACACACAACATATATATGCAATATATATAAACAAGATAGCGAGATAACTCACTTAGATCAAAGATAAACAGATGCTCAAGCATAACCAAATTTAATAACACTTCCTACCATCACTTTGCAACCACTTCCCTTCATCCTTCTAGCTTTAAACTTGCTTTTTGCCTCTCCAAAACCATAATTGCTCACGGCCATCTCTAGAGGGGGGAGCATGGTTTTGCTTCTTCCAAATCTAACTAGGTAGAAGGTGTTGAAATATTATCCTATGGCTTGTGACAAAGTTTGAGTGGATAGTGAATTGATTTGCAAAAAAATTCTTTAGAACTTTAGAGAAGAAGAAGACATTAGAGGAGTTTGCTTGTAGCCTTTTGAATTTATGATTTATTATCAAAGATATGTCTCTCCTTATATAGGCTTTATATGGTGTTTCTCAAGCTTGTTATTACCCCACTTTAAGTCATGGAAGCCTTACCTCCACACATGCCCATCACCTCTCCTTTACACCTCTTTCTTTGAGCAAAATACTTAAATACCCTGAACATGTTAATATCTATTATCCTTTAGGAACTTATAGAACATTCCATTTTATTTACGAATCAAAGTATGTTAGTTAGTTTCTAATGTGTTCTTTTTACCATTAGACAAGTGTAAAAAAGTTCGAACAATTTATATTGAATAAGATTGTTTGTCGATAAACCGATTTTTGATCGCATTATCGATTTTTCTTCGAAGAATATATAATTGTAAATAATTTTCAAAAACAAGTTTACCATCATTACTTATGATTTAAAATGGGGTCAACAAGGTTATTAAATCATTTTAATAGCATTTAATCAAAGATTAAAATATTTAAATAGTTTAGATATTTAAATACGAAGTGTTCGAAATTTCAAGTTGTTACATAATTCCTTATAATTCCAAACATAACACAATTCCACTTTTTAATAGTTTATGGAAAATTACAATGGTAACATTTCCTCCTTAGGGACGATATAGTTCTAATGCATTAAAAATGCATAAGTAAATATTTTGTGGGATTTAGCATATATGTATATCTGAAAACCGCTAAATGTAGGAACTAGAACATTATATATGGAAATAATACTAATCCCATTTATCAATTAAATAAATGTGGAAAAGTAATAGTTAATAAATAAATAATAAGCGCTAAAATACAAATAAGGTGATGAATTAAAGAATTAAGGAAGTTATAGCAGTCAAGTTAATATGGGCATTAATTGAAAGAAGCAGTAAATGACACTTATTGGAAGTAATGAAATAAAATATGTTCATAAAGTAAATAAATGAATACTGGTAAATAAACTTTGAAAGCGTAACAGTTTCCACTATGAAATTATATGGCCTCAATAATTCATTCGTGATGGGTCTGAATTAGTGGGCCTAGCCTAATATTTAGATTTATTTTAAATGATTTGGTTTAGTGTAGATAGGGATGCAAGGTCAGTAAAGTTACACAACGAAAGTCCACCCTCCGCAAGGCGCTACCAGCAGTTATGTATACGTCTTACTGATGTAGGAAATATCCAATTATAGGACCCATAGGAATATACGTTTGTGCATTGGTTAGGGGAATATACCAAATGACATTTTCCTAAAATTTGAAGTATTAAATGGACAATTGGACCTGCTTTAATTCCAAGTCAGAGGCAGTAAGTAAGCAGATGGACATTTCCTTGCAGGCAAATCTAAATAGGATGGTGGTTGGGAGCTCGGCATTATGCTTGCATTATTGGTACCGATATTTGAGGAGTAGGGCTGGAAACATAGGTCGAGAGCACTATTGATCCTATGTAGTTGTTAACAAAGATTTGGGTTACGCCTGAATGAACTACACTTCCTACTGGTGTAGGTTCCGTATGGGATATGCAATTACCTCAAACCTTGGTTCTTTTTGTTAGGGGATGGGCTAGTTAACCCTTAGATAAATCTTTGGAATGAATTAGTAACACGGGTGATTAAATCACAATGTCATTATTGTGCACCAATAGGAGGTTACTCGATGTACGCAGGCCATTAGGCTTAGACATTATTTGTGAATTCCCAGCATGGTTCATAGTTATGAACACTAGTGGGGAATCATTTGATGTATGTAGGATTAGGCTTAGACATTGACGTGTTCTGACCCCCTCTTCATTACAGCCCACGGGATAGATTTAAAAGGACGTGGCACTGATGTTAGGCGGGAACGGTAAGTGGAGAAGTCTTCTTATTCATGCTCTGCACCAGCAAGGCAACTAGAGACCCAATGAATAATATTGGTTTGAAGGTAGAAGCCTTAGTCGGTATATATGTTTTATTTATGTTTTACTGTTACGCTATGAGTTCCTATAGATAGCTTTCTGACATGCTTATTTTTATTTAAGATCACCAACACCAACGATCCGTATTTTGATGGACTTGGGCTTTCGATTTAGTCAAAAAGTCGGGTAGGATGCGGGTAGTCACATTCTTGCTAATCCACCATTAATAAAACTTTTTAAGCTTTTAAAGTCTTCGTAAGTTTCTTTGAAAACTCTTCACTACTTTAATTAGTAAGTTTATTTCCCCTTCCTTTTAATTTATTGTCATATTAAAATGCTTTTATTAAGACATGCCTATGTTTTGATTATTTTTTTCTTTGTTGCTTTGGTAATTATTGAAAGTTCGAGTAACTCATTGATGGAGGAACCTATAAAATATGCATCGATTAACATTGACTAATCAGAGTCGAACTATTCCAACCACCTGAAAAATTCAAAAACTTGCAAATTAAATTACTAAACCACCCCTCTTCATTGGGAATGATAAGCCTAGGTAGTATCACAAGTCACTTCCCGCGATCATTATTATTAAATAAGGAAAACCCATTTTAAGTTAGTTGGGCCACATGACCTTTGATAAAGTTAGGTTTTGCTTAAATTTTCTCATATGTATAATAAGCCAGCCCACACTTCAAAGCCCAGCCCATTTCACGACGCCTCATTCTCAATTTAGCCCCATACTCAATCTACTCAGCAACATTCCAAGGCTAAGGCCAGCCAACTCATTTGACTAGATATGGCTCAAGCGTGACCCTAATTTTAGCCCTTAGCAGCCTCGTTTCATCATCCTAAAACTGTCTCGGCATATCCCTTGCATCTTGGTCCTTAGTAGTGTACAACTTGACACAAAAAGTGTAATTAAAGGCCAATCAAGCACAACACGGCTCGGTCCAAGACGACTCCGCTCCTTTATGATCGGCCCACTAAACGCCGCGAACATCCAATCTGCCTCCAGGACATCTCATTCATTCAACAACACTCCAAGCCTATTACCGGATAGTACAACTTGAGATGGTTTCAATAACCAAAACTTTAGACAGGGCTAGCTCAAACGTGATCCACCTTTGGCCTGATGTCATCAAGCTCGCCTACGATCAGTTCCAAGCAGCCTGTCTTACCACTCTACTGCCAGCCCAACATGCTCCTTCTAACTTTGTCCTTAGAAATGTTTAGTTGTCCTTAAATGTCATCAACAATAGACCAGCCAGTACAACCCGAAGAAAGCAACTCATCCGCCTTACCACATAGGTAAGTAGAAGTAAAAGACAAGCTGTATAGCCAGTTATGCTAGATATTGTAACAATTCAACCAAAAGCATACCTACTCCTATAACATGTCGTCAGCATTAAATGCAATGCATGCGCCTAGTATGAAATATCACTCAGCATTTCCCTCAGCCACTTATCTCATCCCATTTTTAAACTTATCGTCCATCGGCCCAAGTGACCAAATCAACGTTCAAGCATGATTAATGTCTTTTTTATTGTGTAATCGTTGACATCCATTATTTACTGTTACCACTATAAATACCACAAGCCATGATTCTTCAAAGGGTTGAAAAACTAACCCTCTACTCTGAATTTCTCTCATAGCAAATCAAAGCCTTAAGCTCTTAAGATAGTAACTTTTTAGTATTAAGTGCTTTATTTCTTATTATTCTCTTGTAATTTCTTATAATTATAAGAGAGAAACATAGTAAGAGATCTTCATACTGGACATAAGCAAGCTTGCCAAGCCACTATACATTTTTATATCACTTACTTTAATTTGCCTGTTTACTTCCTTATTTTACATTTTGAAGTCTACTGATTAACAAGAAACATTTGCTTCCACGAATGCGTTAGTCTAATTTTGAGGTTGGTTATCTATTAGTCAATATTTTGACGCTAGAAGGAGGGCCTCTTAAATGATTTCTCTACATTTTCTCCTCCACACTCTTTTCACATTTCACCATGTCAAATCCTACTAGTGAGAAAGAGCTTATTAACTCTAATGAAATTGAAACTGGTGGTACAACGGTCGCCATTGTTGCTAGTCCCATCCGCAGGCTTAGCAATGGCATGTGGCGAAGTATGCTCCAAAGCTTGACCAACGTGGGAACTTTGGCTAGTGAACTGAATGAATTGAGGACAAGGTTGGATGCCTAAACAACTGTGCATTTCGTTCCATCACCCCTTTCGCGGTTGAACTGAATCCTCTTCAACCTATCCCTCCCAATGCTTATTACCTCATGAACACTACCGAGACCTAACATAAGGTTGTGCTTAAGACACCTACCATGGACGTCCATGTCCATCCAAGAAGATATTCTACACATGTGCCAAGTCTATTTATCGACCTTGACCCTGAGATGGCCATGCATAGGGACCCAAGGCATCGCCCCTGTTCTTCAACAAAACAATACTCGGTTTTTGAATGATTCTACGTGGCAAATGTAGCTAAAAATTTAAGGTATGGATGTCTTGGCGGTGGTTCCCACACCGTCGGTAGGGAGCAAAGGGTCCTATAAGTGCATTTTCGTTCCTATAGAGGTGCAGCTAGGCCTGGATTAAGAGAGGGACGGGTCGGTCATTCGCGGTTGCCCTTTCTGCATAGAGAAAGGAGCTCTCCTAATCCAGCTCATCATCGCCATCAATACTATCCTTTCAGTCATCGATCTCCCACTCCACCAAGACGTCGGTTGAGTCAATAGCTGATAATTGCACAAACCATCCCATAACAAGAAGATGCTGGCATCAGGGAGGAAATGAACGATCCTTTGCTCATGGCTTAGCAGAATGCACGGCCGGAACATCTAAAAAAAAGTTTTGATGACGAGAATCGTAAGCCTTATTATAGGGATATCTTGAACACTTACATCCATAGGTAGTATGTCGTGCTTCCCATTGATAAGTATGATGGGACTGCTGACCTTTTTCGGTCACATAACCACTTTTAACTCCATCATCTGTACCAATTAATTTTCCAACCAGGCAAAATGCTTTTTCTTCCCCTCCACTCTCACATGACCAAACACCCGCCCGTTCTTGCATCCACGGTCAAGCAATATCGGTTCTTGGGCCTAGCGATGTGTAAATTTCAAGGCTAGGTTCTTTACTCCAAAGATCCATGTTATGATGGCTAGTGAGCTTGGCAATATCATGCAGGGTCCAACCTAAAGTCTTTGGTCATATGTCAATCGCTTCAATAAAGAATCCACCTGAGCTAACGGCACTGACATAAACAGCCTGGTCATGGCCCCTTACTCGAGGGTCTGGTATAAATCAATAATGTGGAGGGAGCTTTAGAAGCAGCCAGTGTTGGGGATGCGGATTAAGGATCTTAAGGCAGAAATAACACTAGAGGGGGGTGAATAGTGTTTTAAAGAATATATGAACTATATGACTAAATTAAAACTTTCAACACAAATCTAAACAGAATTCTAACACAGAGTGATCACAGAACATATAACAAATGCATATAGTAAAGTAAAGCAAGTAAAAGGAAAGAACACACCGGATTTTATACTGGTTCGGAATCCTCCTACATCCAGTCCTGCACCAAGGCAATATCCTTGTACAGATTTTTGTAAGCCAATATCCAAATTACAACCCTCAATTTCTAAGGCCTTGAGGAACCCTCCTATCTCCGAGTCTGGGGTAAACTCTCTTGATTTACGGGACACAAGATCACCCTAATACTTTCTAATAACAATCCTTTTGAACGGATAGACTCTATGGACTTTTTGAATACAAATTAATCCTATAACTCTGAGTAGCACTTTGATCTTTAGTAGAATGATGGAGAATCAAATAGAGAGAGTATCTAAATGATTTTCTATTGAGAATTTGGTAGAATGATGGCACGATCTTGAAAATATGAAGTTTAATGGATATGGAATGGTGGAGAAGAAAGAGTGAAGAAAATAAGAAAGTAGTTATTAAAAAAATTCGTTTTGGAAGCCTTTATATAGATGCACAACAGTCATAACCATTGGCGAAAGGTTTTTGAACGAATGGACACTTCTTTTGAAATTTGAATTTTGAATCCAACTGTCAGCATGTCGACATGGGGTATCCCTATATGTCGACATCCCTCAGTTCAAAATTGTAGAGATGTTGTTTTGTAAAAGCATTTGAATTTAAAACAAGTTGAAACTTCTCTGAAGCAAAATAAAGTGTTTAAACAATATTTTGAGATAGAGAATGAATATAAAACATTATTTTAAATATATATATATATATAATTGATATAGACCGTCAATTATATAAGTAATATTTAAAATCAGAATAAGTTTTGATGTTTTAAAAATAGAAGTTTTTAAAATCAGAATGGAGGAATATTTTAAGGCTAAAACAAAGTTTAAAACATTTTTGAAAACATGATTTTGAAAGCTAAAACATTTTGAAAAACAGATTTAAAAATTTTTTGAAAAATCTATTCAAACTGAAATTACAAGAACCTTCCTACAGAGCTCCTCCATAGGACTCGAGAACTTGTACAAAGTAGTTTAAATGATTTTGATTTTCGTGGGTTTGTAAGCCACTTGTCGTAGGTTTGTAAGCTACTTGTCGTGAGTTTGTAAGCCACTGGTTTCGATAGAAATTGGGTTCCATCCCAGAAGAAAATTGAAAGAAAGATGAGAGTGCTATTATGAAGTTTTAACAAAATACTAGACACTTATCTTGAGATCTTGAAATCTTGATTCTCTAGAGTCTTGAATTTTGAATCTCTAATCTTCATCTTGATGCTTGAGTCTTTATACTGATCAGTCTTCGATAATACTTGCATATACTTCCTATATACATACATATATATATATATATATGAAAATGTTAGTATATATTTTATAAAATAAAGTATAATAATTATATAAGGTTGTTGTCATCAAAACATCATCAACTCAGTTCCTAGCAATCTCCCCCTTTTTGATGATGACAACCTTTATTTATAAAATATTCTTACCATACCATAACTTCCCCTTACTCCGTGACTTCTTCTTAAAACTACAACTCCCCTTTATTCCATGACTCCCCCTTACACCAAGCACATATATTTTTATAACTTTCTCCCCCTTTGTCATCAACAAAAAGGAATAAAAGATTTACCTGTTCTAAAGTATATATAGAATAAAAGTGTAAGTGAACGTGTAAGTGATCAAGTGTGTGTGCATATATATAAGTGTAACTTAACAATCAAATCAATATCATACATAGCAAACCAATCATGTATAGTATATGGAGTTATATACAAACCAAATCCAAATCAAACTTAAGTAAATAATCCAATCAAATCCTAATCAAATCTAAATCAAATCAAATCAAACAAACAAACAAACATACATAATGATCAGGCATTCCTTGGAACTTCCACCCATCCATCTTCTCCAAAGATAGGATCAGTTTTGATAACATCCCAATTATCTTTGTCGAGAGTGACTGGTGGATTTGCTTCGGGTTCGTCTTTGCTAAGGCTTGAGATCATCCAACGAAGTGCGTCGAAGTATTTCTCTTGCTCTTTGATCATCTGCATTTGGCTTAATTCTAAGTGCCTTTGATTTCTAAGCATAAAAGAGAGAATATTCTTGAAAGAAGTAAGAGTTTCTTCAAGATTTTCACTTAAATTCTTAATTGGAGAAGCCATAATTTAAGAAATAAGTTGAAGTATGAGAGGAGATGAATACAAATGGAGGTAGAGAAGTTTTTCTGGAAGAAATAGGTATTTATAGGAGTTATTGGCGTTCAAAATGAATTGTCACTTGGTGGTTACAAGAATTTGAAGTTAGAAATTGTAACTACTTTTTGACTGTTATATGTCGACATGGGGGATGGGGCATGTCGACATGGTTTAGACAGAATGACCAAGTTGAGTTATTTTTGATTTTTAAGTTTATTTTTATACTAGTGGACCTATATAAACTTAAAATAAATAACTATCAGAGATATATAAAGCTGGAAAACAGAGAATAATATAGCATTACTTATATTAGTTAATATTACATAATCTTAACTAAAAAAGTAGAAAATACAAAGATAGATAAACGATAGCTAGAGAGATAATGGCTAGGATTAGTTTGATGAAGATGATGATGAAGACAAGCCGTTTCCTGCCTATCTTCCCAAAGAACTTGTCGATCTTGTTGGATATTTTATCCATTTTCTTGCTAATAGATCTCTTAAGAACCTTTTGGTTTTGGGCAAGTATCTTTTGGTTCTTGAGTATGGTTTTGTTGGATGGATTGGCGGGTGTATGTGGATACTCTATACTTTCCAAAGAGGTTTCTTCATCTTCCTCTTCTTCTTCAATTTCCATTCCTTCCCCTTCTTCTTCCTCTTCTTCTTTCTCTTCTTCCATCTCTTCATGAGCAAGTCTCTCTTCCTTTTCGGCAAGTGTTTCATATGGTTGAAACATGAGTGGGATTTTCATAAGAGAAATGTTCCCATGATTGAACACTTTTCTACTTACAAACTCTTCCTTTTTAACATCCACACCAAAATAATTGAAAATCCGAGTAAGGTAAATTCCATGATAAAGAGTGTTTTCTCCCATATTAAAATTTTTGAGTCTTAACTCATCCAAAATAGTTTGTGCCCAATTAATATCATATTTTCCAAAAATAGAAAAAAGATCTTTACACACTTTTGAGGTGGGATTATTGTAGTTTCCCGACCTAGGAATAATTGTGTGTTGAATATGAAGGTTGACAATTCTTGCTTTTGGACGGAAAAAGCGATTCTTAAAATCCATGTGGTCATCGCTTTCAAAAATGTGATGAAAAGTCTCTCGATCGGTTTCATTGATTTGAAATCCCGAGAGATTCATACCAGTAGATTTGCAACCCAAAATAGTACCCAAAATATCGGAATCCAAAACAATAAGTGTTCCTTTAACACTACTCCAAATTTGATCTTCATTTCCATTATAAAATCCACGATTTAGGTTTGCATAAAACATTTTGACAAGGTTTGGATAACAAACGAAATCATTTTGCTTGTTATCAATCAAGCTAAGAATGGAGTTTTCTTCAAAAAGTTAATCGATTTCATAAGAAGAAAAATCATCAAAAATGGCAAATTTTCCTGTATTGACTTTACCATAGTTTACATAGTTTATGTAAGCTTTGATAGCCTCCGGGTCATTGAAAAGATCATTTTTGATGGATTTGGGCAGCCTCATAGTTGATGGGTTACTTGAGGAAGCCATTGATGAGTGTTTGAGAGGAGTAGAAGATAATGAAGAAAGTTTGAATTATGAGAATAAAGTGAAAAGAGATGATAAGAGAAGTATATTAAATAGATTCTCTAAAGTCATGTTCTCTGGTCAAGAGGTGTCTTTTCAGAATTTTGAAGTAAGTGAAAAGGTGGAGGGAAATTCAAAAGTTTGAATTCAAATTTTAAAATCAAATTTCTGAGAGGCATGTCGACATGGGGTATCATGGCATGTCGACATGTGCCTGTTGAATTTGAAAGGAGGTGTCTATTTCTAAAATCTAATAAATTCCTAAAATCCTAAGAAAACTAATCTATATTCTATATCTATATTTAATTCCAGTAATAATATTAAATATAACAATATTAAAATATTTTAATATTTAAAATAGTATTAAAATAATATTATTTTGAATTTAAAAATTCAAATTTCAAAGGGTGATTTTGAATTTTAAAAATTCAAGGAATTGCAAACAAAATCAAAGCAAGCAAGCATCCAATAAAATTAAAATAAATGTGTACCTATTTTTAGATCCAAACTCCGATCGTCTTCTGATTCGAGAATAGCCGTGAAGCACAGATTTGAATTATCAGTTTTCTTCTCGTCATCACTGGATGAATCTGAATCGTCACGAGTTGCTGCATATGCCTTCTTTCTTTTCTTTGGTTGCTCATTGTTTGGTTGAAATGTCTGTTTGTCTGGATATGGACAATCCATCTTGTAGTGCCCTGTTTTGTTGCAGTTATAGCATCTATCACCATTATTGTTGTTGTTGTAGTTTTCCGAAGTATTTCTGGAATTTCTTTGATCATTTCTTTTAAAGTTATTCATCTTTCTATACTTCAGAAATTTCCTGAAATTTCCGGTCATGAAAGCAATTTATTCATCACTCTCTTGTTCTGAATCTCCAGTTGTTGCTTTGAATGCGATCGATTTCTTTTCCGTTGCCTTAGATTCTTTTCTCCCTTGTAGTTGAACTTCATAAGACATTAGATTACCGATTAACTCTTCGATCTTCATTTGACTAACATCATTTGCCTCTTCAATAGTAAGTGTCTTTTGATCCCATTCTGGAGTGAGTGAATTGAGTATTTTTTTGACTTGGTCTTCTTCTGAGAAACCCTTTCCTAAAGCAATCAATGAGTGTACAATGTCTTGAAATCGACAATACATGTCGGAAATAGACTCATTTTCATGCATTTTAAACAATTGAAACTGGTTGGTTAATATGGAAATTTTAGTCTGTTTAACTTTGCTTGTTCCTTCATGAGTTACTTGCAAAGTTTTCCAGATTTCAAATGCAGACTTACAAACAGAGACTCTATTAAACTCATTCCTATCTAGTGAACAAAATAGTATATTCATAGCCTTAGAATTGTTTTGTGCAACTGTCTTTTGCTCAGTAGTCCACTGGGCAAAATTTGTAGTTGGTTCAACATATTCAATTTGTGTCATATTCCAAGTATCTAAACTTATGGATTGTAAATAAATTCTCATCCTACATGCCCAATATGCATAATTACTGCCATTAAAAAGTGGTGGTCTGACAGTAGACTGACCCTCTACAAATGAACTAGTGTTAGTGCTTGTGTTGACAGAAGTAGTGGTGACAGGAGTGACATTATTAGTGGGTTGTGCCATTAAAATTTTTCAAAATTTCAGATTATGAAAATAATGAAAATCAGTGCTCTGATACCAATTGTTGGGGATGCGGATTAAGGATCTTAAGGCAGAAATAACACTAGAGGGGGGGTGAATAGTGTTTTAAAGAATATATGAACTATATGACTAAATTAAAACTTTCAACACAAATCTAAACAGAATTCTAACACAGAATGATCGCAGAACATATAACAAATGCAAATAGTAAAGTAAAGCAAGTAAAAGGAAAGAACACACCGGATTTTATACTGGTTCGGAATCCTCCTACATCCAGTCCTGCACCAAGGCAATATCCTTGTACAGATTTTATAAGCCAATATCCAAATTACAACCCTCAATTTCTAAGGCCTTGAGGAACCCTCCTATCTCCGAGTCTGAGGTAAACTCTCTTGATTTACGGGACACAAGATCACCCTAATACTTTCTAATAACAATCCTTTTGAATGGATAGACTCTATGGACTTTTTGAATACAAATTAATCCTATAACTCTGAGTAGCACTTTGATCTTTAGTAGAATGATGGAGAATCAAATAGAGAGAGTATCTAAATGATTTCCTATTGAGAATTTGGTAGAATGATGGCACGATCTTGAAAATATGAAGTTTTATGGATATGGAATGGTGGAGAAGAAAGAGTGAAGAAAATAAGAAAGTAGTTATTGAAAAAATTCGTTTTGCAAGCCTTTATATAGATGCACAACAGTCATAACCATTGGCGAAAGGTTTTTGAACGAATGGACACTTCTTTTGAAATTTGAATTTTGAATCCAACTGTCAGCATGTCGACATGGGGTATCCCTATATGTCGACATCCCTCAGTTCAAAATTGTAGAGATGTTGTTTTGTAAAAGCATTTGAATTTAAAACAAGTTGAAACTTCTTTGAAGCAAAATAAAGTGTTTAAACAATATTTTGAGATAGAGAATGAATATAAAACATTATTTTAAATATATATATATATATATAATTGATATAGACCGTCAATTATATAAGTAATATTTAAAATCGGAATAAGTTTTGATGTTTTAAAAATAGAAGTTTTTAAAATCAGAATGGAGGAATATTTTAAGGCTAAAACAAAGTTTGAAAACATTTTTGAAAACATGATTTTGAAAGCTAAAACATTTTGAAAAACAGATTTAAAAACATTTTGAAAAATCTATTCAAACTGAAATTGCAAGAACCTTCCTACAGAGCACCTCCATAGGACTCGAGAACTTGTACAAAGTAGTTTAAATGATTTTGATTTTCGTGGGTTTGTAAGCCACTTGTCGTAGGTTTGTAAGCTACTTGTCGTGGGTTTGTAAGCCACTGGTTTCGATAGAAATTGGGTTCCACCCCAAAAGAAAATTGGAAGAAAGATGAGAGTGCTATTATGAAGTTTTAACAAAATACTAGACACTTATCTTGAGATCTTGAAATCTTGATTCTCTAGAGTTTTGAATCTTGAATCTCTAATCTTCATCTTGATGCTTGAGTCTTTATACTGATCAGTCTTCGATAATACCTGCATATACTTCCTATATACATACATACATATATATATATATATATATATGAAAATGTTAGTATATATTTTATAAAGTAAAGTATAATAACTATATAAGGTTGTTGTCTTCAGAACAATATCAACTCAGTTCCTAACAGCCGGTTATGACCCCAACCAACTTTTATCATTAGGAAAACAACATAATCAGGATGTAGGATGAAAATCTTTCTAATAGTGACAATAAAACTCCACGTTCCACTCAAGTCGGTCCTTACTATAATACCAATCGTCGACCCAGCGGTCAGCAAATTAACACCAAAAGGCATGCAAAAACATGCACCCAATATAGGTCTAGGCATGGTAACATGCTACTTTAAATATCCCTATGGAGATAATATATCTCGCAACCAAGGACCAGGTGCAATTTCAAGGACCAAGCTCTTCCAAAGGCAGAAGAAAGGAGGAATCCTGCAATGATGGAAAATACTGCTAGTTTAATCAAATCAACAACTACTCCACCAACAAGTGTCGGGTTCCCAAGAACGAGATTGAAAGACTTATCTAGGAAGGGATATAATGTTCATTTAAGATCAAGTAGAATAAAGGAATGACCACAACAACCATTCGGCTCAACCCCGACAACCCTACAACAATGTGGCTGCAATAACCAACATCCAAACCATATGTAGAGGCTCGCATGTGGCCAGCAACAGTCGAGGAGCACAGTCTCGGTATCAAAGGGAAGTGGGTTTAACCAACCAAGTATATTCCTTAGAGCACAGACCATCGAAAGTGGTAGAGTTAGGGGCATGCCTTAAGGGTATTCTATAATTTATTGTAAATATCAACTCTATAATAAAATCTAGTTTGAAATAAAGGTTTTTTTTCATTTTATAATATACTTGTAATAATATGTTACGATTAATTGATTTTAACTGAAGCATATTTAACATAAATTTCATAAACGGTGTGTCTTATAACAGTAATTATAAGGTGTTGTAATCATGAGAAATGTATCACAATGCAATAAACACATCGTTTTAAATATTCCTAGTCAAGATGTATCGAGACCGGATATCAATGTATCCATTGAGACTAGAGTACATAATGCTCTCTAAATGTTGAGCAATGTATTACTCATGGCTACTAGGGGTGCCAAGTGGTTACGTGTTGATAGTTACTGGATAATTATAAAATGACTTAATTGATAGTTTTATATTAGCTAATATAACTAAGGTCAAACAGAAAATATCAATGTGATAGTATCACAAAATTCTCTCGACTTGAGAATACCATCGAGCTTCAGTATAGAAGGACCGTTTTGATTATAATTAAATCACGACATGACATCCATCGAATGACTATATTTGGTCAAGTGGAAGCATTGGAAGTGAAATATTATTCAACAGAGAATTCATCTCCTCAGTTATATGAGATTAATACCATGGTCAACTGAAGTCAACCCAAATTCATAGTCACCGACTAGAGCAGTTTAGTGAATAATAATCATTATTAAACCAAGGACTTTGTGTTTGAACTATAAAGTTGAATATGGATAATATTGGAATTTTGACCATTACCAAATTCCATAAGTCCTAATGTTGCATAGTTTTGACAAAGAGAATTGGTGTAAATAATTACCACTACTGGGTAAACCTTAAAATAAGTAAAATTAGATTTTACCAAAGCTACGAAAGTGATAGATTTGGCTATAGTTTCACACCACTAGCTAAGGTAACATATGAACGTTAATATTTGAATTTTTCGATATTAATCGTTGATCGAATTTACACCCAAGAATCACACAACCAAAACGTTGAATACTCCGATACCACCTGATTTATTTTAAATTAATTAATAGTTATGAAATATTAAATATATATTTGATTTGTGTTGAAAATAATACATATATAAAATTTGTATACACATATATCGATATACTATATCAGCGTATATTTAAATTAGATTTAAATGTATTTTATTTGATCGAGCTTGAAGTAATTAGGAGGCCCATATATGGGGTAAGGATGTTTGACCATACATGATCGAAAAAGGGGTTGAATTTGATTCAAAAAAGGTTTGAATCAGTAGATATATTTATGGATCTACTTTTAGCTCCGCTTTTTCTCTGCTACTTAAACCGCCTTAACCTCATTTATTAAGCTCTCTTTTGGCATCTCCTTCATCCATATCAGGACACACCTACCTCCCCCCTCCTCCATTAATTCCAGTACCAATCATTGCAAATTTAGATAAAACAAAACAATGTTGTACAGTGCTTTCAGTTTGGTAGCACGCTTTCAGTCTGGTAGCTCGTTGTGGAAGGATTTGAATCTAGATTCAAGTAGAGTCGATTCAGCATTCAACATGTACTAATTAAGCTATAGTCAAGGTAACTTATCTTTTTACAATTATATATATATATATATATATATATATATATATATATGTTTGATTATTATCTTGAATTATAAATGCTTAGATTAGATCATGATATCATGAATCCTTATATATGCATGCTATCAACATTGGATGTAAATAAGTATATATGTATTGTGATTATATATGCATATATAGTTCTTGACTAGCAAACAAAAAAAAGTCATATTAAATAATAATTTTAAAATGGATTTTAAAACAAAATTTTATTTTTAATGTATAAATGTGAATATATATATATATATTACGTATAAATTTTGTTAAATCATATACATGTAAATATTTCCAAAAAATAAGTATATATTTATATATATTATTTAAAATTGTAAATAGATATATACATATTATTTATTTTAAAATAAAACATATATATTACAAAATATGGATGTACATATATTTTAATATACATTTATGAATGTGAAATTAGTTTAAAAAAATTATTGTTTTTTAAACATTTCCATATGGAAATGATTTAATAAAAATAATGTACTTTTAAACTAAGGATTTAATAATAAATTAGATATAGTCAGACATATTTTTGGCCGAATATATATATATAATTTATTGATTTAGATTTTTAATTAATTTTGATCAGATCTAAACTAAATTTAGACTTCATAGATCTAATAAGATACAAAATGACACAAAAACCATAATTTACCCATTTGACCAGCTGCATGTTGGCCCAGATCCAACACAAAGCACTCAAGATGGAATCAGATCAACCTATCACTTTTGCTGCTGAAGACAAAGAGATTTCTCTTACCCTCATCACAATTCTATGGTTATTACTCTTGTAGTGGCCAACTCAAATGTGTAACGAGCCATCAAGGATGGGGGCAGCTCAATTAGCGTCATGTTCATACATGTTATTGAGGCTCTCAAGCTTTCTGCCCCCAAACCCACTCCTACACCCTTCTAATTTACGACTTTTGGGGTATGGATATTGTTCCAACTGGTACCATCATGCTTATGGCAACATCAAGTCGAGAACCCATTGCCTTAAAGATTTAGGTAAACTTTGTAGTATTCGATTGCCCTTCTACATATAATCCTTTGATAGGATGGCCATTGCTTGTTGAAATGGGCTTCATCGTCTCCTGCAACCATCTCGTCATGAAGTTCCCTATTTAAGGCGGGATCAGTGAGATCTAGGGCAATCAACAAAAGGTGAGGGAGTGTTATGGGACATCCTCAAACAAGCAAAGAAAGTAGTTCTTATGCTTGGGAAAGAACTGGCAACACTCAGCGGTGAATTACTTGGGAGAACCATCGTGCTAAACAGTGCTCTGGTTCAAGCCGAGACCGCCCCAACTCTGAAGCATCATTATCAAGAACTCCTCCAATTAATAATATCTTACTTGGTCAAATAACATCGACCAACTATGTGTTACCTGAGAGTTCCCTCAAGTTGGACATCGCTCAGTGTCGAGTCGGGACCGTCCTTTCCATTTAAGATACAAACACCGATGGTGTGTCACCCGAGAGTACCACCGAGCCTAGCAACGCTCAAGGTCACTATGGGACCACCCTAAAAAATGAAGCTACATCAACTGGCTACATGTCACCCAATAGTACCTTTGAGCCCAACAATGCTTGGGGTCGAGCCACGACCGTCGGCTACAATGGAAACTAGGATGGCTGGAATCCTACATCATTGGCTACTCCCTAAAGAACCAACGAGCTTATCATAGCAAGGAATGAGCAAATTGCTACCCATTTGCAAGTAGGGACATCCCCTATAGTAACTCTTGGCCTTTCAAACATCTACGAGAGCCGGTGGCAACATCACTACCCCGACTCAAGCACAGATGTCTATCCTAGCTGAGGATGTCATGGAGAGCATGATTTACACATTGGAACAATGCGACATAGGAACCAAACCAAATCTTGATGACAACCCACTTGATGCTCACATAAAGGACTCAAACATTGAGGGCGGTTCAACTACTCCACATGAATGAATATCCCTAGACTATACTAACCCTAGCAAAGTGTTCCACTTGGCACAAAACTCGGCTCAGAAGTTAGAGATGAGCCGATCAAATTCCTACAGCAAAGTTGTAATATCCAAAAATTTGGTAAATATTATAATTAAACATTAATGATACAATAATATGAAAATAATTAATTTAATGTGTTAATTAAATAAATAGTAATTAAGGAGAGGCAAAATAGTCATTTTTCAACTTTAGAATTCGATGATGAAACCGGTGCCATTGTGATTATATCATTTTTCTGATTTGCGTGGTATATTGATTTTCTTTTTTGGAGTCTATATGAAGGAATCATGGTTAAATCTATGTTGAGTTGATTGGGTGTTAAGTTTAAAATTTTAATTTAAGAGGTCATTACATTTTCCTCCATTTTTAAATACCATATATGTAACCGACATTCCATTTCGAAAATAGATCGGTCATTCTCTCTTTCTACTTCTTTCCTTTGTAAACAAAAATTCAAACCACTGTATATTGCTCAAATCTCAACGAAATGGCATGATATTAGTGGCATTGTGAAGCTAGCAAGGAGAAAACTACACATCTATATTGATATAGAGACGGAATTCTAAAGTCTAGTGATGCAACAAACTGGATAATGGATATTTTGGTAGTGAAAGGCAGGTTTGATGAGTGATTTATAGTCTTCCCTTTATATGATGAAATCTTGATCCTAGAACAATGATATCTTGACTATATTAGTGCAGAGCATTTATAGTCATTTAAATTTGGATTAAAAAGTGTTTGGAAGGGAATTGTAACACCACTAATTTTGATTAACATTATTAAGAATATTCAATTAGATAAATTAAATAAAGTAATGTAAGAGGATAAGGAGATTGAGATTTGATATTATAACATAGATTAAGCCTTAATTAATGAACTAATAAGATTGATTAGAACATTAATAAGGAGGAGGATTTATAAGAAAGGAAAAATAGGAAAACACCACATTTCCTGAGCATATACCTACCTATTCTCATTTCCTCCCTCGCTATCATTCATACAAAAAAAATAAAGAAGAGGCTGGCCATTGTTAAGGGAAACCGAGAGCAGAAAAGCTAGGAAATCAAAGAGAAAGCTTAAGAAAACCAAATCAATGCTCAAATCTCAAGTCTCATTATCTAATCAAGGTGAATAATGATAATCCATCTAAGATTTGCTTATTTAATTTGGACTTTACGATTAAACTTGAATTTTATGATTGTTTTATTCCATGTTTTGAATGATTGGTTGAATATATGCTTGAATGATGAATTATTGGATTTATTACGAAATTATTTAATATGTTTTAAAAGTGTAAACCTAGTTTATGGCATCCGTTTGACTTGAAATCTTGATATGATGTTAGAAAAATTATTTTAGAAGTGGGTTTTTAATTTCATAGTTTTCCAAGATAGTATGAATATTTCATGAATTTTCTAAATGAGGAAGTTGATTTATTTCATATTTTAATTTTTAAAAATAATTAAATAATGTTTTTGTCCTCGAAATTTTTATATATTAAGAATATGATAAATTAGACTTACTGCGATTTTTGAGGATTTTTTCCAAGTGTTTATGATTTTATATGAATTTATTAGGCTAGAAAGCCATGCTAATTGTATTAAAATATTAATATAAAATTATGGTATGCAAAAAGGTTTAATAATACAATTTTTGATCTATAACAGTTTTTCTAAAAGAATTGGTAAAGAAAGTTATTATCCAATAATAATTTGACAAGGAATAGGAGTTGGTAACAAGAAATTACTTTACATAGAAAATTTGTAGATTTTGATAATAATTACGGAAATTGTCATTGCCTTATTGATGCCGCAACCCATCTATGTCGCACCCAAGCTTTTCAACATTAACTAATGGTGTTGCATATGATATCAACCCAGGTTGGTACGTAACGAATCAATATGGGTTGAAGCAGGAAGTATAGCTTCAGTGTTGACATTGATGCTTACGACGTTGGTTATCTCGCATGTTTCAATGCTGCATATCAATGCCACATATCACCACTTAACTATGTCGGTATTGATGATGCTGCTAGTTTTCAATATTAACTCCTTATGATTTTAACGCCGCATGTCGTCTGTGCCGCTAGTTTACCTTTTCAGCATTGACTATACTATGGATGTACTACCGCTATTATTACTTTTGACATTGTTTTTATATGGCAATGTTGCCGATAGTAACTTATGTCGTCGTGTTTTGGCTATGAGGCTACTATAGGCTATTTTCAACATTGATTACATTATGACATGAAGCCGCCTGGTCATGATTTCGGCATTAGTTTAATATGTTATAAGCCTATATGTTAAGCAAACCAAACTCTTTAGTTTTTTTGCTTCAGCAACCTATATGTGCGACATAAATGGTTTTGGCCCCACAGCCTTATGTTTTATAAATTTGATGCTTTAATATGGTTTTAATGTAGAAGGGGTGCGATAACCCACACAGGCAATATCAATGCTGCACTTTATCAATATAAACGGTTTTATTATATATAATGTCACGACCCAAAATCTAGCGTTCAAAAAATCGACATCAATTACCTCACTTGTATTCGACTGCCAGAGATTCAAACATTGAATTCTAGTTCGGATGGAGCTTATAACAACATTAGATGAATATAAACAGCAAAAACAAAAGATGATATCATTAATCACAATATAGATACAACACTGATACAATATTCATTACAACATCGATTACCATATCAGAGTTCTACACATATGATACAACAATAAAATGGTAACTCCACAGCGGAAAAGACAATAGAGTTATCACAACTTCAAGAGAGCCTTCAAAAGAAAGAGAGCGAGAACCCCAACTAAGCACCTTTAGATCCAAAAAGCTTCCAAGACTTCAAACCAAAAGCTTCCAAACTAAAAAGACTTCTATTATCCAAGCTAGCTCCAAAACACGGATAACCTGCTTCTAGGATGCCCGTGTGGAAATTATGGGAACTAAGAGTTTAGGAAGGGAACAATAAACTCCGGGTCAGTCATGTGACTGGTATGAGTAAAAAAAATAGTTGTTTGTACAAAACAGTTCGTAAAAGAAATCTGTTATGCTTTTGGAAAATGAAACTACCATAAGACCTCCCACCACACACACAATGCAATTGCACAATTGGAGGATATTTCTTCTTATGATAGTCAAATATGCTTGATACGAGAAAATTCTTTGATATTATTACTAGTGCATAGTGTAGATAAACATTTTGAAAATATAATATTAATCTTAGCCAGCGTACCACCATTATGGGATACCTATTATAGCTACCATGTTTTATGGCAGGTTACCGCCATGCTGCATGGCAGGTTATACAACTAAAACCGTACAGGGCTCGAATTGTTTCTTTGGATTTCCAACAAATGGTCAGTCTAAGGAACTTCCTATGCCACATGGGTACGCCTCTGGAGGGATGCCTTGAGAACCTAACCGGATCTCGGTCAACACAAGGCCGGGTTACCTCTGTAACTAGGTAAATAACTGTCGCGAGTATGCCATCCCCCGATCGTAACCTACCTTTATCCGAGGCCCCAATAACAACAACCACACAGCAACATAATTGCGATAGCCACATAAGTTAAGTATCTGGGCTCCATACCATGCTACTACTTCTATCCATAAGGAAATACACATACCCTAAGGGGCGCTACCCCTAATATCCTTGCTACATCCTTCCTGTTTCGACCATTTCCAGGTTGTGAGGTTCGACGAAGTCTCGTCCACAAAGCTACGCTTTACACAAAAGCCATGCTTTGATCAACAAATGAACAGCAGCACTCAGCATGTCACACTACCAAATAGGGAGTATATTACTAATAACCATCAACTACATAACCTCTAAGCTCGTACGTCTCAGAGAAGGGTGTTAAGCTAAGAGAATAAATTCTCCTCCACCAACAAAAATGTATTTGAAAGAAATTAGCTTTATCTCTCAAAGTGTAATATCAGACATACAACCATACAAGTCCGTTCCGGGTTCGAACGGAACCGAAGGCACTTCCAAAGAAGCCCTTGCAATTCGAGTATCCACAATCCCAATTGGACTCCTCATCACATATGGAGATCTCTATTCCAGAGCAACTCAGTGCAGAGTCATTTGATAGGTTATCCTATCGTTCTCGAAGACATCTGGTCTTCACCGCCATCTTCAAATGCTATCTATTTCATCGTATCACTATTCGGAATGGGTTATATGACACAAAGTCCTCTCCCGGCTAAACCGAATATTGAGCGCTCAATTTAAAAACACATGGATATATCAATAATAAAGATTTATCATTAAGGTTCAATATGGGTTTCAGATAACCAACCGGAATCCGACTCCTTGTCGCATCGAAGTTCAAATGTCGCTTTACGGGCCAAAGGGGTTTTCACATTCACACAGAAATATATCACAGATATTACAGATCAATTCACAGCAAGTCACATCACATAGTATCACAATCACATATCAGGGGTATCAATCAGCTCAAGGCATTCAATGATAATCAATCATCTGTAATTAAGATGAACTAATCGTGTGATTATAATCAATTAATCACATAATTATTTTCACTAATTATCCTTAATTAATGATTAATTATTCTTAATTATAAATTAATTAGTCTTTAGTTACTAATTGATTAATCTTAATTACTTTCATTAATTAAATATTTCTTAATAAAATACTTTAATTAATTAATCCTTAATTATAAATTAATTAACCTTAAATTAATAACTAATTAACCTTAAATTAATTATTAAGTAATTATAAATCATTTATCTGGATTAATCATTTAATTATTATCAAAATTTTTAATTAATAAACCTTATAATTAATCATTATTAACCTATTAATTTATTCAAGGAATTAAGGTAAATCAAAGCATCATTTATCTTAATTAATTACATTATTTATTTAAAATAATTAATTAATAAATAGTATCGAAAATTAAAACTTAATTATTTTAAACATAATTTTCTTAAATCCTTTATTAATCCAAATTTTAAACCAAAACAGTTATTTAAAACATAGGTGTTAAAATGTTTTAAAATTTATATTTGGTTTTAAAGTTAAAACTATTTTTATATGTCAACCTGAGACCTACTCGAGTCCACCTCCGAGCTAACCTACCCTTCACTTCGAGTTTTTCCAAAACCAACCTTGATGCTTTTACTTTTCAAACTTAATTTTTTTTGTTTAAGTGTTAAACTCGGCGCACTCATCAATTTACTCGAGCTAAGACTTGAGTCAGAAGCAAGATCCCCGAAGACAACTTCGAGTCCATAACTTTCTTCCTCAACCCTTCATACTAACACAACCAAATACGTGTGCACGTTGCATACCACTCTGATCACCTTTGAACGATGCTATGACCATCATCAAGTCAACGACAACCACCAAGAGCCACCAGACCACCTAGATCCCCTATACGACGACGAATACTTGATCGAGCTATACCACCCAAACTGGAATGAACCCATACCACCATATATCATCTCGTCCTTCCTCCTTCGACCAACAGAGGTTGCGAAACTCCAACCTAAGCTCCGCTAGCCACCTATGCTTCCAATGCCCTAAGTCCGATGATCCTCAATGGCCTAGAGACGACGCAGTGACTAACTTTCCAACCTCAACTCATTTTGAGTCCTAAACCCAAAATCTCTATCACGCCGTTACCTCGGTGAATTATAAATTCACCGAGGATTTTTCTGATTTTGCCCGACCACCAATCAAGCTCCAACGACGATCACGAGTCCCATCACGCTACCGATTACCAGAATTTGACACTAACCTCAATTTTGATCATCCTCGTATTTATCAGTGAATACATACTTTAAAAATATGATTTCACTTTTAAAAATCTTTGTTTTCGAAAGCATTACAGATAACATATTTGAAAACATAAATCATGATACTTGACAATTCAACATATAGAAAGATTCCCTGTATTTTTTTAATTTCCAAAAGAAGCTTGAATAAATTTTGCTTAAAATTATATTTATAACTCGAATCATAGTTTAAACAACAAATTTGTTTGGATCCTAAAGTCAAATAATGATTAGAAGAAGAGCGGATGATTTTTGAACAGGCTTGATGCCTGTAAACCTAGAACAGTGATGAACATATCTGTTTTCCAGAAATGCATAGCCAAATCATACATAAATACAAAGATTTATACACATGCAAATAAATCTTAACTTCACTTCAGGCATGAATTCAAACAATATTCAAAAATCCAGATCTCACAAGGGTTCACTCACCTGATGTCTGAGAACAAAGGGGAGTCTGAAAGTTGATTAGATTTGAAAAAAAACTGGAAATTATTCCTCTGTTTTGATCTTTGTTGTTGATGTTGAAACTTTGATTTGATGAGCTGAATTTTTGTTTTACAGTGCTTGAGCTTTGAATTTGCTTTATTGTTGCTTTGGTTAAGAACTGGAAGTTTGAAAATCTGAAACTAGTTATTGCTGAGAAGATTTAGCTTTGGAAAAGATCACTGGTTGAAACTTGTTTTGTTTTGATGATTTCAGATTTTGAAAATTGTTACAGGCTTTAGCTTTCTGGTTTTAAAATTTTACAGGTTCTTGTTTCTCTAGGTTTTTGAAAATTAAGGTAAAAGAAATGAGAAGGAGATGTAATGGTTTTATATAATTTTGTTTTCTATTTTTATTTATTTTCTCAAAAATAAAACAAAAGATGACACTTGTTAATTTTATTTACAAGATTATTACACTTGTTAAAATACTTGCTTATTAATTAACACTTGTCTTTGTATATATTACTTATTTTACACTTGTAAATTTTTATGATAATAATATCTTTGTATTATTTTAAAATCCAAATTATTTTACTAAGGCGTTTATATAAAATTTTAAGTTCAAATTCAAATTCAAATTACAATCCATTTATATATGTATAAATTAATACTAATTCTATTTGTCTTGAAATTTTTTTGAATTAATTCCAAATCAAATTCCAGAAATTCAAATTAATTACTAATTTTAAATTGATAAAATTTGGGATGTTACGGATTCCCCCTCTCAAGAAAATTTCATCCTTGAAATTTGAAAGAGAGGGAAAGATAAACAAACAATATAGCACACAGAAAAAGATAAAGTAATGACTTACCAGATTAAGCTGAAATATCTACTCTACAATTGGGATAGGACGTCTGCATGCTATCCTCTGTGTCCCAAGTGCAGTCATTTGGATCACCACTCTATTGCACTATAACCATTGCATAATTTTATTTCTTAGTTTCTTTTCATCCCAATCAATAATCTTCAACGGTTCTCTTTTTACTGCCAGATTTGGTGTGATTTTCAAATCCTACTGAGCGGCTTCTTTAATAATATAGTCTGGATCATGCACATATTTCAGAAGATGTGAAACGTGAAACACATCGTGTACGCCAGATAACCAGCTGGGTAGCTGCACTCGATATGCCAGAGGATCGATCCTTTCCAGTATAGGAAAAGGACCAATATATCGCGGGCTAACTTACCAGTCTTCCCAAATCTCAACACAACATGCATTGGAGACACTTTTAGAAATACAAAATCCCCAACTTGAAACTCTAAAGCTCTTCTTCTGCGGTCGTAATAACTTTTCTGACGACTTTGTGCAGTATTCAACTTCTTTCGAATAAAATCAACTTTTTCAGTAGCTTCCTCAATCATATCTGGTCCAAGAACGAGTCTATCACCTGACTCGCTCCAACATGCAGGTGATCGACACGAACGACCATATAAAGCTTTAAAAGGAGCCATTTCGATACTGGACTGATAGCTATCGTTATATGAGAATTCAACCAAATGTAAATGGTCCTCCCATGAACCACCAAAGTCAAGAATACAAGCAAGCAATAGGTCTTCTAAGATTCGATTTATTCTTTCAGTCTGCCCATTAGACTATGGATGGTAAGCAGTATTAAAGTTCAGTTTAGTTCCCAATGCGGCTTGAAAAGCCTCCCAAAATCTACTAATAAAGATCGGATCATGATCACATACTATACTGCTGGGTATACCGTGGAGACGGACAATTTCTTTCACATATAATTCAGCCAAACTTGTTGCTATCCGGGTAGATTTTACTGGGATAATTAAAGTGGGATGTCTTAGTCAAACGGTCCACAATAATCCAAATTGCTTCATTACCTTTTCGAGTGCGTGGCAACCCGTCTATGAAATCCATAGACACTTGATCCCATTTCAACTTAGGTACCTCCAATGGTTGGAGTAAACCCGCCATCTCCATCTGATCACTTTTGATTTGCTGATAAGTGGCACAACGTGACATAAATAGATATATCCCTTTTCATTGTTTTCTACCAGAAAGTTCTTTTGATATCTCTATACATCTTATTAACTCCTGGATGGATACTAAATTTGGGTTTGTAACACTCGTTCAAAATTTCACGTTTTAGATTTGGAATGTCTGGGACACAGATCCTGCCTTTCAATCTTATAACTCCATTATTATCGATTCCAAAACTGGAATCCTCACTACGACATATTCTTCTATACATTTCTCGAAGAAACTTGTCATCTGTCTGCTTACTAGCAATCTTTTCAAGGAGAGTAGGAGTGACAACTAGATATGCAAGAACAACATGCCTTCTACTCAAAGCATCAGCAACCACGTTGGCCTTTCGGGGTGTATATTGAATATCCAAGTCATAAGATGCTAGAAATTCCAAACAACGTTGTTGCCGCAGATTTAAATCCTTCTGGGTAAAGAGATATTTCAGAGATTTGTGGTCAGTGAATAATTCAAAATTTTCACCTAGAACAAGAAGGATTTATTAAGTATAAATTAAGTTAAACTTTTTAAATTCTTAGGAAAGCTAAAAGAGATTTTTACCCAGACGATAGTGATGCCAGATTTTCAAAGAGAAAATAACAGCTAGAAGCTCGAGATCGTGCGTTGGGTAGTTTTTCTTATGTGGATATAATTGTCTACTCGCGTAGGCAATTACTTTACCATTTTGCATTAGCACGGCACCCACACCATCGGTATAAACGGATAAGCCTTGATTACCATTAATAATAATGAGAACGGGAGCAGTAGTCAATCTCCTTTTCAACTCCCGGAACGCTTCATCACATTTCGGAGTCCAATCAAATTTAGCATTTTCCATTGTCAGCTTAGTCAATGGACTAGCTATCTTAGAAAAATCCTGAACAAACTTCCGGTAATATCCCGCTAAACCCAAAAAACTTTGAACTTCTTTCGGAGTTGTGGGTCGCTTCCGGTCTAGAATAGCGAAAATCTTGCCTGGATCTACAGAAATTCCCTATTCATTAACAATATGCCCAAGAAATCTGACTTCCTTGACCCAAAAATGACACGTAGAAAATTTGGCGAACAAAATATTCTTTCTCAATATTTCCAAAACAATTCTCAAGTGCTCAGCGTGCTCCTCTTCGATTTTGGAGTAAATCAAAATATCGTCAATAAACACAAGTACAAATTTATTAATATCTCTCGGAATACATGGCTCATTGAGTCTACGAAGTGTGCGGGAGCATTGGTTAGTCCGAAAGGCATGACTAACCATTCGTAGAATGTGTCAGGACCCCTGAAAGCAGTTAAATGAACACAATCTTCAGCAATTTGTAGCTGATGGAATCCTTGAGCTAGATCCAATTTCGAAAAGAATCGAGCGTCGTGCAGTTGATCGAACAGATCATCGATTCTAGGCAAAGGGAATTTTTTTTGAGAGTTAGTTTATTAAGATCGCGGTAGTCTACACACAATCTCAAAGATCCGTCAGACTTAGCGACGTACACCATGGCTGAACCCCAATCTGAAACACTAGGATGTATTAACCCTTTCTCTAGCAAATCTCGAGTTTGATTGACTAGTTCTGTCCTTTCCTTGGGTACCAACCTGCGACTTGCATGAACGACAGTACGAGCATTGGGTACTAAGTCAATTTTGAATTCAATTTCTCTATGCGGGTCAAAGATTTAACTTCTTTGAACACGTCTGGAAATTCACGGACAATAGGTATGGACTCCAGACTAGATTCAGGATACCCAAAGTATACATAAGTTTATCTCTCTTAGGACACGGATCCTCACAAGAGATTTCATTAAAATTTCCCAGTTTTGTTCTGATCGAAATCGTTCGATTGTTACAATCTAGTTTAGCTTCATATTTCGTTAACCAGTTCATTCCGAGTAAGATTTCATATTCATTAAAGTCGAGAATGAAAAGGCTGATAGGGAATCGATGACCAAAATACGAGATAGGAACCTCTTGACAACGTAGACAATGGTTCGCAGGACCACCAACTGGATTCTTCACACAAATGGGCTCCTCGACAAATTCGGGTTTAAGTTTAAATTCATTTACGGTTTGTTGGGAGATAAAGCTATGTGTAGCTCCCGTGTCAAACAAAAATCTAACAACTGTATCATAAATAATAAGGTTACCTTCTAGAACTCCATTTCCTTTATCCGCCCTTACATTTGCCACTTGATCTTGCTTTATTGCTAGGAAATTTTTAACTACATGGCCTAGCTTTAAAAGCATTTTCTAACTCCCTGGCTAGTCTTCACAGGTCGTTCTTTCTTTACTTGTTTCTTCGAATTCTTACAGCTGCTTGAATAATGGCCCTTCTCCTGGCAATTGTAACAAGTAATATTCCTCGTTGGGTTTTCCTGATTGCTCTTCTTCTCTTTGCCTTGATATGGTTTCTTCCCTTTGAATTTTTTTTTCCAATTTGGATTGCTCGTATTTCCTTTCTCCTCCGGAGCTTCCTGCATATCCAGGGTAGCATATCTATACCCCATATCGATAAGATCAGAAAAAGATTCTTTAACGCGGGCAGTCATTCTTTCATGGAATTTCTTGTTCATTCCCCGAATAAATCTTTCATTTTTCTTTAGAGGCGTGTTTACCAACTTTGGACCAAAACGAGGTAATTCATTGAATTTATTTAAGTGCTCCTCAAATGACAAACTTCCCTGCTTCAAGTCCATAAATTCCTTGTACATTCAAGAGATGCCAGAAGACGGCATATAGCGTTTCTCAAACACTTCCTTAAATCGATCCCACGTGAATTCATCTTCTGGCTCATCCACTGTAACTGTCTCCCACCAAGCTATGGCTTCCTCTTGGAGTTGCCAAGAAGCTATTAGTCGCATTTGATCGCCTTCCAACTTTAACCCTCTAAAAATTCTTTCACATGATTGGATCCAGGCTTGGGCTTCGATAATAGATTCCTTGCCAGTGAACGGCTTTCAACCTAGTCTAGAAAAACTTTGATACAGATCAGCCAGATACGACGGAGGTTGAGTAGGTATAGCTCCTTCTGCTGTTCCAGGGAATTGACTAGTTGTTGTGGTATTTCCCTGTCCCCTAGCTCTTCCTCTTCGCCGGCTCATTCTTACTGTCTATAATAGTAAAAAATTTTGATTTAGGTATACAGACGAGTTATCTTAGGGAATACCAACAGTTAAAAGAAGTAGACCACGAAATTTTAGGGTTTCGGTCTCTTGGGTTATACTCATTCAAGGGTATTCTTCACCCTGTCTCTAATGAGCCACCTAATGTGTTATACTCTGTAGCTACAGTTCTTACTCAACCTTTAGCTCTGATACCACTTGTTACGACTCGAAATCCAGCGTTCAAAAAATCGACATCAAATACCTCACTTGTATTCGACTGCCGGAGATTCAAATGTTGAACTCCAGTTCGGATGGAGCTTATAACAACATTAGATGAATATAAATAGCGGAAACAAAAGATGATATCATTAATCACAATACAGATACAACACTGATACAATATTCATTACAACATCAATCACCACATTAGAGTTCTACACATATGATACAACAACAAAATGGTAACTCCATAGCGGAAAAGGCAATAGAGTTATCACAACTTCAAGAAGTCTTCAAAAGAAAGAGAGCGAGAATCCCAACTAAGAACCTTTAGATCCAAAAAGCTTCTAGGACTTCAAAGCAAAAGCTTCCAAACCAAAACGACTTCTACTATCCAAGCTAGCTCTAAGACATGGATAACCTGCTTCTAGGCTGCCCGTGTGGAAATTATGGGCACCCAGAGTTTAGGAAGGGAACAATAAACTCCAGGTCAGTCATGGGACTGATATGAGTAAACAAAAATAGTTGTTTGTACAAAACAGTTTGTAAAAGAAATCCGTTATGCTTTTGGAAAATGAACTCCCACCACACACACACAATGCAATCACACAATCGGAGGAGATTTCTTCTTATGATAGTCAAACTTACTTCATACGAGAAAATTCTTTGATATTATTACTAATGCATAGTGTAGAAAAACATTTTGAAATATAATATTAATCTTAGCCAACATACCACCATTATGGTATACGTACTATAGTTATCATGTTTTACGGCAGGTTACTGCCACGCTGCATGGCAGGTTATACAACTAAAAACATACAGGGCTCGTATTGTTTCTTTGGATTTCCAACAAATGGTCAGACTAAGGAACTTCCTATGCCACATGGGTACACCTCTGGAGGGACGCCCCGAGAACTTAACTGGATCTCTGCTAACACAAGGCCGGTTACCTTTGCAACTATGTGACTAACTGTCACGGGTATGCCATCCCTCGGTCGTAACCGACCTTTATCTGGGGCCCCAACAACAACAACCACACAATAACATAATTGTGATAACCACATAAGTTGAGTATCTGGGCTCTATACCATGATACCACTTCTATCTAGAAGGAAATGCACATACCCTAAGGGGCGCTACCCCTAATAACCTTGCTGCATCCTTCTTGTTTCTACCATTTCAGGGCTGTGAGGTTCGACGAAGTCTCGTCCACAAAGCTACGCTTTACACAAAATCCATGCTTTAATCAACAAATGATCAGCAACACTCAGCATGCCACACTACCAAATTAGGAGTATATCACTAATAACCATCAACTACATAACTTCTGAGCTCGTATGTCTCAGAGAAGGGTGTTAAGCTAAGGGAATAGATTCTCCGCCACCAACAGAAATGTATTTGAAAGAAATCAGCTTTATATCTCAAAGTGTAATGTCAGACATACAACCATACAAGTTCGTTCCAGGTTCGAACGAAACCGAAGGCACTTCCAAAGAAGCCCTTACAATCCGGGTATCCACAATCCCAATCGAACTCCCCATCACATATGGAGATCTCTATACTAGAGCAACTCAGTGCAGAGTCATTCGATAGGTTATCCTATCGTTCTCGAAGACACCCGGTCTTCACCACCATCTTTAAATGCTATCCATTTTGTCGTATCACTATTCAGAATGGGTTATATGACACAAAGTCCTCTCCCAGCTAAACCGAATTGCGAGCGCTTAATTTAAAAACATGTTGATATGTCAATCACAAAGATTTATCATTAAGGTTCGATATGGGTTTCGGATAACCAAGTAGAATCCGACTCCCATTCCCATCGAAGTTCAAATGTCGTTTCACTGGCCAAAGGTGTTTTCACATTCACACAGAAATATATCACAGTTATCACAGATCACTTCACAGCAATTCACATCACATAGTATCACAATCACATATCAGGGGTATCAATCAGCTCAAGGCATTCAATGATAATCAATCATCTGTAATTAAGATGAACTAATCGTTTGATTATAATCAACTAATCACATAATTATTTTCACTAATTATCCTTAATTAATGATTAATTATTCTTAATTATAAAATAATTAGTCTTTAATTACTAATTAATTAATCTTAATTACTTTCGTTAATTAAACATTATTATTCTTTAATTATTAAGTAATTAAAAATCATTTATCTGGATTAATCATTTAATTATTATCAAAATCTTTAATTAATAAACCTTATAATTAATCACTATTAACCTATTAATTTATTAAAGGAATTAAGGTAAATCGAAACATCATTTTATCTTAATTAATTACATTATTTATTTAAAATAATTAATTAATAAATAGTATCACAAATTAGAACTTAATTATTTTAAACATAATTTTCTTAAATCCTTTATTAATCCAAATTTTAAACCAAAACAGTTATTTAAAACATGGGTGTTAAAATGTTTTAAAATTTATATTTGGTTTTAAAGTTAAATTATTTTTATATGTCAACCCGAGACCCACTCGAGTCCACCCCCGAGCTATCCTACCCTTCACTTTGAGTTTTTCCAAAATCAACCCATATGCTTTTACTTTTGAAACTTAATTTTTTTGTTTAAGTGTTAAACCCGGCATACTCATCAATTTACTCTAGCTAAGACTCAAGTCGGAAAGAAGATCCCACGAGGACAACTTCGAGTCCATAACCTTCTTCCTCAATCCTTCATACTAACACAACCAAAGACGTATGCACGTTGCACACCACTCCGTTCACCTCTGGACGGTGCTACGACCATCATCAAGTCAATGACAATCAACATGAGTCACCAGACCACCTAGATCCCTTGATCGACGAAGAATACTTGATCGAGCTATACGAACCAAACTGGAATGAACCAAGACCACCAGATATCGTCTCATCCTTCCTTCTCCAACCATCATAGGTCGTGAAACTACGACCTAAGCTCCGCCAGCCACCTATGCTTCCAATGCCCCAAGTCCGATGATCCCCGATGGCCTAGAGACGACGCAGTGACTAACTTTCCGACCTCAACTTATTTTGAGTCCTAAACCCTAAATCTCTGTCACGCCGTTACTGCGATGAATTATAAATTCACCGAGGATTTTTCTGATGATGCCCGACCATCAACCAAGCTCCAACCACGATCATGAGTCCCATCACATTGCTGATTACTAGAATTTGATAATAACCCCAATTTCGATCATCCTCGAATTTTTCAATGAATACATACTTTAAAAATATGATTTCACTTTTAAAAATTCTTGTTTTCGAAAGCATTTCAGATAATATATTTGAAAACATAAATCATGATACTTGAAACTTCAACATATAGTAAGTTTCCCCGTATTTTTTTAATTTCCAGAAGAAGCTTGATAAATTTTTCTTAAAATTATTTTTAGAACTTGAATCATAGTTTAAACAATAAAATTTGTTTAGATCCTAAAGTCAAATAAGGATTAGAAGAAGAGAGGATGATTTTTGAACAGGCTTGATGCCTGTAAACCTGGAACAGAGATGCATATATCTGTTTTCCAGACATGCACAACCAATTCATACATAAATACAAAGATTATACACATGCAAATAAATCTTAACTTCACTTCAGGCATGAATTCAAACAACATTCAAAAATCTAGATCTCACAAGGGTTTACTCACCCGATGTCTAAGAACAGAGGGGAGTCTGGAAGTTGATTAGATTAGAAAAAAAAAATGGAAATTGTTCCTCTGTTTTGATCTTTGTTGTTGATGTTGAAACTTTGATTTGCTGAGTTGAATTTTTGTTTTACAGTGCTTGAGCTTTGAATTTTCTTTATTGTTGCTTTGATTATGAACTGGAACTTTGAAAATCTAAAACTAGTTGTTGCTGAGAAGATTTAGCTTTGGAAAAGATCACTGGTTGAAACTTGTTTTTTTTTGATGATTTCAGATTTTGAAAATTGTTACAGGCTTTAGCTTTCTGGTTTAAAATTTTACAGGTTCTTGTTTCTCTAGGTTTTTGAAAATTAAGGTAAAAGAAATGAGAAGGAGATGTAATGGTTTTATATAATTTTGTTTTCTATTTTTATTTATTTTCTCAAAAATAAAACAAAAGATGACACTTGTTAATTTTATTTACAAGATTATTACACTTGTTAAAACACTTGCTTATTAATTAACACTTGTCTTTGCATATATTACTTATTTTACATTTGTAAATTTTTATGAAAATAATATCTTTATATTATTTTAAAATCCAAATTATTTTACTAAGGCATTTATTTATATTTTTAAATTCAAGTTCAAATTCAAATTTGAATTACAATCATTTACATATGTATAAATTAATACTAGTTCTATTTGTCTTGAAAAAAATTCAAATTAATTCCAAATCAAATTTCAGAAATTCAAATTAATTACTAATTTAAATTGATAAAATTTGGGATGTTACATGTAACTTAATAACCTAAGGTTCTGAGTAGCGACAACCTCTAAGTGATTTTGAAATTCATCAATGTTATTTTATAAAGCATATATATCTTGACATAATATTTTAGGTAAAGTAAAGGGCTATAGTGTTCTTATTTTAAAGTTTGATTTCAAGGGTTAAACCAATTATAAAGATTTATATTTTGAAGAAAATAAAAGGGTATTTAGCCCAGGGTTTTACTAAAGAGATTATATTTCTTATCACCTTTAGATAAATTGTGATAGGATGAATTGACTTAGAGATTAGAAAACCAGATAGGATTGTTATAGGGTTGTGCCCTATACTTCAGCTGTTAGCCTTAGTTAATATTAATCTACAATTCCAGTGCGTAGATATTCGTTAAGGGCGAGACTAAAGGCAGGTTTACACACAGAAAGGAATGTGCAAAGATCATGTTGGTTATTGGTTGGCCTGCAAAACCATTAGGATCAGAGTGACCTAGGAATAGTAAGTTCGGACAGACATTCCAGTTTCCTTCTAACAGTAAGCTAGAGAATTATTTATATCCGGTAGGCCCGAGTCAGCCATATAAGTGTGGTCTCACTAAATATATGTTTACCGATATGGCATACTATTATTTACACCTGACTTTTTGTTTGACTTTAAATTTTGATTTTCCCCTTAAACTCTCGGTATTCATTTTAGTAGTTCGAGAGTAAGATTTCCAAGTTTTTAGGTTTGACGAATAAAGTTTTCGAAGACCCGTAAGAGGCATAGGTAGCTATGTAGGAGTCTATCTATTTTATTTATCTATGTTTTTTTATGACTTTTGTCTGTATGTATGTAATGGCAGAAATTGTATCTGTCAGTGGTGAACTTTGATTAACCAAGGAAGCATCTATATATGTCGCTCTTGGAGTATTTTTTAACAAATATATTTTATCTGAACACGCACAATGTTTGAGATTATGTACTGAATATGGAAATTTATTAATGTAATGGAAAAGTTTATCACTAAACTATGTTCAAAAAATTTCATATTCCCGTGCTTCTGATGTTAATGATATTATAACTGATCTTATTTTATTATCGAAAATTAATACCATGGATGACTACAACATCAGCTTTTGGTTTTGGGCCTCTAAATGAGGATGTTATAACTTGGTATCAAAGCAATGGTTTATGTAAAGTGAAAATAAAGGACACATCCCTAAAATAAACTTAATGCACAAAACATCCTCCTTAAAAAAGATACAAGTTACATCCCTATTTTCGATTACTGCAATTTTCTTCCCTAAAATACCTCTTTGCTCCATGGCTGAATGTTGGTTCATCATATGTGGATGTTATTCTCACATCCATAATTAAAATTTGCACCTCATTAATTATCAATCTTTAAAACGCAATAACTTTTTGTGGAAACGATGGATTAACAAACCGTTTTCACCACTAAATCACAAATTTTATTACTTTTTTAATGAGTGGAATTATGTATATGTAAAACAATGGCAGGCCTAGTTATTTATGAATCCAGGAATTATATGGTATGATTGCAGACAATTCAGCAATTATATGCAATAATTGCGGAAAAGTCTGCAATTATATGGTATAGTTGCACTTTTCTGCGATTACTTGGAATAACTGTAGACTTTTAAAACTAATGATTATTTCATATAATTGCAAAAAATGGCAGGTATACGGAATAATTGCCGAAAAGTCGGTAATTGTACGGAATAATAGCAGAGAAGTTTATAATTATTCCATATAATTGCATAAAACTCTGCAATTATTCCATAAAAGTTTGCAATTATATGGAACAATTACTGACATTTAAAGAAAAATTGATGACGATTTCATATAATTGCAAAAAATAACAAGTACATAGAATAATTGCAGAAAAGTCGGCAATTATATGGAATAATAATAGAGAGGTCTGCAATTATTCCATATAATTGCATAAAAGTTTGCAATTATGTGGAATAATTGCGGACATTTAAAAAAATTGATGTTTTTCAAAAATTGCAGAATTCTCTGCAAATATATGGAATAATTGCAGCCTTACTACAAATATGATTTTATTGGCATCAAAAAGATTGTGAAATTTATGATTTTTTAGTGAAAACGGTACGCTGATCCAATGTTTCTATAAAAAGTTATGCGCGTTTTAAATGCTATAAAAATAAAGGGTATTTGAGTCTTTTCGTGCAGGAGAATTTGAAAATAGAGACTAAAAATGTAAGTTTAATTTGGGGAGGATGTTTTCTCTATTTTCAAACTTAACGAGGATGTGAGCCAAACTATCCCTTATGTAAAACTAAAAGAATTTTGAATTTAAAGGAGATTTTGAAAACTTACTCCAAATGAATTAAAGAATGAGATTAGGGTCTGGGATAACGTTATACTAACATACTTGTATTTGTTATATATAAGTATATGTCTTATATATATTCTTCCCTCCCTCTCTCTCTCTCTTAGACCATTCTTCCATAACTTATTAAGATTCGATTACAGATTTAAGGAAAGTAAGATATAAGGGCAGGAAATAGAAGATTGAATATCAGTAGAGGAAGCATCACAACTAATGGAAATATCAGGCCCAACACTAGGAGGAATCTAGATCGACAAACAACTGCTAATGTGGATAATGGAACGCCGTCATTAGATATGAGCTATGTATCAGTTCTTCGTTAACATAATGCAAGCTACTGGGTTAGCTAGTGGAAATATTGGAGAAGCTAATCCTAAAGTTCCGGTTGTCAATAATTATGCTATTTTGAGTTGGGATAATGTAAGACTTTGAGTAAAGCTATTTTTGGAACAGAGGATGCTATCGAAGTAGAGAATGAGCTGCTTTATTATGAAAGGGATTTTATTGATTTAGGTCTGAATAACGAGAAGAAGAGGAGACTATCTTTCATACAATTGCAAGGAGTTGCATTGTACTGGTGGAACAGTGTAACTGTGGGAGTACTGGAAGAGAACTTGACTTAGGTTGAGTTTAGGAGAAGGATTAAAGAGAGATTCTTGTCTAAAATAGCCAAGTCAAACCTGCTTAGAAAGTTTGTTGAGTTGGAGAAAGGAGATATGACATTGCTTGAGTATGCGACTAGATTTAAGGAGTTGTCCAAATATGGATATGCAACTTGGAATATTAAACAAGAAGTTCATCAGTGGATTGAAATTAGAGCTTGGGAGGTCGACCTTACCGCATTGTAGGGGATCCATGTGACGTGGTAGTGGAGATGACTTTGAGGAATGAAGAGATGCCCACTTTCTTTGGTGGTAACAAAGCAGTAGAGACTCAGAGTGGGTAGAGTCAAAAAAGGAAGTTATTTCAGAAGAAGGGAGCTCAGAAGGGTGGGGCTTTCAAGAAAGGAAAAGTAGATGTTGTGTGTTACAAGTGTGATAAGAAGAGACACTTTTCCAATGAGTGTTGATTTGGAGATGGCAAGAAAATTATTGGGAAAAAGAACATCAAGTGCTTCAATTATGACCAGAGCGGCCATTACAAGAATTAGTGCAAAGAACCATATAAGGTTGAGGAAGGAATTTTTTTTTTACTTTGGAATCATCCGCCTCGAGACCCATAGCAGAGGAGAAAGAAAAGGCTATGATGGAAGATGCGCTTTTGATTCATGACATACCTGTATAGTACTATTTGATACCGGTGCATCACATTCTTTTATCTCTCATTGTTTGGTAGATATGAGAAGTTTAGAACCATCATACCTAGTTACTTCCTCAAGGGTTGCGAATCCAATAGGAAGGTGTGCAACTCTTGGGATAAGATACGACCATTTAGAGTTTGAATTATTATGTTATATATTTGCCTGCACTTTGCAATTGTTTGATTGTGAGGGCTTTGAACTTATATTAGGTATGGATTGGTTAAGCAAATATGTTGCTAGGATATTTTTCCAAGATAGAGAAATATCATTAAGACATGCTAATAGGAGTGATCGAATTATATGCTCAGTGGAGATCCCGAATTTTGATGTTTGTGCTTTAATGGGTGCAATAGAGGAGAAAGATGAGTTGAATCAAGTTTTTGTCATTTGTAGATGTTTTTGAGCTTGTTACAAACTGTCTCCGAAACGACTTGTTGAGTGTTGAACAGATCTTCACTGCAAGATATGTTGCTTTTTATAACAGCAATAGATAATGCTTTATTCCGTAGTGTTATTATTTGTTTTAATTTGCCTGGTATAGAATAGGGATTGGCTCCGTGGAGGATTAAAAGCGGGCTACCTCAAAATTCAATTCAATTATATTTTGGTGGCTGCTAATTCTTTAAATTAGCTTCCTCTTCTATCTTCTCTCTTTCTCAAATTATTTCCCCAGATCCTAAAATTTAAATTCTCCTCTATTATCACCGCAGCTGCCAGCTTCTCCACCCACGTCCTCTGTAAACTGAAACCCACAATCCAAAAACTTTTTTGGACGCTAATTACAATCCCAAATTTCCAAAATTATATAGCTATTAATTTTTCCCAATCCTAACCCTAATTTTTGTGGCAATAAAATGAAGAAGGAAGAGTTGAAATCATCAGGGAGAAAGGTGAATTTATCGAGGTTGTTTTAAGGATTTTGGAGAGCGGGACCCGTAGAGATATGGAGAGTGGACTTAATGTTCTTGGATTGGTTTGCTTGGAGGATGAAGGGGCGAGGAAGGAGGCAGCCAAGTTCAAATCTGTTAGGGTTTTGGAGAAGTTTTGTATGGGCGATGATTTAAAAATAGTTAAGTTAGTAAGGGGTGTGTTGTAAAATTTTAAGTGAGGCAAACAAGGATGAAGGTTAGCTTTTGTGGAACTTAAAAATAATCATTTGGTTGTTCTCGATATAAAAAATTCAAACTTAAGTGTGTGTGTGTATTTACATGCATGCATGCGTGTATGTATGTATAACTTATTCAAAATACAATGTTGTTTGTGTGGATTGGTGTTCATGTGTTGTAGTTAGTTAGCTTGTAAATATGTTTCGTTGATTAGGTCCCATGAATACAATAAGTATTTCTCATGAAAAAAATAAAAATAAAAATTATGGTTGTTTAGTTATTTCGCCGTTGATGGTTTTAGTTGATCATCATACATTTTGTTGTAACTATTATTTCTGACGAGTTTGATATTCGATGTAGTAATTTAGAAGGTTTCTTAAGGTCACATATTAAAGTTGCTTGCCATATCTGGTTTGATTGCTTTCTCATATATTAGTGTGAAATGTTTGGATCTTATTCTATCAGTCACCTGCAGTGCATTCTATACATGAAGTTAACGTCCACTAGAAGCCAAAGAAGATATCTCGAAATATGTTTGGATCAAAAAGAACAATGTTGTTTGTACAAAAGAATTCTTCTCTTATAATATTATAGTAAGGTCAAACACATGAACTACCTCAGTAATTCAACACAACCAAAGTGTTCAAAAAAAAGAAAAAAGAAAATAAAAGCAAACTTTTGATAATATTGTCATGAATCAAAATAATTAATCTCCTAACACCAGCAAACAAAAAGGCAAAGGAAGACAAGTTTTCATTTTTCTACTTGAATACCTATGTGATTGTGGTCCTTATATTCCATTCCATGCTTCTCCTTTTATCATTCTTCTTCTTCATATTCCAAAGTTTCTCCTCATAATCCCCTTAGAACAAAATAATGAATAGCGTTAATGAAGTTGCAGATGATGAAGAAATGCATGATGAAGAGAAGAAAAGAAGGCTGGGAAGCAACTCTCTAGAGAGAGGAGCAGCAGCTTCAATGTTTATTTGTTGTTAGGTCGAGAACAATGTAGAACAACCTGAAGTGAAGAAGTATCATAGAAGGCATAAGGTGTGCGAATTGCGCTCGAAGGCTCTGGCTGTTGTGGTTGGTGGTTTGATTTAGAGAATGTGGTAGTAATGCAGCAGGTTTGGTCTTTGTTTGTTACCTTAAAAGACTATTTTAATTTCATTTCATTATTCTAAAGTTGTTTGGGATAGTAGTATCACATGTTATCCAGTTTCAGTTAAGGGTTTTCGAACAGTTGAAAATAGGCTGGAGGACAAACAATTCAATTTTTTTTTGGGCTAAAAAACGCGCATGAAAAAATTTGGGCTGAAGTCCAAGCATCTTTATTCTATTTGTCGAACAAAAATTATTTATTCCTCTTTGCTTTCCTCTCACTTTCCCTCATTTCTTCACTTTCAAATTGTTACGCAAATTATAATCCTGAAATGTTGTTAACTCACCAGTACTGATTTGTATTTCTTGCCTTTTTTTATTCTTTTATTCCTCACTGTATAGCAATAAAGGTAATTTTAACGTAATTTTTTGATCTTGATTTGAATTGTTGCTTGATCTTGCTACTTTCTTTTCTTACTATTTTACTATCGTTTTGAAATTCTTAGACTATTTGCGTGCAATATGTTTGATTTGGGTTCAAGCTTGAGAGGCGAATGTGGGTATTATTTCATTATGCTTGATGCTATGTCCATTTAGCATTTTCAAACTGTTTGATGTTATAACAATATTTTGTATGCATATTTATCATTTTCTGCTATTGTTATTTCATAATGCTTACACATTCTATTTTATGTCCAACATCATTTACATTTAAATGCATATGTATTCTTTTACTTTTTAGTTACCTTTTCCTTTCTTATTCTCTTTTTTGGGCAGGAATGTTGATGATAGCATTCTTGTATTTTTTTTTACTTGATGAGAACAGCTACACTATTCGACTTGATATGACTTGTTCTTTAATTGGTGTTAAAAATAGTATATGTGAACATTGGCCACATCTTACTCCTTGTTCTATTGGTGTATCATATACTTGGAAAATAAGTTTATCATGGTTGATACTGATTCGAATTTGCATACTATATTGCGCTTTCAAATGTACAAGAAAATTTCTTATTTTTTTTTACTGTTAAGTCAAGTATTTGTGCACTGGAGTTCAATGTTGGTAATTGTTAGCACCAAAATTAGTCACTAGCACCCAAACGTCGTAGAAAGCACCAAATCATAGTCACAGATCACAGATAGAATGTATGTAGAGAGTATAAATATGAAGAACAATTAAAATTAAAAAGAAAGCAGTAATAACAGAGGATTTATAGATGTTCGGCCGACTCTGGCCTACGTCCACTCTCGAAATTTCCTTTTTATTGATATCAGAATTAAGTACAATTACAATCCAGCGTTTTCAAAACGATAATGGCAGAGTAGCCTTAGTAGAGAATAGGAAGGGGAACATAGTGAAGATCCTCTTTTTCGAAGCCCTACATGCTGTATTTATAGACAAAACCTGAGTTATTGGGCTTCCTGAGCGATCCAGGCCCATCAATTCCATAGCCAATCCACAATCCCTCACTACGACCGACCCTGATTCTGGGTATGCCAACCTGATTTTCCTAGGTAATGACCCGTAGTAGCTTTCTTCTTGACTCGAAGCTAACCGTGTCATGACTCGGAGCAAAACATTACCGACCCATGCTATTTCCTCTATGTTGATCCACCCCCTCTTCCACAGCTGGCCCGAAGAAACTCATACCATGACCCGAAGTAGCTGACCACTCCAAATATGTCGATCCTCATGTGTTGCCAACCCATTCCCTTGAACCGACCCAGAGATGCTGATCCAAGCTTGTAATGATGCCAACCCAGGGTGATCTAAAACATGCCAACCCATAATCCATCTCCATAGCCAACCCAGGGATTTCCATACACCGACCCGGGTCCATCTCGGAGCTAAGAAAGCAACGACCCATCCAAATGCCGAACCACCTTCAATTCCGACCCACTCCAATCATCGATCCACACCACTACCGATCCATACCACTACCAACCCACTTCATTATGACCAAACCACCATAATCCATCTCTTTAGCCGACTCGGGGATTTCCATACACCAACCCGAGTCCATCTCGGAGCCAAGCAAGCACCGACCAATCCAAATGCCGAACTATCTTCAATGCCGGCTTACTCCAATCACCGATCCACACTACTACCGGTCCATACCACTACCGACCCACTTCATCGAGATCGAACCACCTTCCTACTGTCCCAAAACCTTCACAACACCGGCCCACTCGTGAACTCCTACCGACCCAGAGCAACTCGAAGCATAACTCAATGTGACCCGACGAAAACTCCATGAATATTTAAAGCAAACCTAGGAACGATTCGAAGTAAACACCAGATGACTCGAGACAACTCGACTTTTGTCAAAACCCATATTTTGAGTATCCCACGACTTTTGTCCATCAACTATGTCGAACCCATCTGTCTACGGCCTTGCCAAAAGGTAGGTTAATAGTAATAGTTTCTCAATTACTTCTGATCATTAGAGTAGATCAGTTTCTAATAGTTGTTGTAATATTAAGTCTTATGGCGAGTCAAGTTCTTATTTAAGGGATATTATGAAGAAAGGATCTCAGATAAATCATGTGGACTTTAATGGCTATTGTTTCAATGGTGCTGAAGATTTTAGAGAGTTTCTAATGGCTTATCAAATAAAAGAAGGGCGTGAATCGATTTTTGTTAAGAATTGTCCAGAAAGAATATCTATTATTTGTTTGTGGTTTAAGGAAGGTTGTAAGTTCAACATGTATACTTCTTCGTATCCTAGACATCTTATTCATTGTTTTATTAGAACTTACAGGTTTGAACATTTATATGGTGCTGGGTTAAGGGTTGTTAAGAAAGTTCATATAACTAGTAGATTTGTGAAATCTCTAATTATTGATCAAATTAGAGATGTCTCGATGAAGAAACTGAAAGACATTATTAATGACTTTAGAAGGGAATTTAGTTTCACTCCTTATTATTATGCATACACTGGAAAACAACTGGCACTGAAGGAAATTTATGGAGATGACGTTATGTCGTATAATGATATGAATTGGTATTTGAGGCTATACAAAACACTAATCCAGGAAGTTATGTTGCTTTGGATGTGGATTCGTCAATTAATCAATTTGAAAGATTTTGCATTGGGTTTGCTGCTTGTTTACTTGGGCTTAGGCGTTGCAGTCCAATGATATTTTTAGACACGGCATTTTTGAAGGGCCGACAAAGTGTTTTGAAAGAATGGCGATCAAGGTTTGACTTTTGATTTTTTTTGTCCATGTGCTATTTAGTATATTGTTTTACTTATGTAGTATGAGAACATTCGGTGGATGTTGATATATTTTAGTACTCCATTGTCATTTTAACAGTTATATGTTGAGTGTATTATTACTCTATATGAAATTATAATACTATGTGAATTTAACAGTTTATATTGTATTATATGTGATAATGCTAGTACGTTTTAGAATCTATCATTCTATATATTATATGACTCTACTACTAGACACATAATGCTATATTAATTTATGACTAATCATATTCTTTTTCACTCCTGCAGTCATGTAAACTCTGAAATTTTATGTCGTGACAGTAATATGCTTTATTGATATCAGCATATTATTTTCTCGTATTAGCATTTGAAAAATAATAATGATTTCTCTAAGGTTTCTTTCCACTTTCTATGAGAGTTGTTTAGCATGAGAATGAGTCGAATTGGTCTTGATTTTTGAAGCATTTAAGAGAGATGCTCAATGAAGATCGTGAATTGGATTTCACATCTAATCGTCAGTGGGGTTTGTTTTAGGTGTTCCAAAAGTGTTTCCATCTTCTTTTCATAGCTATTGCACATTTCATATGGAGCAAAGCATTGGTTCAATGGTTAAAGCTTGCAAGGGTGATATTTCCATTGTTGATTTGTTTAAACTTTTGACTCGAGCTTCAAATCTATATGATTTTGATCACAATATGTTAAAGTTCAAAGAAATTGATGGTGTTGCTACAATTAACTTTTTAAATGATAAACCTCTAGAACATTGGACTGATTTGTTTTTCAAGGCAAGAGATATGAAGAATATTCATCTAATGTGGCTGAAAGCTTTAACTCTTGTATTGTGGATGATAGATTTATGCCTATATATCTTGTCTAGATGGAATCCGGGTTAAAGTAATGAAACAAATGGCTAAGAGGAGAGAAGAATGTCATCAACGGACTAATACTTTTTGTCCAGTTATGGAGCAACAGTTGTCGCAATTGGTTAATGAAGGTTTTGGATGAGTTACATATAGGTCTTCGAAAAATGTTTTTGAAGTTAGATCTCCAATATCACACCATGTTGATCTTGAAAAAAATTGGGTACTTGCAATCAGTGGAAAGTTACTGGTTTTCCATGTGCACGTGCCATTAAATGTATGAATAGGTCAAGGCAATCAGCATATGATCATATGGGATATTATTTTACAGCTAGTGCTTTTAGATCCAGTTATGCACATGCTATTAATCCAATTCCTAATGTTGGTAAGCCAATTGTTAGCGAAGATGAAGTCACAATTAAACTGCCTAAAGAAATTCGAGGTGCTGGAAGACCTTCAACTAAAAGACATGGCGGCTTTTCTTATTATCAGAGTTGGCAGAATAAATGTAGACAGTGCAATCAAGTCGGACATAACAAGAGGAATTGTCAAGCTTCAATGAAGATTTAAATTTGAATTATATATTTTCTTTTATTTCTGTCATTTTATTCATGATATTTCTTTATTGTTTGGTGTAGTCATACTTTTATTTTTTGATATTAGGACATGTACTATGATGTTTAGTTGTTTTAATAAGAAGTTTACTTTTATTTGTAGATTTTATGTGATTGTTTTTTATATGGAGCATATTATTTTAATTTGTATATTGTTTGGTTTTTAAATGTAATACTGCGATAACTGAAATATATTACTGAAGTTTCATAAAAATCTTGATAGTGAAACTTTTTACAATATGATTGAATAATTTCAATTATGGTAATTCAGCAACTAGTTCGAATATAAAAGGAAATGAAGAACCTTGTGTTAATATAATAAAAGTAGCTGCTTCAAAATATTTGTGAACATGCACCTGTGCATTGTAAGCATAGATTGTTAGCACTGTTAATGCTGAGAAAATTTTACCTCAACAGTTGAACTTTTGTTATCAAAAGAAAACCACGAACAACAGAGTAAGCATTGTACTGAAATAACACAGAAGATTAGAATAATGTATTAAGATTAAGCAGTCAGAAGAGTCAGAACAGATTTTGGAGAATTATATAGACTTGGTGTGGAGACACAAATATAAATACCATATGCAAAAAAATTATAGGATTAAAATATAGTACGTTGTTGAATATAAATATGACATACGGTATAATATTGTCAACATATATTGAATAAAGAAACTTCTGCTAGTAGTCATCGCTTCATTGTATTTCAATAAACAAAATAAAATAAAACATGCATGAGTGCTATAGTTCTGGTAATCAAGAATAAAGTTGGAAGGGGAGAACCGATGTCATTATCTTCAAATATTGGAGCTTTTCATCGTTGTTAGCATCCTATGTGGAAAACGTACATATTCACAGTTACAAGATATTTCCAACAATCTAAGTAGAATTCTAATTCAGCATAGCATTTTCCAATATTGATGCTAATCCAATATAGCATTTCAACGTTGTTCTATTCTCGACAATCACAAAAATATTTCAATACAGTTCTATTCTCAGCAATTATGATATACAAAAACAACAAGCACAGAACTTTCAAAGAAAAAAAGCGATTAACTGATTACATTTTTTCAAGTAGCAATATAAGACAACTTTAGCAGAAGAAGAAAATCTTTAAAACAAAAACGTAAAACAAATTAGCACTACAGTAAAATATAAGTTTCAATTCAACTACAATTAGCACTTCATCTTCACTTAAGCTAATTCATATTCGATTTCAATTAGCACTTCAACTTTAATTCAGAATTCATATTTAATTATAATTAGCACTTCACTTCAATTGAGGGAATTCAAATTTAACTACGATTAGCACTTCTTCAAATTCTCCAATTCTTAAAATTCTCCTTTTACTTGAATTCTTTTTTTCCACTTCATTTTCATCTTGTTCAGGAGATGCGTTGGTAAAGAAATTCATCCCATTTCAATTCTGTGCGGATCGTTTAGTACATTATACACTATTTCATCTTGCATTAGGTTGATACTTTTTTCATGTATTCAATAGGAAGGTTTGAGTCTCTATCCAAATTTTGGATGAATTTCATCGCGAATAGTGCGCAGTCATTTCGATTGTTTTAAAAAAGAAAAAAGAAAAAACAGCAAATATTGTTTGTTAACTAGAAATCAATTTATGCTAATAATTATAATATTACACACAGACTAAAAATATTTGCACATGGTAAATATTTAATAACTATGATCTATTAAAAGAATCATACATCAACTTGAGTAACATAGGCTGGATACATAAGGACTTGTATGGGAATTTACGGAGGAGCTTTCAGATTAATAGAGTAAAAGAGCAGTGGTATAAAAAATATAATGCTATGACCATTTATCATTTCACTTAACATATAAAATTAGGTTTCATATATGAATTTATGAAGAATCTTTCACATTAGCAGATTAAAAGGGCAGTGATATAATATTATAATTGTATGGTCATTTAACATTTAGAAAAAAATATACAGTATCACATATTATACATTTTTACTACTATTAACGTTTAGTACTTTGTTAACACTATATGCATATCAATAACCATACATGTCCTATATATAATCATAATGCAACCTGTCATATTTTTTTGGTGTATTGAACTTTGTAGCATTGCAACGCTATGATCATTTAGCATTTACATGAAAATACACAGTGTAACACATTATACATTTTACTGTTATTACTATTTAGTACTTTGTTAACATACAGTGTATCCTGTCCTTTTTTGATGCATTGAACATTATGGCATTACAATTGTTAATATAATACATGTGCAGTTTACTTGAAGAAAATTAACAACTTAATAATGATTATGAGGAAAATTCTCATTGCGGACATTGAGGTTGCTTTATCTGCTTTTTACCAATTTCCTTATTCTGGATTTTTGTCCCTCCATTTTTCTTCTAATGTTTTTTTCACCTTTTTTCTGTTAAAAAAAGAAAAAAATAGAGTTAGATTTGTTATCCCACTTTTTGGTCAAAACTGGAATATCAATGTTGTACGCGTTTCCACCACGAACAAACCAGGAAGTACAGAGATATAAACAAGCAAGCATGCATAAGTCCGGAATTCCACTAAAATCTCAAGTTCATTCGGCAGAGCAAAGGCATGCTTCATTCGGCATATCATATCCGGCCTCCCCTTGGTTCACCCTAAACCAAGCTCATTCGGCATCCCAAGCACTACCGGACCGGCCTCCCCCATAGTCCTACCGAACCAAACGACTCCGAAGCCGGTCCAAACTATCACCAACCAATCACCGGACCAAGGTGATCACCGAACCAACCTTCCACTACGACCGATCCAGAAGACTACCGGACCAACTTCAACACCACCATCGGACCACCTTGGCCGAACCAAACCCCAACTTATCCAAGCATAGCCGAATGAAAGCCATGCCGAACCAGATGATGCTGGACCAGATTGCTTCAGCCCAGGCCCGCTAGCAGCTATATACTTCCAAGCCCCCTGCCCCCTACCTCACTCTATAAATAGAGGGGCAGGGGTACAACAATGGGGGACAAGTTTGAGAGCTCAAATCTGGAAGGAACTTTCAAACAACTTTCATATACTTGTAGTACAAGCTTTGTACTTGTAATCGGATTGGAAAAGGAGAATAACATATAAAGTGGACGTAGGCACACTTTGGCCGAACCACTATAAATCTGCGTGTCTTTTACAGTTTGGTCCTTGCTTTTTACATATTTGCATAAACCACCTAGATCACTACGAACAACATAAAATCAACTAAATCATACAACTTGGAGCCGTTTGCCCATTTTGTACAAACATCTTTGAGTTATTTGCTGAGATCTGTGATTTGTGTTTGAATATTGCTGACTTATATTCATATACTGGTGCTTTCACGGTATTGGGTGTTTGCGGCCATTTTTTACGCAAACATTTTGGTGCTTTCACTGAGAGGAACCAGCTCCCGCTACATCGGATAGAGGTTTAGATTTGGAAGACGATGACTAGGCAAAACAGTAGAAGGCTAAGGGCTGAGAGGAGCCAACAAGGAGGAAGTCAACAAGCATCCTCCGGAGGTGAGGAAGGACCGGCTTCGATCTACATAACCCGGGATGAAATGGAAGCCATAACAAATTCACTGCAAGAGAGGTTGCTGAAAAGTCAACAGGAAATGATGCAAACTTTCTTGGAGCAAATGAGAGCTGCAGGGATGCAGAATTTAGGAGCAGCTACAACGGCTATGGATGCAGGACAAGAAGCTAGGGTTATGGAACCCAATGAAGGACAAGATACGGAGCCAGGTGGCAATCAACAAGGGCTTGGGGGCAGGCCCACAGGATTCAACACAGGAGAACCTTTGGAAGGAGTTCAACAGGCTAGAACCAACGTTGCTGCTAACGAGCCACACGAAGAGTATGTACCGGAGTTCCCTCGGGGGCAACCCCCGACAGACAACGGTGGATTGGTAGATATAATCAGGAAGACTGTGCGAGGTGGTTTGACCAACGGAGACTTGGAAGGAGTAAACAGGAGTCCGTTCACTCGGGAAATAAGGATGGCTCAGAACCCACCTAAGTTCAAGCTACCTAGCGTGGAGGTATACAATGGCAAGGAAGACCCTACGGATCACTTGATGAGATACACTAGACACATGGAGGTGCTGGGGGCATCAGAGGAGGTGATGGCCCGATGCTTCCCTTTGTACTTGACGGACTTAGCTGCGATGTGGTTCAGGCAGCTGGAAGAAGGATCTATCGGGACTTGGAGGGAATTGGTGGAAAGGTTTCTGGGACAGTTTCGGGTTCATGTCAAGAGACCGAAGAACGTGATGACATTGACATCGGTAAGGCAAAGGATGGATGAATCGCTTAGAGCTTTTCTAACTCGATTCAGTGCCGCAGTTGCTTCGGTGGATCGGCCCGATCCATCGATGGTTTTAATGGCAGCAGTATCAGGAGTCAGGGAGAACTCGGATTTCAAGGTATCTCTGATACGAGATCCCCCACGGAATCTCGACGAATTCTTTCATGAGGCAGAAAGGTTCCTTCGACAAGAAGATGCGAGTACGGATTTAAAATTGAAAAAGGTTAATGCAGTTGAAGGGGGAGAACCATCCAGCAATGGTTCGGATAAAAACAAAGGAAAAAGGAAGTTGGACGATGATTCTGGAAATGCTAGGAAGCAATGGAAGGATCCAAAGTTTTCCACATACACAGGATTGAACGAAACACTGGAACGGATATACCTGGATACTCGAAATCGCCTTCACTACCGGAGGCCGGCTAGGAGAGAACCAACAGAACGGGAAAGGACATCAGGAAGGCACTGTCTCTTCCATGATTTGGATGGACACGACACCAACAGCTGCAGGCACTTAAAGGACATAATTGAGGAACATGTAAGGAATGGACAACTGCCACAATATGTTGGACCGCGGAGTGCAACGGCGAGGCAGGAGCAACCACCGCCTACCTCAAGCCACGATGGTGGGAGGCCCAGGAATGATGGTCGGTTGATCGTCCCTTAACCAGGTTAATATGAAATAAGTAGCAAACTATTGGCAAGCAACCAAGTCATTTACACATGTACGGGGACGGAGATAGCCCCTAGGCATGCTCTGAATGATAATAAACTGCGATGCTATGGTTTGTGAAATTTATCTTTCGCTTTTGGATTGGACACTGCTTTTCTTTTTGGTTTTCGGTTTTGGAGCTTGGATTGAGCTCCTGGTTTTTCTTGCTTTTTGATTTGGATTTTCCTTTGGACAATTGTTTTCGGTTTTGGATGTTAGTTTGGATTTATGGTTTTGGATTTGGATTTTGGATTTGGATTCTGGATTTGGATTTTGGATTTGGATTCTGGATTTGGATTTTGGATTTGGATTCTCGATTTGGATTTTGGACTTGGATTTTGAGTTGGATTTTAATTGGATTTTTATCTGACTTTTGATAAACGGTCGTCGGGTATGGATTATGCCTGGCAAGGGGTGAGTCGCTTTGCCCGAACGTGGTAAATTGACTCATTCAGGTCGTCGAGTATGGAATATGCTCGGCAAGGGTCCGGAGTGACCAGGATTCGGCCTAGGACTTAGGCCCTATATTATCAATCGTTATTTTCAGGTCGTCGAGTATGGACTATGCTCGGCAAGGGTCCGGAGAGACCAGGATTCAGCTTAGGACTTAAGCCATGGCATCACACAGCACCCAGGGACACTGGGTCAAGGTCGTCAAATGTGGATTACGCTTGGCAAGGACCCGGAGAGGTTAGCACCCAGGGACACTGGGTCAAGGTCGTCAAATGTGGATTACGCTTGGCAAGGACCCGGAGAGGTTAGCACCCAGGGGCACTGGGTCAAGGTCGTCAAATGTGGATTACGCTTGGCAAGGACCCGGAGAGGTTAACACCCAGGGACACTGGGTCAAGGTCGTCAAATGTGGATTACGCTTGGCAAGAGCCCGGAGAGGTTAGCACCTAGGGACACTGGGTCAAGGTCGTCAGATGTGAATCGCACTTGGCAAGAACTGGAAGAGGTTAGCTCAACATCCAGGCACACTGGACCGAGATCGTCAGGTGTGGATTATGCTTGACAAGAATTTGAAACTGAACATCGACTCGGAGTAGTCAAGGATGATATTCTCCGGCAATGTGATTATGGACTTCGAATAGTGGATTCGGAATTATTCAAAACACGCCTTGTTATCACAAGGCATGTTTTGGGGGGCAAAGTGTTATCCCACTTTTTGGTCAAAACTGGAATATCAATGTTGTACGCGTTTCCACCACGAACAAACCAGGAAGTACAGAGATATAAACAAGCAAGCATGCATAAGTCCGGAATTCCACTAAAATCTCAAGTTCATTCGGCAGAGCAAAGGCATGCTTCATTCGGCATATCATATCCGGCCTCCCCTTGGTTCACCCTAAACCAAGCTCATTCGGCATCCCAAGCACTACCGGACCGGCCTCCCCCATAGTCCTACCGAACCAAACGACTCCGAAGCCGGTCCAAACTATCACCAACCAATCACCGGACCAAGGTGATCACCGAACCAACCTTCCACTACGACCGATCCAGAAGACTACCGGACCAACTTCAACACCACCATCGGACCACCTTGGCCGAACCAAACCCCAACTTATCCAAGCATAGCCGAATGAAAGCCATGCCGAACCAGATGATGCTGGACCAGATTGCTTCAGCCCAGGCCCGCTAGCAGCTATATACTTCCAAGCCCCCTGCCCCCTACCTCACTCTATAAATAGAGGGGCAGGGGTACAACAATGGGGGACAAGTTTGAGAGCTCAAATCTGGAAGGAACTTTCAAACAACTTTCATATACTTGTAGTACAAGCTTTGTACTTGTAATCGGATTGGAAAAGGAGAATAACATATAAAGTGGACGTAGGCACACTTTGGCCGAACCACTATAAATCTGCGTGTCTTTTACAGTTTGGTCCTTGCTTTTTACATATTTGCATAAACCACCTAGATCACTACGAACAACATAAAATCAACTAAATCATACAACTTGGAGCCGTTTGCCCATTTTGTACAAACATCTTTGAGTTATTTGCTGAGATCTGTGATTTGTGTTTGAATATTGCTGACTTATATTCATATACTGGTGCTTTCACGGTATTGGGTGTTTGCGGCCATTTTTTACGCAAACAAGATTTTTTGATATTTTTTAGGTTATAAAATACAAAAATTCTACAAGGCCTGAAGAACGTGGTCAGGGATTAAGCCCGAAAGAATCATAGCCGTTGAACAACAATTCCCCCCACCCCTCGAATTCCACTGTTCAGTTACGTTCTACAGCTTCCATGCACTTTCTTTTCTGGCTCTCTAGCAGCATTCTATAAAATATAGTCTTACAAGTAGCTGAGCTTGTTTGTAGTGTTGACTTGATGTCGTTGTTGATCTTCTTAGCCTTAAAGAATCATAATGACACCATTGCATTTGGTTGTAATCCAAGATCAGCAATGTCCAATGGTTGATGTAATGTAAGAGGAAGAATATTAGCTCTGTAAATGTATCTGTGACTATGTTTTGTACCATATGGTACACCAATGATCGGATTACATTTTTAATGTCTGTTTGTAAAGCATGCTGCAAATGAAGATTGGATATTAGTTTGTTTTTCCATTATATTGGATTTCAAAGCAAAATAATATTGCTTACCGTCATGATTGTGCTGAAAGTGTAGTTATGTTCATATGTCCGTATATTTTCAACAAACCAATCAATAATATACATTAGAGAAAGAATATTGGTTTAGCATATAGTAATAAAGAATTTTGAATTTTTATAAACATTTTATAATAATTATAAACTATGATATATGTGTGTGTGTATAGACGCACACACAATGATAGATATATGCTACCATCTTTTAATAATTTCACATAATGCTAGGAGAAGTTAGCAATTTATAAAGAGTATGTTGCGTAATCAAAATATTTATATCCATTCTACACGTTAAGGCTAACATTGTAGAGTTTCTATTAAAAAATTATTAATATTGCTATTTCTAACAAAAAAGAATTATATCAGTGGCATGTTGTTATAATTCCAATAACATAATGCTAGTGCTATTTAGCATTTTATAACAACTATGTATATGTTGCTGCAATAAATAAGTTTTTTCATATTTCTTTATATGTAGCACTTTAGTACCTTATTTTTTATGTAAATATATTGTATTCAAAAGGATAGTTTATGACAAATGCACATAATAAGAGTCAAATCATGAATCTACTGTATACATATATATGTAGAAGTGTTATTTCATATTTAACTGTCCGTCTGTAAATTATTCAAATAGCAATGGTTCTAGCATGGATTGAACCACTTTTATCCCTCCTCTCTTCCATCATCTTTGTGCCATGCTAGCTTGCTATATATTTTGTTAATTTAAAATTATTGAAAACTATAACTCCTTTTAAATTATTTAAGTTTTTACCGGGTATGAACTACTTACTTCGATGTGTCCTCATATGCAAAGAAAGCTCTTATTATATCTTTCTTCTGTGTTTCTAACATTTTAAAAATGTGGATCTTTACTATGTTTCTTTGATGATATTGCCTTCTCTCAGGTGAGTAATTATCAGCATCCACAAATTCTTCCTTTTCATCTTCATCAACTGCATCAGTTCTTTCTACATTATATTCATTCTCATTCGCATATTCTTCTTCAACCTGCTTGTTTTCTTTACCGGTTTCTTCTTCATTTTTTTTGCTGTCTTTTTCACTCTCTTCATCATCTTCTCTACTCTCTTTTCTTTCATCCTCTTTCTTGTTTTCATTTCTTACTTGTTCAGTTTCTTCATTGTGGTCATCTTCTTCTTCTCCATCTTCATCCTTATTTTTTGTTTTATCTTCATTTTTTTCTTTTTGCTTTTCATTGTCTTCTTTACTTTTCACTCTTTTCTTGTGGTACACTACCTCAAATTGATACGAGGATCTACTTTTGGCTTTCTTTTTTTAAATTTTAGTCTTTGAATCATTGAATGTGGTGAGATATTCTATAATCGCTAACTTCTTCTTTCATTCTTATCATCTTGTCTATCTTCTTCTTTGTTTTGTTCTTCATATGTTTCAAAATCCTGCGTGTTAAATAGCCTGAACGTTGGAGGGATAATACTTTCAAAAGCTTTCTTCACTTTTATTTTTTCTTCCTCTTTTTATATTATTGGAGTTTTGATTTCAAAAATTCAATTCTTTATCCATTACACTTAACTCGTGTTCCCTCTGTTTTCTTAGTTCTTTCTCCTTCCTCGGATCTCTTTTCACCTGATCCAGATCATTTCCCAATTGCTTAATGTGGTAGCTCTGCTTCTAAATTTGTTTTTCCTTCTCATTCAACTCAGATTCTCTTTCAGCGTCAGTTGCATTTTTTATTGTTTTGTTTCCATAGTTTCCATTTGCAATTTTGAACCATCAAGCAGCAGTCTTAATTTGGCCGTTGTATTTTTAATTCCAACTAAGATCTACATTCAATAAGCATTGCAGATTTTATTAATGCTAAAATTGTGTAGCATTTTCTATTAATAATTCTGTTTTAGTAATATATGAATCTTTTTTGAATGTCAAAAATGAGAATATAAAATCATTCAAGAGATTATTAACATCTTACATAATTAACTGTGATAAACTAAGTAACAATTTTCTAAAAATTATATGCAAAAGTATCATAAATGAAGATGTAGAAAAAAATACTTTATGTATTCTAACTTTGTTTACTGTGTATTATGTTATAATGCTACCGTCATTTAGCTTTTTTTTCTATTTATATGTATTTTGCATAATCTAATGCATCATAAAATGGTAGTACCATATAGCGTTTTCTATTTATATTGTCAAATGTAATGTAAGCATAGTATACTATGTTATAATGCTATCATCATCTGGCATTTTTTTTCTATTCATATATATGTTTGCATAATCTAATGCACCAAAAAAATGCTAGAATTATGTAGCATTATTTTATAGTGCCAATTGTAATGTAAGCAGAGTATACTATGTTATAATGCTATCATTATCTAGCATTTTTTTCAACTTATTTTTATGTTTGCATAATCTAATGCACCTTACAGCCAAGCATACTATGGTTCGTATACTTGCAGATAGGGAGTCTGGTTTGGGTCTTGGTGCATGGACAACAAGCAGGTGATACTTATACTAGCCATTTTGAACCAATCCAATGAGTTGTCTTAGGCATTACCTAACTTAGGTTTTTATTTTTATTTTCTATGTTTATGGGTTAGGCATGGTATGTTCTTTGGAGGTCTGAGGGACTGTCAATGCAAGATGAGGCGTATCTTATTGTAAATATATGTTTGCTTATATATATTGTGTGTGCAATAAAAGAACCCAATTTAAAAAAAATCTAACACTCCATAAAAATGCTAGTATCGTATAACATTTGTAGTTAATTAATAGTACATGTATTAATCAGTGGCAGACATTATAATCCATAGCATTTGTAATTATGTACGTATTATATAAAATCTAGAAAAATAAGTACAATCAACAGTAGATGTATATACCTTCTTGCTTTGCACATTTTTTAAAGAGTCTTTTGTGACTATGCTCTTCATCCCATTGAGTGACCATTAAGAAAATCTTGCCGAGTCCTTAGACCATTCCTCCTTTGGCTTCATTATATCGATGTGTTCACATAGAAAATACAATATATAAAAAAACAAAAATGTTATTTTTGAGTTTATTATAATACATTAGAATGTGAAATTATTTCCTTACCAACGGTAGCATCGAGCAACCAGACATATTCCTTGGTTTTTGCTTGAAAAAGTTTAGTGCTTTAATCAAAGAATAGTGAATACTTAAAGGTCCGGAAACTTGATTCATTTTTTTTAAATCGTTTCATATTGAAGATACCCCCAGCTTAACATTCTTTGATTGTCAAGAAAAAAATGTTATCGAAGAAAGAATAATGATAAATTTTGGCAAATCATTTTCCTCTTCTTGAAATTCTATTTCTAATTCTTTCTTTATCTTTTGAATGATGATGTCTCTTGTTATATGATCAATTATACCAAAGTTTCTTAAAACAAACTATTGGCAGTTTTAAAGGGTGTTTTGGAAAGAAACTTTAGGAAGTGGAAAAACGTTTTTCCCCTCAATTGGTAAACCAAAAATAAAGAAATATCTGTTGTCGTTATTTTTAATTTTATTCCTCCTACAATGAAACATTCCTCTTCGACATAGTAACATTCTACTAAATCATCTAAATAGTTTGAACATTTTCTAATATTTTTGGTTCCTATATTACCCTAAAAAAAGTAGTAAAAAAATTATGGAAAGGTGCTTGTTTTAAAAAATTCCATTGTTTTTGAGTAAAACCATTTTTTTTAACCTTTTCAAGCATTTTCACCAAGGCAGAAAGACTACATCTATATTGCATAGTTCCTTATTTTGATTGTCTTTGGTTGTTCCCTTTCTTTTACATTTTTTGCTATTCAGTAGTTAAAGTGAAGATTTTTTATTCTACAAAACATAAACAATGAAACAGTGTTAACTATGTTTATGCAAAATGATATTCTAGACCTGCACAGTAGATAAATCATGATGCTACAATTACTTAATATTTTTTAGAAGTACAACAAGTGTATATAATGCAATTAGAATGATAGCTACACTTAGCATTTCTACTAAGTGGTGTATTATTAAATCGTGAAAATATAATATATTTAACATCATTAAACAATGGTTAACTCATACAATACCTAAACCATAATGTTACAATGATTTAGCATTTTTTGTAACAGTGCAATATATTTACCCAATGAAATTAAGATGATAACTAGTGTTAGCGTTTTTACTGGATGCTAATTTCTCTAGCATTATTAGAAATGCTTTTTACTCATACAATTCTTAAACCATAATGCTATAATGATTTAGCATTTTTTGTAACAGTGGAATATGTTTATCCAGTGAAATTAAAATAATAACTAGTGTTAGCACTTTTATTGGATGCTAATTCCTCTAGCATTATAAGAAATGATTTTTACTCATACAATACTTAAAACCATAATGCTACAGTGATTTAGCAGTTTTGTAACAGTGGAATATGTTTACCCAATGAAATTAAGATAATAATTGGTCTTAGCATTTTTTACTGGATACTAATTTCTTTAGCATTAATAGAAATGATTTTAACTCATACAATACCTAAGCCAAAATGCTACAATGATTTAGCATTTTTTGTAACAGTGGAATATGTTTACCCAGTGAAATTAAGATGATAACAAGTCTTAGCATTTTTACTGGGTGCTAATTTCTCTAGCTTTATCAAAAATGATTTTTTAACTCATGCAATACCTAAACCATAATGCTATAGTGATTTAGCATTTTTTGTAATAGTGGAATATGTTTACCCAATGAAATTAAGATGATAACTAGTCTTAGCATTTTTACTAGATGCTAATTTCTCTAGCATTATTAGAAATGATTTTTACTCATACAATACTTAAACCATGATGCTACAATGATTTAGCATTTTTTGTAACAGTAGAATATGTTTACCCACTGAAATTAAGATGATAACCAGTCTTAGCATTTTTACTGGATGTTATTCTTTAGCATTATTGGAAATGATTTTAACTCATACAATACTTGAACCATAATGTTACAGTGATTTAGCAGTTTTTGTAACAGTGGAATATGTTTACACAATGAAACTAAGATGATAACCAGTCTTAGCATTTTTACTAGATGCTAATTTCTCTATCATTATTAGAAATGATTTTTACTCATACAATACCTAAACCATAATGTTACAATGATTTAGCCTTTTTTGTATCAGTGGAATATGTTTATCCAATGAAATTAAGATGATAATTAGTTTTAGCATTTTTATTGGATGCTAATTTCTCTAGTATTATTAGAAATGATTTTTACTCATACAATACCTAAACCATAATGCTACAGTGATTTAGGATTTTGTAACAATGGAATATATTTACCCAGTGAAATTAAGATGATAATTAGTCTTAGCATTTTCACTGGATGTTAATTTCTCAAGCATTATTAGAAATTTTTACTCATACAATACTTAAACCATAATGCTACAGTGATTTAGCAATTTTTGTAACAGTGAAATATGTTTACCTAGTGAAATTAAGATGATAACTAGTCATAGCATTTTTACTAAATTAATGAGTAAAAACTAATGCTATTGTAAACTAGCATTCTTATCTATAAAGTTAATTACATCATACAATAAAAATGATAATTATAATCAGCATTTCTACTATTACTACTACTAAAATCTACTATGCTACTACTAAAATATATTAATAAATATAATGATAAACTAATCTAGCATTTGTTATAAAGTAACACTAACTCAATAATAAAAACAGAATGGTTCGGTATTACACCTGTTGCTGCTTGTTTTTCTCCATTTCAATCGTCTTCTAGACCTCACTGATGCCAAAGATAATTTCGAAGACACTATTTTGGTTTTCGGTTGTGCTAACGAACCAGGAGATCGATTATCCATCGATAGAGAAGATTTCAACTGAGTTTCCATAAGCATATACGATCGATTTTAACTATGAAGCTAAAGATGCAGCAGAATTGAACGAGTTTATTGATGGATGAAGAATTTGAAACAACTTGACATGAATATGACTTGATTTGGAAAAACCCTAGAGCAGGAAACAAAGCCACGTAGTTAGTTTGAAAACTTGGGTCCTTCAACCTAAATAATAAAACGTGTGGTCCGGTAACGAAAATATTTAATAAGTTTGTCCTTTTAGCTAATTTCCTCTTTTGAATATTTTCTTCACAATATACCTTAAATACAAAATAGTATAAAGTAGATATAGTTTTTTAAGCTAAACTGTTTTACTATCATTCAATAGTGTGCCTGGTGTAGAAGACTTCTATTTGAACAGGATCAGTCTTACCCTATTACTGATAGACTTTTATACTTATTGAACTTCTTAGTACTAGTGAACTTCTTAGTACTAGTTACATTGTAAAAACACTCAATAACTATAAATTTCTTACTGTGAATAAGTAGTGCTTGAAGCGAGTCGACATTGAATAGTTCAGTTTCATTGCAAACAAAGGTAACCATAAAAGTTTTCTATGGTCTTTTTATCTAATGAAATTAAAATTCAAGATAATAAATTCAATGCTAAAAAACACTTCTTAGAATACTATGCTAGCCAGGTATTCTGAAAATGTTTAAGATTAAATCTTGAAATTTACAGCTGAAATATATGAATGGCAAAAAAAGAAAAAGGATATAACTTCTTTGTATTCTCTAAAATTTCTGCTATAAATTCTTTGATCCACGTCTAATAGTTAATTGATCCTTTTCCAGTAATTCTTTCTTCTGTGACTAAAGGCTGCAAAATTATTCTATTTAAATCATACTAGTTTCTAAAATTAAATGAATCTAAATTTTTTGTAACACCCCTAATTTTATTGACATTATTCAGGAGATTTAATTAAAATAAATTAAATAGAATAATGTAGATAAGGAGATTGAGGTTGATTAATAAACTAGGTGGTTGTGCTTAATTAAATCAAATGAACTAATATAAATGGTTAGGAAATTAAACATAAGGGCATTAGGGTAAATAGCCATCCACATTTCCCACCCTTATACTATCTTTCTTAGACCTATATGTTCATTTTATCTTAAACAAAAATTTTAAAACGTAAAAAGCAAGCAAGGCTGACCATTAGAAAGAGGAGAAGAGAAAATCAACTAGTAGCTAGGATTTAAGTTAGAAGGAATCAATCTCAATCATACTTCAATTTTCTTATCCAATCTAAGGTGAATAATAATTTCTACATCTCTATTTCTATTTTAATATCATATAGTTTTGGATCTAAGGATAAATCTGTTTTATGATATATTGAATGATGACATGCTTGTTTATGATTATACATGGATTAAACAAGGTTGTTTAAAAGGTAGATACACACCGTTTTAGGGTAAAACCAAGATGAAATGATTTTTAAATGCTATGGGAAAATTTTATTTTATAAAAAACATGATTTTGGAGATGGGTTTCAGTTTTCATAATTTTTTGAGTTTATATGAATTTTATATAAATTTCCCGGTGAAGACAATGATTTATTGGGTTATAAATTAATTACGGGTAAAATAAAGATTATTTGGGTTTGAAATTTTTATATATTGGAAAACATATTAAAATAGATTTTCTGGGTTTTTTTAGATTTTTTCTAAGTATTTTGATGAATATATAAAATTATTTAAGGTATGGGACTTAAATGTTTTACATATTTAATTAAGGAGAAGGGGCATTTTATAAAATAAAATTATTATTTATTTCTAAAAATAGTGGAAGCGTTTAAAAAGAAATTGTTAACCAATGAAAATTTGAAAAATAAAGGTCGGTTAGTTTAAAAGTTATCTTTTTAAGTTAAAAACAAAGAAGTTATGCTGTTAGCATGTTTCAGCCTTTTACGGTAGTAAACCTTCCGACCCAGACCTTTTGACTAAGTCGAAGGGTTATAGCTTTCGACAAGGTCAAACCAATGCATACGGCATCATGTATCTTGGTATGTAATGAATTGGACAGAGTTGAAGGGTTCTTAGTCGAAAGGTTGATGGCCAAAGAGGTTGGGGTATATTTGTTTTACAAACCAAGAGCTTTCACCTACTTTTCTTTTGAATTAGAGCTTCCGACTTGGTTGCTTTCGGCCAGGTCAAATGTTTAAAAAAAAGGTTTTAAACCTTTCGACAATGTCGAAAGGTTACTACCAGTTTACTACTATTTTGATTTGGAACCTTAACTTCTACTTATCATTGTTTTGCTTTGAACCTTCCAACATAATTGAAAGGTTATCCACTTTTTCCAACCTTTCGAAGTCGTCGCTCTCAATAAAGACGAAAGGTTCACTTGTTTTAAAAACAAGCCGCTTCTCCCATTGCTTTCGAAAGGTGTTAAAGCCTTCGACTTAAATGATTTTCCTTTGTTTTATAAATTGAATTATAACCCAAGCTTTCGAAGAAGTTGCTTTAAAAAGGGGGAGGTCTATTGTTTTAAATGAAACGTTTTAAAGCTTTTAAAGAAAACCTTCTGAAAAGGTCGAAAGGTTGCTTCTATTGTAGTCGAAAAGTTTTCAAAGAGGACCTTCCACATGTTTTAACATGGACCTAGTAATTCTTCAAAAAATTTATATTTTAAGAGTTGAATGCTTTCGAAAGGTTTGACATGCTAAATAGATTTGAAAGGTTTGGATTCGAAAGGTTGTTTTGAAGCCCTTTTGACAAGATCGAAAGGTTTGGTTTTAAAAGATTTGAAACCCCGTACTCTAATTTTTAAAGGAAAACTCACGGCTTATATAAAGAATTATGCAAGGGTTTTATGTATGTAATTTTAAAGAAGTATTGCCTTGATGAAAATATAAGTTAAAGGTGTTAACAATGTTTTATGATATGTATATCAAGGACCTTAAACCCACAGGAGTAGTGTTGTTAATTAATGTCACATGATAACCCATAACTATATTTTGGGGGGGGAAAGGGGTAGAAGAACCAATAGGTTAACTCAAATTGTGAATATAAATTACTTAAACTTCTGAATGAGTAGAATTGCATCCATGGAGTCAGGGTGACCAAAAATATAGGATGCCTAAACTTTGTAGTTATTGGAGGTAAAACAAAAGGTTCATAGTAAACCCATGAAAACTATGATAAGGTAGTTATTGGTGCATACCAAGAGGTTCATAGTAAACCTATGAAAACTATGATAAGGTAATTATTGGTGCATACTAAAAGGTTCATAGTTAACCCATGAAAACTGTATAAGGACAGTTGGTAGAGACTAATTGGTTTGTAGCGAATCCATGAAAACTATATCCAGATTTTGAATTGACATCGGTCAATAGGTTCCTAATAAACCCATGAAAACTAGGATAAGAATGTTGTTAATCGAAGTATCAGTAGGTTCTTAGTCAACCATTGAAAACTAGGATGTGCAGTGAGTTACTGGATAAGTCTATAGGTTCATAGTCAACCCATGAAAACTAGGGTGATTAGTTATTGGAATGACTAATATGTTCAAGAGAACCCATGAATTAATTAAGTTAACTGGTAGGAGCCTATTGGTTCTTAGTGATCCCATAAAAACTATGAATAGGACAGGGTGTATGTTAATTATAACAAGGTTACTATTAGACCCATGAAAACTAAAATAGTTAATAGTGACCCTAGAAACTATAATTATGACAGGGTGTTATATTAAACTGGTCAAGTATGCATATCATCATAATATTTTGAAATGTATGATTTAACCATTGTGGATGCAGGAGCATGAAATTTGGTTTTATAAGGGTTTTAGGATACTAGTGAGGGGAAAACCCATTCTGCTGAGCGGCATGGTCTCACTAGATATCTAAAAGGATTGAGATGTTAGATTATTATTCATACAAGGCTTTATGTCTGACTAAAAGTTTTTGTTTTTCCCTTAAGCTCTCGGGTACTCAATTGATTTTGAGTAGTTTGAGATTTAAGGTTCTCATGTTTTCTTCTTTGATGAATAAAGCTTCTAGTATCATGCAGGAGGCAGATAGTTATTTAGAGTTTTTTTTCTGCCATGTATTTTTTTTGTAAAGGCTGATTTATTAGCCTTACTATAATATCTGATCAACCAAGGGGGCATCTTCATATGTCGCTCTTGGCGTATTTGTAATAATTATATTTTTCTGAACGTGGTTAACATAATTTGGGGATTATGTATTGAACTAGAAATGATTTGATTTGAATTTGGAAATGGGTTTTTTGAAGTGTTAAATTTTTTTCTATATTTTTGTGATCTGCGTATCAATGTATCTAGCACCGACGCATTTGGTCGTCGAAGATTAATAACTATGGATGACTGCGGCATCCATAGCCGTTAGTTTTGGTCCTCCAGGTAAGGGGATGTTACAAGTTGGTATCACAGTATAGGTTCATGAAACTTTAAAAGAAAAGTTAAACCTAAAAGCTTTTTCAAACATAATCCAATAAATTTAAAAATAAGATCGGGGTTTGGGTTAACGCTATAGTAACGTACGTGTATTTGGTACATAGGTATATATCTAAGTACTATTCCCTCCTCTCTTTGACCATTCTTCTGTATCTTACTATGGCTCGTATGCAGATTTACAAGAAAGAGGATATGGAGGCAGGAAATGGAAGTGGAAATCTGGGTGGAAGAAGCATCGCAACCAAGGGAAATGTTTAATCTAATACTCGAAGAAACCAAGGTCGACAAGTTGATGCTAACCAAAATGTTGAGGCCAGTGTAGGTGCTAGAAATCTGCCAGTAAATGCAAGGATGGTGAATCAGTTGTTGGCTAATCTTTTGCAAGCGGGAGCTGCTAGGAATGTCGGTGGAGCTAATCCTGTAGTTTCGGTTAGATATAACTATGCTAAGCTGAGTAGAGACTATGTCAGTCTAGGAAGAAAGTCGTTTGCTGGAACGGAAGATGTTGTTGAAGTAGAGAATTGGTTGTTGAACCATGAAAGGTTCTATAAAGACTGAGGCCTAATGATGGAGAGAAGAGATGGATAGCCTCTAGACAGTTGCAAGAGTTAGTGCTTCATTGGTGGAACAGTGTGACGGTCGGAGTGCTGGAGTAAGAGTTGACTTGGGCTGACTTCAGGAGGAGGTTTGAGCAGAGGTTCTTGTCTGAGGTCGCCAAATTGGCATTGATAAGGAAGTTCATAGATCTGGTCCAAGAACAGATGTCTGTGATTGAGTATACTACTAAGTTTGATGGGCTATCTCGATATGGTTACGCTTCGGTTGACACTGATGTTAGAAGGAATGAGAGATTCATTAGAGGTTTGAGGCCAGAGCTATTCAGGATGGCTATGACTCATATTAGAGAGTCTTAACATGTGATGGTGGAGATAACCATTCACTATGGGGAGATGCTCGTCGTTTCAGCCGGGGAGAAGCCAGTTGAGTCCTATGGTTTTCATGGAAGAAAAAGAAAATTCATTAAGAAGAAAGGAGCCCAGAAAGGGGAGGCCGCTAAGAAGGCGAGGGATAATTTATTGTGTTATAAGTATGATAAGAAGGCTCATTATGCCCACGAGTGCAGAACTGGTAAAGGAAAGAAGCTTGTAGAAAAGGAGAATGTGAAATGCTTCAATGGTGACCAAGTTGGGCATTATAAGAACCAGCGTCCATAGCTAGTTAGGGCGAACAGAAGGAAGGTGTTTGCTATTGGACCACCATCTTCTTCTAAACCCATTATAGCGGAGAAAGGAAAAACTGTGATGGAAGGTACGCTTTTATTTTGGAGTATACCTGTTAGGGTACTTTCTGATACCAGTGCATCCCATTCATTTATATCTCGGTATTTGGTTAATAGGTTATGTACAGAACCCACATACCTTGTTATTTCCTAAAGGGTTGCGAATTCAGTAGAATGGTATGCAACACTTGGGAAGAGATGTGACCAGTTAGAACTTAAGTTGTTAGGTCATAAGTTTGCATTTAGTTTGTATGTTTTTAATTTCATAGATTTTGGGGTCATCTTAGGTACGGATTGGTTGGGTAAGTATGAGGCTAGGATATTTTGTCAGGATCAAGAATTATCATTGAGACACCCGGATAGTCATAACCGAATTAATTTCTCGACGGAGAATTCCAGTAAGAGTGTTTGTGCTTTGTTAAGTGCCATAGAGGTGTGAGAAGAGCTGTGTTAGATTCGTGTGGTTAGAGAGTTTGCAGATATGTTTGAACCAGTCTACCCCTGAAATGAGCTGTTGAGTTTTGGATATACTTGGTATCGGGAGCTGAACCTATCAGTAGACCACTTAGCAGGTTTACACCGACAGAGACGAAGGAATTGAAAGTGCAATTAGTGGATCTTGAGGGAAGGAATTTTATTATACCAAGAAATTTGCCATGGGGAGCAATTGTGGTGTTTGTGAAGAAACCGAATGGGTTGTTAAGGATGTGCATCGACTATCGTAAGTTAAATGAGAGGACTATCAAGAATAAGTATCATTTGCCGAGAATCGATGGCTTATTTGATCAGTTGAGTGGATCCAGAGTGTTTTCCTAATTGGACTTGGCGATGGGGTTCCATCGATTGAGAGTGGCGGAGAGTAGCATTCCTTTGACGGCATTTCGGACTAGGTATGATTCATATGAGTGGTTAGTAATGCCATTCGGATTGATGAATGCGCCTGCTTTCTTTGTTGATTTGATGAACCAGGTTTTCAGAGAGTACTTGGATTGGTTTGTGTTGGTGTTTATAGATGACATTTTGGTGTACTCTAAAGATGAAAGAGATCATGAGATTTATCTTAGAATGGTGTTGGAGATGCTGAGGCAGAAGGTGAAGTTTTTCAAGTGTAATTTCTGAAAGAGAGATGTTAAGTTTCTTGGCCATGTGGTTTCAGAGGAAGGACTGTCAGTTGATCTAGTTAAGATCGAGGCAGTCAATAATAGGAAGAGACCAGAGATGGTAACCGAGATCAGGAGTTTTCTTGGACTTGCTGGCTATTATCTGAGATTCATCAAGGATTTCTCGCGGATATCAATACCTTTGACTAAGTTGATCAGGAAGGAGGTCAAGTTTGTTCGGTCCGACAAATGTGAGGAAGCATTCCTTAAGTTAAGGCATTTGTTGACCAATGCACCAGTGTTAGTAGTCCCGAATGGTAACCAAGGGTTGGCAGTATACACTGATGCATGTTGTCCTAGATTGGGAGCAGTGTTGATGCAGAGGGGCAAAGTTATTTCTTGTGCATATAGGCAGCTTAGACCGCACGAAGTAAGATATCCTACTCATGACTTGGAGTTGGCAACGGTGATTTTGCCTTGAAGATTTGGAGGAATTATCTTTTGAGAGAGAGATTTGAGTTGTATACCGATCATAAGTCATTAAAGTATTTATTCTCTTAGAAGCAGTTGAATATGATACAACTGAGGTGGTTGGAGTTTTTGGTTGACTACAGTTTTGGTATAGAGTATACTCCAGGAAAAGGAAATAAGGTAGCAAATGCTCTAAGTAAAAACATTAGAATATGGTGTTAGCAATGTTGGCATAATGGAAGGATCAAGAAGCTTTAGCCAGTTGTGGGGTGCAGTTGAGATCTACTGCTAGTTCTAGTCAGGTTACTGCCATGTTGTCTTGTTTAGAAGTGCGACCAATGCTGATTGAAATGATAACTTCTAGGCAGAGAGAAGACCCACTTTTAGCTAAGAGGATTAGAAAGCATAAGCTTGGATCAGAGATTGATGGCCTAAAGGATTTCAGTCTTGACCGAAGAGAATGGTTGAGAAAGAAGGAAAGACTGTATGTTCTGAACATAGAGAACTTAAGGGGGGAAGTCCTAGAGGAGTGTCATCGATCGAAGTTTACGATTCATCCTAGAGGAACTAAGATGTATCAAGACATGAAGAGGAGCTTTTATTGGGAAGGCATGAAGAGGGTTTTTGGCTTGTAGGTTAGACAGTGTTACACTGTCAACAAGTGAAAGCCGAACATCAAAAGCCAAGTGGGTTACTTCAGCCTTTAGATATTCCAGTTTGGAAGTGGGATTCGATATCAATGGATTTTCTAGAAGGGTTGCCATTGAAAAATAGAGGAAATGAAAGCATATGGGTTACGGTGGACAGGTTGACCAAGAGTGTCCATTTCATTCCGGTAAAGTCAACAAGGACGACACCTGTTTTAGCAAGGTTGTTCATGAAGAACATAATCAGACTTCATGGGATTCCTAGTAGCATAGTCAGCGATAGAGATGCATTGTTCACTAGCGAATTTTGGAGGAGTCTGCAAGAGGTATTAGATACCAAGCTCAAGATGAGTACAACTGATCGCCCACAGACGGATGGGCAGACAGAGAGAGTCAACAAGGTACTCGAAGATTTTTAAAGGGCTTGTGTATTAGACTTTGGAGGATCTTGGGAAGATCATCTACATCTGATTGAGCTTTCCTATAATAATAGTTACCGGACTAGTATAGGAATGGCGCCTTTTGAAGCTTTGTATGGAAGATCATACCGATCGTTAGCATGTTGATTAGAGATTGGAGACGGATTGGTTTTAGGTCCAGATTTAGTAAGAGAGGCGTCGAAAAAGATTGAGATAATCTGAGGATGGATGAAGGAAGCTCAATCCAGATAGAAAAGTTATGCAGATAAAAGATATAAGGACTTAGAGTTCTCAATAGGAGATAGGGTTTTCATTAAAGTATCACTGATGAAGGGTGCGGTACGAGTTGGAAAGTCGGGAAAGTTGGCCCCGAGGTATGTTGGCCCATTTCAGATTATAGAAAGGATTGGAAAGCTCGCTTAGATAGTACAGTTACCGAGCAGTTTGGGAGGTGTCCATAATAAGTACCATGTGTCTCATCTTTGTAAGTATGTGCATGATCCAGAGGTTACTATTCCACAAACAGAGTTAGAAGACTTAGTAGTGAAGTCGGATTTGACTTTTGTTAGGCAACCAGTTGGGTTGTAGCGAGAGGCGAGAAGAAACTGAGGACCAAGACAGTCAAGTTGGTGGAGGATCAGTGGAGCAACAACTAGGAAAACCATACATGGGAGACGGAGGACAGGATTCAAGAGGCGTACCCTGATCTGTTTTGATTGGATTTACATAGATTGGTTGCAAGGAGATGTTACAGATGATTGTTATGTTTGCTAGTTAGTCCTTACTAAATTTCGAGGATGAAATTCTTTAAGGAGGGAAGCCTGTAACACCCCTAATTTTATTGACATTATTCAGGAGATTTAATTAGAATAAATTAAATAAATAACGTAGATAAGGAGATCGAGGTTAATTAATAAACTAGGCGGCCATGCTTAATTAAATCTAATGAACTTATATAAATGGTTAGGAAATTAAAAATAAGGGCTTTAGGAGTAAATAGCTACGCACATTTCCCACCCTTATACTATCTTTTTTAAACCTACACTATCTCAAACAAAAATTTTAAAACGTAAGAAGCAAGCAAGGCCGGCCATTAGAAAGAGAAGAGAAAATCAACTAAAGTTAAGATTCAAGTTAGAAGGAATCAATCTCAATCACACATCAATTTCCTTATCCAATCTAAGGTGAATAATAATTTCTACATCTCTATTTTGATTTTAACATCACATGGTTTCAGTTTTAAGGATAAATATGTTTTATGATATATTGAATGATGATATGCTTATTTATGATTATATATGATTAAACAAGGTTGTTTAAAAGGTAGATACACACGGTTTTAGGGTAAAACCGAGATGAAATAATTTTTAAATAACATGGGAAAATTTTATGTTATTGAAAACATGATTTTAGAGATTGATTTCAATTTTCATAATTTTCCGAGTTTATGTGGATTTTGTATAAAATTCCTAGCGAAGAAAATAATTTATTGGGTTATAAATTAATCACGGCTAAAATAAAGATTATTTGGGTTCGAAATTTTTATATGTTGGAAAACATAATAAAATAGATATTCTAGGTTTTTTCAGAATTTTCCTAAGTGTTTTGATGAATATATAAAATTATTCAAGGTATGGGACATAAATGTTTTATATATTTAATTAAGGAGAATGATCATTTTATAAAATAAAATTATTATTTATTTCTAAAAATTAGTGGCAGCATTTTTCTAAAAAGAAATTGTTAACCAATGAAAATTTGACTGGTTAGTTGAAAAGTTATATTTTTAAGTTAAAAATAAAGAAATCATATTTTTAGCATGTTTTGGCCTTTTACGGTAGTAAACCTTCCGACCAGACCTTTCTACTAATTCGAAGGGTTGTAGCTTTCGACAAGGTCAAACCAATGCATATGCTATCAAGTATCTTGGTACATAATGAATTGGACAGAGTTGAAGGGTTTGTAGTCGAAAGGTTGATGGCCAAAGAGGTTGGAGTATATTTGTTTTACAAACCAAGAGCTTGCACATGCTTTGCTTTCGAATTAGAGCTTCCGACTTGGTTGCTTTCAACCAGGTCAGATGTTTAAAATGAAAGGTTTTAAACCTTTCAACAAAGTCGAAAGGTTACTGTTGCTTTGCCACTCTTTTGATTTGGAACCTTACTACCACTTATCATTGTTTGTTTTGAACCTTTCGACACAGTCGAAAGGTTATAGCCATTTTTTCCAACCTTTCGAAGTCGTTGCATTCAACAAAGACGAAAGATTGACTTGTTTTAAAAATCAGTCGCTTATCCCATTGCTTTCGAAAGGTGTCAAAGCCTTCGACTTAGATGATTTTCCTTTGTTTTATACATTGAAGTATAACCCAAGCTTTCAAAGGATTTGCTTCAAAAAGGTGGAGGTCTATTGTTTTAAATGAAATGCTTTAATGCTTTCAAAGCAGGCCTTTCGACTAGGTCGAAAGGTTGCTTCTATTATAGTCGAAAGGTTTTAAAAGTGAAACTTCTACATATTTTAACATGGACCTAGCAAGTCTTCGAAAGGTTTATATATTAAGAGTTGAATGCTTTCGAAAGGATTAAATTGTCGAATGGTTTCAATAGTTTTGAAAGGTTTGGATTCGAAAGGTTGTTTTGAAGACCTTTCGACAAGGTCGAATGGTTTGATTTTAAAAGATTTGAAACTCCATAATCTAATTTTCAAAGGAAAACCCACGACTTATATAAAGGAGTTTTGTAAGGGTTTTAAGTATGTAATTTTAAAGAAGTATTGCCTTGATAAAAATATAAGTTAAAGGTGTTAACAATGTTTTATGATATGTATATCAAGGACCATAAACCTACAGGAGTGGTGTTGTTAATTAATGTTTTATTTCTTTAAATATAAGTATATTCACATGATAACCCATAACCGTATTTTGAGGAAAAAAGTTGTAGAAGAACCAGTAGGTTAACTCAGATTGTGAATATAAATTACTTAAACTCCTGAATGAGTAGAATTACATCCATGTAGTCAGGGTGACCAAAAATATAAGATGCCTAAACTTTGTAGTTATCGGAGCTAAACCAAAAGGTTCATAATAAACTCATGAAAACTATGATAAGGTAGTTATTGGTGCACACCACGGGGTTCATAGTAAACCTATGAAAACTATGATAAGGTAGTTATTGGTGCATACCAAAAGGTTCGTAGTTAACCCATTAAAACTATGCATAAGAACATTTAGCAGGGGATAATTGGTTTGTAGTGAACCCATGAAAACTATATTCGAATTAAGAATTGGCATCAGTCAATAGGTTCCTAGTAAATCCATGAAAACTAGGATAAGAATGTGGTTAATCAAAGTATCAATAGGTTCCTAGTTGTGATGACCCGGAATTTTAAGCAATATCAATTTAATAATCTGAATTAAAAATTAAATTGATTTGATAATCTTTGTGATAAGATTTGAATTAATTTAATAATCCAATTGAATAAATATTTAGTTGATAAATTTTATCTTTTAAAAGCTAATAAATTGTTTTCTATTTATAATGTATATAGAATGTGTATATATTGTAAATTGATATTGTTTTTAATTTAATAAATAAAGAAATCTTGTTTTCTAAATATATATATATATATGGTAAAATTGGGTATAATTTTAAATTTAAACTTTTAAAAGCTATTGAATAAATAAAATATGGTTTTAAATTGATAAGATAAAAATTTAATTTGTTTAAATTGATTTTTGAGTTTAAATTTAAATAAAAATAACAATAAGGCTTATTTTGATATAGTGTGATAAAATAAATAATTCATTAATAAAGAAACAATTTCTTTTATAAATCATTTATAGTTATCAAATTTTGTTATTTTTAAAATATAATAATACATTGTTTTTAACAAATAGATTTTTAATAAAAATAATTGTTTTTCAAAATTGAATTTTAGAATTTCATTTAGATTTGAATTTAAAGCTTTGAAAATTTAAAGTATAAATATTTTTATTTGTTTTGGATTCTTAAGTATTTGTATAAAACTTTTTTTTAAAAAAAAATTGGATTTATTCATTCCAAAATTATCTACATGTAAATAAGTACCTAATAACTAATTAATTAAACATAGATTTACATTTATCTTGTATTAACATGTTAACTGAATAACTAATTAACATTTAAATATAACTAATTAACTTTAAAAGACAAATGTAAATATTATATAAATTAAAGGACATATGTAAATATGTTAAGGCTTCATGTAACAAGTGTTAATCAATAAACATTACAAATTGACAATTGTTAAAATTTGAGACAAGTGTCTTTTATTTTATTTTATTTTTCTTTTATTTTAATAAAATCAAATTTCAGCCTATAAATACTTATGTTTTCTTGTCTTCTTCTTTTTTCTATTCTCTTTTTCAAAAGAAAATCTGAAAATCTATAATCTCTATAACCAAGCATGCAAACCATTCACATTTTCAAAACTATTCAAAGCAAATTTGAAATATGATCAAACCTTCATAAATTCAGAAACAAGAACAGGCTTGAAAATCTCATCTTCATTTTTTTTAAAACCTGAAACATTTTAAAAACCTGCAATCCACTTCAAATATCAAGCCTACAAATCACTTTCCTGTAAATCTTCAAAACATGCAAATCTGTAACATGCAAACCATCTACAATTTTCATAAGCCTGTAATTTCATTTCCATATCAAACTCCTCTTCAAAACTGTAGCCTTCCAATTCACTTCAAAACGCAAACCTGCGTTTTTATAAAAACCTACACATCTTCAAAAACAAACCTGCATTTCTTAAAATCTGGGAATCAAAGCAGCTACATGCAGTTTTAATCAAGTTTTAAGCATCAGTAACTCAAGTCTTCAAAGCAATTCAAGTTTTTAAAAATGGGCACTTCATATTCCAGTTTTCAAAAGAATCAAAACAGCGTTTGCAAAACAATTTGAGGCTCTGCTCATATTTTTATGACAGGTGAGTAACTTTTGAAATCTAAAATTTATTTAGTTGCATGCTAATTTTGCGATAAAATATTGTGGTGTATATGTAAATGTAGACAGTGTATGCAAGTTATAAGAATGTCCTATGTTCATAGTTCCAGTCTTCTTGTTGTTTAAAAATACATGTTCTTTTTGGCTAAATTTCTGTTAGGATTTAATTACAAACAAAATTGTTTATTTAATTTTAAAGTAAGTTTTAGAATTTGATTAAGTTAATATAAACTTGTATTGGCTCTGAAAAATCATGCAACTGTGCAAGCTCAAATTTAAATGAAAATTTAATCATCCCATTTTCTGGATTCATGGATATGAATTAAATACTAAAATCAAAACATGATTTTTAAAACAAAAATTAGGATTTTTAGTAAAGAGGTTGAAGAGCAGTTCCAGGTTCAACAGAAAAGGGAAAACTTGTGATTTATGGTGATCTATTGATATTGAAGGGTCAGGATTCTTCTTATGGGTAGAGGAGTAATCAGAGAAGCTTGGAAAAATAATTGATGGTGATGCAAATCACTATGGCAGCAGCGGTGATGATTTCTTGTCTGTAGCCTTAGTTTTTTGGAAGGTTTAGTAAATTGATCGGCGGCTTTAATGTTTGACCGAGTGCCACTAGGTTTTAGGATTTGAAAGCTTGGACGTAGACGAGGCCGTGGCCGGTGGTGGAGGCTCTCTGGTGGTCGGAGCGCCGTGGAAGAAGTGTTGACAGGTTTGGTGGGGGGTTGGTCTTTCTGTTCCAAGTTTAAAATTGAACCCGAATCCAAATTCGACTAGTGTGGAAGCTAGAGGATGACCGGGGTGGAATGAGGAGTTGGTCGTCGATGTGGGAAGGCCACCAGAGGTGGCTGGAGTTGATCGGAGGCACGGTGCATGTGCACCGTGCACTTTTGGTTTCAGGTGTTTTCCTGGTGGAAGCAGAGTAATGAACTCGAGAATTACTCGAGTAATTGCTGGTTTTGCTCGAAGATTTTTGCTTGTGGGCTCGAAGCAGTTTTTCTCTGACTCGGGTTTAATTACAGAAACAGTTTTAAAACTGTAAACCTGTAATGTTGTTATAAATTTTGTTTAAACTGAAATTTAAAAATGGGAAGCAAAGGTATAAACTAAATTGTATATCCAAGTTAAAATCTGGAACTTAAGTTAAGATTGAATCTCAGTTTTAAAAGGAAAAAATAAAGCTTTTTAAAATTTGAATTGTTAAATACTTTAAAAATGTTAAGTAGTTTGAATTTTAAAAATAAAGTTTTAAAAAAATAAGTAGAGTTTTAAAATCTGAAGGTTTATCTAAATTCAAATTTAAATATGTATTCGAATTTTGAAATGAAGAAAAGTTTTTAAATTTAAATGATTTAAACAATTTTGAATGTTTAAAATGTAATTCGAATTGATTTGAATTTAAATCTGAATTTGGTCTTAAGTCCTTTTAAACCTCTGTGTTAAATGAGTATTTCTTTAACTTGTGAAATGAAGGGTTTAGAAATGTGTTTTAAAACTTTGTAAAGATAATTTGAAGTCATTTTAAATCTTAAATTTAAAATGAATTTTGAAAGTAAATTTTAAGTAAATTATTTTAGTACTTTGTAAATGGTAACTTGATTATTAACAAAGTTTGATCTTAAAGTAAATTATAATTTAAAGATCTGTAATTCATTAAATTTATAAGCAAATTTCACGGATAATTAATTTATTTGATTAATTAATCATTTGGGTTAATTAAATAATAATTAAAGGTTTAAACTAATTAATGAATGGTTAAGATTAATTAATTAGGAATAATTAATTTGTAATTAAGGATTTTTAATTAGATTTTAATAATAATTAAGAATTAATTAATCAAGCAATTAAGTTACAGTTAACACTTAATTAATTAAATAATTAAATAATTGGTTATTAAAGATTTATTAATTTGAAAATTTAATAATGATTAATGTAAGTTAATTACTTTAGGAAAGTAATTAAATAATGATTAAAAGTTAATGATGGTCATTAACTTAAGATTATTTAACAATTAATTAATATGATTAATTTTTAATAATTAATTAGATTAATTAATGATAATCATTTGTGAATTATTTAAGTATAATTACTAAATGAAAGTAATTAAGAAATTAATTACTTAATGTAATTAATGGAGTTTATTGTGATTAGTTTAAATTAATTAATTAATTAAGTTTAATTAATTTTAATCACTTGTTGGTTGATAATAATTTAAGTAATGATGTAGTTAATGGATTGTAATTACTCAGTGAAGTAATTAATGATAATTATCGGATGTAATTAGTGGAAGATGGTTTAATTGTGGAAGTAATTTGGATTGAATTACTTTGTATAATCAAGGGATTAATTAAAAATAATTAATTAAGAAGTAATTAATTTGATAAATAATTTAGGGAAGTTAATTACAGAGTGTAATTAATCAAAGGTGATTAATAATTTTGGTTTAATTGAGATTAATTACTGAATGCAATTAATTTAAATAAGATGATTAATTAAATATAATTAAGGTTCATTAATTAACATAATTAATAATGTAATTAAGATTGATTAATTAAGATTAATTAATCAATGATAAGTGATTAAGGGTAATTAATTAAATGAAATTAATTCAGGATTAATGTAATTAATTATAGTTAATTAATTAATGAAGTAATTAAAGGTTAATTACTGTATTTGGTTTAGAATAATTAATTTGTAAAATTAATTAAAGGATTAGAATGTTACTAAAGGATAATTAATCAAGGGTGCTTAATTAAGGAGATTAATTAGAGTATAATTAATTAATTAATTGGTGATTAATTAGTGGATATGTAAGCAAGATTTATATTGATGTAGTAATTAATTTAATTCACTTTAAATTAATTAGAGATGGAAGTAATTAATTTAATTCATTTTAAATTAATTATAGATGGTGTGATTATAGATCATTGCTTATATAGGATTGGATGATATTGGTTGCCTTGAATGGTTTGAAATCTCAACTATGAGATCAGTAATGTTGAGTGATATGGATGCATTGGTTGCATTGTGATGATGATATGGATTATCTTTGATAATGATAATATGGATTATCTGTTGTGATGATAATGTTGATTATCTATTGAGATATGTGAATTATCTACCTGTGTGTATATAGATAATTGTATTGAATTGTTTTAAACTCTTAAACAACTTGGACCTAAAAGATACGCTTTGGATTTCGATGAGACCGGGATCGAGTTTCCAGATTTGGATATCCAAAAACCACATCGATCCAAATTAACGATAGGCCGTGAATCTCAAGTAAAGAGTGAAGACTCGAGGTGTAAGAACTATTCGTCAATATAACTCTGAGGGTGATTCCGAGATGAGTTTGACGGAGATAGTACTTTCAGATTCAAGATGAAGATTCAGAGTGCAAGGGTTATTGTCGTTAACTCTGAGGGTGATTCCAAAATGAGTGTAACGAGATAATGCCTTCAGTTTCGTTCGAACCCGGAACGAACTTGTATGGATTGAATGCTTTCAGAACGTCGTCAGGTGGACGATGAGCATTCTAAGAGATGTGTCCTATAAAGGTAATCGTAGCCTCAAGCCTCATCAACCGAGAATGGCTAAAACATGGGAGGTGCAGCAAGGATAAGTGGGTCATGCCCAAGTAGGATGAGATTTTCCCTTGTCTAAAGGTCCCTTTTTATTCGGCTTAGTGGGCGATTGGATATGCGCACCAACTGCGGGGTTGTCTTGTTCGGGACTGTCCAATAAGGGATGGTTCCAGCCCTGTGTTGCAGAGGATTGGGAGTGATCCTCGGTACGGTGATCTAGGCCACGTACTGTGACGGGCGGTACCCTGGTAGCCCTGCCATTGTATGGAATCCAAAATTCAACAAGTGCCAACGGTTTTGATTGTATTACCCACTTTTGTGGCTAGCGGCTGGAATTTAATAAATGTAACAATTTCGGCTATTTCATATTTACTTGAAAACCCTAGACCTATTATAATATCACTGGATTTCTTATCAAATATTTTGGTTAGCGTAAGGTAAAAACTTTTCCATGTTTATGTGTGGGAAGTCTTACGTGATACCTTTCTTTTCAAAAGGTTTTTCAAAGTTAAGCAACTTTAATCTGTTACTCACACCAGACCCATGTCTGACCCGGAGTTTATCTTCCATTTTCTTTAACTCTTGGGTACTCAAATTTTTACGAGTAGCCAAGGGATTCAGGTTAGCTTTGACGAATTGTGGTGGAGTAATGGAGCAGGAGGCTTCTGCGTGTAGATATGTATAGTGTTTCGCTGTGTTTGGTATCTCTGTGTTATCTCTGAGTTGTATTGAGTTGTAATATCCAGACAGGTGTTTATAACTGTTTAGTATGTGTTGCATTATCTGTGTAACTCTGATAGTTGTTGTATATAATACTATGTAATACTTATGTTATTAATATAATTTATTCGTTCCGCTGTTGAGATTCTGATGTTGTTATTCTTCTTTCTTCTCTTTCTTTTCTCTTTTCTATCCTTTTCTTTCTTCATGATGATGCGATTTTCTGTGGTGAGAAAGTCGGGTCGTTACAGCGGTATCAGAGCATTAGGTTAAGTGAATACCTAGGCTTTGGAGTGATTTCTTTCTTAAGAGAGCGTATTTGTAATTTTAAATATATATATATATATATATATATATATATATATATATTTCTACCTATCTATTGGGTTACCTGTTCGGGTTTTTCCAATATAGGTTATAAAGGTAGATAAGGTAGTGGTGTTTGTAACACAACTACTACCAACGGTTGGAGTTTGTATGTTGAGGTTGGAAGTGTGTCTGTCGAGACTGTAGACCGAATACCGTCTTGAGTAAGATTTGCAGTGATGTACGGATTTCATTGATCTCTGAAGGAAACCTGTTAGGGTTCCGAGTTCATCTTTGAAGTGCAGAATTGGATGAGTTGAGTTTGAATCTGTCGGTTGGGTAGAAGCGAGTGATGGTATCTTGATATCTCAGGAAGTAATTGCTGCGTGATGAGATGCAGTGACCATGGATTGTTTTCGAAGATGTTTTCTTTGGAACAAGTTTAGGAAGTGTGTTTGTTTCGGTGTGCTGGCTGGATTCAGCAGGATGTGGTGTTTCTGTTAGCTTTGAAGTCCGAGTTTCTCGAAGAGCTTTGGATTAGGAAGTTTTTGGCATTGGTGTCAGCAGTGCAGCTCGAAGTGTTCTGTGTTGACAGGAAGTTTTCTGGCTGAGTAGTTTTTTCTGAAGGTGGAGTTCAGCAGCAGCAGAGTGAATCCGTTTCTTCAATTGATTGGATTGACCAGCGTAAGCTGTTCTGATTGGTAAAGAGAGAACAGTTTTCTTTGGAATTAGGTTGGATTGATCGCAAAAGTGACTTGCGATTGTTTGAGAGTTCTCTTGGGTTGTCAGAGGTTTTTTCGAATGTCTTCAGGGAAGTCGGAGGTTTGTTCACATCTGGAGATTGAGTTTTCTTTTCGACTAGTATTCCAGGAGTGGAACTAGTGGTTCAGCTTAGTTGAAGGATGGTTCCTAGAGATAGAGTTTGATGAAGCAGCTCAGATTTTTGGAGGAACTTCTGAGTTTTCTTTATGGATCTGTTGAACTATATTTCTGGAAAGTGATGTTCAGTTTGTGCTCGTGTTCATCATCAGCATTCTTATCTACTTCGGATCAGAGTTGTGCTGCGGAAGCAGTTTGGGAGTGTTTCTGATTGTCTTTTCCGGATTAGGAGAAGTTTGTTGTCTTCTAATGTTTGAAGAGTAGAGTTTGTTCTTGCTATTGGATTGATCTTGAGGAGATCATTGGGTTGGGTTGTTTTTGGTCTAGTTTGTTTCTAGAGAAATCAGCAAGGGTTGAGCTGATCAGGAAGGATGTTGGCAGCCAGGATCGTCCGAAGACTTTTGTGGATAAGAGACAAAGGAATTTGGATTCTGGAGTCGAAGATTTGGTTTTGGTTAAGTTTTCTCCGATCCAAGGAGCTATAAGATGAGGTAAGGCTGGAAAGCTAACTCCAAGATGTTTGGATCTTTTCTCTGTTTTGGTTAGATAAGTGTTTGGTTTTCAGGATTGAATTGCCAGATTGGATAACTGGATTCAATGAGTTTCACGTATCTCTGAAGGAGTACGTGTATGATCTATCTCTGGTTTTGGAACCAGCAGTTCAGGAAGTTTGGTTGTTAGGTCAGACTCGTCTGTAGTCTAATATGCTGTCTAGTTTTGTAGATCTAGATGAGTAGGAACTCTATAGCTTAGTAGTATTGATTGTTTGGATTATGTAGAGCGAGTATCCCGGTATATATATACTTGGGAAACTCGAGGAAAACCCTATCTAGAATTTTTGTGTGGATAATTAGATTGGTTTGTTTGGATGAATTAATTGCTATGGTTGTTAGCATATCATTGATATATGTTTGCGTTTTAAAAATTAAATCTTTAAATAGATTATTAAATTACCTTTGTTTTAAATTTCAGGGACGAAATTCTTTTAAGGGGGGAGGAATGTGATGACCCGGAATTTTAAGCAATATCAATTTAATAATGTGAATTAAAAATTAAATTGATTTGATAATCTTTGTGATAAGATTTGAATTAATTTAATAATCCAATTGAATAAATATTTAGTTGATAAATTTTATCTTTTAAAAGCTAATAAATTGTTTTCTATTTATAATGTATATAGAATATGTATATATTGTAAATAGATATTGTTTTCCATATATATATATATATATATATATTTGGTAAATTGGGTATAATTTTAAAGTTAAACTTTTAAAAGCTATTGAATAAATAAAATATGGTTTTAAATTGATAAGATAAATATTTAGTTTGTTTAAATTGATTTTTGAGTTTAAATTTAAATAAAAATAACAATAAGGCTTATTTTGATATAGTGTTATAAAATAAATAATTTATTAATAAAGAAACAATTTCTTTTATAAATCATTTATAGTTATCAAATTTTGTTATTTTCAAAATATAATAATACATTGTTTTTAACAAATAGATTTTTAATAAAAATAATTGTTTTTCAAAATTGAATTTTAGAATTTGATTTAGATTTGAATTTAAAGCTTTGAAAATTTAAAGTATAAATATTTTTATTTGTTTTGGATTCTTAAGTATTTGCATAAAACTTTATTTAAAAAAAATGGATTTATTCATTCCAAAATTATCTACATGTAAATAAGTACCTAATAACTAATTAATTAAACATAGATTGACATTTATCTTATATTAACATATTAACTAAATAACTAATTAACATTTAAATATAAATAATTAACTTTAAAAGACAAATGTAAATATTATATAAATTAAAGGACGTATGTAAATATATTAAGGCTTCATGTAACAAGTGTTAATCAATAAACATTACAAATTGACAATTGTTAAAATTTGAGACAAGTGTCTTTTATTTTATTTTTCTTTTATTTTAATAAAATCAAATTTCAGCCTATAAATACTTATGTTTTCTTGTCTTCTTCTTTTTTCTATTCTCTTTTTCAAAAGAAAATCTGAAAATCTATAATCTCTATAACCAAGCATGCAAACCATTCACATTTTCAAAACTATTCAAAGCAAATTTGAAATATGATCAAACCCTCATAAATTCAGAAACAAGAACAGGCTTGAAAATCTCATCTTCATTTTTTTTAAAAACCTGAAACATTTTAAAAACCTGCAATCCACTTCAAATATCAAGCCTACAAATCACTTTCCTGTAAAATCTTCAAAACATGCAAATATGTAGCATGCAAACCATCTAAATTTTCATAAGCATGTAATTTCATTTCCATATCAAACTCCTCTTCAAAACTATAGCCTTCCAATTCACTTCAAAAAGCAAACCTGCATTTTTATAAAAACCTGCACATCTTCAAAAACAAACCTGCATTTCTTAAAGTCTGGGAATTAAAGCAGTTGCATGCAGTTTTAAATCAAGTTTTAAGCACCAGTAACTCAAGTCTTCAAAGCAATTCAAGTTTTTAAAAAGGGCCACCACTGCAAGAAAAATTGTTTTCTATAACGTCAATTAATAACGCTTTATTTCGTTGTGTTATTATTTATTTTAATTTGTTTTATCTAGAGTCAGGAACGACTACGCAACGCTTTTCTATCCTCCAGTTACTTTTTGAGGCCGCCTCTTTATCAAATTATTTTGCTTTCCCTCTTCTTCAAATTATTTTCATCTTCCCCTTTTCCTTTTTCCTTTTGCCCTCTTTCTCAAATTATTTCCTCTCCTCGGGCATAAAATATTCCGATCTCTGTTGTCGTCGTATTCGAATGCTTTGAAAAAGCTACCGCTTGGATTTTCAACGCCCATACTTTGTCGAATCAATGAACACCGCCTGATGATTCATTTGTGCATTCGATTTCCAGTGACTGCGATAGCAATGACGATTAACAACTACTACTCGAATCACCTCTGCATCTACACAATTATGTTCAACCATCATTGAACCAAAATCCAATAGGCTTCGCTCCTAGGTACTTTACTCTCCACTGCAAATTCGTATCCTTATTTCTGCATTGAACCTTCTTCGCTTCACCCATTCACAGTGTGTGTTTGCATTTCTGTGTAGGTGACTAGGGTTGTGGCTGTGGTTACCCCATGTGTTTTGTGTAAAAATATGTGTGCAAGAAATTCTTTACGCTTCGTGGCTTTTGGTGGACCCTTCTACTTGAAATTATTTGCGTTACCCGAATGTATGTATTAAAGGTTAAGTCAATTTGAGTTTATAGTAGCTGAGAAAATTATTAAGTATTATTGTCAGTAAACAATTAAAGTTTCTTAAAGCAAAGTAAAGCATGAAATTACAGTTTAACTAGATTTCAGAGATTACAATCATTAAGGTTTGATTACTTATCCGGCTTTTTGCATTCTCATGTGTACGTTTTCATAATTTAATTTCGCCTTGCTATAGGATTGTGAATCATTTTCTAGATTGTCATGGAAATCATCTTCTGATATTTGCTTTCATTCAACTAGATTGCAAATTTTAGCAACAAAGTTCTTATGTTTGGAACAAAATTTAAAACTGATTAACTGAACTCAGCATGGTGTAGAGGAGCTTATAGCTACTCTTGATAATCCCGGAACAATGCAAGTCCATGAAGATGATTTTGAAAATGGAAATTAACTTTGAAAACAAAATTTATTATGCAATTGTTACTTACGTTTTGTAAAAAGGTTGAAATTTAATATGGAAAGTTTGTCTACCTTCTATGGTAAGGTTCTCATATTTATTATGGGAAGTTATTAATATTTCCAAAAGGTTTTAAAATTTTGTATAGAAACATTTAAAATAATAATTTAATGGGATTATCTTTTATCATTTGTGGAAATGTAGAAGTTTGTTTTATTTGCAAGTTAGGATGCTTATATGTTCTATTTATATACACAATATAAGTTGAAGGATTGATTTGTTTAACCTTCATTTGGCAGCTAATGGAAAACAACATTACATATTCAAATTTAGGGATGTGGTACCCATAGGAACACAAACTTATATGCTTAAATTTGGGAATGGATTCTTGCTTCTCTAAATAGGTAATTTTTTTATTCCTCTAACATTCATTTATTTGGCATTATTCTTGGTTCCCTCTTGGTCTATTTTCTTTTTGTCTTAAATTAGGGAATGTTGTAGCTTTACTGTTCAAAACGGTTGGGTAATTTCCTTTTCGTTTCCCTCTTTCAATTGTTTGTTCCCACTTTAATTTACTCGGTTATTTCCATATATTTGCTTTTGTCTGCATAGTTAGGTGAGTACTTGCTCAAAATCATTGCTAATAAATTTTTCTCATATTTCGACAGAAATAATAAATTGAAATATATTTTATTAAATATGACCCACTAATCGATCAATGTAACATTTTTTCAAATTTTAATAGATCTATCTATGTAGCAAATGCAATACTGATTTTTTTTATAATTTACCCGATTTATTGATTTTGAAATAAAGTTGAAAATATTTCATATGCTCGTATCTGTATTGTCCAAAATTCTGCTTGAATATGATATTTTTGATTTAAATTCATCTTTCACATGCTACTTGAAAAAAGATATTAGATCAATGCAGAGTCCATAATGTGATATGAACTAAGTATCATGTTTCTTGCATGTGGCATCAAGATAGATGAAAGTCTTCTTGAAAGAGTTATGTTTATATTACCATACAACAGTTCATTGATTTCAATTTTGGAGCCCAGTTTTGGATTATTCACTTTATGTTTTGTTTTGGTTTATGGTGTTAAAGGTTACAAAAAGTAAAAGTGGTTATGAATAACAATGGTGGGTTTTAGTAATGAACATATATATATATTAGCATTTCTTTCATGATTTCAACCAAATTGAATGTTAAATATAAATAAGTTGTTCAAAGGGAATCATCCACAGAAGTATTTGTATCATGGTTGACATTTTTTATTATTAATTGCTCTATTGGGTAAGAGTTTAATGTATATTGCTGCTTTGATGGCAAGAGTAAATTGTCTCGATTTTGCATTTAGTAGAGCAGCTAAGCTGAGTTGTATGTGTCCAAAGTAAAAGCCAAAAAACAATAATGGCAGAAATAAATTTTAAACTAAATTTATGGTGGAGGCGAAGAGTTGGAAGCTAAATTTTGTATTTACATGATGTGATCTTCTTTAATTGTTCTAAACTATCTCGATAACTCTTTACATATATGTTGGATTGATGTCAACTCATGTTGTATGCATAGAAAACAAGTTAAAGGTGTGTTACACACTCAAATGATGAACATGCACAAATATTATTATATTCATAGAAAAATATGTGAACAAAACATTTTTCTTTATTGGTGGTTAAACATATATGAATTAAAAATTGGTTCTATTATGTTTCTTTATTCAGAGGCAACGGTTTATGAATTCAATTTAACGTTTTATGGAAATTGTAAAATCTATAAAACTAACGTAATATTAGACAAAGATGGGAAAATCATTAAATCATTTAATGTGATAAGTGTTAGATGATTGATAGAAAAGGCAGATGGATGGCTAATCACATTCGTGTAATGAATCTTATTTATTCTGAATAATTGAAATTTATTTTTTCTTTTGCTAGATATACTGTGCCAAATGTCATACAAAAGACGTGTTTACTGATAATGATATCATACTTTGTGGAATTTGTGTTAGAGACTTTCATCTGAATTGTTTAAACCCTTCTCTCTTGACAGAAAATGGTAAGACCAAACCCAGGATTTATGTTTCTGGTAATAGTTCACACCTTATACTTTTTTCTTGACACGTATATCTCCTGTTGACTATTTTAGTTCCTGTTGGAGACAACGGTTGGTTGTGCCCTGCCTTTGAATGCAAAATAGACTACATCAAATTGCTAATTGAATTTCAAGGAAGTAACATGGAACTCATGGACACATGGGAGGTTAGTAATCAGTTGAATAGTATCTATATATCCGTTGCAACTATTTGCCTCTTAAAAAGTATTTTCTATATGTTTGTCCTCCATTAGCACAATTACTTTACAAAACAATGAAATAAAATTTTCTAACCTGAATAACTACAATATCTGATGTGAAATAAACATGTTATTACATCCACTTATGACACAGTATTACTTCCAAGATGATTTTAACCTTCATACGTCCTCTGTTGAACTCAAAAAAGACGAAAGTATTTTAGTAGTTTTATTTACTGCTATAGTAAGTTCATACTTTTCAAATACTTATGGTACATATATAAATACTTGTGTGATACATGTTTACTTGTTTAGCATTCACCAACTTAATATATATGCATCGCCTGACTTAGGCATCACCTAATTGCTTGAATTAATTTGATCTTAGCTTGTTCCAAATAAATAAAACCTCATCAGTTTCCTAATGTTTTGACTGTATTTCAGCATTTAAGTTCATTAGTAATCATGCACTTGAATTTGTAAAATGTTGGAACTCTGTGTATGGTTTAGCTTTATGATAATTTCTAGTATTTCTGTAAATGATTTGCAGTTTGCTGTCATAGAGGTTATTTATGATAGTGACGAAGAATGTTTTTAGTATGTATGAAAATGCATTAGTAGCTATTACGCTAGAGGAACCTCTAAAATGCTATATAATGTTCTAATAAGTTGTTACGGTGGCGCTAAATATATTTTTGTATACAAATATTGTCAGCATATTGTAAGATCCAGCTTTTGGTGTGGAGAAGAATTTGTGCAACTGGTGTATATTTCTAGTTCATGCACTTGCTTTAATGTTTGTACACTGTAATGAAAAATATATCACATTTCTATCTGAGCATGCACTTGTTTTAACATTTTCTGTTGCTTTGTGTTAACTTTGTAGACTTATTTGGAAGGAAGCAAGGTCCTTAGCACGCATTTAGATCAGATCTTGCATGTTGGAACTCTGTAATGTTTGTACTCTGTAATATTTAGAAGGATTGCTTTAATGTTTGTACTCTGTAATGTTTGTACACTTATTAAATTGACATTATTTTCTGTTTCTCTGTGTTAACTTGGCTGCAGGCTTATGTTTTATTCAATGGTTATGCACTTGCTTTAAAAGAATTTATCGATACTATAACATGTTGATTTAATAGCGTGAAATGACCGCTATTGAATAAATATTTTATAGCGGCTAAATGGTGTTATAAATATTTCCAATTCCGTTGAGATTTAGCTGTATTATAGCGGCTACAATGAGCTATTGAATAAATATTTTATAGCGGCAAACTGGTGTTATAAAGATTTCCAGTTCCGTTGAGATTTAGCTGTATTATAGCGGCTATAATGAGCTGTTGAATTAACGTAACATAGCGGCGAATTTGTGTTATAAAACTAAGCTCAACCATAGCGGCATATTTTGTGTTATAAATATTCAACAGTTTTTTATAACATGTCGATATACATCGCTTATCAAACCGCTATGGTTGTGATTAATAGCGGCTATATGCCGCTATAAAAGACACTTTTTGTTGTAGTGCACTGCATATTCCAGTTTTCAAAAGAATCAAAACAGCTTTTGCAAAACAATTTGAGGCTCTGCTCATATTTTTATGATAGGTGAGTAACTTTTAAAATCTAAAATTTTATTTAGTTGCATGCTAATTTTGTGATAAAATATTGTGGTGTATATGTAAATGTAAACAGTGTATGCAAGTTATAAGAATGTCCTATGTTCATAGTTCCAGTCTTCGTGTTGTTTAAAAATACATGTTCTTTTTGGCTAAATTTCTGTTAGGATTTAGTTACAAACAAAATTGTTTATTTAATTTTAAAGTAAGTTTTAGAATTTGATTAAGTTAATATAAACTTGTATTGGCTCTGAAAAATCATAGCAACTGTGCAAGCTCAAATTTAAATGAAAATTTAATCATCCCATTTTCTAGATTCATGGATATGAATTAAATACTAAAATCAAAACATGATTTTTAAAACAAAAATTAGGATTTTTAGTAAAGAGGTTGAAGAGCAGTTCCAGGTTCAACAGAAAAGTGAAAACTTGTGATTTATGGTGATCTATTGATATTGAAGGGTCAGGATTCTTCTTGTGGGTAGAGGAGTAATCAGAGAAGCTTGGAAAAATAATTGATGGTGATGCAAATCACTATGGCAGCAGCGGTGATGATTTCTTGTCTGTAGCCCTAGTTTTTTTGGAAGGTTTAGTGAATTGATCGGCGGCTTTAATGTTTGACCGAGTGCCACTAGGTTTTAGGATTTGAAAGCTTGGACGTAGACGAGGCTGTGGCCGGTGGTGGAGGCTCTCTGGTGGTCGGAGCGCCGTGGATGAAGTGTTGACAGGTTTGGTGGGGGGGTTGGTCTTTCTGTTCCAAGTTTAAAATTGAACTCGAATTCAAATTCGAGTAGTGTGGAAGCTAGAGGATGACCGGGGTGGAATGAGGAGTTGGTCGCCGATGTGGGAAGGCCACCAGAGGTGGCTGGAGTTGATCGGAGGCACGGTGCATGTAACAACCCGCATATTTATCGGGTGTATATTTAAATATTTTATTTAAATATAACGTCGTTTGTCGGATTATAGTCCGAAAAGTTACTTTTTGCAAACGGTCGAATTGGGTCTCAAGACCACTTCCATTGGTTCCAAAACGTCGTTTGCGATCTTTTTGAGTACAAGCTTTGATATGTTTGGAGTAAGTTGAATTTTGCAACTTTTTCTAGTTGGGTTTGGGTTGGGTTCAGCCAATTTGTTAGTTTATTAACCTAACTCAGTCCCTCTTCTCTCCATTCTCTCATTCCACTCTTCTAAAACTTAAGAAAAACTGAAAATGGTGGAAGGGAAAGAGAAATAGAAATTGCTAACCCTAGTTACTTCTTTGCAAACTTGATTCTTACTCCAAAATCAAAGAGAAGACATAGGTAAGCTCCTCTTCATTGTCTCTATCTCTTTCTCTCTTCAATCTCAGAAACTCCTAAACCTAAACTTAGGAAAAATGCTTGTTTTGATCTTAGATTGAAGCTAGTAGAGTTGAAGTGGAGATTGGTTGGTTTTCTCCTTGCAAATTGAACTCCTTCTTCTTTGTTTTTGGGTTAAAGGTGAGTTTTGAACTCACATCTACTTCTCTTGATTTCGTTGATGTTAGGTATGAATTCCTAACACTTGTTCATATGCTTTTGCTTTCGATTTGGTTTGCTTTGGTGAAATTGCCAAATTATGGTTTTTGAAGCCAAATCTATGTAAAACCTTCTATGGTTGATGTTTATGTTGTTCGGAGTGTTTGGGTGTGTCGTTAAGGTTGGGTAGTCGTTTGACGTAAGCCCATAATCAACACGCATCCGATTGCTTTCGATTTGTTTGGCCATAGTTGGCCTAGGTTCAGGAAATGCCTGATTATCATGTTTCAGACGTCTGAAACCTTATTTTCAGACATCTGAATATTGTTCTGAGGAACATATTTATTCCCAGATTCAGACGTCTGAATTTATATTCCAGACGTCTGAAAGTGCTTAATTTTGACCAGAAAGGAAATAGGCCGAATCTTGCCTATTTCAGACGTCTGGAAGTATGGATTTAGACGTCTGAATTCTGTTTTGAAAAACAATTTATTTTCTGATTCAGACGTCTGAATCCCTTCTTTCAGACGTCTGAACATGTTGTTTTTTTCCAAATTGCGCTGTTCGTTTAGTTTTTCAAATTTGATCGACGCTTGTTGATTCCAATTAGTTATTTATGCATATTTGACCTTGATGATTCCTTTTTGACTTTATTCACGGGTTTTTATGAATGATATCTTCAAATCGTATTAAAGGCTCGCTTCTCCAATTTATAAATTCTATTTAAAGCACACACAATTTCGCACTTCGAGCGAAGTGGAAGGGTGATTAAATGGTTGGGCAAAACACGGACCATGAATCTGTGCGTTTATCTTTCCGATTAATCCCCAACCTATTCAATTGACCGTTTTGACCTTCGGGTTTGGTTTACCGATGATATGAGGTAAACTTTGTACTGCTTTGAGTGTGAAATTAACTAACGGATAGTAAACCGTTTAGTGCGAACGGGTGGTTATGGGATTCACGTTACCACTTTTCGGATTCCTTTCTGGGAGTTTGTGACACATGTTGCCTTTGGGATAGTGTCTTCGGACTGTCTCCTTCTGGTTTGTTGCCCTATAGTATCGCTTGTGGAGTTGGTCCATCGTCACCGCTCGAGAGATACTTGGGTTTGTTGCCTTCTGGTTTGTTGCCCTATAGTATCGCTTTTGGAGTTGGTCCATCGTCACCGCTCGAGAGATACTTGGCTTGTTGCCCTATTGTATCGCTTTCAGAGTTGGTCATTCGCCACCGCTCGAGTGATATTGGGTTTGGAGCCTTCGGGCTCATGGATCCTTGTTTATACAGTACTGAGCTCGAGCAATCTTATGTTTCATTGATATGTATATTCCCTAGGTATCGCCCTTCGGTGTTGGTCTTCTTTTGAATCGCACGATATGTAGCGATTACCTTGTGGAACTTGTATACATTATTGGTTTTTGTTATTTGCCTTTTTGGCTTGTTTTGGGATATTCTTATCCTTTGTTTCTATATGTTGCCGATGATATGAGGCTTGTTATCATATGATTCATCTTTTGTTAGATGATTGTGTTATCTCCTTTAGAGATATTTGTTATGCTTTGTAACCTTGCAGGTTTATTGTTGTTCAGTTTATCTAACTGATTTGTTTAGCCAGACTGACCCGTGTATTTTATACTCGGGTCAGACCGAGATGTTTCAGGTTAGGTGCTTTTGGACTTAGCCTCTTTTGCTTCCGCATGGACTATTCAGCTTGTTCCTTTTTTGTTAAAGCTTTTTGTGCAGTCCTTTTATTTGTAACTCTGATATATGTATTCTTTTGACTCGTTTGTATATTGTGGTTTGCTATACCACTTGACATGTATTATTTTGTAAACTCTGTTATGTATCTGTATATGTGTATATGATGATCTACTGTTCTGTGATGTATATTACATTTGAGTTGTTGTATTCTGTTCTGATAGATCCTCCAACCACCTATGGTTTTGTTTTAAGTATTCATTGGATATGTCGATCTGCTTTGTATGATTATTGTTGATGTATTCAATAGATAGTTAGAGCAAGGCTATAGATGGTCGCTCCTATCCAGCCTTATTCCCCGTGTTAGTTGACGGCATTACCCTGTAGTGTCCTTGGCTAGCGTGGGTATAAAGGTGGGGCTTCACAACGTGGTATCAGAGCTGAGTTCAGGACAAAATATGATAAACACATAATAGAGACACATATTACGATACATCAGAGTGTAATAAGTGATACAAATCTTCGAATCATCGTGCCTTTCTATTCCTACCATCAAAGGTTAGATAGAATTTGGGGAATACGTCTAGGAATGCATGTGTTTCCGTAGTATTCCGTATTGAAGTATCTACCTTGTGATTTATCTTGTTCTTATCTTACTTTTAACATATGGCTGGAAGAGGCAGGGGACGACGCTCGGGTGTTGGGAAATCCAGTGGCTCACATCCGGACGGCGTTTATATGTCAGCTGATCAGTTTATGGAGTTGTTTAGGAGCACTCAGCCTCCAGCTTCTACTCGTGTATCTCCGCCTCGCAAGTCTGCCTTTGCACGTCTGTGCAGTGATTTTTCTCATCTCGGTGGAAAGCCGTTTAAGGGCTCCGAATCCGTTCTTGAAGTCCAAGCTTGGCTTCGCACGTGCGAGCGTATTTTCTCTCGCATGGATCTTTCTGATCATGATAGGGTTCCTGTAACTTCTAGCTTATTACAAGAGCGCGCCCTTGATTGGTATGAGCTTCTTGTAGCCGAGATTGATGAGTCTACTCTTTCTTGGACTCAGTTTCGGGAGCGATTTGAACTCAAGTTCGTTCCTGAATCTGAAAAAGTTTTATTGACCCGTCGCTTCCTTGAGCTGAAGCAAGGGAAGTCTTCTGTTTCTGAGTATGTTGCATCATTCGAGGCTTTATCTAAGTATGGTCTTGAATTCATTAGTACTTCTTATAAGAAGAATCTGAAGTTTGTCTCTAGTCTTAAGAAATATCTTAAGAAGTCTTTGTTACTCCAGCTTAAGCTTTCTTTTGAGGAGTTGGTAGATTCTGCACTTCATCTCGAGACCGTCGAGAAGGAATGTGATAGTCGTGATGATATTGAGGTTCGCAAGAACCCCAACAAAAGCAGTCTTCATTGGATGAGCGGGAATTTTTCCCTTCCAAGAAGAAAAAGCCCGTTGAATCTGATTCTCAATCTCAGCCTGTTGGAACGACTTTTATTCGAAAGTGTTTCAATTGTGGTTCTCCTGATCATATGATTCGAGCTTGTCCTAAGCCTCTCTTCTGCCGCTATTGCAAGAAGGAAGGCCATCGTAGTTCCACTTGTCCCGTTGCTCCGAATAATTCTCCGTCTGGCAAGTTAAATGTAACAGGTGCTTCTGGAGGTTCTTCTCGAGGATAAGGTATGTCTCCATCAATTTTGGTAGGTTTCTACTTTTCTTTGTGATTCGATTTCCAATTTGATGGCATCATTTTATTTCTTTAATCCCTCATGATGAGGAAAGTGTTGTTTCTCTCATTCTTGTAGTTTGAGAATTTTCTGGTATTTTTGGTCTTGTCTTAGGATTATCACCTAAGCAATTCTTTGAGTGGTATTAAGGTCTTTTCAGCTCGACCTTGCCACCAGTTTTGATTTGGCTACGAGTTGCGGAAGTTAGCACTCCACTTACCGCATTCCGCACTCGTTGTGATTCTTAGGAATGATTTATTTTGTCATTCAATTTGTCTAGCTCATTTCGTCCATTTTATGAATCGAGTATTTTGTGAATATCTCGATGATTCCATTTTTGTATTTATTGGTTTTGGATGGAAATTAGCAATTTAAAATTTTTTTCAAATCTTTCTCATAAGATTTATTTACAAGTATAAATGGGATTTTTTGTTCTTAAAACAAACAAAGAGAATTTTTAAAAGTTTTTAGAAATATGTTTATCATATAGAAGATTGTTTTGTGATTGTATTGCCCATTAAGTGCTTTAAGAATTATGGTCGATGCGCTTGATCAACGTTATCGATATGAATCTCCTAAACGCTTTAATGAGACAATCAGACACAATGAATTGATTTGAAATAAGAAAATTTTTCTAGAAAAATAATTGCATAAAGATAATTGTGGTTTTGAAAATTTTAGCTTTTCGAAAAAGTTGATTATTTAAAAGAACTCTTTTCCGATACTCTCATTCTTTTTATTCCCGAAAAGGGGATCGTGTTGCCAATGCATTTAGTTGTAAGCAACAAGTGATTGTTTCTTTGTTGATGTCCGAATGGAATGATCTTTTTACCAAGTTCATCGGACGTTTTGTTGTACTTCATTTTGTAGAGCTTTGGTTCATTTGACGTATTGTTGCACCACGTTGGTGTTCCAAATTATTTTGAGCTTTGGAATCCATAGAATTCTCTGAGCAAGCAAGTTAGGGCTTATCCTTTCGTGCACTTTATGGTGAACTTCTTATTCTGTTATTCTTATGTTTTGATATGTTTTTGGGTTGTTACTCTTTATTTTCTTCTTAAGAATTGCGAGGACGCAATTTCTTTAAGGAGGGGAGTCTGTAACAACCCGCATATTTATCGGGTGTATATTTAAATATTTTATTTAAATATAACGTCGTTTGTCAGATTATAGTCCAAAAAGTTACTTTCTGCAAACAGTCGAATTGGGTCTCAAGACCACTTCCATTGGTTCCAAAACGTCGTTTGCGATCTTTTTGAGTATAAACTTTGATATGTTTGGAGTAAGTTGAATTTTGCAACTTTTTCTAGTTGGGTTTGGGTTGGGTTCAGCCAATTTGTTAGTTTATTAACCTAACTCAGTCCCTCTTCTCTCCATTCTCTCATTCCACTCTTCTAAAACTTAAGAAAAACTGAAAATGGTGGAAGGGAAAGAGAAATAGAAATTGCTAACCCTGGTTACTTCTTTGCAAACTTGATTCTTGCTCCAATATCAAAGAGAAGACATAAGTAAGCTCCTCTTCATCGTCTCTATCTCTTTCTCTCTTCAATCTCAGAAACTCCTAAACCTAAACTTAGGAAAAATGCTTGTTTTGATCTTAGATTGAAGCTAGTAGAGTTGAAGTGGAGATTGGTTGGTTTTCTCCTTGCAAATTGAACTCCTTCTTCTTTGTTTTTGGGTTAAAGGTGAGTTTTGAACTCACATCTACTTCTCTTGATTTCGTTGATGTTAGGTATGAATTCCTAACACTTGTTCATATGCTTTTGCTTTCGATTTGGTTTGCTTTGGTGAAATTGCCAAATTATGGTTTTTGAAGCCAAATCTATGTAAAACCTTCTATGGTTGATGTTTATGTTGTTCGGAGTGTTTGGGTGTGTCGTTAAGGTTGGGTAGTCGTTTGACGTAAGCCCATAATCAACACGCATCTGATTGCTTTCGATTTGTATGGCCATAGTTGGCCTAGGTTCAGGAAATGCCTGATTATCATGTTTCAGACGTCTGAAACCTTATTTTCAGACGTCTGAATATTGTTCTGAGGAACATATTTATTCCCAGATTCAGACGTCTGAATTTATATTCCAGACGTCTGAAAGTGCTTAATTTTGACCAGAAAGGAAATAGGCCAAATCTTGCCTATTTCAGACATCTGAAAGTATGGATTCAGACGTCTGAATTCTGTTTTGAAAAATAATTTATTTTCTGATTCATACGTCTGAATCCCTTCTTTCAGACGTATGAATATGATGTTTTTTTCCAAATTGCCTTGTTCGTTTAGTTTTCCAAATTTGATCAACGCTTGTTGATTCCAATTAGTTATTTATGCATATTTGACCTTGATGATTCCTTTTTGACTTTATTCACGGGTTTTTATAAATGATTTCTTCAAATCGTATTAAAGGCTCGCTTCTCCAATTTATAAATTCTATTTAAAGCACACACAATTTCGCACTTCGAGCGAAGTGGAAGAGTGATTAAATGGTTGATCAAAACACGGACCATGAATCTGTGCGTTTATCTTTCCGATTAATCCCCAACCTATTCAATTGACCGTTTTGACCTTCGGGTTTGGTTTACCGATGATATGAGGTAAACTTTGTACTGCTTTGAGTGTGAAATTAACTAACGGATAGTAAACCGTTTAGTGCGAACGGGTGGTTATGGGACTCACGTTACCACTTTTCGGATTCCTTTATGGGAGTTTGTGACACATGTTGACTTTGGGATAGTGTCTTCGGACTGTCTCCTTCTGGTTTGTTTCCCTATAGTATTGCTTGTGGAGTTGGTCCATCGTCACCGCTCGAGAGATACTTGGGTTTGTTGCCTTCTGGTTTGTTGCCCTATAGTATCGCTTTTGGAGTTGGTCCATCGTCACCGCTCGAGAGATACTTGGCTTGTTGCCCTATTGTATCGCTTTCGGAGTTGGTCATTCGCCACCGCTCGAGTGATATTGGGTTTGGAGCCTTCGGGCTCATGGATCCTTGTTTTTACAGTACTGAGCTCGAGCAATCTTATGTTTCATTGATATGTATATTCCCTAGGTATCGCCCTTCGGTGTTGGTCTTTTTTTGAATCGCACGATATGTAGAGATTACCTTGTGGAACTTGTATACCTTATTGGTATTTGTTATTTGCCTTTTGGCTTGTTTTGGGATATTCTTATCCTTTGTTTCTATATGTTGCCGATGATACGAGGCTTGTTATCATATGATTCATCTTTTGTTAGATGATTGTGTTTTCTCCTTTAGAGATATTTGTTATGCTTTGTAACCTTGCAGATTTATTGTTGTTCAGTTTATCTAACTGATTTGTTTAGCCAGACTGACCCGTGTATTTTATACTCGGGTCAGACCGAGATGTTTCAAGTTAGGTGCTTTTGTACTTAGCCTCTTTTGCTTCCGCATGGACTATTCAGCTTGTTCCTTTTTTGTTAAAGCTTTTTGTGTAGTCCTTTTATTTGTAACTCTGATATATGTATTATTTTGACTCGTTTGTATATTGTGGTTTGCTATACCACTTGACATGTATTATTTTGTAAACTCTGTTATGTTTCTGTATATGTGTATATGATGATCTACTGTTCTGTGATGTATATTACATTTGAGTTGTTGTATTCTGTTCTGATAGATCCTCCAACCACCTATGGTTTTGTTTTAAGTATTCATTGGATATGTCGATCTGCTTTGTATGATTATTGTCGATGTATTCAATAGATAGTTAGAGCAAGGCTATAGATGGTCGCTCCTATCCAGCCTTATTCTCCATGTTAGTTGGTGGCATTACCCTGTAGTGTCATTGGCTAGCGTGTTTATAGAGGTGGGGCATCACAGTGCATGTGCACCTTGCACTTTTGGTTTCAGGTGTTTGCCTGGTGGAAGCAGAGTAATGAATTCGAGAATTACTCGAGTAATTGCTGATTTTGCTCGAAGATTTTTGCTTGTGGGCTCGAAGCAGTTTTTCTCCGACTCAGGTTTAATTACAGAAACAGGTTTTAAAACTGTAAACCTGTAATGTTGTTATAAATTTTGTTTAAACTGAAATTTAAAAATAGGAAGCAAAGGTATAAACTAAATTGTATATCCAAGTTAAAATCTGGAACTTAAGTTAAGATTGAATCTCAGTTTTAAAAGGAAAAAAAATAAAGCTTTTTAAAATTTGAATTGTTAAATACTTTAAAAATGTTAAGTAGTTTGAATTTTAAAAATAAAGTTTTAAAAAAATAAGTAAAGTTTTAAAATTTGAAGGTTTATCTAAATTCAAATTTAAATATGTATTCAAATTTTGAAATGAAGAAAAGTTTTTAAATTTAAATGATTTAAACAATTTTGAATGTTTAAAATGTAATTCAAATTGATTTGAATTTAAATCTGAATTTGGTCTTAAGTCCTTTTAAACCTCTGTGTTAAATGAGTATTTCTTTAACTTGTGAAATGAAGGGTTTAGAAATATGTTTTAAAACTTTGTTAAAGGTAATTTGAAGTCATTTTAAATCTTAAATTTAAAATGAAATTTGAAAGTAAATTTTAAGTAAATTGTTTTAGTACTTTGTAAATGGCAACTTGATTATTAACAAAGTTTGGTCTTAAAGTAAATTATAATTTAAAGATCTGTAATTCATTAAATTTATAAGGAAATTTCACGGATAATTAATTTATTTGATTAATTAATCATTTGGGTTAATTAAATAATAATTAAAGGTTTAAACTAATTAATGAATGGTTAAGATTAATTAATTAGGAATAATTAATTTGTAATTAAGGATTTTTAATTAGATTTTAATAATAATTAAGAATTAATTAATCAAGTAGTTAAGTTACAGTTAACACTTAATTAATTAAATAATTAAATAATTGGTTATCAAAGATTTATTAATTTGAAAATTTAATAATGATTAATGTAAGTTAATTACTTTAGGAAAGTAATTAAAGAATGATTAAAAGTTAATGATGGTCATTAACTTAAGATTATTTAACAATTAATTAATATGATTAATTTTTAAGAATTAATTAGATTAATTAATGATAATCATTTGTGAATTATTTAAGTATAATTACTAAATGAAAGTAATTAAGAAATTAATTACTTAATGTAATTAATGGAGTTTCTTGTGATTAGTTTTAATTAATTAATTTATTAAGTTTAATTAATTTTAATCACTTGTTGGTTGATAATAATTTAAGTAATGATGTAATTAATGGATTGTAATTACTCAGCGAAGTAATTAATGATAATTACCGGATGTAATTAGTGGAAGATGGTTTAATTGTGGAAGTAATTTGGATTGAATTACTTTGTATAATCAAGGGATTAATTAAAAAAAATTAATTAAGAAGTAATTAATTTGATAAATAATTTAGGGAAGTTAATTACAGAGTGTAATTAAATAAAGGTGATTAATAATTTTGGTTTAATTGAGATTAATTACTGAATGCAATTAATTTAAATAAGATGATTAATTAAATATAATTAAGGTTCATTAATTAACATAATTAATAATGTAATTAAGATTGATTAATTAAGATTAATTAATCAATGATAAGTGATTAAGGGTAATTAATTAAATGAAATTAATTAAGGATTAATGTAATTAATTATAGTTAATTAGTTAATGAAGTAATTAAAGGTTAATTACTGTATTTGGTTTAGAATAATTAATTTGTAAAATTAATTAAAGGATTAGAATGTAACTAAAGGATAATTAATCAAGGGTGATTAATTAAGGTGATTAATTAGAGTATAATTAATTAATTGGTGATTAATTAGTGGATATGTAAGCAAGATTTATATTGATGTAGTAATTAATTTAATTCACTTTAAATTAATTAGAGATGGAAGTAATTAATTTAATTCATTTTAAATTAATTATAGATGGTGTGATTATAGATCATTGCTTATATATGATTGGATGATATTGGTTGCCTTGAATGGTTTGAAATCTCAACTATGAGATTAGTAATGTTGAGTGATATGGATGCATTGGTTGCATTGTGATGATGGTATGGATTATCTTTGATAATGATAATATGGATTATTTGTTGTGATGATAATGTTGATTATCTATTGAGATATGTGAATTATCTACCTGTGTGTATATAGATAATTGTATTGAATTGTTTTAAACTCTTAAACAACTTGGACCTAAAAGACACGCTTTGGATTTCGATGAGACGGGGATCGGGTTTCCAGATTTGGATATCCGAAAACCACATCGATCCAAATTAACGATAGGTCGTGAATCTCAAGTAAAGAGTGATGACTCGAGGTGTAAGAACTATTCGTCAGTATAACTCTGAGGGTGATTCCGAGATGAGTTTGAAGGAGATAGTACTTTCAGATTCGAGATGAAGATTCAGAGTGCAAGGGTTATTGTCGTTAACTCTGAAGGTGATTCCAAAATGAGTGTAATGAGATAATGCCTTTGGTTTCGTTCGAACCCGGAACGAACTTGTATGGATTGAATGCTTTCAGAACGTCGTCAGGTGGACGATGAGCATTCTAAGAGATGTGTCCTATAAAGGTAATCATAGCCTCAATCCTCATCAACCGGGAATGGCTAAAATAGGGGAGGTGTGGCAAGGCTAAGCGGGTCATGCCCAAATAGGACGAGATTTTTCCCTGTCTAGAGGTCCCTTTTTATTCGGCTTAGTGGGCGGTTGGATATGCGCACCAACTACGGGGTTGTCTTGTTCGGTACTGTCCAGTAAGGGATGGTTCCGGCCTTGTGTTGTAGGGGATTGGGAGTGATCCTCGGTACGGTGATCTAGGCCACGTACTGTGACGGGCGGTACCCCGGTAGTCCTGTCATTGTATGGAATCCAAAATCCAATAAGTGCCAACGGTTTTGATTGTATTACCCACTTTTGTGACAAGCGGCTGGAATTTAATGAATGTAACAATTTCGGCTATTTCATATTTATTTGAAAACCCTAGACCTATTATAATATCACTGGATTTCCTATCAAATGTTTTGGTTAGCGTAAGGTAAAAACTTTTCCATGTTTATGTGTGGGAAGTCTTACGTGATACCTTTCTTTTCAAAAGGTTTTTCAAAGTTAAGCAACTTTAACCTGTTACTCACACCAGACCCATGTCTGACCCGGAGTTTATCTTCTATTTTCTTAAACTCTTGGGTACTCAAATTTTTACGAGTAGCCAAGGGATTCAGGTTAGCTTTGACGAATTGTAGAGGAGCAATAGAGCAGGAAGCTTCTGCGTGTAGATATGTATAGTGTTCCGTTGTGTTTGGTATCTCTGTGTTGTCTCTGAGTTGTATTGAGTTGTAATATCTAGACAGGTGTTCATAACTGTCTAGTATGTGTTGTATTATCTGTGTAACTCTGATAGCTGTTGTATATGATACTATGTAATACTTATGTTATTAATATAATTTATTCGTTCCGCTGTTGAGATTCTGATGTTGTTGTTCTTCTTTCTTCTCTTTCTTTTCTCTTTTATATCCCTTTCTTTCTTTATGATGATGCGATTTTCTATGGTGAGAAAGTCGGGTCGTTACACTAGTCAACCCATGAAAAATAGGATGTGCATGAGTTACTGGATAAGTCGATAGGTTCCTCGTCAACCCATGAAAACTAGGGTAATGTGATTATTTATTGGAATGACTAATATATTTAGGAGTACCCACAAATTAATTAAGTTAACTGACAGGAGCCTGTTGGTTCTTAGTGATCCCATGAAAACTATGAATAGGAAAGGGTGTATATTAGTTATAACAAGGTTATTAGTAAACCCATGAAAATGAAAAAGGTTAATAGTGACCCTAGAAACTATAATTATAATAGGGTGTCATATTAAACTGGGAATGGGAAAATCTTATTTATTTTCAAGTATGCATATCATCATATGGATTGAAATGTATGTTTTAACCATTGCGGATGCAGAAGCACGGAATTTGGTTTTATAAAGGTTTTAGGATACTAATGGGGGGAAACCTCGTTCCACTAAGAGGTGTGGTCTTACTAGACATCTAAAAGGATTATGATGTTAGATTATTATTCATACCAGGCTTTATGTCTTACTCGATGTTTTTATTTTCCCTTAAACTCTGGGTACTCAACTGATTTTGAGTAGTTTAAGATTAAGGTTCTCAGGTTTTCTTTTCTGACGAATAAAGATTCCAAAGGCGTGTAGGAGGCGGATAGTTACTTAGAGTTTTTCTTTCTGCTGTGTATTTTGTTTGTAAAGGCAAATTTATTATCCTTGCTATATTTTCTGATCAACCAAGGAGACATCTTCATATGTCACTCTTGATGTATTTGTAATAATTATATTTTGCTGAATGGTTGACGTAGTTTGAGGATTATGTAATAAATAAGATGTGATTCGATTTGAATATGGAAATGTGTTTTTGAATTGTTAAAAAAATTTCATATTTCTATGATATGTGTATCAATATATCTAGCACCGCCTTATTTGGTCGCCAAAAATTAATAACTATGGATGACTGCAGCATCTGTAGTGTTAGTTTTGGGCCTCTAAGTAGAGGGATGTTAATTTTTACCACTTTGCTTATGTTACATTTAACTGGGAAAATTTGGGTTATTGTTATTGTAAAGTTAAATGAACCCTAAATTTTACCACTTTGCTTATTGTTACTATAGATCCGAAACTCCATGGAATAAAACCATTACATTTTTATTTTTCTTTGACCTTCTTGAAATGTTTGCGAATTTTTATATTTATCAAAGAAATCCTAAAAAAGTTTTGCAATCGTTTTAACCTTGATTTGTCGATAGATGCCAGTCTAATTAAATGATTATGAGTAGAGTTTCAAATCACCACTGTCCTTACTATGCGGCTTATGCAACCACTGCAAGAAAAGTTAGTTTATACAACAACGGTCGTAATAGCAAGAATAACAATAAACAAACTAAATTTATAAAAATTAACCAAGTTTCATAACAATTAACTAAGTTTGGAATAATAATAGTAAATTATAAAGTATTAACCAAGTTAACTAAGTTTTGTAAAAATCAACTGAGTTTATAACAACAACAATAACAAATTAAATATATGTTTTATAAAATTTAATAATAATAATAATAAAGTATAAAGTATTAACCAACTAAATTTTATAAAAATTAAATAAATTTATAAAATAATAATAAATTAACTAGGTTGGGTGCTCGTTGGATATTAAATTTTATTTGTTTTACTAGTATATGTTTGGGTCGAATGATAAATAATGAACAAGATTTACCTTATTCATATAATAATAATAATAATAATAATAATAATCAAAATTAACCATGTTTATGATAATAAAAACAACAACAATAATATATTAACTATAAGTTTTATAAATATTAACTAAGTTTATAATAATACTAATACTAATACTACTACTAATACTAATAATAAAGTATGAAATATTAACCAAACAAAGTTTTTATAAAATTAACTAAATTTATACAATAATAAATTAACTAGGATGGATGTTCATTTGATATCAAATTTTATTTATTTTACTAGTATTTGTTTGGGTAGAATAATAAATAATGAACAAGATTTACCAACTTCATATAATAATAATAATAATAATAATGAAGTTTAATCATAAGTTTTATAAAAATAGCTATGTTTATTATAATAATACTATTAATAATAATAATAAGTTATAAAATATTAACCAAACCAAGTTCTATAAAAATTGACTAAATTTATATAATAATAAGGTAAATGTTATTCTCATACACATTTTTAATCACCTAATCCACCATGTATAATAGGATCTTTGATTTTAATAACACTAAAATTTAATTATTTTATCCACCAACGTAACATTTATTTCTTTCTTCTCTATTTCATATTTCTTCTCCCTAAAACCCCACATCTGAATCTATGTCTAGTTGGAGTGCATCATTCAAATTTATCATAATGAGTAAAAAAATTCTTTCAAGCGTGAATTTGATTAAATGTATGCACAACTGTATTCTTCTATCACTATACTACATAGAATTTAATGTTAGTTATGTTTCGAAATCTTGAAAAATTGATAGAATACTCATAAACGCATCTTTTAGTAGCTATTTAATGACATTTTACATACCAAAGATAGGTTGGGCTGGATAATAAGTTTTAATAGTGATAAGAAAATTATAGAAAAAATTGTACTGCTATTGTTACAAACTCATACTAACATGTGAAGACTTTTTTACTTGTAAATCATGAAAATACAAACGCTCAACAAAACCTAGCTGCATCTGATTTCTTGTGCTAGTATTTACTTGCCTTTTATGCTATAAATTTACATGTGCTAATAATTTACTTCCCTATTATGAAAATGAAACCGTAAAACCCATTCACAGTTTTGTATACAATTTGCTTGTACTAGTAGTTGTGCTAATAATTAGCTATATCTTAATTTTGTATACAATTTGTTATTACAAAGTATAGTGCCTAAACAAAGGCAAATTCGACTGAGATTTTGAAAACAAAACCAAAGGTTGGTATCAAAGCAAAATTCTGACAAGAGCAGTCCTTTATATGTTGATAAGGGAAACATTCATTATAGCACTAAAAATAAAGGAAAGCACGGGTTTTATTTGATACTAATAAATAATGAAGACGACGATGAGTGGCTAGTTGAAGCCTTAAAAGAAGAAAACAAAAACATTATAGGTGATTTAAAGCAACGTTCGGACGATCCTGAAAAATTGAATTCTAATATGGTAGTCATAATATTATATGTGGTTATTTTACTTATTATATAACTTTAACTCTTCGTTTAATATTTTATTTTATCATTCAAAATAGTGATATGCTACGATTAGATGATGAAATACTCGAATCGGATTGCATATTTGCATTTTGAAATAATAAGGTACAATTTTTTTCATTTTTTCCATATAAGTAATTGTACAAGTGAGATTGAAGAGCAAATTTTTTATATATGGTTATTTAGGTATTCCATTCCTGTGATGAACTTACAGAATAGTGCAAAACTATTGGGAAGTCTTGTGTGGTAGTTGTAACTATCAAACAAAGTGAAAATTCAAAAATGGTCGTAGAAGTCGAATATCATATTGGTATGAAAGAAGTGGTTTTTATGTTGAGAAGAAAGAAAATAAACTAGTCAACATTCATATAAAGGTAAAAAAGATGGGAACTAAAAAATGTGGATGCCTTTTCTTGCCGAAAGGAGTTAAACTACCGATGTTGGATGGAGAGTGGAAGTTATTGTGGACTTCTTAATTATCCATTAGAAAAAAGTACAAAGTCTGAAAGGCATTCATATACTGGTAGACTTTCGAAGAGTAAGACATGATCAAAATGAGCATATGTGGTGTAAAAAATAGAGAAGTACTTTGCGTTCTCAAAGAGAACTACCCAAACAGTGCTTCTACAATCCGAACCATTTACAATTTTAAAGCTAAACAACGAATTAAAAAGATAGAAGGTAGGACTTATATGTAACAAATGTTATATATGATTGCTAACCAGTTTTTTTTCCTATCGGAATTGAATAGGAGTTAGAACATTCAGATTATGCCAGAATAACTCGGGATCCAACCAAGACAATCGAGAAAACAAGTTAGTGGACCTCAAGAATACATTAAGTCGATGGATCGCTAGCGATCCATAAGGATGCATTACGAGTCATCCTAACCTCTTGCATCATGATAAACTATCTCTTCTAAGAATACTTGCCAAATTTCATAGCATTCTAAGCAGCGTAGTTCAAGAAGTGAAGACTCATCTGATTCAAGTTGTTTGACCAGAAGAAGCTAACTTAAAACGAACCTAGAGAACTCATATGAAGTTGGATTGACTTGAAATTTTGGGATGACACTCAGAAGACCTAAAAGAAGGATCATAGGAAAATAGGATTGATTGGAGTAAGCAAGATGGATCGTTGGCGATCCATCTTGATGGATCGCTAGCGACCCATCTTGATGGATCGCTAGCGACCCATGTAGGTTGGGGCCCACTACCTTAAATTTTTAGGGTAGGTACCATACACCCTAGAAAGAGTACAGTTTCATTTGATTTCATTAAGTTTTGAGAAGGTTATGGACGATTCTTCTAGACCAGATGACTCCTGAAGACGGATGATCAAACAAACTCCAAACGGCTTGGTATTTGGACAAGGCACTCAAATAGAAGATAGGAAGACAACCAAATAGAGATCACTCAAAAATCCCCTAAGCAGATGGACATGCCCGATGGATCGCTAGCGATCCATCAGGTTAGCTCAAGTCATCTTCAAACACTTTGAACTCCTTCATGGCATCATGTGTAGGATTCTGGCAAAGAAAGGCTGGCCTAATGCTCTCCAACCCCTACAAATACAATCCTATTTGCAACATAAATAGGATCTTCTGGACTGGCTGCTAGAACTATGCATAGATTATTCTTCACTCTTCTCCTTCCACACAATATTCATCTGGGGGTTCGCTGTGATTCTCCAGTAAACTCTTGGACTTTTGACTTGATCTAACTTAGAAGATTCAATCACATTGTAGTCAGATTCAACTTGTAACAGCAGTTAGTTAATGACAAAAGTTATAAAGTGGATGTTGGCTTCATTAACAGTCGAACCATTATAAAAATCTCTTGTCTCTTTACTTTATTTTCAAGTTACTATCCCTTTTTTCCATTTTGATTGCCTTGATAAAAAAGGATAGTGCTTTCACACTTAATCTAGGGGTTGATCCATTTTTTGGGTTAATATTTTGGTGCTTTCACTAAGAACAAAGGTAGATCCGCAAACTTAAAGTTTGAATCTGTGATTGGGGAAAAAATGAAGAGGTCTAACACCAGATCTAAAACTGGAGCTAGTCAATCAAAGCCTGAGGGCAGTTAGGAAGTATCTTCAAATTCTCACCAATCTGTTGAATATGCGCTTTGCGCTTATATGATTTTTGTTTGATGATAATAAACATATATACATTCGTTTAAATGTATTTGTTAATATACTATTCTATTTTTCACAGTTTAAATAAATATTTGTTGAACAAAATAAATTACACAGAATTTGAATTCAAACAGATATTTTATTCAAATAAATATTTATTACAACTTTGAATAGTACAATTTCAAGCTCTCACTATAACTATACAACTTTGATTACAATTACATCACATTACATATTTACAGTTCACCTCACTACATATCACTCACACTCGTATTTATCTTCAACTGCATTCCAGTTTGAATCCAGCATCTGAGCAATCTGCAAAAATATAAACTAACGCGGTAAAATTGAAAATAAAATATTTTTGCAATTCAAAAATAAAAGACAACTTTTGAAAATATGATTTGCCTCAGTTATTTGGGTTGTTCGTCATAATTTAAATTTGATTTCATCATACACGAACAACTTGTGACATACACAGTGTATTACTGTATATGCCACAAGGCCGTGCACGCCGATATATACACTTGATTGATTTACAGGGACAGGCGAGCACAGGTCAAACCCAAATGAAAAACCGGGTTCAACTCACGTGCAATAACATTGAAAATCACGACACGAGCACAAGGTCAAACCCGAGTTTTAAAACTGGATTCAACTCAGTCAACTCAAGTGCATCACTACAAAACAAGCTCAACTGGACAGTACCATCTAACCAAGTTCAAAGATGCAAGCATGCACATGTGTGGCCAGTAAAACCAAAGTATCAGCAATGTCGAGCCCAGTACAAACACATGAAGGGAATACAACTACAAATGAAAACTGGCAACAACAAGTTCAAGTATGTCAGAGAAAGAAAGGATGAATGCAGTAGCAAGGTTGCAAGCATAAGAAGTGCATGAACACAGTAAACAACAAAAGTACAGTGTCAATCTCATGTATGCAACAGATAATGATGCAAGTGTCGACCAAGTAACAATGCAAGCACAGTCTCAAACATGAAACAAGGTGCACCAGACCAGGTTACAAGATGATCAAGGCAGACTACAAGTTCAAGTGAAAGTGCAGACAAAATACACAAGCAACATATATCAGGTGCACATGGATGTCGCAAGCAAAGACCAAGTGATACAACAGCTACTACCAGATAACTACAAGGCATGAAACCATACTTGAAACAGTGGTAACTACACAGAGCTCAGTGCAACCAAATGGAATGCAACAGTGAAGTTCAACATCATCAGAGACAGTGTCAACAACCAAGTAAGTGCAATGGACAGTTAAAGTCAGAGACAACATCAGTATGAAAATGAAGACTCCGGCAAATGTCCGGTACAGCAACAATGAAACTGACTCAAAGCACAAAAGTGCAACAGTGAAGTTCAGCTATGCAAGTGAAACAACAAGCAGCAGTGAAGCATGTACATAGGCCATTAGTGAAACAACTTCAAATAAACTCAGTGACAATGCAAATACATCAAAAGCAAGCCGAGAACAAACACCAAGTGCAACAGTATGAACAAAAGATCAAAGAAAAGATGGTCAGAGCCGTAATATACAATGCATACATGAGTCAGTGCAGTAATACAGGGAATCACATGAACAAATAACTAAACAACATCATGATTGAAATTCAAGTACCAGAGAAGAAGGTCGAAGACTACAAGATGAACGAAATTCAACAGTTCAGAGAAATTCGCGAACCAAACAAAATACTAGCAAAACCGAAGTTGAACAAGTCAATCAAGTATTCACCGTGTTATACAAGTAAAATGAAAAAGTGCGTATCTTTGAAATGGTCATTACATAATCGAGCAAAGTCAAAATCGAAGCCGTGTCAACCAAGCATCAAAAATACGAAATTGACAAAGTCAGATTTTATCACAAGCATCCAAGTATAATCGAGTGGCCGAGATGAATAATTGACAAATTCAAATAAAATATATACAACGAAAATACAGGGGGGTCGAACCCTATAAAAGTAATTAACATCATCGACAATTGAGGTATTCGAGTTCGAGCATAACAAAGAACAAATCATTCAACTCGAATCACGATCGAGTTCAAGCATCAACCCAGTAAAGAAAAAAGATAAAATTACATACCTAAGCAAGGAGTCGAACTCGATCGAACAACGAAGCAGCCAAGAGCGAACGAACGAGAACGAAGCACATGAAAAGGCGAAGCTTCAAAGCCCTAATTTGGATCAAGAGCCAAAGCCCTAAATTCAGATCAAAGAATACAACAGAGGGCCGCCATTTTTTCAAAGCCAAATTTGGATCGCAAGCAGAAACCTAATTCGAAAAAGAGGGATGGCCGTATCGGGTTAAAGAAAATAAATTGGGACGGCTTGCTTTATTTTTAAAGGGCTTTAGTATATTTTAAATAGGGTTTAAGTGCTATTTGTTTTTTAATTGTTGTTTTTAACTTTTTCAAATCGAAAACTGGTAAATCACCACCTAGGGTTTAGGTAGTGTCAGATTGTCTAGTTAGAATTAGTTCAATGAGCAGGGTGTGCGAGTTTGCAAAGTTCTATTGTAGGCGGGAGCAGAGTTTGCGAGTAAGCGAAGTTCTATAGGCGGGAAGCAAAGTTTGCGAGTAAGCGAAACTCTATAGGCGGAGCAGGGTGTGCGAGTCTAGTAGAGTGTTTGTGAGCGGGAGCAAATGTTTGCAAGCAGGGTGTGCGAGTCTAGTAGAGTGTTTGTGAGCGGGAGCAAATGTCTGTGAGTCTAGTATAGTGTTTGTAAGCGTGATACTGTTTAATTCTAATAGAAATCTGTGAATGCAGCAGTAGGCAGGGGTTGCCGAAGCTGGGTAAATTTTGTGTGTGATTTACTTTTCGGCATATTTATTTTTGCAGTTTGTTTCTGTGTTTAAAATCAAGAAAATTTGCTATAACCCTATTCACCCCCCCCCCCCTCTAGGGTTAATCTAGATCCTACAAGTGGTATCAGAGCACGGTATTTTTTAACTCTAGAGTCATGAATCCACCAAATAATATTTTTGTTGAGGGTCGTTTCAATATTATTCCTTCTATTTTCGATGGAACAGATTTTTTGAATTGGAAATTGAAAATGGAATTTTATTTAAAATCTGTTAATATTAAATGTTGGGATATTATTGAAAATGGGTGTGATATAACAAATAAGGAAATTATCTCGATTAATGCTCTTGCTATGCATATATTGTATTCTCATATTAATCGTGATAATTTTTATTTCGTCTCTCATTGTGAAAATGCACAGAAAATTTGGAAAACACTCGATGCAATATATGGTGCAAAAGTCAACAGCAATGAGAAGTCCTCCACAACCGACTCAGTTAAAGAAATATGCTTAACAGGATTGGTAAATAGTAGTTGTGATGAGGATGATGATGATGGAGCAGCCAAACTGGCATTATTAATGAAGAATCCAAAAAGGAAATTTGCAGCCACGTGGAATAAAAGCGATAGCAGTGAAAGTGAGAAAACAGATATGTGCCTTCATGGGAATATAACCGATAGCGACGACGACGAGCCAAGCAAGGTATCAAAACTTACTCACTCTGAATTACTTATTTATTTCCACGAAGTGAATGGCTGTTTTGAACAACTTAGGGAAAAATACGCTAAACTTGAATCACAAAAAGACACTTTGATAGAATTAAATGAACAACTTGACCAATTAGTTAAAACCTATCAAAGTAGGATCCCTAAGTGTGATAAGTGTCCAACATTTGAAGAAGAAATTAAAAAATCAGAAATTAAAATGAAATCACTTGAAAATGAAATTCTGATTTTAAAAATTGAGAATACTAGAAGAGAGAATTCTATTAAAAAGTGCACACAATTGTTAAACGAAAATGAATCTCTCAAAATACAAGTCCAACAATTGTCAACGATTTTAGATAAATTTTCAAAAAGCGAAAAATCGTTGAATATGCTATTAGGAAAGCAAACTATTAACACGGTTAGAAAAGGACTTGGATATAATCAATCTAAAATTGTTGAAAGCAATTTTAATCAAGTCAATTTAATGTGCACAATTTGTAGAAAATTTGGACACAATCAAAATAATTGTTGGTATAGACCCAAACACGTGAAAACTATACCAATTTGGGTTCCAAAAGGCAAAATATAAAATCTTTGAAAGTCAAACAAATTTGGGTGCCAAAAGGAACATATATAAATAGTTTTGGGTCTCCACAAAAATATTTTTCATACTCTGCCACTAACAACCATGGACCTATAAAAACAAATAGGTCATATAAATCTTTCCCCGTGTAGGTATGGTGGCAGGCTAAGGAACAACAACAGTGTTCTCTGGATTTTGGCTGTTCCAGAAACACAACAGGCGACAAAGCAAAGTTCCTTAGCCTAATATAAAGGTGACAGAATCATAATGGACAACAACGAAAAATTATCGTAAAGGTAAAACAGGTAAATTTGTTTTGAACGATATATTAAATGTGATATTTGCACCATATTCTGAATTAAAATCAGCCAATATTGAGATGAATAAAAGATGATGATTTTGATGCTATGATTTTTTTTCAAAATATTGACCAACCATTTTTAAATAGAATTACTTGGAATAATTATGATGGTTGACTGATTCGGACTTAATTGATATGATTTTTTGACTTGTTCTTATTTATGACATTGATTTGTGCTTAATTGATGACCAATCAGATTTTCAACTTTGAACTAGTCCATATAAATTTGTTCGGTCAAATGATGGTATTTGATTACTCATGATACACGTAGATATATTTTGGTCACTGCTTGTAAATTTGCACGATTTCAATTTTCATGTGAAAGCTGTTAAAAAGGATTTTAAGAAATTGTTGAAACTTCAAGAAACTGTTTGAAATGATAATGATTGCTCATAAATATAGTTGTTTATTCTACGGCTTCTAAAATTAACACCATGATATTTGTTTGAGTGTGAACATGGCTTCATTTCAAATTTCATTCTGAAATAGTTTGTTGAAATTTCACAATCCGGTCTTTGACATCCAACGAGTGAATATTAAAATTCAGATGCAGATTACACTGGTAATATAGTTGATAGAAAAATTACTAGTGGAACATGATTAATTTTTTTGAAACATTCATTTGCTGCATCGTTTTTCAAAGAGAATATCTGCATATATTTTTTTCACTTGAAATAATTTTCAAATAGCAGAAAATTTTCTTATAAAACCCCCTCGAGAAAATCATGTTTGACAATATTTACGGATTAGTCATTTTTGAAAAATTGATTTTATAATTTTTGAATTTGATTTTAAATGACTATTTTGACTAATCTGACTCCCTTTGATTATCGAAAAGATGAATAGTGATTGAAAAAGTGATGAGTGTTGATATTTATCATATATTATAACTCGAGAAAGTATAATTAGAAAATTTCTTTAGAATTTCATAACAAGAGTTATAAAAACTTTTTGTTGGGTAAAAGTTCCATGACCATTTCTACTTCTACCATCTTTCGATCGGCCATCACTCATCAAAATTACATATAGTATGTAAATTTGTGGTAGTTTACAAAGGAAATCATTTGTTCTTCAATATCTTTAAATCTGTGAAGGAAATTATTTGTGCTTCAATTTATTATATTTAGCAATAAAAATAAATATCCAACGTATTCACTCTCATTTAAAAGTCCTCACGGTTATGCATGAGTGAATTACTTGGATTTTTGATTATGTGCTTCCATGCTCATTTAAAAGTCCTCACGGTTATGCATGTATGGAACACATATCAAAATTAATTGATTTAATAGACAAGCTGATTCTAATCCCATTTAAAAGTCCTCACGGTTATGCGTGGTTAGAAGATACTTGATTTTTTTTTAAAAATAAAAATTGTGAATACTACTAATCTCATTTAAAAGTCCTAACGGTTATGCATGGTTAGTAGATATTCAAATTTCCTGAAATAAATATACCACAAATAGACAGAACTATATGGATTTTTTTGATGATTTTACCCCCATCACTTCTGAAAGTGGAATATGCGCCTAAAAAGGGTATTTATGATTTTTTGTTTGAGTTTTTATTGAAATTTGATATTTATATTCAATTGAGTTAAATGTTTGATTCATGTCTGTCACTTCATCCCTATTTTTATAACACTGTTATTCTTTTGCTGATAACAAAAGGGGGAGAGAAAAGTTGAGATTTTGTCAAATAGAATCAAGTAAAGGTCAAATAATTATCATTTGCATATAGGCTCATTTACATATTTTTATTTGTATGCATATATGTAGGGGGAGTATCATGTAGAGAGGAAGCATTCAAATAGGGGGAGCAAATTGAACGATCAAATACATTTAATACATTCAAAATCTTAAATATATGTTTGTTATCATCAAAAGGGGGAGATTGTTGAATATGCGCTTTGCGCTTATATGATTTTTGTTTGATGATAATAAACATATATACATTCGTTTAAATGTATTTGTTAATATACTATTCTATTTTTCACAGTTTAAATAAATATTTGTTGAATAAAATAAATTACACAGAATTTGAATTCAAACAGATATTTTATTCAAATAAATATTTATTACAACTTTGAATAGTACAATTTCAAGCTCTCACTATAACTATACAACTTTGATTACAATTACATCACATTACATATTTATAGTTCACCTCACTACATATCACTCACACTCGTATTTATCTTCAACTGCATTCCAGTTTGAATTCAGCATCTGAGCAATCTGCAAAAATATAAACTAACGCAGTAAAATTGAAAATAAAATATTTTTGCAATTCAAAAATAAAAGATAATTTTTGAAAATATGATTTGCCTCAGTTATTTGGGTTGTTCGTCATAATTTAAATTTGATTTCATCATACACGAACAACTTGTGACATACACAGTGTATTACTGTATATGCCACAAGGCCGTGCACGCCGATATATACACTTGATTGATTTACAGGGACATGCGAGCACAGGTCAAACCCAAATGAAAAACCGGGTTCAACTCACGTGTAATAACATTGAAAATCACGACACGAGCACAAGGTCAAACCCGAGTTTTAAAACTGGATTCAACTCAGTCAACTCAAGTGCATCACTACAAAACAAGCTCAACTGGACAGTACCATCTAACCAAGTTCAAAGATGCAAGCATGCACATGTGTGGCCAGTAAAACCAAAGTATCAGCAATGTCGAGCCCAGTACAAACACATGAAGGGAATACAACTACAAATGAAAACTGGCAACAACAAGTTCAAGTATGTCAGAGAAAGAAAGGATGAATGCAGTAGCAAGGTTGCAAGCATAAGAAGTGCATGAACACAGTAAACAACAAAAGTACAGTGTCAATCTCATGTATGCAACAGATAATGATGCAAGTGTCGACCAAGTAACAATGCAAGCACAGTCTCAAACATGAAACAAGGTGCACCAGACCAGGTTACAAGATGATCAAGGCAGACTACAAGTTCAAGTGAAAGTGCAGACAAAATACACAAGCAACATATATCAGGTGCACATGGATGTCGCAAGCAAAGACCAAGTGATACAACAGCTACTACCAGATAACTACAAGGCATGAAACCATACTTGAAACAGTGGTAACTACACAGAGCTCAGTGCAACCAAATGGAATGCAACAGTGAAGTTCAACATCATCAGAGACAGTGTCAACAACCAAGTAAGTGCAATGGACAGTTAAAGTCAGAGACAACATCAGTATGAAAATGAAGACTCCGGCAAATGTCCAGTACAGCAACAATGAAACTGACTCAAAGCACAAAAGTGCAACAGTGAAGTTCAGCTATGCAAGTGAAACAACAAGCAGCAGTGAAGCATGTACATAGGCCACCAGTGAAACAGCTTCAAATAAACTCAGTGACAATGCAAATACATCAAAAGCAAGCCGAGAACAAACACCAAGTGCAACAGTATGAACAAAAGATCAAAGAAAAAGATGGTCAGAGCCGTAATATACAATGCATACATGAGTCAGTGCAGTAATACAGGGAATCACATGAACAAATAACCAAACAACATCATGATTGAAATTCAAGTACCAGAGAAGAAGGTCGAAGACTACAAGATGAACGAAATTCAACAGTTCAGAGAAATTCACGAACTAAACAAAATACTAGCAAAACCGAAGTTGAACAAGTCAATCAAGTATTCACCGTGTTATACAAGTAAAATGAAAAAGTGCGTATCTTTGAAATGGTCATTACATAATCGAGCAAAGTCAAAATTGAAGCCGTGTCAACCAAGCATCAAAAATACGAAATTGACGAAGTCAGATTTTATCACAAGCATCCAAGTATAATCGAGTGGCCGAGATGAATAATTGACAAATTCAAATAAAATATATACGACGGAAATACAGGGGGGTCGAACCCTATAAAAGCAATTAACATCATCGGCAATTGAGGTATTCGAGTTCGAGCATAACAAAGAACAAATCATTCAACTCGAATCACGATCGAGTTCAAGCATCAACCCAGTAAAGCATAAAGATAAAATTACATACCTAAGCAAGGAGTCGAACTCGATCGAACAACGAAGCAGCCAAGAGCGAACGAACGAGAACGAAGCACACGAAAAGGCGAAGCTTCAAAGCCCTAATTTGGATCAAGAGCCGAAGCCCTAAATTCAGATCAAAGAATACAACAGAGGGCCGCCATTTTTTCAAAGCCAAATTTGGATCGCAAGCAGAAACCTAATTCGAAAAAGAGGGATGGCCGTATCGGGTTAAAGAAAATAAATTGGGCCGGCTTGCTTTATTTTAAAGGGCTTTAGTATATTTTAAATAGGGTTTAAGTGCTATTTGTTTTTTAATTGTTGTTTTTAACTTTTTCAAATCGAAAACTGGTAAATCACCACCTAGGGTTTAGGTAGTGTCAGATTGTCTAGTTAGAATTAGTTCAGTGAGCAGGGTGTGCGAGTTTGCAAAGTTCTATTGTAGGCGGGAGCAGAGTTTGCGAGTAAGCGAAGCTCTATAGGCGGGAAGCAAAGTTTGCGAGTAAGCGAAACTCTATAGGCGGAGCAGGGTGTGCGAGTCTAGTAGAGTGTTTGTGAGCGGGAGAAAATGTTTGCGAGCAGGGTGTGCGAGTCTAGTAGAGTGTTTGTGAGCGGAAGCAAATGTCTGCGAGTCTAGTAGAGTGTTTGTAAGCGTGATACTGTTTAATTCTAATAGAAATCTGTGAATGCAGCAGTAGGCAGGGGTTGCCGAAGCTGGGTAAATTTTGTGTGTGATTTACTTTTCAGCATATTTATTTTTGCAGTTTGTTTCTGTGTTTAAAATCAAGAAAATTTGCTATAACCCTATTCACCCCCCCCCCCTCTAGGGTTAATCTAGATCCTACACAATCCAACTATCTAGCTAGAGAAGAAATGGAAAGGGTGATGAAGGAGATGCATGATGGAATCTTGGCTAGGCAACAAGAGATGATAGAGGGATTCTTCCAAAGGATAGGACAATAAAGAATTGTTGGAGCTGTAGGAATTCATACCCTAGGGAACAATACAGGAGCTACTAGAGTTGGGTTAGAACAAGATGGAACATTTCCTCCACGTCCAGAGCAACCGACACTTAAAGGCAACATGGGAGTCAACTTGGGGATCAACGCTGATCGTAGGACCAATATTGGAGCTGGCACGGAGAGGGCCAACAATGGAGTGGCTGTTAAAACACCAGGAACTGGTGGTATAGGAGCTAATATGAATACTAAGGTGCAACTGGTAGAGGATTATATGACAGAGCTACCTCGGAGGAGCGGAAGACAGCGCGAGACTAGAAGAGTAAGGCAGAACACTGGTATGCAACTAGTGGAGTATACACCATATTTCCTTTGCCATGGCAGGGGACAGAACATCGCTTTCGAATGAAGACCTTCATCAGATGGTGAAAGTTGAATTGCTAATCGGTAAGGAGATTGGTTAGAGGAGGACCCATAGATCAGGGTTTGGATGATGTGAACAGAAACCCGTTTACTGCTAATATCCGGAACGCGAGAAATCATCCCGATTTCAAGCTTACTGTGCTGGAAATGTACGACGAAAAGGCCTATCCAACGACTCATTTGGTGAAATACATCCAACATATGGAGGTGTTGGGTGCTTTTGAGGAAGTAATAGGGCAGTGCTTCCCATTATACCTGACGGATTTGGCGGCGATGTGGTTTACACAACTGGAGAATAGGTCCATTAGCACGTGGACTGAGTTAGTAGGAAGATTTTTAAGAAAATTTCGAGTTCATGTCTCATAACCAAAGAATGTGATGACATTGGAAAATTTGAAACAAAGGCCCGGGGAGACCTTGAGAAGTTATTTAACAAGATTCAATGCAGTAGCGGCTACGATCGATAGGCCGGACCCATTAGTGATTTTGATGGCTGCATTGTTTGGAGTCGCGAGCAAGACCGACTTCAGGGCTGCAATTAAGAGGGATCCACCGATGGATCTTGTTGAGTTTTACTATAAAGCTAAGAGATATTTATGTTAGGAGGATGCTGGCGCTGGAGATGAAGCTGAAGATGCCGTAATTTATGTTGTGATGGCAAGGGATCCTCTGGAGTAGGATTTGGAAAAGACAAAGTGAAAAGAGAAGCTGATGATGATTCTAGAGAACCGAAATGACAAAGGAGGGAGCCCAAATTCTCCTTCTACTTTGAGCTAATTGAAATCCTAGAAGGGATCTACCTAGAAACTAGGGGGCAGATTCCCTATCGAAAGCCTCTGAGAAGATAGCCCACTGATTGAGAGAAAGGGTCTAGAAAGTTTTGCATCTTCCATCAGCTGGGCGGACGTGAAACGAATGAGTGCCAACACCCTCATGATCTGATAGGAAAACTGGTTTGGAATGACCAGCTGCTGCAGTATGTGAGGAACAGATCTGTGATAGCACAGCCGAAGCAGCCACCACCCACAACAGAGGCTTTAAGGAATGCCCAGGGATCTGGACCAAGACAGATAATCCCATAACTAAGATGGATGGGAAGTTAGGCCCGACTACTACTCTTTGCATTGGTCTTTATCACTCATGGCCCACCGCCATTGCTCATAAGTTACGGTAGTACTGCAATAGATGAATTATAATAGCGCTCTCAAAAATGAGAAAGGTGAAGCCGGCCACAAACTACTTGATAGATTGATTCAATTAATCTTCTAGGGCGAGGAAGGAATAACCATGATTGCGGTAGGATCTTGGCATGTTTAAGCTTTTTATCTTCCTTAATCGCCGCCTCTAGTCCTTCTTGGTTACCGACCAATGATTGCTTAGATGTGCGGAGATGTGTTGGTGTTAACATCGACTCCGATAAAGGAACGAGGATCTAGGAGAAAGCTGTTGTAATTAGGTCGATGGGAACATCCGCACTTCCTACCAGAAGAATAGTGAATTGATTTGCTAGGTCTTTAATATCAACTATCGTCCTGCCCAAACAGTGTTCGGAGGCGACTGAGTTGTAAATTGAGTCCAAGATTTCAGGCGGAAGATGCACCGAGGATACAGGAGTACACCCAGAGCGGCTTGAACTACCTATATATATATATATATATATATTGATGTACTAAACTGGTCATAGGGATACTAGACAGCCCAAACCGGTATAAAAATCTTTGTATTATTTCTCTTTGAAAAAAATTAAGTACGCCTTCGCAGTTCACCACCAATATTCGCCGATTAAGCTTAATGCGAGGTCGGTAGTAAAAAATGACAATCTCAACACTGAGAATGATAATACTAGCTCTACACACTTAGACTTGCATCAATGCGAGTCTGACTCTTTAGCCCAAATACTGCATTGGATAGGACATTAGACTGCCCTGATCCTATATGAATATTCCTATAATCACAATCATAGAAAGATTGGTTGTAGGGATATTGGATGGCCCAAACTAGTATAAAAATCCTCTATGTTAGTTAATTCGACATACAACACTTGACGTATGGATATTAGACAGCCAGAACCGGTACGAAAAACCATGGGCATGCGATAATGGGTTGTATGTACATGACCAGACTTCTCAGTTGAATCTTCCTTTAGTTCTCCCTCAAATAGCAGGGAGCACAAATAAATTACTCTTCATAGCTCACCGTCATCGTTCCAGAGGCACAGTACCACTTACGAATGGCAACGGTAATCTTAGAAATGGAAACGGTGATGCTAGAGAAGAATGTGGCCCATCATATGTATGAAATTACACCCACCAAACAGGGGTATGTCATATCTTACATGCATCTAAGGACATTACGTTCCTAAATAAGAGGGCATGTCACACCAGGTATATGGTGAGGAATACGGACAAGAACGTTATGCCCCCGGAGAAAGTATGTAGGTCATACTCAACCGCAGACAGACCAAAAAATAATATTATGCCATTAAACAAAGGGGCATGTCATATCACACATATGGTCAGGTCGACGTAAGGAGCTACACCTAGATAAGGGATCAGATCACATCAATATGCATGAAAAGACTACAGGCTATAAGGTCATAACCAAGGGGCATATGCTACCGCGAGAACTTATCCTAAGTATGGAAAAAAAGCAAAATACATGAAACATACCAAAAAGCTATTCGTCGGTTATGAATCCAGACGATGCTTAAAGCTTGCCAAGAATATATCAGAAAATCGGTTATCAATACTTAGATATGAATCTTACATGTTTACCAAAAATAACGTTGTCTATTTTTACATAGTCGTATGTAATCTAAAAAGGTTACAATTTGGGTCATATTACAAAAATAACACCCCCCAATGAAAAAATAAACTACGGATTTAGTTTAGAACCGGAAGACAAACTGGGTACAAATGCTTTGTGTTGTTATGATCTACAAGAACGCGTTGCTGTAAACTGAGATGAACCATCTGCTAAACAGAAAATAGAAAATCAATTTTCTATCTCAATAATCATAACTGATGATCGAGTACGGGTTGCCCTACCATTTATAGAACCACGGTATGAAACGCGGGGATCATAACTAGCACCAGCCCAGACATTTTCGTAGCCTCAGGACCTATACTCATGATTGGCCCATTATACAAGAAGGAAAATTTGAGTCCAGGCCAGGAACATTTGAAAACGTCAATTGCATGTTGCCAGTCATTTTTTTCTATTTTAGTCTTCACTTTCTCTTTATGAAGCTCTTCCAAAAGAGATGCCCAATCCATCCCACCTTGAGAAACTACGATGGAATCTAACCGAGCTTCACACTCTAAATTGTATATTTTGTTTTCTAAGGCATTTACTCACCTCATAGCCACTTTTCTAATTCTCTCTATTTAGCCCAAATGGTGCTCCCTTATCTTTTCGACATCCCTAGAAAAGGGACCAAAGAACTCGTTCTCATTAGATCTGAATGGTGAAACCCGAGTATTAGGCATTCTCAGCTCTCCCTTATAATAGTTATCTAACCCTTTAACTTTGGCCTTATAATGATTTTTCATATTGTTCCTTCATTCAAGGATCTTGTTCGCATCAGCACCATACAAGGATATGGGAATTGCATCCAACTTGAGGGAGGCGCATGTAGCCGAAGTAATTAGGGAATCATCTTTTGTGCTCATGCACAATGCAATCTCTCTGTCAATTTCGATGATCCTTCCCTTTAACCTTTTGATTTCACCTTTATATATAGCCTCATATATGCTCTCAGCATTCTTTGATAGGCCTTCTAATTCTGCTACTTTGAGCAGACTGGAATCTAACTTCTTTTTGAGAGCGGCTACCTCTAAACCCTAATTGAGAGAAGCCAATCAAAGAAGTTTAAATAAATCCACACATATCAGACTCAAATAGATGAGAAAAACAAAACTATTAAAAATTCACAAAATTTATAAATAATATTAGTTAATAAGCGAACTTTTGAATTATATCATGCACTAAAAAAAATTCCTTATCCTAAAGTCTTTACAATAGAATATTAAGATGATATCTAAGGGACATAAGGAAGACGAGGGGTTGTGCTAACAATAAATGTCCTACGAGGATCATAGATTGCCCCTGCCCAATGGTCCATGGGTGGGTCAACTGTCATTTTCATGTCTTCCTTGTCATTTGGAAAATTTTGGTCCAATGTGTGGTAGCAAAAATCCAGGACATCTAAAGACCATTGTAGTAGAGCCTCGACCCTCTTGCTTTTGACTTTCTCTTGCTCAAGCTTACTCGAGTAAGAAGCAATCCTATCTTGAGAAGCCTGCAATACTTCCTCAAGCTCATACACCTTTATTACTGCCCTCCTCCTAGTATCATTTAAGGTCTCAACTAATTGGGACTTTGTTTTCCTACTTTTATCTGAAAAATCACCAAATAATTGCTAGCAATAATCTTCCGTCCATCATCACGAAAACAAGAAGGTCCAAAAGCCATGGGAGGAACAAGAGCGGTAACTAAGTGGGGGCACCGTAATCATCCTCCCATATTATGCAGTCTCTTATTCACCAAGTAATCTAGCAATTTATGCAGATATGTCCTCCACTTGTTTCTTGTATTGTGCAATCTCTTCTCTATAAACAATATCGTAGAGTTCTTCACCTACCGTTACGGTCTGCTTTATCCCTTCCAGCTTCGATGCAGCGCCGCCTGACCATGCATGCAGTCTCCTATTACAATCATGTTGACATTCAAGCGCACCCTTTGCATTCACAAGCTCTTCATGATTAAACCCCAGCTCTATCTTAAGCCTCTCAATTTCATACATAAGTTATATAACTACATCTTCAGAAGCATCCTAGCAACAAACACAATTAGTGTTGAACAGAGCTTGAAAAGAACCAACTTAAATAACTATTAAAATAAAACCTAGCTACATAATCAAAGTATAACAGACTAAGTTCTACCAAGAGTGGATGCTGCAGAGACAAATGAAGAAGTAGAGACCGAACTTGTTTGTGCTACGCACACAAATGTCATAATCAAACAATCATTGCATTCCAGGATGAGGACTGTACTTGCTCATCAAAACCCTGATAGATCAAGTTCTAGCGTCATGGGACGCTCGGTACTTTGCTATTGCGGAGTTGAATGCAACGTTGTTGTTTGCAAAAGTCGGAGGAATGCAGGACATCGCTTTTACGGCTGTAAAGCGATATAGATGCACATACGCATCAGGGTGTTCATAGTTGTAAATATTTTGATTGGGTCGATCCTCCACTGACAGAAAGGGGGGTCCAATACGCGTTTGAGATGCAAGCTAAGGTTAGTCGCTTGGAGAGGATGAATATTGCAATTCGCAATGAAATGCTTGCAGGGTGCTACCGGTTACCATGTGATTGACCGTATGTTTTGCTGTATTGGTAGTTAAGTAGTATCAGATGGTAGTTATTTGTGTAAACTTGCTTTTTATCTTGTGTCGGTCCTGTATTTTCTATTGGGAAGTATCATGTAGTTGATATGACTAATATTCTGTTTTATGTCTTGTTGTAGGGTGTTTCTGATTTGGCGACTTTTTGAAAGTTGCCGATGGGCGAATTTTCTGAATTCGCACAAAGGCGACTTTCAAAAAGTCGCCAATTCAGAAACTGGTTTATATCCATTCAGCTTAAGCACTCACATCCTCATAACATACCCTTATTTTTTTTAGATTTGAAGAACCCATTTTCTTTCAGTTTACATCCTCAAACACCAAAACTCAATTTCTTTCGATAATCTGTTGGCCGTTGTCATAAAGTCCTTGTTGATCTATGCAAACGTCTTCACTATATCTCAGCATTGGAATTGATAAGAAAATTACAAACCCTTGCTTTGTTACATCTATTCAAATATTTCCATATGACTGGCTAGAAATTGGTCAAATAAAAACTATTTGTTTGTAGAATGGCTAGAAATCTCATTCTCACACTTTGCTACTACGACGGTGAACTGATCGTGGACGAACAAAAAAAGGGGAAGTATGTCGATGGTTTTTGTAAACCGGGGAGAGTACACAAAGGTTGCACACTATTTGAGTTAAAAGAATCTATGTACAAAGTGACAAAAATAAGCGCTATCGAATTTGATGTTGAGTTGGTCGTTAACTAACCTACGGATTCAGGTTCAAAAGCAATAACACTTTCAGACGATGAGGATGTTGAAGTTATATTTTCTACGTTTACCAAATCCATTGAGTTGTATGTTGGAAAAGTTGCAAAAGAAAATCTGCAAGAACATGTACCATCTTCTATCGTCAGCACAAGAATAGGGTATTTTACAGATATGTTGGAAACCGATAATCCTTCATCAAGCTTAGGTTCTCCTACTTACAGTAATCCATATGTACATGCCGGGAGTCATGTTCCTCCTCCCATAAACTATGGTTTCATGCCTTACATGATGTCGCAGCCAACTTCATAACAGTACTTTGCATACTACACACCACTTACGATGCTTCCAAGGTATTGTTGTTAACATTGGTAATTTGCGTGTACCTTTTTAAATTACAATTGCCTAATAGTTTCTTATTGCACATTTAGCTTCCAACAACAATTGCATCTACAAAATGTCCGTCCTGAACAACAAAATATTCATTTGTCGCAACCAGTATATCCTACTCCATCAGAAATGTATGATATGAGGCAAAGATTTGTGTAGCAATTTATTTGGGTAATGTTTCCTATCCACTATATCTTCATACTAAAATACTTTCGTAAATAGATTTACAAGGCTTGAGGATACAACTACAGAATGTGGTGCTGGATTGTCACAACAGTCATATGATTCCAATATTGACATTGATATGGATGTTGATATAGATAGAGACACCGGGCATGATCCTCTAATTGATAGTATGACTGTTGCGACGAGGACTAATAATGATGCATGTTGGGTAGGACGAATGCAGGTGAGCAATGAATCTTTAAACTATGACTTTCCGAACATAGATGATGTTGAAGGTGATGGTGAAGAAGCTCCAATGGAAGTACCATTAGATGATGATCTATGTACTGCACAAATGATGGCAAGATCGGTTGTTGCTAATCTGCAATTTGCTGGGGGGAAATTTTCAACCACGTGCATACAAAATGGATTTGCTGTTAGGATGGTATTTGAAAGTAAACAAAAGCTGCTACACTAATTAACCGAATGGTCAATTCTACATGGAGTTTCGTACAAGCCGATCAAGTCAAATAAAACTATATACACTGCTATCTGTAATGTTGACACTAATTGTCCATGGAGAATACATGCAATAGTCTAAAAGAAATCGCAGTCTGGCTGGTGGGAAATCAGAAAGTTGCTTAGTGAACATACCTGTGTCAGTCCTACAGTCAATTCCAACCACAAGCAAGCTACTTCTAATTTTCTTGTGTCAAAAATCATGTCATTTGTCAATGCCGATTTGGATATCTCAGCAGGTACAGTCCAAATGTTTGTCGACGACCAACTGTTCATCAAAATTAGTTACATGAAAGCTTGGTGAACATTGAACAGAACAATAGAAAGAATTTACGGTGACTATGCTGTATCGTATGCGACTTTGCCTCGATATTTCTAGGAAATACAGAGAAGTAACCCAGGGACTGTCGGACATGTGACCCACGATGATGTTGGAGTATTTGATCGTGCATTTTGGGCATTTGGCCCTTGCATTACAGGTTTTCTACACTGTCGGTCATTGCTATGCATTGACGGGACACGTTTGTATGGCAAATACAAAGGGACGTTGCTTGTTGCTAGTGCCATAGATGCAGATGACTGTCTGTTTCCATCAGCTTATGCAGTTGTCGAATTCGATTCATATGATAGTTAGGGTTGGTTTTCTTCTTGCATGCGTGAATTCATTCATAGTGTTTGCAATCGTCGTATTACTTTCATATCGGATCGAATGAAAGAAATTCCGAAGGCTTTACAGGAGAAATGGCGAGAACCACACAAACATAGGATTTGTGCACGACATCTTAAAGCTAATTTTCAAACAGCGGGTTTTAGGGATAAACGACTTACAGCTTTATTTTATTCAGTTGCATGTGCTTTCAGAAGTAGTTGAGTACAAGAAAACCAAAGAAGAAATTAAAGCTACAAATCCATGGGCTCATGAATGGATTGAAAGAAGTTTAGGGAATTTTGAAGAAAATTGGGCCCCATGCAAAGACGATGGGGGACGCTTTCATGCTATTGCCACCAATGCATCCGAAAATTTTAACGATGTACTGAAAGGTGCTCGATCATTACCTATAACAGGCGTTGGTTGCACAAACCTTCTTTAGATCAGTTGAATATTTCTGTAAGAGACGAGAAACCGCGGATGCTATCACAACACGTTTGACTCCAAAATGGAAAGTTAAAATAGCAGATCGAGTTATTGAAGCACGTCGTTGTAGACTAGTTCGATTTAGTCGAACATAATGGCAAGTGATTCATTGCTACGATGATGAATTTAAAGTGTTAATTGATGGTCCTAACTGTTCATGTACATGCAACATACCCTATTGCAAAAATTACCCTATGCCCATGTAATGGCGGCTTGTTCGATACACGATTACGGTGCTAACAGAGCACATCATGAGTTCGCATCAAAGTGCTACTCTGTTCAAAGTTACAAAGCTTCATATTAGCCAGAGTTTCATCCCGTGCGTGATAAGAGATACTGGACACCATACACCGACCCACATATATTGCCTCCACCTACAAGAAGACAACATGGGCGACCTAAATCTACGAGGATATAAATGTAATGGACGAGCATCAAACGTCTAAAACAAACAGGTGCAGCAAATGTGATCGCAGGGCCATAACATAAAGCGATGTACTTCAGCGACCTAAACTTCCATTATCAAATGAATGACTGCGTAACGAATTAAGACTTCTGTGTATTCAACTTTAAACGAGTGTAATTTCTATGTATTAAACTAACTAGTTATGCATTGAACTTAAATGAACTTCATAATTGTTAGATTTAAAAGCTGATATCTATGAAAGTTATTATATTTGAAAGTACATATTTATGTAGTTGTTAGATTTGATAAACCCTCTGCCTACTGTCTTGTTTTGTGCAGGGTTTTCACTTGGACGAAATTTCAAAATGCGCCTTTGGGTGACTTTTGAGAAGTCGCCTTTTGGCGCATTTTCAGAATTCACCCGAAGGAGCATTTTGAAAATGCGCCAACGTTTACCTAACAAAAACAGATTCACGTTTGTAAATATTTTTAAAAGTAGGTTATTTCTGTTATTGTTTACAGAAACAAGGCTAGGTTAGCAAAATTTCCAATAAAAAATGGTGGTCGCACTTTTACCATCTTTCCTAATAGCAATGCTATCATTGGGCCTACTAGCCAACCTTTTTTATAGCTCAAATAGTCAAATGCAAGCGGAAAGCCCTATGGAGACCGATCATTGTTTTTTTAGTTTTACTGTCAAAAGTACAATCTCTTCAAGAGTGGTTGGCCAAGATTAAGCATTTGATGGTATTTCTCCGTTAAAGCCATAATTATTATCGTTAATATTTTATTGATCAACATGATACTTAAATTTGTATTTAAATACTTTTTAGTTAACCCAGGTTAAAACTTACGGCCATGATTTTTTTTATTTCGATAACCATGATATTGTTGATGTAACTTAAATCCATGTTACATTTTTTTAAAACTCTTTACTTAAGTGCAAACTCAAGGTCGACTGTTTTTATGTTTGTACAATCATAGTAGTTATAAAAAAGCATGGTATTTGAAAGGTTGAATGGAAGTTAAAATATTAATTGAAATTGCTTTTTATTGTAAGTTTCCTTTTAATATTTTTATTTTTATACCTAATAATACAAATAATTTTTTGTCTTATTGATCATTATCTATTCAACCAAAATTGATGAAAAATTAAAATGATTTTTTTTCTTCAGAATTACATAATCAAACGGTCAGTTTACACCGTTGTGCGGTTGTACCAGTTATACTTATACAAAAGTGGAAATTAAGTTGAATGACTTCTCGTATCAGATTAATAAGTTTTAAGGACAATATTTTCGAATAACTAGTTTTAAGGACAATTTATAGAAAGATGATAAATTCATTTATTTTATTAAATTATATAGAAAAATGATAAATTCATTTATCATTATTTCTGAAAATGATAACTTCATATATTTATTTTTTGAAAATTATCTTTAAAACTAAATTTCAGAAGTGTCATATTTAAAATTTTATTACTCTGTACAAAAAATCCTTTGAATGAAAATCTCCCGTAGAAAATAAAAGATCAAGGAACAGTAAGTCTGTCTAGACACTTTCTCATCCGAACGCTGCCTTTCCGTATTCGCCTCTGCGAACTTCGCGTGCCAACTGGAATATGCATACTTGCATTCAAGGGCATGTTTGCAATTTCTTTTTACATCACCCCCTTGCAAATAAGTTAGATACTGTTTGAGGGGCTCGTACGAAAAGTTCAAAGCAAAATTGGCGACAGTCCGATAGAGGATATGACGTGTTACATCTCCTCCTTTTCCGACGCCATCTAGATCACTGCTTTAGGCAGCGTTATTGGGAGCTCCATTTCCATTTATCGAGAAATCAGGTTTCGAATCCCAACTTATAAGAGAAATTTAGCAATCTATGGGGGTATTGAAATACAGCAGCAGCGGCAGCTGGTGTTTCTGCACCGGAGCTATTAAATCTGAAAGAATCAAAGGAAGCATCTATTCTAGCAAGTCTCCGGCTATGGCGTCCATTTCCGGTGGAGGGACTGGATTTCTTATTCATCGCAATCTTCTTTTGACTACCCACGTGAGTATTCCATCAGTGGCGGCGGCGGAAGAGGCGGAGGTTAGAATCCACCGTGGTAAAGTTCTTGCCCACATGGTTCCTCACAGGTATCTAAAGTGTTTAATTTTGAATTGAACTGTAGTAGGTAGCACCGAGATCTGAGTTGTGATACTTGATAGACTGTTAGAATTTCTTAAACACTGCTTTGATTGATTTCATATTTGATTTTGAAAGGATTGAAGTTTCTTTGATCAAAGGCTGCGAGGTGCACACATTTTACCTTTAAAATTGCCCGCTCTAATAAATATCCAAAAAAAAAAATATACTGCAAATTGCCTACACTCTGTGTGTGCGTGCACAAGCATATTCCTGAATGACATACGTTAGAGCACATTTGGCAACTACTTACGAGTAACCAAAACTTCTTATAGTTACTTATTGTAATTCAAGTGTTTGTCAACTCCTTGTAAGTAGCTTATAACGGTGACTAATAAGTCAAAATATACGAAACAACAATTTGTTGCTTATGACTTATGGACATATTTTATAACTAGTTTCGACAAATTATTTTACTTATTTTATCTTAAAAGTCAAATTAAGTTCAAATACTTCTACTTATAAATCACTATTTAAAACTACTTAGACGTTACTGTTCAAATCACATTTTAAGCAGTTTCAAAATAAGTTGGCAAACGTGCTCTTAATTGTGGATATCTGGTTGTGAAAGACATTTAAAATATATATTTGAAAATCTATTTGCCAAACGTACCTTCATTTTCCATTATCTTCTTCATTTCAAATTTTTAATCCATTTACCTAAGAAATCCAAAAAAATTTAGAACTAAATAAAATTGATATTCCAAAAAAAATAGGAAAAGAAAGAGAGAGATCTAGTACCTTTATTTTTTTAATGTCAGACTTATTCATTTTCAACAAAAATGATCCTAGTTTTTCAGAAAGAGGTCAAATTAGTTTGAAGTTGAAAAAGTCGGATATGAAAGCTGTATTTGTCGATACTTATGATTTTTTTGACTGAAAAATTAAGTAACCTTTTCATATGATTTGATTATTATTTTTGGTTCTTAGGATTTTAGCTTGATGGGTTATGGAAAAATATTTAAACCCGCAATCAAGATGAAGGCAATTTTGTGACATAGTTTTTAATAGAATAAATGGTGTATAGGTAATTTTGGTGTAAAAATAAAATTTGCCTTTCGGATAACACAAAGTAAGTGCGAAGATCTATTTTAGTGGTTATTCTTAAGTGCATATCATGCTGCATTTAGAAGTGCTCTTTTATAATAACTTTGTTTACATAAGGGATTTTATTTTCCCTTTTGGTCCATGTTTTCGAAAAATTATTGCAAGTTTAAAATACATTACAAATATAGTCAACTTGTGAAACATTTTGCGTTGGTGCTGAAAGGATAAAATTTTCTTCTAAAAAAGAGTGCACTAGCATAATTTGCAAATAGTGCGGAGCTATTTGCAATAGTTATATGACAATTTTTTTACATAATACATTGAACCTATGTCTTTAATAATAGTTGTAATACATTGGGTGTTACACTTTTTTGGTATCACAGTGAACTACCAAAAACGCCTTTTTATATATTAACACATCTTAATCACTTAAAAGGAGGACCTAATATTAAACTTCTTTCATAAATTCAAACGTCTCTAAAAGTAGGATCTAACAATTAAACCTATTTTACAAATTCAAAAAACTTTAAAAAATATGATCTAAAATTAAACTTTCTTTACAAATTCAAAATACATCTTTACAAATATAAAAAAAATCTTAATATCACTTGAAAATAAAAATTCATTTTTTTGACTGATTTAAACATGCACAATTTATAAGAAAAATAATTCACGCGCGAAGCACGTGCCGTAGTACTCATGTTGAAATAATGCTAATGCAATTGGTTTTTTAATATACATAAACCAAAGGAGCTTTTGGTATTAGGTCCGTATAAATAAGAGTATAAGTAATAAGTTATAAAGGACCTAATGCTTTTAATAATATGACAAATAGTTAAATCACAATACAAATTTATCATCACAACATTAACAACCTACTCATAAAACCAAATCCCATAAATTAAGAACAACAACGAAAAGATATCATGTGGTTTGCATTCTATAGAATAGAAGGCAGTATGAAAGCCAAACCAACACCAACGAACATTATTTTGAATATCTAATACTTATATCATTTATCTATACAAAACATATCATTTTTTAATATAATGCGACATACATTAGCAAAAATAAATGAATTCAAAATCTTTACAATTTACATGAATTGCATTCTAAATAGTGCAATGCATAAAGAAATCCTCCAAAATTGTAGAAATACACATGAATTTGAACATTTGATAATTTATGTCATTTATCTTCATAAAACACATCAATTAATAAATATACTTTAATGTAAGGAATTTTAAATCAATTTAGAATGAACCATTGATTAAATCATGATTATGAAATAAATGAACCATATCGATTTCAATGAGAATGAATGAATTTTTTTTGCGAAAGTCATATCTGATTTCAAGAATTGATTGAGAAGAAGAGACATATCTAAAAGAAGAAAGAAGAATCTAATCTTCTAAATTAGCGCAAGCCCTACATCTGTATTTCTCTTTAGATGAGGATTGAGAGAAAAATAGAACTTATGTGATTTGAAGACAATAACCTCATATATGCAGCAGTGTGATATTTTCAGTTTGATCATTCAACCAATTGAAAATCACTTTGGTCTGTATACCTTTTTTGTATGACAATTATATCTTTAAGCCTGAAATAATACTTCCTCAACTTGAATGGCTGAACTTGCATCATGCAATTGTTTGGCATTTCTTGACAACTTGGAGATGATCTACATTGATGAAAAGAGATGGATTTAATGGAATATTTCTTAAAATAACATTTCGATGGGTATGTAAATGCATTTCCTTGCTTATTACTAAGGCCCGAGTCTTTCCTTTCTCTAAAATGATACCTTTGTTTATATCCTTTAAGTAATAGCAGTAGTTGAATCTAAAACTCTTTCGAACCCAATCGTCCATGTATTTGGAAAATTCTTCAAAACTCTTTTTAATCTACCTTAATCCATTTTCATACAAAATAGAAATTGGACACTGCGGAAAATCAAAATCAAAACTTTAAATGCTACAACATTAAAAAAATATAGGTTCATTTTAAACTACTTAGTAGTTTACATGGTTTGTCGCAAAACTAAACAATTCTCTATTTGCATTTTTCCATTATTCACAGACGGGGTATGAAAATTGAATAATTAAAACAAAATTGATGCAATCTTGCATTCCAACTACTATAAAAAAAAATGTTACTGTCAAGGGCCTCCAGCTTAAGTGGTTGGAGGTATAGTGTTTTAGAAAAATGTTCTAGAGGTCATGGATTCGAACTCCCGAGACACCATAATGAATATTCTGCTTGAATAAAGTATCACTATCGTTATCAAAAATAACAAAAATACTATTTAACACATTCTTATGAAAAACAAAAATTAAATAAAATAAAATAATACTAAAACTATATTTCCATAGCTCAACAATTTCCAATATGTTGAGAAGTTAGTGTATAATTTATACTCAAAGATCATATTGGTATTTTCTTATTGAGATTATTGTATTACGGCTTTCTTAAACTCATATGTGCAATAAGCTGGATAACCTATAGTTTAGACGTAAATTTGTACAAAAATAAACAATGTTCATTATTCTTAAATGATAAAATAATATTAAAATTATCCAAACATCAAAAGGAAAATGATGAATAATCAAATCAAGTTAAAGACTTTGGAATTCATGATATCGAGATTTTGTAGTTGTGATTTCTACGATTATAAGAGTCTATCACGTGTTAGATTTGTAATAAATAAAATTAAAGTTCATACATATTTATTATAACCCAAAAGCAAATTCTAAAATGCCTACAATAGAAAATGCTTCAAGAATTTGGATTTCGGGACCTGATTTCAATACGGTTTCTTCTTCTTTTTTTAAAGAAAAAATTACATGGAGCAAACACAAAAATTGAATACAATGTTCAAAATAGTGGGATGAAGTTTGCATTGGAACATAATAAAGAAATATGATGCAAAGGGATGAGATATGTTGAATTAGGTTTCCGATAGACAAAAAAGAGAGTAAAAAGAACAAATCACGAATTGGATGATAAAAAATTAATTGAATGCTATAAAAAGTTTCGGAGGAAACTTAACCGACATCAGTGAAATGATATAAAGCCGAGATCCATGACGATAAACTACTATGAAAACACCAACCATAATTGGAACAACTGTATATTTTTTAATTGCGCATTCGAGGAATGGATCAACCCGCTAAGTTCGAAGCCATAATCTATTTGCCATTGACTCGTTGATACGGAAAGTAACAAAGAGAAGGTGACCAGGTAAGTAATCATTTGATTTTTAGAATTTTATAAACACGACTGAGGAGGAAAGTTTATACAACTAAACTCCAATATAAAGTGTAAGGCTGCTCTAAAATTATCATATATTAGTGTTGCCACCGTAGACGAATTTTTTAGTGCAATAAATTTGAATTTGGCCTCAAGCCAAACGTGAAAATGAACAAAATTCAAAGATGTTCCTTTATATGAAATGTCAAGCTTCCAATTTCAGTGTAAAAAACTAAAATATGTTGTCGTGCACAAAGAAGGTAGATACAAACTTAAAATTTAAAGAATCGACAAATTTAAAATAAATAATAAATAATAAATATACAGCGCTTGATCAAATATAGTGTAAAGTGCATAACTAAATCATCTTTTTTCATAAATTTAGCTGCAAAATTTAATACTTAACTCGAATAATTTATTTTTGAATAGTTTTGAAGATTGTAATTTGAATATTTCCATTTATATGGTTGATGGTTCAACAAAAGGTATGAAGTGGCAATTAGCTTCAGATTTCTTCGGTTGAAGATCAAACATATATTTATCATGGTTAAATCAACTGAAGGATATTGAAAATCTACTTTGGTGAGTGTGTATATATATGAAGAGAAGAGTGTGAAGCATAATTAACAAAAAATGACTTAGTGAACTCTACAAACAAAAAACGTAATTAACAAATGAACAAAGAAATTTTTGAAAAATTAAAACAAATCACATCTTGTAATTAAAAGCAAAAGATTTTCGGTCATGGAAGAAATCAAATGCTCATCAATGACAGTTATTTACCTATTCAAAATCATGAACAAATAAAATCAAACTTAAATTTTTTAAATTCGGTTAATTTTGACATCCGTCCAACCACAGTTACAACAACTAAGACATTATTTCCAAACAACCTGGGGTCGACTGGAGATGGAATCCAAAATTAAACGACGAAGCCAATTTAAAAGTAATGATAAAATATTATATATATATATATGCGCTAAAAATAGAAATAGAGATAAACATAAAGTAAAATAATGAAACAAATAATAATAACAATAACAACAATAATAAATAAATAGTAATAGGAATAAGGGTACCAACAGTAATAGGGACCGAAGATCAAACATTACTTCTTTGGCTTCTATTCACTAGTCCTATAATCTAGAGCTTATAACACCACCCCTCAAGCAACTCTAAGTAAAAAAAAATTCTAACTTATGGTTTTGGTACGTGGATCACTAACTTCCACGCGCTCTTGCTCGACAACAGTTCTTCGAATATATTTCAATCCCTCGAGTCTTTTTTACTATTTCCTCCCATGCAACCTTGGTCGACATCTATCTCTGTTTGAGTTTTCGATGCGGCCTATAATTCTAACGTGCACAAGTGCCTCGAAAGGCCTCCGTTGGAGATGTCCAAACCGTTTTAAGCGGTGTTAGACCAGCTTCTGTTCAATTGGTGCTACTCTAAATTTGTCATGCTACTCTAAATTTGTCACGTATGTCATCATTCCTAAATCGGTTTCGTCTTGTATGACCACAGCTCCATCGCAGCATACGCATCTCTGCTATACTTATCTTCTGTATGTTTTTTCTTTTAGTAGGTCAACATTTTGCACCAATCAACATCGCATGCCTAATTGTCTTTCTGCAGAACTTTCGTTTAAGCTTTTGTGGGACTTTCCTGTTATAGAGAATGTCAGATGCTAGTCGTCATTTCGCCTTGAATTCTAATACCAACATCTTCGTCAATCTCACCATCGTACTGCAACATTGACCGTAAATATCGAAAGGATTTCTTCGCGAGCACTAATTGTCCAACCAGAATGATATCTCCGTCCTCTGACCTGACATATGTCCAACCAAAAGTTTTGAATTTAGGATTCTCCTTAGTTATAAAAATGGAACCGTAAAGTAAAAATCAAGCCTTGTAACGAATGTATAAATATCATTAAATATTTGATGGGATTCAAGATTAGGTTAGAGAAAATGGCGATTGGGGTTTATAGCAAAATGCATCAACTTGTGAAAATTGAGATGTATTCCGTAAAATTAAATCATATGAAACCGAAGTCATGAATATGAATATATATGGTGCTAGGTAAATCACCTATTTTTGAAAGAGCTCAGTTCGATCACGTTTTCCTTCTTCGTTTTCAATTGATTCGGTAAATTAGATGAGCTAATGCAAACCGACGCGAGATGGACTCACCTTTTCGAGGATGTGAGAGGAAAAGTCCTTTTTAGGGTTGGGTGAAAATAAAAATGGATAGGGTAAGAAGCAATTGAGAAACCTATGAGTGCCCCGTTGAACGATAAGAGAGAAAATATAGGGTTGAAGGAGAAAGTAGAAAATAATACTCATTTTCAGTAGTATAGTATAGATTTCTTTGCTTGAGCACTTTTACAAGACTTGCTTGTAAAATAGCAAAACATATTTCATAATTTCATGTGGTCTCACATGTTGAATTTTTTCATTAACAATATCCATCTGGATCACATATGTAGCCTTACAAATGTGTGTAACTTTATAAACTTCAGAATATGTTATTTATAACAAAAGGTATGTTCGAAATAATCTCGTTCATTAACTATGTTAACAAAGGAGCAAAGCGTCATCCATTACCTTTAGCGTAATTAAACACATCTCACATATGTCAATATAATCAAACTTCATTATTTCATTCCGATCAAAAAAATAAAACACCAAATTATGTCTGTAACTGAAGTATAGAGCAATATTATATGACAATACTAAATACAACCCCTCGATCAAAATATCCTTACATGAAAAATACAGTCATTTGAGCAAGATGCTCATAAAAGTCTGTGGCTAGTAATCATTCAGCAAGCGGATCCAGTAACAAGGAGTTTGTCTTAATATGCTCTATGAATTTCAATATGTTTTGCACTCTCCTTCACAACTAGGAACTTTAAGTCGATTTGGATCGACTTGTTTAAAATCTAGTTCATATTAGAATACATTACTGCTATTTTTTTGTCATAATATAACTTTAATGGTTTTTAATTTTTTTTAATAATCTACAGCATTGTGGCAAAAATTTTGAACTTATTTTCCGTTGTTGGATGCCTCATGGCAAATCATACACTATTCTCATAGCAGAGGAGTCTAGAAGTTTCTAAATGACATTTTTTTCTAATATAACTCCACTATTATATATATATATATATATATATATATAGTAATATGAAGTGGATCTTTTGCTCTCTTAACATCAAACAAATTTAGTTCATAATGCTTTATGATTTCCAACTAACTGGTCGAATTTTTTATATGTGAGCGTATTTTATTTTTTCTTAAAGGTATCCCATAACCTTCCTGACGTATAAACAATAACCGACTTTCAGGGTAATCATTTAGCAAGTGGATCCGCTAACAAGGAGTTTGTCTCAATATGCTCTATGGATTTTAATTTTTTTCACTCTCCTTCTCAACTAGGAACTTTAAGTCAATTTGGATCGACTTGTTTAAAATCTAGTTCATATTAGAATACAATACTGCTATTTTTGTCATAATATAACTTTAATGGTTTTTCATTTTTTTTAATAATCTACAACATTGTGGCAAAAAGTTTGCACTTATTTTCCGTTGTTGGATGCCTCATAGCAAATCATACACTATTCTCATAGTAGAGGAGTCTACAAGTTTCTAAATGACACTTTTTTCTAATATAGCTCCACTATTATATATATATATATATATATATATATATATATAGTAATATGAAGTGGATCTTTTGCTCTCTTAATATCAAACAAATTTAGTTCATAATGCTTTATGATCTCCAAATAAGTGATCGAATTTTTTATATGTGAGCGTATTTTATTTCATTTTTCTTAAAGATATCCCATAACCTTCCTGACGCATAAACAATGACCGACTTTCAGGGTAATTAAAACGTCTGTCAAACGAACCAACAATAGACGCAATACCTTGATGTGTACATGCCTAAGCATGCATTAGACTTCCCACTGCAAATGCATGAGGTATGCTGCATTTCTTAGATTCAAGGATGTTATTAGACCACTATTTGAGAGAAAATTTGTCTCCTTTTAGCAAAAAAGGAATCAATTGATCTGCAATTTTGCAAGCCAAATCTTTTTTTAGCAATTATTTGTATAACTCTTTTCCAATAATTTGAATTCATGACATGAATTATATGGTGCATTTGAATTCCTAATACAAAAAAGTCATCACTAAGATCTTTCATTTTGAAAAATAATATAACAATAAGAAATATCCTGGTTTTGTGCGATATACCTAAATAAATGTGGCAAGCAATACATCATTGGCATACAATATCAGGTCCATAAAACTTATGATACACACCATTCAAAAATGTTTTGTCTCAAAGCTAAAGGTGGTGATTACGTGATGAAATTTACGATACCATTGACTAGAAGTTTATTTGAGCTTGCAAGTTGATTTATTAAGTTGTTTCATCAATTTCTTCATCGAAAAACTTGACTTTAACTTCTATTTGGTATAGTTCATAATCAAAATCTACAACAAGGTCCAAGTTGTTTCTAAACAATTTTTGGTAGGATTGAACTCCTTTTAAAGTCATTGTCTTCCTTATGTGTATAGTCTTTTCTAGTGGAAGAGCTTATATCTTTTCATGTTACGCACTGACGCTCTTGCTTTTGAATAGTGTTTCATAACTAATGGGCTTCTTACTTTAAGTTGGGGAGAAAAATCCCAAACTTTGATGTCTTTTATAGATTTATACTATATATTTATGTCTTAAATCTACATTTGAAACTGACATCTTGTTTGAATTGACATAAGTCAACATAATCATTTTCATCAATCCATTATTTCAACATAATCATTTGAAATAGTATTTCGTTCTTCTCTTGTAGTTCTCCTTAATGGTATTGCATTTTGAGGTTGTTGAGTTTGTTTTTTTAAATCATTAACCTTAATTTTAAGATAATTTTGTTTATCATTGTTTTGTCATGGTTTTGAATTTACTGTTTGATTACATTTTTAGAAGTGACTGTAGTGAAAATCAAAGATAATGATTCTTCATTAAAAACAATGCTTATTACTTTATTCTCTCTCAAAACTCAACTTCCTCAAAAAATCGTTGTAGCTTCCATCTCATTAAATTTTCTTAGTATGAGATCATTAAACTATCAGAGAAAAATAAATGAAGTAGTCGATATTTTTAATGCCTGACTATAGAGTTATTTTGGTAAGGTAGAATGAATAATCATGTTCCTCAAGCTGTTCAAATTCGGTACCTCATAGTAAAGGTATTAAAATCAAGAAAATATAATCTATCATAAAATTAAGAGATTAGATTGAAATTATTTGACAAATTAATCTCCGTGTTTCTAAATGAACAACGATAACATGATTTTTTTTAATTAGAAATAGAAATCGAATTCTTTATATGTGACAATACAATAGAAGTATCAAATAAATCCAAACAAACTACTTGAGTTCTCGATAATAATTTAAGATGCCTAAATACTTTATTTTTATCGACTTTCCATTACTCATATAGACATGTTTTTCAATATCTGTTAAATTTCGGTAGCTTAAGCAAGCCTTTGTGAAATACTTAATGTGAGTTGTTGCATCAGCTAACCACTAAGTGTTTCTAGTAACTGAAGGCAAATTTACCTCGGGACATATATTAAATAAGAGGCATATCTTTTATGATATGACATACATGATAATTGGTACAATCCTCTTAATATGTTCATACTTTCCGTATGAAAAACAGCTATCAATATCTCTATGTTGTTTCTTTTGCGTCGAACACGTAGCAACTTCCTTACCCTTTCTTTCTTTTTTATAAATGTATGATACATGAGCACTTTCTACCTTGTCATGTTTCAATCTCTCTTCTCCTTGCACACATTAGAAAATGAGCTCATTAAGAGAGATCATTTTTCCTTAAGACGGTAATAATAATCTTAAATTGATTGTATTATGAAGAAAGAGATTAATACCAATTGTATAAGCAAATAACTCGAAAGCTCAAACTCAAGTGTCAAGATTTTGAAGCAATATTAGACATTTCCATAATGTATTCCCTTATATTTCCTTTGCTTTGATATTTTACAAGAATCAAGCATTTCAAAAGCATATTTGTTTCTGCTTTATCGTTTTTGATAAAATGCACTTCAACCTCAATAAGAAAATGTTTGGCATTGGATTTCCTTTTGATGTTGCATTCTTGAAAGCCTTGAAAAGATTGCACTTTATGGTTATTAGACTTATGCGATTTGGACTATCTCACCTCTCAATGTTCTTTGTAACACTAAGAACATTCAACCGTAAGGGGACATGGTATGTTATCCAGATCAACACAATCAAGAACAAACAATATATTCTTTTATTAATTCTTATAGTTGATCTCAAACAAAATATGAACATTGTTAGAATTAGTATATAATATTGTTAAAATAGCCGAAATAAAACAAAGGAATTCATCAAATATGCGTGCACATTAAAACTCAACTGTAGTAAATTCAAATAATTGACAAGTCTTTTCTCAAGTTTCTTGGTACAACGTTAATATTAAGCCTTTGGATGGTAATATTGATTGTAAGCGATCTCTCGTTGTAATGATCAAATAGTGACATAAATTCGGATCAGTTAACAATCCTTCTTTGACCTGATTCATTATTCACCAGCAATTTTTTTATCTTTAGCCTTTGGTCTTTACGCCATTAGCCTCTTTATGCGCTTTTTATACAACTTCAAATTAAAATTAAAGTTAAACTAGTTGCTTTTAATCATTAACTTAAATTTAATTTAATTTGGAAGCTTAAATTTAACTTTTAAATTGTAATTACTTCTAAAATACTAACTTAAATACAAAGAAAAAGCACTTGAGCTGAAAAGAAGAGGCATGGAAGTGCGGTGACCCATAGTTATGAAAGGCGCGCCATGGTGCATGACGCAGCAGGCGCATCGCTTGCACCTTTCTTCCTTTCGGTGCGACGCACATAAAAAGGTGCGGTGAATGACGCAAATGGCGCACGACGCAAACGGCGTGTCTTTTTTTATTTGTTTTTCATTTTTTATAATCCAAATATACTAAAAGTAGTATTAATCATATTATGGAGCATTCAAAAAAGGTACAATACAACATCGGTGACACCATTGATTCAATATCCTTAAAGGATATTGATGATTGTAATGAATGATTAACGAGAAATATGAATGATGCATCTGATGATGAACATGAGCTTATATTTGATGGTGATAATGATGAGTTAACTTGGGATGTTGCTGCTAGAGCTATATGAGTGGAGGAGGTTAGATATCCGAGTAGAAGAACATCTACATCGAGAGATTTTTCAGCACTCACTTCCTCTCTTTTACATCTTCATGAAGAAATAAATTTGAATGAGATAGATGAAGAAGATGCTGAAGCTTATAAATTTGATGATACGGACATTGATTTAGAAAATATAATTGCTGAACCATATTCAGATTTCTAGTTTATCAGTATATGTGTAGTTATATTGGATTTTAGCTTTAAAAAACTATTCTGCTTGAAATTATATGTTTATAATATTATATTTGATGATTTTATTTGTAAAATGCATAAAAAATCATTGTTTCATATATTTAGCAAAAATATTGAACTTTTTAAATTTATTGTTATATATATTAAACTTATATAAAAAAAAATCTAAACTTGCGCAGTTAATTAAAAAGGCGTGCGTCATTAATAACTATGTGGTGACCTGGGCAAAAGGTTGTGATGGCATTGAGACCGTAGCTTGTGGCGGCGGCTTAAGCTCAATTTGTAGTATGATTTTTTTACTGCAGTCGAAGTTGAAGTCGATTAAGTGTCGACTTAATTTAGGGTTGAGAATCAAAATTAATAGAGCTGGGGCAAGTACTCATTTTTCAATCCAGGAGCCAAACAGTAGTTAAGACATGTTTTTAGGCTCCTTGGGGCTTCGTCGCTTCAGGAAAAGGCACGCTTTTTGAACCTCTTGAGTAGCCCGAGAGCCTCAGCTTCCATAAAGGCACACTATTGCACATGCATCTTTTTATGCCTTAGGCGCGTCGCGCCTTAATAACACTTTACACGTGTATATGATTTAGCCGACGTTAACTTTTCTATGGGTCAGCTAACATCTACTGGAATAAATACAGAGAAACATCAACCATCCTTATGAACTATCTACACAATGATGTCACTTTAGTAACATGTTATTTCAAAGCAGTCCATTTGGAATGTTAGATAATCGTGAATAATTTTTTGAAGAAACATCAAAACAATATTCAAATTTATCTGAAGTTATTATTTTTTGTCTATATGACATTGTTAGAAATATGACTTATGACTATAATAAAACATGATTTAGTCATAAACAAGGTTTGAAAACACGGTTTCGGTCATTTGAAATTTTTTTAGCTTCGGTTTATTTCGAAAGTTTCGTCGGTTTCGGTTACGGTTCGGGTGACGTTAGCTTGATTTTCCAGTGTATTAAAATTATAAATATATAATTATAAAAGATAAAAATAAGTTAGCCTAATAAACTAAAATTTATTACGCTAAATTAAACTTCAATTGCACATTTGACTAAACCAGCCCAAAAACTAAACATAGCCTATATTAAATAATAACCTTTAATTACTTTAGTGAAATAACAGATCTGACCCATCAAATCCTTTCCCTCTCCAAAAATAGAACTCCCACTTCTCCTTTTCTCTGAAAATCCAAACTCAACTTAGGACAAAAAAACTAAAGCACTTCAACGTTAAAAAAAACCACGCGTTCTTTCAAGACTAGTTCAAATCGATTTGGATGCTCCGACAACACAAAAATCGGCAAATAAAGATCTTAATTTTACTGAGATAAGTATTTGTTTTCTATCCTCTATTTTGTTATTTTGGGTTTTTGTTGGATTCTTTGCTTCTTTCTGATGTTATCACATACCTAGGTTCAATTTAGGGTTTTGTATAGTTTTTGATTGGTTAAACAAACCGAAACCGGAGTTTTACTTCAGTTTAGGATCGGACGTCGCTGGTACCGATCCAGTACCACCGGAATTTCGGGTATCGGACGATGCCTCAAACCTTGGTCATAAAGCCATATTTCTTATTTTAAATACGAGGTCGTATATGACTTGTCATAGTCCGCACTATATTAGGAATAATAAATGTCATTAAGCATCACAAGTTGGCACAATAAAAGTCACATTAACTGATATGATTGAATGTCTTAATAAATGTCATAATATTCAATTGTAATTGTATTATCACAGTAAATAATTATTGCAACTAATATTAATTATCATATTTATGGATTTAATTATTCAAAACTGAATAGTGATCATACCTTACATTTCACCGTAGATAAGGAGATCATTTGGTGTTACATGTGTAACAGTTAATTTAACATTAATGAACTGTGCAATATCACCAAACTTTCTATTAACCTAAATTAGATATGTAACTAATTACATATATCAATTGATTCTTGTTTGTAGTTCAGATCATGGTGTGAGATTCCGGCCGGAACCATGAGATTCCGATCAACTCGTACCGGTTCCGACCAGCGACGTGACGGGATTAGGGCAAAATCCCGTCCCGTTCAAAAAGTCAAAGAAAAAAGAAAAAAACAATCGGAATTGTAATCAAAAGAAGAGGAGGAGAGCGACAAGAAAAAACACCAATCAATCTTAAAAGCAGAAAAAAGAATCTAACAATAATCGAAAAAAGAATCTAACAATAATCGAATGCTTATCTCATTTAAATCAAAGCATCCTTTTGCAATTCTTTCCAAATTCGAGCTTCCGTTGACGACGAGCTTCAATCAAGCCTTATTCGAGCATCAGGCAGCATACATCGAGCATCAGGCAGCATACATCGAGCATCATTCAAGCTTCGTCCAGTAGCGACTTATTCAAGGCGGCTTTATTTGAGTATTATTTTTTTGCCCTAGTTAGCCTTAAGCGGGAGGCTGATATTTAGGTTGGGCTACTTTATTTGTTGGACTGCTTTATTTAGGAAGTGGAAGACTAAGAAGAGTTGGGTCTGCTAAACTTTATTGGGCTGCTTTATTTGTGTTCAAGCAGTGGAAAGTAATTTTTTATGTAAATGTTGGGCTGAGTTGTTTGTTTTGCTTCGGATTTACGTAGTAACTTTGTTGGGGCTGCTTTGTTTTTTATACAAGTAGCGTAATGTTATTTTAAAGTATATGTTTTATAATTTATTTACAATGCTTATTGTTACATTTTCATTACAAAATTTAAAATGACCGAAACCGAAACCATAATCGAAACTTCCAACATTACCGAAACTAATGGGAACTAAGAAAATTTCAACCGACCGAAACCGAGTTCTTAAACCTTGGTTCAGATATTGAGTATGGACGATCCAATTTCATCTATTTACTATCATACAAATGTTTATAATTCTAAAATTTTACTTGATAAAAAAAGTAGTTTTTTTGGCATAAATGGTACCAGATCATATAGAGTTATCCATACCATTAATAAACAATAAACAAAATTACGTCTTGGCATAAATGGTACCAGATCATATAGAGTTATCCATACCATTAATAAACAATAAAAAAATTACGTCTCAGATCCAAATTATCTTTTGCATCAAAATCCACACTTTGTTTACGAATATATCATTAAAACATGTACCTCTATCTTTTAATCAACACCGCTTTCAAAATTTAACAAGTTTAGATTATTTCCAAAAATCATTTCAAAATAATAACATATTACATAAATCATTTATAGATCATTTAGATCTGTTTTTTTTACATCAAAGGTTTTTGGAAATCAACCGTTTGAACAAATAACTTAGGTTCCAAACGAAATCCAAAATTACTTCAGAACAAAAATTCCTTAATACATAGATCAAATGGATCTGTAATTTTGAGCAAGATTTTACATGAATTCAACTTCATGAAGTTCAATTCAAAACTTGCTCATGTTAAAAATGGATTTTAATTTTTTTCTTCAATGAAATCAATAATGGATGACTCTGATACCACTTGTAAAGAATTTTAAATCAATTTAGAACTATTGATTAAATCATGATTATGAAATAAATAAACCATGTTAATTTCAGTGATAGGAAATAAAGAAAATAAGTAATTGAGGATGGCATACCAGATTTCATGGATTGATTGAAAGGAAGAGATGGATTTGAAAGAAAAAAAATATGAATTTGATTTTCCAAATTACCACAAGTCATACAGCTGTATCTGTATTTTGTTGTAGAAGAGGATCGAGAAAAAAATAGAACTTGTGTAATTTCGGAATTATGACCATAGTGTGATAAATTGAAAATCACTTGTGAGTATATGCATTCTTTCCATGACAGTTGCATATTTAAACCTTGAATATTTTTTTTTGGTTTGATCACTTCTGTAAGGTTGTTTGTAAAATAACGAATCACATTTCTTATTTATACATATACATACATATATATACATATACATACATACATACATATATATATATATATGTATGTATATACATATACATAAATATATATATATATATATATATATATATATATATATATATATATATATATGTATGTATATAGTTCCTCATGTTGATTTTTTCCAATAATTATAGAATTTGGTGGTTTGCATTGTAGAAAATGCAACACAATGATAACAATCAAAACCGCGCAAAAGACATGACCTCGAACATTAATAGTTTACATCATTTACCTGTGTACAACACATCATTTTAATTACATAATACGAGATATTTTAGCAACCAGTGCAAAATTTTTAGGTGGTTTGCACTATAAACACCACAAGGTGCAATGAACTCTACCAAAACTGCGTAAAATGACATTGCTTTAAACATATAATAATTCACATCATATATCCAGCACGTCGATATGATTTTATTTTATTTTTTTAGAAAAAAGGCACTTTATTAACAAACTAAAAAGCATATACTTTTATAAATTATATCGACAATTTGGTAAAAGTGAATAAATACAAAATTTTCACACACTTGCATTGTATAATAATTTACATATCTAGCATGTCAATATAATTTTATAATGCAAGACAATTTGGTATAAGTAAATACAAAATTTTCACACTTTCATTGTATAATAATTTACATATCTAGCATATTTTATAATTCAAGACAATTTGGTAGAAGTAAATAAATACAAAATTTTCACACACTTGCATTGTAGACAATGCAACACTTTGGTAGTTTGCACTATATAGAATACAAGTTACTAAACTGTTTATGTGACTTGCATATAAAGCAAAGACAGTTATTTTCAGATTCTCATACATAAAATCAATCAAGAGCTACATAGATATTTATAACAACCATATTTTGAATAAAAAATGCAAAAAAAAGTTTTGTATACTTAAAACACCATTTTATGCATTTCATCAAACGCTTGTGCATTGTCTACATATCTACCTTTTCAAATCAAGCAAAATTTTAAATCATCAAAAATAACAATTCATTCGTCTTCATTTTTTTTAAATAAAACAAGCAATGTAATAAGTTCTCTGTATTCTCCAAACAATCAAAGAGATCGAGAAATAAGAAGAAAAAATAAAAATAAAAAACAGCGAGAAATATTCGTGACCTGGAAGCAAGAAGAAGAAAACCAAGAGTAGTAAGTTGAATCCACAAAAATAGAAACAGGAAGCCGCTTAATATATGAAAAGGAACATATTATTTTGAGTAGAAATGAAAAGAAAAAAAAATAATGATTAGAGATTTAAACCTAACTGCACATTTCAAATTGCACGTTACAAATAGTAACTTTCCACCATGCTGGTACAAAATTGATGATATTTGGAACTAGTTTACAAACTTGTCGAAATGTGTTATAACTTATAATTTCCCAATATTCGCATAAATAGACAAAAAAATCTTTTGCTAGAAGATTGAACTTCATCCACGATAACTTTTGAAGTAGAAATACTAAATCACGAACCTGCAATTAGTTCATGGAGAACCAAGTGAAAAGATTTAACCTGATAAAAGACTAGTGTTTAAGTAGGAATACTATTACTAATAATGCGCTAAAACCCAGGTATGCTACTACAGAAAATATCGCTGATCCATCTTACAACTGTAAAATTACCATGAAGATTGCTTTGGTTTCTAATGATGCATAATTAGTTGTTTCCCCTGTATTTGCATTATCATTTCTAGCGAGCAAAGTGTATAATTTCATGTATTTATGTTCAATAATTTTTGATGGCCAGTGCAATATTGGAGTATAAAAATGATCGGTGTTCCACAAATCATTCTACCTAGGGGTGTATACGTGTCGGATTAGATCGGATGCAAGTGTGTTCGTGTCATGTCCTATAAGATATTCAGACGGACACATACCAACAAGGTTTAAGTTGGGACATTGTTTGTACGAGCCGGACGATGGACGGACAATGTTTGAACAATAGAAATACTTTAAACATTTTCGGACGAATATAATTTTTATACATTTTTTCTTGTCCTAAATCGTGTCCAAAATGAGAATCGTACGAATACGGACCAGACCGGACGCGTTACAGCATCGGACCAAGTGGACGTCGGGCACTCGTACAAAATTTACACCCCCTGATTCTACCTTGCACGTTGTTACTACCTCGTAACTTTCGTTTTATGAAGCTCAAGTAACTAGTATATGTCATGGTATTGGTCATCATTGATGGTGTAGTCTACAATAACTTAATGCTTCACTTGTAAATGGATATGCAAAGTTGTAAATAAAGATCCTGAGCGTAAAAACATAATTAGTTGTTTATGATTTGGTTCCAATAAATGATATACTATTAATGATTTTCCTGGTAGTACAGTTATTTTGTCGGTACCTTAACTAACTTTCCTAACTGTGAACATTTAGTCTCCTTTTTTTCTTTTGGTTTTTTATACATAATAGTTAACTTGTTAAAAAATTTATATATGCGATCCATATCTGAATCGCATCCATCTCAAAATCGGGCTTAGTTATCTATTTTAAATGGAATTAGTAATATATTTTCAGCTGTAATATAATTTACAATAGATCCTCCAACCAGATTTTATGGCATGTTTAAATCTATCTTATTATGAAAGAAAAAAAAAAAAGACGTTAGGAAAACTGAACTTAGATATATTAAATACTTACGGAGTTAGAATAGTTTTGCCTTGCGATCATAACTATCTTAAAAGATTAACACATAATTCCTTCATCAAGTAAAGTTGGAGGCATCGTAATTGTTGAATGTAGATGCGAAGACATACTACTACTTAGTTATTAACTTGCATAAATTGTTACATGGTTTTCATCCTGAAACGTTAAATTGAAGCTCCCATTTTAGTCATTATTTTCCATTGCTAAAATAAAAAATAATATCAGATTGAATTTTAAGTTGGCATCCAAACTGTAGAAGATACCGAATTGGGAATCGGCGCACATTCCTGTTAAAAATCCACGAGGCACGCATATATTTGATTTACATAATGTAATCTGTATACTGATTTTTATTTAAAGATAACAAAAGCACATGCACTCTTTTCTCATCACCCTTCTATCGAAAGCCATTTGGTAATAGCTAATAACCTCTCATACTAGTTTCCTTTTTCTTTATTGTACTTAAAAGAAAGTCTATCTACCAGTTATTTATATAAACTGATACTATCAACACCTTACTTTCTGGTATAGAGGAAAAATATACACTGAGGAGTAGGCTTAGCAGCATAGTAAGCTAAACTAATTTGTTCCTAGCGGATTCTGACTAGTAGATTCAAACGCTGTTTGATGTCCTTTGAAATACCATTTCAAAGTAAAGCTAGCTTCAACAGTGGCTCATTCTACACACTTTCACAGTGGAGAACATTGTGCTTACCATTGATTAGAATGAGAATTATGCACTTTTCTCTGCGAAAACCAAAGAAATAATCGTTTTATTTTCCATCTAGATCACTAAACTCTAATATCTGAAATGAAATTCTCCTAAATTCCATATTTTCAGATTCCATTTGTCAACAACTCTCACACATATTAGTTTTCATTTGCTTGTCGCAGATTTTTCATCACTAGTTCTGTTCTCGACCTTACAATTGTTGGCATCGACGCTATGGAATCCGATTCAGCTTCACAGTTTCAGCACCAACCGCGTTTTCTAAAAACATGCGGCAACATGAACCTAGACCTAGGTAGCACGATCTACTTGTTAGGACGTGCACATAATAAGAAAGAGCTAAGTATAGGCGAGGGCAAAGTAGTAATTGCCACAGACAATCTCATCAAGCTATCAGCAGATGGGCTTACATGGTCACCGGGCTCAGCTGGTTTCGACTCCCAAGGAAATCTCGCCTTCATGGTCTGTGACCCTATGAAAATTGCTAAATCTCCCATTTTAAAATCTTCTTCTGCTTCTGCCTCTGTTTCTTCTTCATCATCACTATCATTAAACAGTGATTCACCTATGCAATTTGGAATCCCGATCCCCATCATTCGTGATTGGTTACACCAACACTGGGAAGGCAATTTAGATGAGCTTACCAAACCCAAACTGCCCCTCATTCGGTTGATGTCTTCAGGGCAAAAGAGCGAACACTCTAGCGCCTCTTTCACTCATCGTCATATATTCAAACCCAAAGATATTCATAATCATGATAATGATAATGATAATTTGTCATCATCTTCAGTTATAGCTTCGATACCTAGATTCCAAGCAGGATCAAACAGCTCAGCAAATGTGGATGTTATCGCACATGAATCGGCAATCCCAACTCCGGATATTTTTGAATCCCCGAATTTGACTTCAGGAAAGCTTTTGGATATAAATTTTCCAGCTAGGGTTCCAAAAACAATTGCCCTACCCTTACCCCTCAAACAAATGCTTATTGATTCTAATATGAATGATCATAACAGAGACCGTGAAGTGATTCGCCATGAATCAGATTGCTGTAGTGAGGTGATGTCCAGTTCATCCCCTTTAGAGGTTTCAAGAGTGCAAAATGATGTAGATGGGTTCAGTAGTGGTGAAGAGACTATGTATTCAGCTGAAACTATGGAGAGCACGAACATGCCTAGCCCTAATAGAAACAAACATCAACAAGTTGGCAGAAGTAGAAGCTGTGTGAACTACAACAGATGGGATTTTAATCAGCAAAGCTCATCAGCAAGAAAAGGAGCAGCTTTGAAAAAACAACAAAGTATGGTCTCAGTAAGAAAAACACGGTCGCAGTCCACTTCATTGCCTCAAAAAAGTCATGATTATTTTAGTCCCACTGTTTCTTCGAGCATGAAGAAGAGGAATAGCTTAGATCAGCCTTTAAGAACTCGACAAAGTAATGTAAAAGAGCCTACAAGGTTGGTTTTATTTATTTATTTTATTTATGACTTTGCTGTTTTAATTAACTTGATTAATCTCTTTGGTTTTCATTTAACTCCCTTGTGGTTTTTATGTGCAGGCTGATGAGAAAATGAGTAGCCCAGGACTTTGCATTTTGTTCATTGTGTTTCATACCACTAGTGATTATTTGCTTTCTTGGGAGCAGTTAGATAGAGAGCCTTAAATGTTTTATTATATTAAAAAATTATATTGTAAAGAGGTTCAAAAAATTTAGAACGTTCTCTGCTTTTGGCTGAATATAGGAATGAAAAGTAAAAACAATGACTTCTCTGGTGTGACTTGAGAAAGCTTGTGTGTGCTTGTGTACGTTCATTTGTTGATGATATATTGGTTATCTAAGATGTACATACGTGTAATAGGCCTTGTGAATATTATGTTTATTAACTTTATAATTTCTTTCTACGACAATGGTTTACTTTGAATAATTGTTGCTCTGTTATTTCTGGAACGTATGCATGACTAAGTTTACACGTTTTCACAACACATGTTCTCGAGGTATTGCTTGCATAACTTATTCTCCGAACCTTACGTAGTGGGTATTCCAATATCTTTAGTTTGACATAATACTGTGGGCTTGTATTGCTCCAAATTCTGATATATTTTCGGCTCAAAATTATGACAATCATTTTGACAATCGTTCTTAAATCACGGTATTAGCAACCACTCATACAAACATTAATTCCAAGGTCTAGCTCAGTTTACATTGCTGTCATAGCTTAAATCACGCTATTAACAATACACATACGTTTTGAACAACATTATCGTACAATTCGTCAATCAACAACATCCAATCTATTGATTTTTTTTGTTGTTGTCATATATCTTATTTATTATACATCAAATGTAACCAATACTGCACTCGATATTTACATAGATACAAGAACATGGCCTTCGACTTAGATGGCTGGATGTTCATCTACTTTGTTGCTGTCATCATTAGTTGCTATTTGTTCTAAATCGGGCGAAGATAACCTTCTAGAACCTTCCGATGATAATGCATATGGCGGTGGGGTAGACGATGATAACAGATGTTGCATTGGTGAAACGTCCATTGCATTTTCTATTGGATGGTCGAATTTGCAACTTGGCCCGAATTTGCAGATACCATACCGCGAATAAAATATGCACATGGGTTCTCCCTGTTTGGAAAAAGAAGAATGAAAACCATAATTGTTATTCTGTTACACATCAAGTAAATATTACAAAATGCACTTCATGTATAGTATTTACAGAGGCATTTTTTTCTATCATACATAGTTAAGGAAAATTTAAGAGCAAATTTGTATAGCTATTTAGAAAGAAAGATCTCTTGAACCTAAAGCATAATCAGTGTTAATGAATATTAAAAATGTCGTCAACAACCACGGTGTTCACTATAATGCCAAGTGAATCCCTACTTATTTCTCATGCATTAGATATAAAAAATTGTTCCGGACAATCAGTTTAAGTCACAAACTCTTTCCATCTACTTATTTCTAAGATTTTTATTTATTTATTTGGTTTTTTCCAATTTAACCCACTAATCAAAAGTTAAAACAAAATTAAATCACTTATAAAACATTACACACATCGACATGTATTTGCTACACTAGGGCAACAATTTGAAATTACGTCAATGTCATTTCACCATAAATTCTTTTAGAGTGCCACAATTTAATTTGAAATCATGCCAGTGCAAATTCTTTGAAAAGAACAAGATATATTGAAATTGTGCCCAATAAAGAAGGAAAAAAAAAACCTAACTTAGCATCAGAATGACACAAACATGCCTATACTGGTAAATATATAATATATATTGAAAGAGTGCTCTTTTGCTCATTTTTGAAAAGTGGCCTAAACTGAATAAGAAAAGAAAAGGTCTAACTATGAAATGTAAAAGTCAAGCTTACAGGGCGGAGTGGAAGACCGAGAGGAGTCAAAAGACAAGTAGGAGGAGGAAAATATCTTTCTTTAGGATGATGAAATCTGCAGGCAGCACCAAATTTGCAGTCTCCAGTCTTCATGTAAAACTGGCACACAGGCTCATCCGGTCTCTCTGGAAATATACCTGTACCGCTTTCTTGTGATATTTGTTGGTTCTGTATAGACGATGTCGACCCTAACTGTGCTTGCACATAAAAAATACCCACTCATAATTAGTATACTAATCATCACAACCTATATATATATATATATATATCAACATAAAAGTGTGTTTACATAGGAATATACCTATGTTGTAAAAGAGAAAATTATCGAAATACCCATAGACTCCCAACTGAAAGTCATTTTAGGCCAGGGGTACATTGGTAATTATGAGACTATAACACAGGACATTCTATGTTTTATAAAAGAGCCATCTACCACTTAAATATAAGTAGAAATTTGGCTCACATCCTTGCATATAAAAAAAAAAAAATCTTGATCCCTCCCATTTTGGTTTTATTTTTCTATATCCTAATTTTTTGTACGGTAATTATTTTTAATGCAATTAGTTTCATGGTAAATATTTCTATATTTGCAGTACTAGAATTTTTTGTGAAAATATTAAATTTAAATAGTTTATCGAGAAAATTCGGGTGTTTAAATGAGGAACATGTATAAATATATTATTATTCGGTGTTATTGCACAATGAAAATTGGAACTACAACTATGTACAATAATTGCAGTGATTAGGCATGAGTTCTCTTTTCAAAATTGAGCAACATTTTTATTTACATTGGAATAATATTCAACATTCGAAAACATTCGAAAAACATTAGGTCTGATAATGATTGGAAATATATTACAACATTCATTTTAACATGATTTTCAGCAAACAATCATAAAAAGATGAACTTGTGTTACATTGTTTATATGTAACCGATTCAAAGCTAATGTTTTTTTAAATAGAAAACCTAAGCCAAACTGCCTCTAAAAATAAATAAGATGTAAAGGGGGAATAAAAAGGAAGAGCTTACAGAAAAAGAATTCCAGCTAGGAACTTGAACCATTCCCTGAGGCAAAATTAGTGGGGCAAAATTTGAAGGAGAAGGCCAAGCTCTTGACATGGGAAGATTTGCAAATTGAGTGGAAGCTCCACGCAGTGCGATCATCCCATTGGTCGGTTGTGGATGATGGAATTTACAAGTGCTGCCAAATTTGCACAGTCCAGTTTTTAAATAATACGTACACTCCTTTTCGTTCTATGATGACATTAAAAAGAATGAACAACAAAAGCTTAGGTGTGTGCAGGAAATTTTGATGCATTTTTTACAGAATAAACATAGATCATAAAATTAGTTAGAGATAAGAAAAACTTGCTGGATTCATTGGGTAGCCTAAAATATTCAATTGAGCTCTTCCAGATATTCCTACTATTTCCCTGGGGTGATGAAACTTGCAGGTAGCACCGAATTTACAGGTGCCCGTCTTCAAATAAAACTGTTAAAGAAATGGAGAGTTTTCAAATTTTAGATACGGGTTTGATGTACAAAATAACCACGTGGATTCAGATTTACTTTGAAGCAAAGACACGCCAAAAAGGTAACATGAAAATATTGGAGGCATTATCTACAAAAATAATATACTAGAAGACGTACTTCTTAATGTAACAAAAATGGATAGCAATACCTGACATTCGGGTTGCCCAGGCCTTTCAGGGTACCCTCCCTTCATTATAGCAGTAGCAACAACCTGAAATATACAGATGTTTAATCAAGATTAGCCAGTCAGTCAGGCTAAATATTGTATTCAAGTCATTTTTTTCTTGTATTGTTTTGGTCCATTACTTAAACAGTGAGTTTTTTATTTTTAAAAAAAGAGGAGAAACAGTATTCTTTTACTTGCATCCTATGGCAATTGTCGTCTAGTACCAATGAAATGAATATATGGATTAGTCATGGATTGGATTGCACGACATATACAAAAGTATGTGATGTATAACATGTCGCGAGAATACTAATTTATAGTCAGCTACCATGTGTGTCTTCTTATGCAATTATGTTTATTTGGTTTCAAAGGATGCATGGAATAAGGGTACACTGAAACAAAATCGTTGTGTAAATGTTAGCGCATGTCAGTTTTCAATCAGACATTTTTCAGTTAGTATAGCAGAAACAAAAGAACCAATATAGGATGCTTAAATATTTCAAAGCTTTTTACAACACTTTCACATTTTTCGACACATCCTGTGACAAATTTATATATGTTTAGAGCTGACAGCCGTCCCAAGATTACAATATTCTTTCTATTAATGCAATGAATTAGCATTTTTTGTTATATTTACTTTAGTTATTAGATAAATTTTGAGTTTTTACAGAAAACTGCATAAACAAAATATCTATTGCTTATGTAGTATATTTACAAAATTTTAAAGAGACAAGAGAAAAGAAAAGCCTCCGTAACTCGCTTTAGATATAATGTATTCTTAACTTATCATATATATCACTTTCTTTCTTGTCTTTATTTAAGATCAATATGTTTCATTCACATATGACTACTTCATTCGTCTTTTATGTGACTAATCATGATTTTTCTTAATGGATTACTGCCATATGTTCATCGACTTAGATGATATTAAAGGATAGCATATTAATGCAACACCAATTGGCAATGTGAATTTTGGTCTCCTAATGTTTACATAGGTCTCATTATGTTGTTCTTTTGATATGTAGGAATATTTTCAACTGATGATCTTGCTAATCTTTATGCAACTGTCCATAAATATGGCCTCTTTTGATTATTATTTTTCCTTTTCTTGTAATACATTTGTATATGGGTTTGGTTTTCAAAAATTCTTCCGGTACAATCTGAATATGGTATATGTTTTTTATATTACTACGCTAATTGCTAAATATATTTTTTGTTCCATCACTGGATGTGTTCTAACAATTATGTAACCACAACAAATTATATAAGAGCAAAAACTTCTAGCGAAGCATTTTACAGCTAATTGCAACTGCATAAGTAAAATAAGCTTACTGTTTTTACAACTAATTACATGTGATACATTGGGTAGCCTTACAGCTAATTACATATGATACGTAAATAAAACGAGCTTACTGTTAATGTGAGAAACGGGACTCAAAGTAAACGAGCTTAAGAATTATTGTGTGGACGAGAACGGTTGGCTACAACATAAAGGTCAGTCGCATGTTTCAAATAGCTCAAGCAAGCAATTATGGATGAATGGCATCGAAGTCGCTTCTGTATTCATTTAGGAGGGATAAATATGTATAAGGATATGAAGTAGCATACTGGCAGGCTGGTATGAAGAAGGACATTGATCGATATGTTAGCATATGCTCAAGTTGTTAGCAAAATGAAGTTTTGAACTTCTTCAACTTTAGAGATCCTAAAATGAAAGTGGAAGTCTATCTCCATGGTCTTCTGGACGGATTGCCGAGGACGAGGAGAGAAAATCAGTCCATTTGGATAATTGTGGATATGCTAATTAAGTGTGCTCTGCAAGCATAAATAACAATGATAAGCTTAGTCAGGCTTTATATTAAATGGATGATCAAATTACACGGAATCTCGAGGTCAATTATTTCAGATTGAGATCGATCATTCAACTTGGAGTTATGGAAAAGTTTGAAAGACGTTTTTGAGACGAGATTAAATACAAATTGACAAATTATCCTCAAACAAATGGGAAAACATAGAGAGATGATACCGTAGTTGAAGATTTATTACGAGCATATGTACTTGATTTTAGTGGTTTGTGCAAGGATTATATTAGTTTGTTGAGTTTGACTACAATTATGGCTTTCATAGAGTTTGACTACAATAATAGCTTTCATAAGAGCTTAGAAATGTCTTTATTTTTGAAGCATCATATGACCTACCTTGTAAATTGGCGAGTTGTTGGATAGAGCCGAGAAAAGAAGTGTGCTCGAGTAGAAGATGATTCGAGAAATTTCTAAGAATATATAACTTGAGAGTGATTGGATTAAGACAGCACAGGGTAGATAAAAGAGCGCAGACCCAAGACAAAAACATTTGGAGTTTATGGTCGGCAACTTAATCCTTTTGAAAGTCAAGGGTGAGAAAGGTAATGAAGTTTGGATGAGATAGGAAGATAGCACGAAGATTTGTTGGTATGCATCATATTCTTGCTTGAATCCAAAATGAGATTATCAGATAGAATTACAATCACTCGAACATCTTTCTATGATATACGATGTTTCATGTGTCTAACCTTAGAAATTGTGTTCAAAATCAATGAGTTCTAATTGAACCAAGCAAGCTAGAAAGTGAGTTTGATCTTACTTATGTCAGGTAAGCTGCAAGGATAGTGGACGCGGATATAAAAATATCATGGGGAAAACCCTAGAGTTTGTTAAAGTTTAGTAAAATGATGATTCAATGTACTTGGAAGTAGGCCTGTCAATGGTATGGGTTTTGACTCAAAACCACCATGTTAATGCGGTAACTAGTTTAGCTCTAATTACTCGAGTCTAGGTACTAATAGGACCAAGTACGATTTCATTACAACCCAACCCTACTCATTCGGGTTTCCCATTTATTGGTTTTCCATAGATGGTATTACATAATTTTACTACAAGTCTTAGGTAATATATAACATAATACAAGTCAATATGCGTCCGTTGGTTTGAATCAAGCTATGCACGATAAGAACCCGTGACCTCACGAACCAAAACCGAGTGCTTAACCACTGGAACAATGTTGTATATACTATCTAAGACTTGTAGTACAACTATATACTATCACATAAATACTTAATTTCAAAAAAAGTAAAAAAAAAAGTGTTATTTGCTTACTATTTTATTTGTTTGCATGTAGATATTTTTTGCATAATTTTTCTATGAATTTGGATCGTTTATAATTTTTGCAAAAAACGGTGAGTTTAAAGTATGATTTTGACTTCAAGAAGCACTAAATTAAGTGATATGATCTTTTATTGTAGAATAGAGGTTTTGGGTTCGATCTTCCAAGACACCAACATGAGCATTCTGATTAAATGAAGTAACACTTGTTATAAAAATATACATGATTTTAACATAATCTTATGAGTAAGGTATACGAGTATTACCCAGGGGACTTGAAAAATCCAATGGACGGGCTCGGTTATTAGGTTTGAAATACCATGCGAGCTCGGACGGGGTTCGTGTTTTGATTACTATAACCCGCTAGTGTACCAGTTCTGAGATACCCAGACCGAACTCATCTGGTTAATAGGCCTACCTGAGAGCTTGAGGATAAAGGCAAAAAAGCACACCCAAAATTGTTGGAAGAAACGGATGCTCAATGAGGTATGCTTAATTAGTCTGATAATCGAGTGTTGTTTAATGTTTGTCATTTAGTTAAGTATATAATTTTGAAACCAACATACTCAAGCTACTTTATTATAATTTTTCGTCTCCTATTTTTTGCTTCATCGTCCTGATCGGTAAGGATTGTGCTTGATCCAACAAGTAAAATGCTCAAAAGCACAAAATTCCCAAAGACAAATGTGTTTGGACTAAAAGGTGCTTGGAATTTTTTTTTACACAATGTTAGTTGATGAGTCTTACGTTCGATAGACGATAGTTTTTGCTCTGAGTAGAAACGAGATTGTTGAGATGCAATTCGTTTAAGGTTGCGAGAATGTAACACTCTTTACTTTCATATAACAAAAATGCTTCATGAATGTGTTCATAAAACTAAGAACACATACAAAATGTCATATAAATACCTATTTTGAATGGCAACGTAATTTCAAGAGCAGTGGGATACTAAGATTTATCATACGAGCAAAGAAGCTAAGAATTGAAGGATGCTAGATTGGTGCACGGAATAGAAGTGTCATGTGGCAAGGCAGGCCGATTAGTATATATTCGAGTATGTTGATTTGGGTGAAGCAAAGAAGGCTACATAACTACATTTCTCTCTATATCTCAATCTCCGACTTTATTTCCCTCATTTTACATACTGGATATATCTAGTTTAGATAGAATGGTTGAGATCACAATGTTTTTTTAATAATTTTGACACCTCTATTGTGTTTTCGTGATAACCGAGCATTTCGTCGGAAGGTTCATCAATGATGATCGGAAATTGTTACCTATCATCGACGATTGACTATCAGTTGGTTCGGGACGGTTCGATGGAGTTTGATATGTTGTAACTAAGGTTCGAGATCTTAGTTTCAGTCTCAATTTTGATCTTTTGTAGTTTTAGAAATTTCGATCTAATTCGTAAATTTCAGTATCAATTTTGGATTTCATTAGTTGTTTTTTTATATAATTACACATATATTTGTTTAATTTCTTGAAGCAAAACGTATAATTTATCTTCAGTTGAAAAATAAGATATGAAAGAACTATACTGACTAATTATAAATATTTACAATACTAAAAAATGTTTAATCGTTACTTGGCTTTCATTTTTTTAGTCACACCATTTATATATTTCATGATTCTGTACGTTTAGTAATTTAAAATATCATATTTTGAATATTCATATATTTGAAGTTCATATTAATTATTGTTATGGGTTTCTTTTGAACAAGTTCAATGGTTTTCTATTAAATTGAAGTTTCGTTTTGGTTTTGTTTCAGTGCATTTCAATCCCCATTGAAACCGAAAAGGAATAATGAAATCTCAGTGTTTTAAACGACACATCAAAACTTAGCTTTAATAGTCAAAAGTACACAATGAGACTATGATGCTCACAGGTTAATTGGAACCAAGGAGATGCGAAGACAAGCTGAAATTGGTGGAGTGAGAACATATCAAAAAAGTCATGGTGAGCATAAAATTTTATGCTTCAAAGTTGTAGGCGAGATATAAAGGGGAGCTCAAAAAAACTGACAACGAGCTTGTCAGAATTGCTTAGGTGATGCATAGGCTAAAAAAGGTGAACGGTAAGTCGCGGTTAAATTGAATGGGAGTATGTGTGATCTCAAAACGGGTTTGAGATATGTAAATGTGAGATTCTGTGTTTTGTCTTCCGTTCTTCTTCTACCTCTTTTCTTCTTAACCCTAACAATCTGGATTTTCCGGCGCTCGATTTCTCGGCACTTCTACAGTGAAAGTATTAGTATCGAAGGGTCGAAAATTTCGAATCGTTACATAGGGAGTAAACAAGAGCTCTTTGTAAAAATCCTTCTAGGATACCGCCTAGGCCTCGCCTAGACGCTAGACTAGCCTTACCGCCTAGGCCTCGCCTAGACGCTAGACTAACCTTACCGCCTAGGTTTTTGCCTAATCTGGTTAGATGAGACTTACTGCATTATCTAAGCTTGTAAACATGTTTATAGACACCACTTGTGCATCAATTTAGCCTTGATGCCTCTTATAAGCATAAAATATTTGTTTCAAGCCATTTAGTCTTCAAGGTTGCTTTCAAACTCATGATATCTCATTGTGGATCAGTTAATACTAAACAAAATACTACAATTTTATCCAAAATGCACGAGTTTATCAAAAACGCATAATACAATTAATCATCGATTAATTTCCGCCTAGACGATTAATACTTAGTCCATGTTTACCGTCTAGTATCCGCTTAGTGATTTTTACAACCTTGATCAAGAGTAGTGCTTGATAGAGCTTGATAAGGACCATGGTGATATGTATGAGCTCAGCAAGCGACTAGAGGATTACAACCATTTGTGTATCTAAGCACGCGCTTTGGGTGACTTGAGAAGTTCATTCAAGTAGGTGATGATAATGATCATGCAAGGAAACCAAGCATAATAAAGGATTGCTTATGAAGTATTGTTGTATAGCCGATTGCAACGATACCTACCTGCATTCATATTAGATGTGGGTGGTGGAACCTAGGTAAGAGGTGCGAGCATGGTTGAATAAAGTACGAATAAGGCGTGGATTAGAATGTGAGACCTAAATTAAAGTACTAATGTGTGGTGTTCATGCGACACTAAAGAAGCATTATTTCTCGAAGTGTTTTGGAGTTGGGTTGTCTTACAGGTGATGGGCTAATCAAATGGAGGGTAGGGGTCCAATTGTCCAAAAATGATAGAAATGATTGTTTGAGTGCTCACAAACAAACATGAGCGATCAAGATTATCCAAGTGTTCGAAAATTGAACTCTTAAGCAAGGACATTAGTCTGAGTATTCTGTATCAGCCACAAGCACTGTATTTCAATGGAAGTACAAATATTGCAAGGACATCAATGCTGAGGAAGAATGAAGCTCTGTATAAGAGATTAGTGGAGATCTTCACCGCCAGCACAGATTCGAGAGCAACGACGACTAAGTTGCAGATATGCTTAGAAGGTTAACTCCTATGATCGACCTTGGTTGATGTCCTGATTGGGAGTGCTCAAGTGATTTAAACTCAACATTAAGAAGGACGGACGCTAATGTTCGAGGAAGAATGGAAACTTGAAAGAATGAGGGACCAAATCAAAGTTATGCTCGATCGGACTGCTAAAAAACCAATATAACCACAAGAACCAAATCAAATTTAAACACAAGGAATACAGGAAAGGAGAGCTCAGCATCACATTTACTTATATAAGCTTTCTTAGTTTTGCTACATTATACCATATGCTCTATTGCGTTCGCAAGAGGATGGGTGAGCTCGTGTTGTAGACATGTCTTCACTCATTCTAACAGGCTGAAAGTACAAATGAGTTCATGTGAGCATGAGTACTATTGAGTGTATGAAATAGTTCATACCAGATGTTTATCTTGACCTATTTGTTCCCGATTATGCACTCAGGAACTTTTATTGGGTAGATTGAGGACAACCTACATATCAGCAATAAGGAGCGAGCATCAATGAGCGTTCAGAAGAATTCTGAAGATATAAAGAATCTATAGGATTCATCCTTGGTAAAATTCATGAAGAGTTATCTAGTTATCTACTACGAGTATTTTGATTTCCATCCTGTATATTTATGTAATGCGATCCACTTGTGATCACTAGGACTTCTGTTTAGACTGTTGGGATCCCTCCTTAATTGGAGAGTTTTTAGAAAATTCTAAATCTTTCTAGAGAAGTATAGAATTTTCTAGAACGTTTCGGAGAACTCTCTGCAAGCTTGTGGAAGAGTGTGAAACCCTCTAAAATATTCTGGAGATGTGTGGAACCTTCCGGAACATTACAGAAGAATATAAAAGGATGTAGCAGGGAATGAAAGAGTGTAGAGATTCTTATAGAGTGTGGAGCATTCTAGAGAATCAATCTCCACCCTTAGATGCAAGTAATATCCACCATTCATTGTGGAGGTTGAGTAGTATAAATAGAGGTAGGAGCCTTCGTTCTTAACCATCAATCAATCAAAAATAAAAGAGAGCCTTTTTGAGAGAGAAAGATAGATAGTTTGGGAAGTCTCTATCCTCAAGCTTGAGTGAGCCACCGAGTGTGAATTGCTTTTGTAATCATATTCTTGTAATCCTACTATTCTCTGGTATAATGAAAGAATCTCCATATTTGAGAATTATAAACTTTTGTGCTTGCATTACTACTTTCAATTAAAGTGCATATCTTAACTTCACGAAGCGGGAAAGTCCGAGATTTCCCAACATAGACCTCATTGGAGGATGTGGATAAAGTATAAGCTGCTGCTCATGATCTAAGTGGAATCCTTGATGTTATTTGTGTGTTTTTTTAACATGGTTCATTGATACCAACAAGTGTCGATCTCGAGAATCGAAAACTTTGATCTCGTAGTCTGAACTACCGACTAACTGAACCAACCCTATTGGTCAATCTTTGATGTGTTTTATTATATGTTCGACTTTCATATTATGTGGTGCTACATATTATACTTTATATCATACAAGCAGTAGTACGTAGTTTTGAAGACGTTCAAGGTAGCAAGCTCTATACTTCTAGTAGTGATAACTGGTAAGAAGGGAATGCGGGAGTTAAATGACTACTGCTCAAGTTTAACGGAAGGAGATGATCAAATTGCACCAGAATAACCAATAAACTTACTATAAGAAATACACACACATACACAATATTAAAATGTAAATTCAACAACAATCATAATGTTCCAATTATTGGACTCGTTGTAATCGTAGCAAGCCCACTCAATCCTCACCAACACTATCCTCGTGTATATATACTATTTTCTTACCAAATTTCTATCAGCTGGATGATTAAACCTGCATGTCATTCCAAACCTGCAAATCCCCGTGCGCATATAATATGAGCAGTCTGGCTCGCCAGGCCTCTCTGGATATTGCCCACTTCCCATATCTTCGTTTTCGCTTAAACTCATTTGCCATAGTGTCTCTGAAATAATTCATTTATTTTCACAAAAAATTTAACCACAAGTTTATACGTATGTGTACTCAAATTCAGTTACCCAGTTGAAATCTGAAATTTTCATCAAAATTCAAGTGAATTAACAAAAAAGAAATAGAAACTTTCTATAGAAATGGGCGAATTGCTACAAATATTTGTCTAATGTTTCACGATTAACAGATAACACTGACCTTGATCGATGGCGGAAGGAGAAAGGATAGGCGAAACTTGGTCAATCCCGGCCGATCTATACTCCATCGGACGATCCATACGAGCCGAAGTTGTGCAGTGAACGGTGGCGATGATGATAAGAGAGGAGAGAAACTTTTTCCCTTTTTAATGAACGAATTTACAGAAAGCGAGACATACGCTATTTCTGACATCAGTAACTTCTTCCTTATCACCCTTGAAAGAATTCAGTATTCGCAAAGGCCCCTGTTCTTTGCATGCGGCTACCCTCCATTATTTACCTAATGCTGGGGTAACACCAGTGCTGGTATGGAAAAATACCATTAACTCATTGTCTTTATTGAAGATATAATTTTTTTTATCATTACCGTTACTGATTTGTGGTATAACGAAGATTGATATATCAATAAACTGGTAACCGTTACATCGATGGTTGTAAATTACCGCTATTCTAAAAAGTCAGCAACTTAACGTGTTTTTGCAATATAATGATGTTTCATTATACAATTTTTAGTACAAGAAAATAGACACAGTGAAGAAGTTGCAAAATTTTTACTTTCAAGGACAATAAGTTTGCCTTTTAGTTTGAAGGACACTTCTTAGTGTAAACAGAAAATGATAGTTACAACTATCATTCTGTGATTTACATTAAAAGGTGTCTTTAGCCTAAAAATCAAACTTTTTGTCCCTCAAACTAATTTTTTCTTCAATTTTTTTGTTGAGCCTAAAAACCTTTTTTAGTATTATTAATAAATGATATCAATAAAAAATAAAATAAGTGTAGTTAGCAATATTTGATCTAAGTTACAGAACTAAATTTAATCGTTTAATTGATTCTAAATACCTATAATAAAGCATGTTACATGGATATCCACGTGTTATAAATTGACTGGTAAATTTACCATTATCGCTGATTTTAAAAAAATATTACTAATAATTTACCGTAGAAAATGGTAAATTTAGCGTTATCATACCGATTAAACGGGTATGCTAGTTTCACTCAAAAATGATAGTCGATTGATTGGTAATGGTACGATAATGGTAAATTTACCATTACTATAACAGCCCTACCTACAATAATATATATTTTTCTTTTTGAAGGTCCCCTTTAGTATATTGGGCTTAGAAAAACAAACAAATATATCGGACAGATAACTCGAGTCCCCACCGTCTTTACATCAAATCATAGTTGATTCTTTCTTATCATTTTACGGTGTAATGCATCAATCATGGCTTTTGGCGGCTATAAAATATGGTTGTCAATAGATACCCGAAAAATTCAAAATTCGTCTGCATCCGCGTCTAAAAAGCGGATAAAATCCGATATCCGAAAAAATGAATACGGATGCGGATATGAAGACATCCGCATTCGAAAATTATCCATCCGGTGTTTTTCAAGGTTATAGTTTAAGTTATGTGCATTTTAATATAGAGAAAGATATTTATTTATGGTTTTATTAAGTTATATGTTTATATTATATACACTAAATGCATATTAACTGCTCAAAACTATTTTTTATCATTATATTTGTTTATTTTAACACTTTTATAATCAATGGGATTAAAAGAAGTTTATTTACTAAAAAATTTCATTTAGATTCGATCGTTGGCAGATAGGATAATTATCTGATATCCGTCTGTGTACGCTGATGCGGATATCCGATATGCGTAAATGATTTCAGATGCAAATGCGAATATGCCACTATCTGCATCCGAAAATATCCGTTGATAGACCTACTATAAAACACCACTACACTCTCCTCTCTCCCCCAATAAAGAGGTTTTTATTCATGCTACTTCTCGTATATTTATTCTCTAATTTAGGGTTTTTACCCTTATGATTATCTACAAATACGAGTAGATTATTTCTCGTCCAACTCAGATCTAACTTGTAATTTGGATTTTGTCATCGATTTGTTGTATTGATGTAGTACAGGGCTCTAATCAACCTTGAGCAAAACTTGATCAGTCTTTTCTGCAAGTATTTTGTCATTTTTTGTGGATATCCAGTATAGTTTTCTCTTCAGTCGATATTCGATATTTACACCCAGCTTTGCTATGTGTTGAACTGGATTGATACTTATATGCTTGCGCCAATGTTTATTATACATTGATCAGATAAATCTTTGGATCTTTCATTATCTCAAACCTTTTCCTTATTTTGCTTACAATAATACAATAGTCTTTGTTAATTAAGATCCATTTTTGTTCTCTATTTGAAATTTTACCTTCAGATATTCTGTGTCACGACCCGAAGTTCAGCGTTCAAAAATCGACATCAAATACCTCACTTGTATTCGACTGCCGGAGATTCAAACGTCGAATTTCAGTTCGGATGGAGCTTATAACAACAATTAGATGAATAATAAACAGCGGAAAATATAATTGCCAACATCAATATCCCAGATACAACATCACAAACATCAGAGTATTTATATACATATACAACACAATTCCAAAAATAGACCATCACAAAAGGACAACATGCGGTCACCCCAAGAAAGTCTTCAAAGAGATGAAGCGATAATGAACTTCCAACTGAAAACCTCGAGATCCAAAAGTTTTCCAAAATATCTCCAAGATAAACCTTCAAGACTAGTAGTCTCCAAACCATACAACTCCAAGATCCAGCTAGTACCAAAACACAGAAGACCTGCTACTAGGCTGCCCATGTGGAAATTATGGGCACCCAGAGTTTAGAAAGGAAACAATAAACTCCGGGTCAGTCATGGGACTGGTATGAGTAAACAAAAAAAGTTGCTTTGAAAATAGAAGCAGTTTACTTTAAATCAAAAAAACAACCAAAAGGATTTGAAAGAAGTTCGCAATGCTTTTTGAAAATGAAACTGGCATAAGGCCTTTCGCCTCACACACAATGCAAACACAGACTTGGGGAAGATTTCCCCTTATGACAGTCAAAAATGCTTGATACGGGAAAAACATTTTTAAATACTATTATTAGTGCATAGTGTGAAAACATTTTCAAAAAATATAATATTAATCTTAGCCAGCATACGTACCATTAGTATGCCTACTATAGCTACCATATTAGATGGCAGGTTCTACAACCAAAACCGTACTGGGTTCGTATTGGTAATTGGATTTCCAATGAATGGTCAGGCTAAGGAACTTCCTGGACCACATGGGTACGCCTCTGGAGGGACGTCCCGAGAACCTATCCGGATCTCTGCCAACACAAGGCCGGGTTACCTCTATCTAGGTAACTACTGACACGAGTATGCCATTCCCCGGTTGTAACCAACCTTTATCCGGGGCCCCAACATCAATCACAAAGGAATATATATATATATATATATATATATATATATATATATATATATATATATTTGCGATATCCACATAAGTTAAGTATCTGGGCTCCATACCATAATACCACTCCTTTCCAGAAGGAAATGCACATACCCTAAAGGGCGCTACCCCCAATAACCTTGCTGCATCTTTCCTGTTTCGACCATTTTCGGGTTGTGAGGTACGACGAAGTCTCGTCCACAAAGCTACGCTTTTTACGAAAGCCATGCTTTGATCATCTAATGATCAACAAATGATCATCAATACACCGCAACACTTAGTGTGCCACACTACCAAATTGGGAGTATATCGCTGATAACTTCAACTACATAACCTCTGAGCTCGTACGTTTCAGAGAAGGGTGTTAAGCTAAGAGAATATATTCTCCGCCACCAAAAGATATGTATTTGAAAGAAATTGGCTTTATATCTCAAAGTGTAGTGTCAGACACACGACCATACAAGTCTGTTCTGGGTTCGAACAGAACGGAAGGCACTTCGTCCAATAAAGGAAGAAGTCCTTGCAAATCCGGGCGTCTACAATCCCGATCGGACTTCCCATCACTTAGGGAATCCCTATACCGGAGCAACTCAGTGCAAAGACAATTGATATGTTATCTTATCGTTTTCGGAGACACCCGGTCTTCACCACCAGTCTTCAAATGCAATCCATTCATCGAATCACTATTCGGAATGGGTTATATGACACAAAGGTCCTCTCCCGGCTAATCCGAATAGTGAGCGCTCAAATTTAAAACAGGTGAGGTATCAATCACAAAGATTCAACTCAAGGTTCGATGTGGGTTTCGGATAACAAACTGAAATCCGACTCCCTACCGCATCGAAGTTTAAATGCCATTTTACGGGCAGAAGGGGTTTCACAAACATATAGGAACAAATCACAAATCACAGATAGTACAGCTTGGCATAAAGAATTTAAATCACAAAGCATCACAAATAAAATCAAAGATGTCCACCAAATATATTACACGATAGTTATCGATCATGTCCCGCCAAGATAGCTTAATTGTGTGATTTAAACCAATTAATCATATATTTAATTTCATTAATTATCTTTAATCAATGATTTTTTTATCCTTATTTAAAATAAATCAAATCTTTTATTATCTTCATAATTAACTCATCACTTAATTAATTACCCTAATAAATTAATCTTAATTGTTCATAAATTAAGTCCTAATTACTCTCATTAATTTATTATTTCCCCCAATTAATTATTTTAATACGTTAATCCCTAAATAATTATTGAATATTAAGAAATTAATTTAAATAATTTATTTTAAGTAAATCATTTAATCTTTAACACCATTTTTTTTCATTTCATAACAAAATTTTCTTTTAATAAATAATTCGACAAGAATTAACTTAAATTAATTTACTTAAAAGAAAAATATCTTACTTAACATTAAGTTGTTTTAAATATAAATCAAAACCATCTTTAAAATATGAATTTTAAAAACTTTAAAAGTTCTAAATTTTTTTTTTGTTTCCATTTGGCAAAATTCCCTGTTTCTGACTTTCCCTGAATTCCCTTCGAGTCTTCCCCAAGAATTCTTTCTACTTGCTTCGGGTTCTCTAAAATTTGACACGAGTGACTCAATTTTTTTAAAAAAATTTGGTTAAGTACAAAATCAACCCGATACCATGCTTATTTTACCCGAGTACACCTTCGAGTTTTCACCCATTTCCCTCGTGCCATGCTTCGAGCTTGCTCCTCGTCCTTCCCAACCCATCACACTGACATACCACTATAGCCACATTCACGTGCACCGGCACCGGAGGCGACTCCGACCACTGGCGAACATTCTCGCACGTCAACCGTCAACCCAGCCACCATCACCAGTCATCGACGTGCCCTATCTCCCCTCAAATCAAAATTTAGCTATCAGAGGTCGAACTGGAAATCCACTACTCAACTAAAACCACCCCGACCACGCAACGCCGACCACCTGGTCTCGCACCACCATGTCTACACCATCTCCAATCACCCACCAAGCTATCCCTAGAATCTCCTCGAACTCGATGCACCCGAGAATCATTAGCGACCCATTATTCAACCAAGACTAAAACTAGGTTTAGGAACCTAAACCTATTTACCACCGACGCCACGATGGTCAGGCACCTCCCCGACCATTTTTCCCTGTCTTTCCGGTCACTCACCCATCTCCAGGTGAAGCCAAGATGCCCCCGATCACATAGGTTGAACGAAATTGCCCAAAAACGAATTTATATTTATTTCCAAATTTCTAATTCAATACTGTAAAAAAAATTCTGATTCTAGTCTTAAAAATTATGGTTTCCAAAATGAGTTCAAGTGATAATCCTGAATCAATAAATTTTGATACTGGAATTTTATTATATTTGAGCCTTTTCCTGTAACTTCCAGTTTTCTTGAAGTCTTTGCTATGGTTTAACTTTAAATTATTTTTAGGGGTTGAATACTGTTAAACGAACATCTTTTGTTTAGAAGAAATTGTCTGATATGATTCAGAGAGATGGGGAATGATTTTTAAACAAATGAAATGGCCTGTGAGCCTGAAAAATCAGTATTTCCTGATTTTCACCAAGACCCAGCCTCTTTACTCATGTAAGTATGTTCCACAATTTTAAACAATCATACAAACATAATTTGAAGCATGCAGAACTAGTTGAATTCATCCATATTCCATAGGTATAAGATTTTTTTGGGGTGTTTGTTTCCAGGAAAAAAAACAGAGGGGTTGAACTAAGAACTAAGGTTTTAAAAACTAATAACAGGAAGGTACAAACCCTATATACAGATAGGCAAAGCAACATCAACAAAGTGATTTATTTGCATCATATATTTGTTGCTTAAGAAGAGGAATTTTTCACTGTAACTAAAGCTTTACAGGAAGACTGAGACAGAAAAACAATGTTTTCTAGGGAAATCAAAACACAATCATACCATTCACTCAGTTCAAAGTTATCACCTTCATGCAGGAGTTCAAGGCACAAAAGAGTTTAAACAGCATAGGTTTACTCACAGCAACATGTGATTAAAAGAAAACAGAGTTTACTCACCTTTTTTTTCAAAAGAGTTCCCTGATGTTCTTACAAAACAGAGATGATGCTGGCAATTCTTTTCTACTTGATTTTGAAATTTAAATCTGCAACTTGAAGTTGTAACTTTTTGTTTAATCACTGTTGCATGCTCTAGTTTATTTACTTATTAATATCAAAACAAGGATTTGAATTTACTTACAGTTTTGAATTTGTATCAGAGGAGGCTTTCCTTTTAATTTCTGCAACTAGAAACCTAAAGTAGATTTAAAGCTTTGATTTTTTTTTCCTTACAATTTATAGAAAGTTATTGTATAAGTTTGTATGCTTAAATAAATAAAAAAAATACTTAAGAAAAGAAAGGACACTTGTTACTTTTCTTCTTTTATTGAATTACACTTTTCACTATGTTAATTCTCAATTTAACACTTGTAACAAATTTTTTTTCTTCTTCTTTTATTAACAAAGTATTTTACCCCATTAAACTTGTATTCGTACTTACACCTTTTCTTTTTATTAAAGACATTGGTTTTATGTTAATACATATTATTAAAAGAAAGTGTCTTGAATTTTTTTATACATATTAAATAATTCCTATAGATATGTGTATATAAATGCAAATTATTTTACTAAACACTTCATTTTAAAATTCAAATTCAAATTGAAAATCAATTCAATATATAAATTCAAATCTACCTACGTATGCACACATACACATGTATATTTATATATATGAATAAAAGTTAGATTCAATGATTAAAAAATTTTAATGATCCAAAATTTTCAAACTTAAAAGAAATTTGAAATTCTTATTCACTTACATCATCATCTATTTATTTATTCTTTATTTTATAATTTGAACTTTCCAAATTTTTATCATAAAAGTTCTACATTTATAAATTTTAAATTGATGAATTTTGGTATGTTACATTCTGAGTGTTAGACCAAAAAGTAGTAAAATACCCTTGCTTTTTTTTTCTTTTGTGAATATATTTAGGAGAATCCAACAGATCGGTAAACCCAACAGACCCAGGTTCAAGCCCTGCCGTGCACATACTTTTCGCAAAAAATAGTCCCGGGGGTTATGTGTCATAAGTTGAAGTGAACATGCACAACTTAATTCCCCTTAGAAGTTTACCGGTCCGCCGGATTCTCTTGAGTATAAGTTCAAAAATAAAACCTTCTTCTTCTTCCTTTGATTTGATAGTCGACCAAGCTTGGGTTCTTAGGGAGTTTATTTTCTTTTTGTTTTATGTAAATGAATGGAATGAAATGAAGTGGGATGGAGGATGTGGTAGTGGGTTTGGGCCTTACTTACTTATTCCCCTTAACCAATCCATTCCCATTAAAATATACTTTACTTATTTCAATTAATCAAGGCCAGTCGAATTTCTCTAATTACTCTTGCTCCATCCTATTTCTTTTTGAAGTGACTCTCACTTAATTAATTAAATTTCCCTAGGCGGTTCCTACAATTAGTTCACTTTAATAATTGAATTAATAATTTCTTCATATTATTAATTCAATCCAATTCATTTTTAAATTAATTTCCCATATTATGTTCTCTTAAAATATGGGGTATTACAGCCTTGAATTTTATGTGGCGACTAGTGGAGTGGTGGCATAGCACTTTGACATGACGACGACAATGATTTTGAAACTCTGGTAGGATGGATCTATGACTTACGATGGGTTTATAGAGGCGTTCCAAAGATGATGACCTAACGATGGGAGTCATGGTGACGATCCTCAGTGGCAAGTTCAACGATGAGGGCTTGCAGGTAGAATTTGCGATCGTGTTTTACTGTGGAAATAACCAGGATGGAATGACGATTGAGTTTCATCGTGGAGACACGTGAAAAGCGATCGTTGATAATTTAGAGGTTTCTAGTGTGCTCATAAAGAAGGCGTATATGGGTAGCTCTCACCTGGATTTGCGATTGTGTCCAAATTTTACGATAGTAGATTACCTTAGGCTTTTGTGATTATGAGCCCAGTTCTAAGCCTTATGAAGTGGTATGGTTCAAACACCAATGAAGCTGGGATTTTAGTTGAGCCTCTGCTTTGCGATTACGAGTTATCATATATCTAATGCACACAAGTGACAGTGAGGATTGTTTGATGGATGCTATATTTGCTATGGTTGTTTACCACTGTAAGGTATAACACGATGTAGGTATTTTTGACCGTATACCTAGACATTGGACACTGTGCTTCGATTGTAGTACACTTTGGGAAATAATAGTAGATTAATATATATCGACTATCATATGCTAACTCTTTGGAAGTAGAAACATGATAGACATGGTTCATCATATCCTATGCTCATATTACCATATACAATTTTTATAGTATTTTTTAGATGATGTATCGCTCACACCAAACTATCATCCGACCCAAGGTTTTATGCTTTTTGCTTCTTATTTTCTTGAGTACTCTTAAATGAGTAGATTATGGATAACATATCTGGATAGTGCATAGAGCTGTATGGGATACAAGCAGGAGGCTACGCTTTCATACACACACACACACACTTAGAGGTTACTATTGCTTATATTTCGATGTGCAGTACTATGGAGCTATAACAATACTTATGTTACCTTAGAGATAGATATTGAGTTTATTATGGAGATTCGGAATGTGTAAACTCTATGTATTTCAGTTTTTGTATGATTTGTGAACTTGTTACACTTTAATGTTCTTATTTATGGTCCATTTGATTATATCACTATCTCGTTTGTTTAGATCTATGCTATTGTATTATATTTTGTCTATATGTTGTAAGATATTCTATAGTTTCTCTGCTTGGATTTTTATTTCCTTTTGTTGGTCCTTGAGAAAGATGGTTTTGATGACAACGACCTTAGGACTTATTATAAAATATAATTACTAACATTATAGTTTAGATTTATATGTATATGCAGGATATAAACATGCAGGTACCAAGAATGAAGACTGTAAAGTATAAAGATACAAGATTGATGAATTTAAAGATTGAAGATATCAAGATTGAAGACTCATGAGTATCAAGATATCAAGAGTTCAAGATTTCAAAGTACAAGATAAGTATTGAGTCTAGAATTATGTTAAAACCTCTTGAAAGCACTTACATTTTTATTTGAAATTTATTCGTGGAATGGAATCCACTTCGAGCCTGTTAAAGGGATGGAACCCTAGTTGGATGGAACCCACGACAATATCTAGTGGAACATATAGTGGTCCTATTTTGATATCCATTAATTTCATGAAAATGCTTTTCAAAAATACATCTCTTATTTTAAAATGTTTTTCAAAACCTTCTTTTCGAAAAGACATCTCTCCTGTTTGAAATACTTTAGCCTCAAAATTATCTTTATCATTTTTTTAATATTTTTATTTCAAAATTGTCCTTGATTTTAAACTATTTCTTGTTTGAATATTTAGCTTTTAAATATTTACTACTCAGATTTTAAATCACTTTACAGATTAAGATTATATATTAAAAATTACATTCTAAACTCTTTTATATGGTTAAACTATATTCAAGTATATTTATAAAAGTTTAGAAATTGTTTTGAAAAATAATAAAAACCAATTTTATTAAGAAAATCAAAGTCACAATTTTTGCCTAGAGCATGTCGACATACTCCTACCCCCATGTCGACATGGTGTCCGTTAATTTTCAATTTTCAAATTTTCAAAAGAATTGTCTATTCGTCGTATCTTTTCACGAATAGTTATGGATGTTAATCTCTATAAATACCAGACTTTCCAAACGAATTTTTACCAGATTTTCATTCACTTTCTCTCCTCTTCATCTTCCACATTTAGTTTAAAAGAAACTCAAACCATACTCTGCTGAAATACCAAGTAAATCGAAATTGATTATCTCTTGTTTAATTCTCTGCCACTCTCTCCAATAAGATCTCAATGCTATTTAGTGTAATAGGATTATTTGTAAATCAAACTATTGAGTAAAAGGTACAGCTGAGCCTTGAAATCAATTGGGTGTGATTGTTGCCCCAGAAATCAATTAGTTTATCTTGTGGCCTGGTAAATCAAGGGAGTTTGCCTCGGACTCGAATACAGGAGGGTGTACCTCATGGCCATGAAATCGAGGGTGTAATGTGGGAGATTATTTTGAAAAGAAATCCGTACAATTGTGCGGGACTGGATGTAGGGTAACTCCGAACCGGTATAAAATCCTAATGTATTCTTTCCTTTAATGCTTTTATTTAATATTTGCATCTGTGTCTGATTCCGTGATTATATCTGTATCTTTGAATTGCATTTGTTGGTGATTAAATTAAATAAGTTTCAAAAAGATTTAGAAAATCCACAAAATACTATTCACCCCCTCCCTCTTGTGTTATTCTAGCCTTAAGATCTGTAATCCACATTTCTAACATTTGGTATCGGAGCAAGGTTTTCAAAGTTTACGTAATCTGAATTTTAAAAAGTTTTTTTTAAATAGCTACCAACACTGGATCTGTTAACACTATCACTAGTTCATTTATAGAGGGTTAGTCTACTGCCAGACCACCACTTTTTAATGGAAGTAACTATGCATATTGGACATGTAGAACGAAAATATATTTACAGTCAACAGAATTAGACACTTTGAAATCACACAAACTGAATATTCTGAACCTACAACTAATTTTGTATAGTGGACTGCTGAGCAAAAGACTACTGCATAAAATAATTCCAAAGCTATGAATTTTTTTTCACTTGATAGGAATGAATTCAATAGAGTATATGTTTGTAAGTCTGCATATGATATTTGGAAAACTTTGCAAGTTACTCATAAAGGAACATGCAAAGTCAAACAGACTAAACATCCATACTCACGAATCAGTTTCAATTATTCAAAATGAATTCAAATGAGTCTATTTCATATATGTATAGTAGATTTCAGGATATTGTGCATTCTCTAATATCATTAGGAAAAAGTTTCTCCGAAGAAGATCAAGTCAGAAAAATTCTAAATTCTCTTACTCCGGAATGGGATCAGAAAACTCTTACAATCGAAGAAGCAAATGATATCAATACTTTAAATATTAAAGAATTGATTGGAAATTTAATGTCATTCAAAGTTCAAATGCAAGTGAGAACAGATAGCAAGGCATTCGAAAAGAAGTCAACTGCATTCAATGCATTAACAGATGAATCACTATCCGGTAATGATGGTGGTGAAGAAATAGCCTTCATGAAAAGGATCTTTTGGAAGTTTCTAAAATACAGAAAGATGAACAACCTCAAAAAGAATGATCATAGGAATTATGGAAATCATAGTGTAGTACCATATCACCTCAAATATTTCAACTGTGACAAATCAGGTCATCTCAGAAGAGACTGTCCGCATCCTGATAAGCAACAGTTTCCTGCAAGCATGATTATACAAAGAAAAGGGAAAGAGCATATATCGCTGCTCTAGACGATTCAGACTCAGATTCTCCTCAAGTGATGATGATCAGAAGACAGAAAATTCAAATATGTGTTTTACGGCTATTCATGATTCTGATGATCTCAGGATACAAATCTAGGAAAAGGTACACGTTTATAATATTTTGGTTGAAATTGTTTGCTTATAATTGATTGATTGTTTGATTGCTCTTGAAATTATGTGTTGTTTGAATTTTCAAATATTATTATATTATTAAATATTATAATATTTTTTATTTTTATTTAAAAAAAAGGAGTATTATTATATTTAATAATCACTTCAGAAAAAATATATAGACATTAAAAATAATATATATATATATATATATATATATATATTAAAGTATTTAAGAATAGATAGGTCACATGAATTCTCTGACCCATGTCGACATGGCCCTACCTATGATGTCGACATGCGTGTCAGAGAAATTCAAATTTGAATTCAAATCTTTGAACTTCCATCCACCTTTTCACCAACTCCAATGTCCTGAAAAGGTACCTCTTGACCAAAGAACATGACTATTGAATATCTATTTATTTCCTTTATCTTATCGTATCTTTTCACTTTCATTTCAAAACTCAAACTCTCTTTTACTCTTTAAAACTCTCTACTCTCTTCAAAAATAGCTTCTTCGAGCACTCCATCCACAATGACACTGTCAAAAACCATTAAAGAGTATCTCTCTATAATGATCCGGAAGTAATTAAGGCTTATATAAGCTATGCTAATTATGGAAAAGTTCATATAGAAAAGTTTGCTGTCTTTAGCTATTTCTCTGCATATGAAATCAATACTCTTCTTAAAGAGAACCATATACTTAGTCTTTTTGAAAATTCTGAAAATGATTTTGTTTGCTATCCAAATCTTGTTAAAATGTTTTATGCGAATTTGAATCGCTGTTTTCATGAAGGATATGAAAATGAAATTTGGAGTAGTGTTAAAGGCACTAAAATTGTTTTAAATTGTGAAATTTAATGAAACGTTCTCAACTGCAAGAATTCGAGAATGGATCTTTCTACTTTTAATATTGATGAACATGATCGTGAGACATTTCATTACATTTTTGAAGGAGATGACAACTTTGAATTTAAAAATTGTAACCTTCATCCGAAAGCACGTACTGTTAGTCTTCTTTTACAACATACTATCACTCCTAGATCAGATAATTTCAATAACCCGACTTTGAAAGTTTGTAAAGCTATTTTTGCTATTTTTGGTCATTATGACATTAATTGGGCGCAAGTAATTATGGATGAACTTCATCCTAATAATTTGAAAATGGGTGAGAATACTTTGTATCATGGAATCTATCTCACTCGGATTTTTAATTATTTTGGCGTTGATTATAAAAGGGAAGAATTTGTTTTAAGCAAAATGTTTAATTATGCCAGTATTTCTCTTATAAAAATTCCCTTCATATTTCAAAAATATGAATCTCTTGTCGAAAAGGATGAAAGGTTGGCACATGAAGAGATGGAAGAAGAAAATGAGGAAGAAGAAGAAGAAAGGGAGGAAATGGAAATTAAAGAAGAGAATGAAGACACCTCCTTAGAAAGTATTGAATATCCTATCAATAATAACAATCCTTCCAACAAAACTCTCCTCAAAAATCAAAAGATCATAGTGGAAAATCAATGGATTCTCAAACGATCCGTTAGTAAGAAATTGGATAAAATGACCACTAATATGAACAAGTTCTTTGCTAAAGTTGGTTGAAAACTTGGCTTGTCATCATCCTCCTCATCCTCTAACTCTTTCTAAAAACTAGAATGTGATGTACTAGTTTATTTTGTATGAACTTGTATTGATTTTTTATCGTGTTATGAAGTATCTCTTGTATTAGCTCAACTATCTATTAATTTATCCATCTTATGTTTTTCTACCTTATCGTGTGTTTGCAATAAATGACAGTATAGTATATAAGTTTATATATATACATACTTATGCATAAAACAAAGAAGAAACATAAATCAACACACCTATGTCGACATACCCCAACACCTTACGTTGACATATAACAGTATGATTTAATTATTTTTTTAAATTTGAATTTAAAATAACTAACTTTTGTCTATTCGTTTCAAATGAATTCCTGACTATTTAAACACCCATTTCTTCCAGAAATTTGTAAACTCTTTATTTCTACTCATCTCTATTTACATCTTTTAACTATTTATCAAATTTGGCATCCTCTTCTCAAACTCTAAATGAAAATCTTGAAGAAAATCTCAAGTCATTCAAGAATATACTTACTTTTTTTTCCGCAATCAAAGGCACTTAGAACTAAGTCAAATGCAGATGATAAAAGAACAAGAGAAGCATTTCGGTGCCCTCCGTTGGATGATTTATACCCTAAACATAGATGGTTTCAATGCAAATCCTGAAGGAACTTTGATTCAAGATAATGAAGATTGGAAAGATATTAAAAATGACCCTATTTTTGGACAAGAATGATGGGTTGAAGTTCCTAAAATTATTTGATCTCCTTATGGGTTGAATTGTTTATTCATGAATTGTTTGATTTAATTTGAGTTGTTTGATTTGATGTGAATTGTTTGATTTGACTTGATTTGCTTTGATTAGAATTAATTTGGTTCAAATGGAATGTATAAAATTATATGAAACATAATATATGGTTATTTGATTTAAACTATCATATTTGTTATGTTTTCATTAAGTAAATCATGTTATTATATACATACACATTTCATCTTAATTTGTCATGGGTACTCCAATATTAGATTAAGGGAGAGTTATATCTATTAGTATAAGATTAGTTTTTTTGGTTGATGACAAAGGGGGAAAATTATAAAATAGAGTTGTTAGAGTAGTTAGGCTTAGATTAAGGGGGAGTTATTAGTTTTAGGGGGAGTTATTAGGTTTAGGGGCATTTAGAGTAAAGGTAAAGTATATTTTATATACATAGGTTGTCATCATCAAAAAAAGGGAGATTGTTAGTCCTTGAGAAGGATGGTTTTGATGACAACAACCTTAGGACTTATTATAAAATAATTACTAACATTATAGTTTATATATATATGTATATGCAGGATACAAACATGCAGGTACCAAGAATGAAGACTGTACAGTATAAAGATACAAGACTGATTGTTATCCCATTTTTGGGCAAAACTGGAATATCAACAAATTGACAAGGAATGATGGAGATCAGTTGGAATACAGGCTACGATCGATGTCGCCAAAATTTGGTTGAGCTCCGATCGGGATGAAATTGGTTGGAGATGACGATAAGAATTAGGAGAGGCCATGTTTCAAATTTCAGGTTAATCGGAGTTCGTATGAAGGAGATATGATCGATGTAAGGTAGGAAGAACATACTGTTTGAAACCACCTTCCTCTCACCACCGGACCAAGCTCCACCGGTCCAAGGCCTCACCGAACCAACTCCACTTCCCTTCCTAGCCGAATCAACCACACTTCCATGTACTACCGAATGAGCTCCACCGAACCATGCCACTACCGGTCCAGCTCCATCTCCATGCTCTTACCGGACCAAATCCCACCGAACCAACACTCTTCCCACGCCTACCGAACCAACTCATTCTCCATCCACTGCCGAACCAAGGCAACGCCGGACCAAAGCATTGCCGAACCAACTTTGCCAGGCCAGATTGCATCAGCCCAGGCCCACCAGCAGCTATGTACATTTAGAACCCCTACCCCCATCCTCACTCTATAAATAGAGGGGCAGGGGTGCAACAATGACAGACAAGTTTGAGAGCTCAAGCACGGATAGAACTTTCAAACAACTTTCAGTGACTTGTAATCAAAGCTTTGTACTTGTAATCTGAAGAGAAAAGGAGAATAACATATAAAGTGGACGTAGGCACGTTCTGGCCGAACCACTATAAATCTGTGTGTCTTTTACAATTTAGTCCCTGCTTTTTATATATTTGCATAAATCACCCAAATCACTAAAAACAACTTAAAATCAACGGAATCATACGACTTGGAGGTGTTTGTCCATTTCTTGTGCAAACATTTTTGGGTTATTTGCTGGGATCTGTGATTTGTGTTTGAATGTTGCTGAGTTGTATTCATACACTGGTGCTTTCACGGTATTCGGGGTTTGTGGTCAATTTTGGCGCAAACACTTTGGTGCTTTCACCGAGAACAACTCAGGAGCGTTTTAATCATTGCCTCGCAAAGATTTGTTGAGAGACTCTCTTTAAGAACCAGAAGTCTATCCGAGATTATGGCCCTTGGAAGGAAAACAAGTAGAAGACAGAGACCAGAAAGTAGTCAGCACGAAGGGAGTCAAGGGGCTTCCTCAGGAGAGAACCAAACTTCAGTCTTCATCACCAGGGATGAGATGGAGACAATGATGAAAAGACAAGAGGAGTTGATTCAGAATTTGTTTCAGCAGATTGGGCGACTTGGAGCACATAATAGGGAAGCGGATGGAGTTCGAAACAGAGCAGGACCATCCGGCATAGCACCTGGATTAGGAGGCACACCCATGGAGAACATAGATCCAATTTAGGAGAGAGAAAGAGAAGCATCTGCACAACCTGGGAGCAGCAGAGGAGTGAACGCTCAGTCAAGGGGGCAGATCTCGAAACTCCCTCGTGGACTCGGGGGGCAGGTCGAAAGTAATGAACAAAGATTGCATCTCGGAGACAATGACAGGTTGGCAGAGATGGTTAGAAAAGCTATGAGAGGCGGTTTGGTAAACAAAGATTTGGAGGATGTTAATAGGAGTCCTTTTACTCCAGCAATCAGACAAGCTAGGAACCCACCAGATTTCAAGTTACCATCGCTGGACATGTATGACGGGAGAACGGACCCCACGGTTCATCTAACAAAGTATATGAGGCATATGGAAGTGCTGAGGGCATCAGAGGAGGTTATGGCCCGGTGCTTTCCATTGTACTTGGCGGATATTGCAGCATTATGGTTTAGACAATTGGAGAATGGATCCATCGGAACGTGGAATGATTTAATTGAGAGATTTATGAGGCAATTCAGGGTCCACATTACAAGACCCAAGAATGTGATGACTTTGGCAACCCTAAAGCAGAAAACCGGAGAGACTTTGAGGAGTTACCTAACGCGATTCAATGCGGCAGCAGCTTCGGTGGATCGACCAGATCCATCCATGGTTATGATAGCAGCTGTGTCCGGGATAGCTGACGGAACAGAGTTCAAAAATTCATTAACTAAGGATCCACCCGTGGATCTAGGAGAATTCTATCATGAGGCGGAAAAGTTTCTACGATTGGAGGATGCGAACGCCGAAAGAGAAGAAGGAGAAGGAATTTATATTTATACGATCAAAGGAGGAAATCCCCTTGAGAAAGGCGCGGAAACTAGTAGAGGTAAAAGAAAGACTGAGAATGACGGGGACAGGTCAAAGCGGCAACGGAGGGAGCCGCGATTCACCACTCACACTGAGCTGAATGAGAGTCTGGAACGAATTTACCAGGATACCAAGGAGCAGGTTCCATATCGTAGACCAATGCAAAGGGATCCAACTTCTGACGAAAGAAAATCAGATAAGTTTTGTGAATTCCATGAATTAAACGGTCATAACACTAATGATTGTAGACATTTGAAGGACGAGGTGGAAGGGCATATCAGGAACGGTATGCTCCTTCAGTATGTGAGGAGGCGAACTCCAGCAGTGGAGCCAGAGCGACCACCGTCTACATCGGCTAGAGGTGACCCTGGATCGGGGCACCGTTTGATTATCCATTGATTGCTTGATTAAAATAACGATGAACAAGTTGTAAACCTCTCACTAACGCGGTTAAATCATTTACACATGTGAGCGATCGCGCACGATCCATAGGCATACTCTGAATGACTACCAACCGTGTTATAGTAAGAGTTTGCGCTTTGACATCTTCATTCTGCTTTTTGCTTTGATTTTGATTTTAACATTTAAATTCTTCCTGTTTGGACATTTCTGCCGTAAGGTTCATATGGTTATTGCTTTAACATTTACAATTCTATGGAAAAATTTACTTGTATGCCCGTTGGATCGCGAACGGTCCACGAGCACCTCTTGCATGGCAACGAACTACCGAAGTCTTTGATTCGGAGACTCCCCCAAACAATAACTCCGACACTGATAATATTAAGTCCCCCCAGGCACACACAATTTGCCTCAAACGGCACCCGACCTCGAACGGTCACAACTTGCCTCGAACGACACCCGACTACGAACAGTCGCAAACTCGCCTCGAACGGCACCCGACTACGAACAGTCGCAAACTCGCCTCGAACGGCACCCGACCTCGAACGGTCACAACTCGCCTCGAACGGCACCCGACCTCGAACGGTCACAACTCGCCTCGAACGGCATCCGACCTCGAACGGTCACAACTCGCCCCGAACGGCATAACTCACCTCACCTCAAATGAATCGATCACGAACGGTCGTCATTTGAGGTCCGCCACTTGACCGCGCACGGTCGCACTTCACCACAAATGGCTCGATCCCGAACGATCGTCATTTGAAGTTAGGCGCTTGACCATGAACGGTCGCACTTCATCTCAAATATCTCGATCCCGAACGGTCGTCATTTGAGGTCACATAAAACTGAAAATTCCTTTGCAGGACATCAACAGGATATGAACATCCAGCTCATGGCATTACAAAACACGCCTTCCTATCACAAGGCATGTTTTGGGGGGCAAAGTGTTATCCCATTTTTGGACAAAACTGGAATATCAACAAATTGACAAGGAATGATGGAGATCAGTTGGAATCCAGGCTACGATCGATGTCGCCATAATTTGGTTGAGCTCCGATCGGGACGAAATTGGTTGGAGATGACGATAAGAATTAGGAGAGGCCATGTTTCAAATTTCAGGTTAATCGGAGTTCGTATGAAGGAGATATGATCGATGTAAGGTAGGAAGAACATACTGTTTGAAACCGCATTCCTCTCACCACCGGACCAAGCTCCACCGGTCCAAGGCCTCACCGAACCAACTCCACTTCCCTTCCTAGCCGAACCAACCACACTTCCATGTACTACCGAATGAGCTCCACCGAACCACTCTCCACCGTACCATGCCACTGCCGGTCCAGCTCCATCTCCATGCTCCTACCGGACCAAATCACACCGAACCAACACTCTTCCCACGCCTACCGAACCAACTCATTCTCCATCCACTGCCGAACCAAGGCAACGCCGGACCAAAGCATTGCCGAACCAACTTTGCCAGGCCAGATTGCATCAGTCCAGGCCCACCAGTAGCTATGTACATCCAGAACCCCTACCCCCAGCCTCACTCTATAAATAGAGGGGCAGGGGTACAACAATGACAGACAAGTTTGAGAGCTCAATCACGGATAGAACTTTCAAACAACTTTCAGTGAGTTGTAATCAAAGCTTTGTACTTGTAATCTGAAGAGAAAAGGAGAATAACATATAAAGTGGACGTAGGCATGTTCTGGCCGAACCACTATAAATCTGTGTGTCTTTTACAGTTTAGTCCCTGTTTTTTTTATATATTTGCATAAATCACCCAAATCACTAAAAACAACTTAAAATCAACGGAATCATACAACTTGGAGGTGTTTGTCCATTTCTTGTGCAAACATTTTTGGGTTATTTGCTGGGATCTGTGATTTGTGTTTGAATATTGCTGAGTTGTATTCATACACTGGTGCTTTCACGGTATTCGGGGTTTGTGGCCAATTTTGGCGCAAACACTGATGAATGTAAGGATTGAAGATATCAAGATTGAAGACTCATGAGTATCAAGATATCAAGAATTCAAGATTTCAAAATACAAGATAAGTATTGAGTCTAGAATTATGTTAAAACCTCTTGAAAGCACTTATATCTTTATTCGAAATTTATTAATGGAATGGAATCCATTTCGAGTCTGTTAAAGGGATGGAACCCTAGTGGGATGGAACCCACGACAATATCTAGTGGAACATATAGTGGTCCTATTTTGATATCCACTAATTTTATGAAAATGCTTTTCAAAAATGTATCTCTTATTTTAAAATGTTTTTCAAAATATTCTTTTCAAAAAGACATCTCTCATGTTTGAAATACTTTAGCGTCAAAATTATCTTTATCATTTTTTTTAATATTTTGATTTCAAAATTGTCCTTGATTTTAAACTATTTCTTGTTTGAATATTTAGCTTTTAAATATTTATATACTTGGATTTTAAATCACTTTATAGATTAAGATTATATATTAAAAACTACATTCTAAACTGTTTTATATGGTTAAACTATATTCAAGTATTTATAAAAAGTTTAGAAATTGTTTTGAAAAATTATAAAAACCAATTTTATTAAGAAAATCAAACTCACCATTTCTGCCTAGAGCATGTCGACATACTCCTACCCCCCATGTCGACATGGTGCTCGTTAATTTTTAAATTTCAAATTTTCAAAAGAAGTGTCTATTCGTCGCATCCTTTCATGAATAGAAATGGCTGTTAATTTCTATAAATACCAGACTTTTCAAATGAATTTTTACCAGATTTTCATTCACTTTCTCTCCTTCCACATTTAGTTTAAAAGAAACCCAAACCATACTCTACCGAAGTACCAAGTGAATCGAACTTGATTATCCCTTATTTGACTCTCTGCCACTCTCTTCAATAAGATCTCAGTGCTATTCAGAGTTATAGGATTATTTGTAAACCAAACTATTGAGTAAAAGGTGCGGTTGAGCCTTGAAATCAATTGGATGCAATTGTTGCCCCGAAAATTAATTAGGTGATCTTGTGGCCTGGTAAATCAAGAGAGTTTCTCGGACTCGAATGCAGGAGGGTGTACCTCATGGCCTTGAAATCGAGGGTGTAATTTGAGAGATTATTTTGAAAAGAAACCGTATAATTGTGCGGGACTGGATGTAGGGTAACTCCGAACCAGTATAAAATCCTAGTGTGTTCTTTCTGTTACTGCTTTTATTTAGTATTTGCATCTGTGTCTGATTCTGTGATTATATCCATGTCTTTGAATTGCATTTGTTGGTGATTAAATTACATAAGTTTCAAAAAGATTTAGAAAATTCACAAAACACTATTCACCCCTCTAGTGTTATTCCAACCTTAAGATCCGTAATCCGCATTTCTAACACTTTTCACCCTTGGCTCTCGTCCTACGTTAGTTGGGTACCTCCGTAGTGCATTATATATGTATATTAGGTACCAGAGGCATACGACGGTCGTCACACTTGGTATCAGAGCTTAGGTTATATAGACGACTTAAGTTGATACTTAGATCCATTAAAGATAAGGAAGGAGCTATCATCTTAGAATGGATAGAGTGAAATATGAGAGGTCGTACTTATTATATTTTGGTTTTTGAAACTATATATAGTATATAAGTCGCATTTCATTCAGGGACATTGTTTATTTTTTTAGAGAGAATGGTCATTCTTATTACATCTTGTAAAGATGAGCCCGCTAATAAATAATGTTGCTAGGAACTCCATTTTTAGAGTTTAGAGGATGGAAACAGGGGCTGCTAACCTCGACTTGTAGAACATGCTCGCTAAGATGGTGCGAAACATGGTTCATAATGCCTAATTACTCCTGCTACGGCTGTTTGTGATGGTGATCTAACACAAGCGCCAAGGAGTCGACTTTGCCAAACTAAACAAAGATTACTCTACTCTTAAAGGCAAACTATTTCTCAAAATGGGATCAGCTATTGAAGTGTAGGATTGGTTAGACACCAATGAATTCTTCTTTGAGGATATAGAGTTAGAGGATGCAATGAAAAGGAAGCTTGCCTCTGGACAGCTTCAGGGATGAACTAAGGGGTGGTGCAACGCCAACAAAATTACTACTCCTTGTTAGAACCTTGTATTTTGATGTTTTGATCTTGACAACCATATATGTAGATATCATGTGAACTAATCATATTTGCATGAGAAGATACTATTCTACTCGACAATAGATTGAAGACCAAGAATTCATAGAGAAGTTCCAAAATTTATTAATGGTTTGTCTATAGTCTAGTTTTATAGTTACTCATTGTTAAAATCTTCCCTAGGTGGTATATGCATGCACACAAGTATTAAAAATTATTTTCAAATCATATACACATAAAGTAATTCGTTACTTTCAAATTCCATTGTCAAAAAGTTTTCACAAATACTTTAATATGGCAGTAAACTCTAAATTCAGTTGACTGAATGATGAGTTTCAATCGACTGAACACCTACGCACGTGCACAAGGCACTTGAAGGTTTAGTCGACTGAACCACCCAATTCAGTCGGCTGAACTATGTCTTTTCAATATTAAAATTTAAATTTCGAAATTTTTGAATATTCAGTAGACTGACATCTTTTTCTCAGTCAACTGAATATTCATAATGGCTATTTTTCTGAACGGACCTTCCACTTAATGAATAGAAACAACCCTTGATTTAACAGTTGTCTCCGTATCTTTTGACCGTAATTCTTCACGAAGAATTGCATCCCTTAAACTCTATATATAGCCTTCTATTCAGTTGTTTTAATCACTTAATTTCTAGTGCGGGCTCGAGTGTAAATGACTTAAACCTCCAAGTCTCCAAAGTGCAGACTAGAGTACTCTAAGTCCCCAGAGTGTGGACTCGAGTATAAACGACTTGAACCTCCAAGTCCCCAGAGTGCGGACTGGAGTACTCTAAGTCCCCAGAGTGTGGACTCGAGTATAAACGAATCAAAACCTCGAAGTCTCCAAAGTGCGGACTGGGGTACTCTAAGTCCTCAAGGTGCGGACTCGAGTATAAACGACTCAAAAGCTCCAAATCTCCAGAGTGCGGACTGGAGTACTCTAAGTCCCCAGGGGGCGGACTCGAGTATAAACGACTTAAACCTCCAAGTCCCCAAAGTGCGGACTGGGGTACTCTAAGTCCCCAGAGTGCGGACTCGAGTACAAACGACTTGAACCTCCAAGTCCCCATAGTGCGGACTGGAGTACTCTAAGTCCCCAGAGTGTGGACTCGAGTATAAACGACTCAAAACCTCCAAGTCTCCAGAGTGCGGACTGGAGTACTCTAAGTCCCCAAAGTGCGGACTCGAGTATAAATGACTTGAACCTCCAAGTCCCCAGAGTGTGGACTGGAGTACTCTACGTCCCCAGAGTGCGGGCTTGAGTGTAAACGACTTAAACCTCCAAGTCCCCAGAGTGCGGACCGGAGTACTCTAGTCCTCAGAGTGCGGACTCGAGCATAAACGACTTGAACCTCCAAGTCCCTAGAGTGCGGACTGGAGTACTCTAAGTCCCCAGAGCGCGGACTCGAGTATAAACGACTCAAAACCTCCAAATCCCCAAAGCACGGACTGGAGTACTCTAAGTCCCTAGAGTATGGACTCGAGTATAAACGACTCAAAACCTCCAAGTCCCCAGAGAGCGGACTGGAGTACTCTAAGTCTCCAGAGTGTGGACTCGGGTATAAACGGCTTCAAACCTCCAAATCCCTATAGCATGGACTAGAGTACTCTAAGTCCACAGAATGGGGACATGAGTATAAAATGACTTGAATCTCTAACTCCCCAGAGCGCAGACTCGAATATAAGCGATTCGGATCTCCAAGTTCCCTGAATATGAACTATAACACAGATGACTTGAATTTGTTAAATCCCTGACATATGGGCTAGAAAGTATTCTAAGTGCTCGAAGCACATAATGGACGTTCAACAACTCCCAAAGAGTTTTCGAGTTATATGAAGATGGACCGAGAAGTCTATGTTACTCACAACTGCTTGGATTAAAATCACAATCACAAAGAAAACTGAACAATAAGAGTCTTTTGTAAGACAGAAAAAGGAACTAAACTTTATTCAGAAATAAGTTTCTATTACAACCCCTCCAAAGTTTGGAGTCGACATTCTATTTACAAGGACTAAGGAAATAGATGAAAATAATTACATGACTTAAACTAACTCTCGTTGAACGAGGATAGTAATCACTTCTTGTGCTTCTTCAACTTCTTTCCAGTCGGCTCCTCTCCAGAGCGTTTACCCTTGGTACTCTTCTTTGATAGAGGGGTAGCAACTGAAGAAGTACGGGGAACTTCCATGGGCTTGGACCCGCCAGAAAGGATGACATTCAACGGCTTGTTCAAAGGATCGTCCAAGTCCACAACTCGGGGCTCGACTTTGACCTTGACCATCTCCTCCTTCTCTTTCTCGATCCGCTCCTTCATGCTCAATTCAGATGTGTGCTCAGAGGCGTCTGTAATTTTTACTTCATAACCCTCGTCGGTAGGAGAGGAGGTTTCAGACTTGTCTTCATCAAGCGCTCCGATCACTTGAGCGCGGACGAGAGTACTCTAAGTCCCCAGAGTGCGGACTAGATTATAAACGACTTAAACCTCCAAGTCCCCAGAGTGTGGACTAGAGAACTCTAAGTCCTCAGAGTGCAAACTCGAGTATAAACAAGTCAAAAACCTCTACGTCCCCAGAGTGCGGACTAAAGTGCTCCCAGTCCCCTGAGTGTGGACTAGAGTATAAACGACCTAAGAACCGCTACGTCCCCAGAGTGCAGACTAGAGTGCTCTAAGTCCCCTGAGTGCGGACTAGAGTATAGACGGCTTAAAAAACCTCTGCATCCCCAGAGTGCGGACTACGGTACTCTCAGTCCCCAGAGCATGGACTAGATTATAGACGGCTTGAGAAAAATCTCTAAATCCCAGAAGCGGACTAGACCACTCTAAGTTCCCAGAGTACGGATTATAGCATAAACCGTTCGACAAATCTCTAAGTCCCCGGAACGTGGAACGATACGTGAACACAAATTGGGCGGGAGTCAACCGGGGGGAGAATAACACTAAGTCACCAGAATGCAGAGTGGAGTATAAACATCGACAAATAGATGAGTGGATTCCGACCATTCTCTATTCCACAAACTTTGGCCAAAAATCGACAGGAGGATTATTAATCCGCTAAGGATGGAGTTCGACCATCCAACTAGTGGCCTGGCCAAATTAATGCTGGGAGCAGGGATACAAATCACTAAAAAGCTGAATACGACAGCTCACTATAGCTCTAGCATGGCGTTATTTATAACTTGAGGCAACGACTGCAGGGAGGATTCAATACAGAACCAATCGAAACGACAACCAAAGCTACGAGCAACCAACTATATCATACCTCAGGTCGAGCTCAATACCGATCCGCACCAAGCACATACGAATGTGACTCGGATGTTTCTTGAAAAAACTATGACCTCCAGAGTGTGGAAAGGAGGGTAAACCACAAATACTTGGTCAAAAATTCTCCAGTACCCTCATTCGATTCGTCAAGAGGAGTATGGAACTGGATGAACATAACCCGACTGCATTTGTTGCCAACTTTACCCCGAGACCTGATTATAGAGGATGAACCAAAGTGGACGTAGATGACCGTCCACTGTCCAAATTACGCCCTGAAACTGACGTGGCATAGAAGTATTCCTCTTCGAATGAAAAACCATGATATAATCCGAGATAGGCGAGACCTAGTCTCCCGTCGACTGACATGATCCCACGATTCAACGGGAAAGAGAGTAAAGCTAAAGTGGACGTGGCTGGCCTTCCTACTTATCGGTATATGCCCCAGACTTGGGGGCACGAGCGAGAAGCAAGATGATTGTGAACCGACTATTCACCGATCACCTCTATGTCTTTGGAGTTTAGGTGAGAACATAAACATAGCCAGGACGAGACTCAACTGGCCATGCAGTACATTTATCAACCCGAGACTGGGAGAAGATGCATGGTCATCCCAAGACTGGCTGCGATAGCTCAGTATTAAAACTTATATATAGTGCTTACAGCTACTCAAGGCTACAACCGAAAGGATGCCTAGAGATAGAATCATTAAATCGATACCTTAGCTCATGAGCAATTGACTGTCACACCAACTCAAAGGATGGGTAAAGGATCATGAGTGCATTGAATAGAAAGTCCATTACTCGAATATACAAGAAAACTCAAACTCATAGCAAGATCCAGCTATACAGTTGCACGCAACTCAAGGCTGACCCCTGCTCGACATTTCCTTCAATGTGCTTTTAATCCTGATCTTTGGCCATTTGCTGATAATCTATTAAGAGCATTCAGAGCCCTTCACTATTAGGCTTAATAACTCATGACAAGACTCTAGGATTCTACTAGAGTAACCATCGACATTGACCGTCCCAACCATATTTCACATTGAATGTTATGCAAAATAGTTACATCTGAATTCAAAGATATATGCAAATAGCACCTGCTAAGCTGACGGTCGACATTACAGCCAGCCATGGCGACCCTTTCCGTGTGCTGAGTATCGAATCACAGCTCAGGGCAATGATGATAAAAGAATTAGTTGGATTTTTATGAATAAATTATGATATGTTCCCTTGGACCCATTTTGACATGCATGTGTGATTTCACCAACTATCGTGAGCCATGCAGTGGATATCGACCCGAAGCTACAAAAGCTAGCGCAATGTCTGTTGACTTCATCATGAAAGCTCCACTCTTACTTTTGGGATCACCCTACCAACGTCTATGCCTACTAGCCGTTGCAACCGAGTATGCAACGACCTGAGACATCTGAAAGACTACTTAAATAGAATATCGAACTAAGCCAATTCGATATCACTTACTTCCCTCGAAGGGCTATCCAAGGACGGAAATTAGTAGACCTTATACCCAAATTCACTACATCAGATGACTACTCGAAGGGTAGTAGAGAACCAACTGACATATGGAGAATGTACGCAGATGGAGCATCCACTGATCAGTGTTATGGCGCAGAAGTCATGTTAATGACTCTCGAGGAACGATCGATCTGCTACGTCCTGAAACTCGATTTCCCTGCAAAACAACAATGCATGATGACATACGATATAGTGTTTAGAAGTCAAGATGCAGACAAGGTGGACAGCTTCGTCCGCATTCCAAACACTGACAATTGGCAAGTAGTGCCTGAGCCCTGGCTCGGGCAGCATTCTTGGATCTATAGAGATGTAGATTCAAGAGATGATGATGGGGGACGTGGGGAAACGAATGCAGCACCGACTGAGCTGACAATTGACACACCAGTCAGCTGGGATGACCCGCCACGAGTCCTTAAGATTGGATCGCAACTCGACCCATCATTGGCCGAAGATCTTAATGATTTCCTCTGAGCGAACCTAGACGTGTTCGCTTGGACACATTCTGATATGTGCGGGATTTCTCCCGCTATTGCGAGTTATATGTTGAACACAGACCCGAAACACATCCCTATGAAACAAAAAAGGAGAGGCATGGACCCGGAGAGGTCCGTTGCTCTCAGAGAGGAGGTGGACAAACCCAAAGCCAATGGGTTCGTCCATGACGCCCTTTACCCTGAATGGGTTTCCAATCCTGTGATGGTAAAGAAAGCAAATGCAAAGTGGAGAACTTGTGTTGATTATTCTGATCTGAATAAAGCATGCCCGAAGGATAATTTCCCTTTACCTAGAATCGACCAGCTCATCGACTCTACGGCCGGACATGAATTGTTGTCTTTTATGGATGCGTATTCGGGATACAATGAGATCCCGATGCATATTCCAGACCAAGAACACACCAGTTTTGTCACAGATGTAGAGCTATATTACTATGCAGTATTGCCTTTTGGATTGAAAAACGCGAGAGCAACTTATCAACATCTGGTGAATCGAGTGTTTAAAGACCAGATTGATAGAACAATGGAAGTCTATGTGGATGACATGCTCGTGAAGTCAGGCAGTCAAACGACCACATCCGAGACCTAGCGGAGATGTTTGATATACTCAGCATTATGGAATGAAAATCAACCCTTTGAATATTCATTTGGCTTAGCATCGGCAAAGTTTTTGGGTTTCATTGTGAATGCGCGGGGAATCGAAGCTAACCCGGAGAAGATTCAAGCTATCCGAGAAATACAAGTGCCCAGAGCTATGAAGCTAGTACAAAGCTTGAATGGAATGGTGGATGCGCTGAGTCGGTTCATGTCCAGAGCTACAGACAAGTGTATTCCTTTCTTCGATGTGATAAAGAAAGGAAAGAGGAATTTCGAGTGGACATCCGATTGTGAGGAAGCATTCCGAGCTCTGGTAAGGCATTTGGAAAGTCCCCCAGTGCCATCGAAACCAATAGACCATGAAATGTTGTATGTGTACTTGGCAGTATCCCAGCATGCTATCTGTAAGGCATTGGTCCGCGAAGAGGTCCGAGTTCAAAAGCCAGTTTACTATGTTAGTAAACGTCTAACGGGGGCAGAATGAAATTAGCCCAAGATCGAGAAATTAGCCTATTTCTTGGTGATTGCATCACGCAAGCTTCGCCCATATTTTCAAGCACACTCAATCAGTGTTTACACTGATCAACCCTTGCGACAGGTACTCCAACGACCGGAAACTTCTAGAAGGATCTTAAAATGGAATATCAAGTTGAGTCAGTTCGATATTACCTACCTGCCATGAAGGGCCATACAAGGGCAAACACTAGCAAACTTCATTGCTGAATTCACTGTGTCAGACGACTCAAACGGCCACAATATCATACCTCCCGTTCGATGGAAGATGAATACCGATGGGGCATCTAACGACCATTGTTCGGGGGCTGGCATAGTTCTTGTGACTCCTGAAAACCGATCAGTTTGTTATGCTTTGAAGCTTGAATTCCCAACAACAAATAACAAAGCCGAGTATGAAATATTGGTTGCCGACTTAAGACTCATCAAAGAACTGGGAGTAAGATCGGTTGAAATCTTTTGCGACTCGCAGCGGGTGGTGTACCAAGTGTGGGGAGACTACCAAGCAAGGGGGCAGAGACTTTCCCCTTGTGTGGTCCGAGTTTAGGAGTTGCTAGCGAATTTCAAGTATTATGATATTTCACATGTCCCGCTTGAGCAAAACAGAGCAGCCGATTCATTGGCAAAATTTGCAAGCACTGGCGATACGCAGCAGATGGGATTGTTTCCCGTTGAAACCTTACATACGCCGAGTATAAATATGATGGAGGTAGATTTCGTGTTAGAAAGCGAAATAGATAAGGAATCATGGATGACCCCATTTAAGCAATACTTACTACATGGGGTCTTACCCGAAAGAAGGAGCAAAAGACGACAAGTCACTCATAAGGCTTCGTGATATGTAATGGAGAGCAGAATAATGTATCGAAGGGGATTCTCGACCCCCTTACTCCGGTGCATAGCCCATGATGAGATAAAACGAGTCCTGAAGGAAGTCTATGAAGAAGAATGCGGCGATAGCATCGGGGGAAAACCATGATAAAGAAAATACTCTGCTACAAGTATTACTGGCCAACTATCAATCCAGATGCGGTTGATCATGCTAGACAATGCGATGAGTGCAAGATGTTTGCAAAAAATCCAAGAACCCCACCGATGGAAATTACTTAAATGGCTAGTCTATAGCCGTTTGCCACTTTGGGGCATTGAAATTATCTTCTTGTTGATCCTAAAGGTGGTGCGAAATACATCGTCATAGCAGTTGTTTACTTCACCAAACAGGTAGACAAATAACTTTTACTCACTGTCCGTAACGTCATCTGTCCTTACGACCTTCTACGATCTATTATTACTGCAAAGGACATGTTGAAGATGTGAAAAAAATCATAAAGCCCGTTCTGAAGAGATGTTTGGAAAAGGCTAGAGGAAAATGGGTGGATGGACTCCCTATAACACTATGGGCTTATAGAACTACCCATGGGTCCGTGATTGGCCGTACTCCATTCACCCTTGCTTACTGTTCTGAGATCGTCATCCATGTAAAACTTGAAGTCCGCTCTCATCAAGTGGCTGATTACAACCCTTATCCCACTGAAAATACAAATAAGGAGTCGCAATTGAATTGCTATTAAACTAGATGGAATTGGCAACGAATTATGAGCATATAAAACGCATCCGAGAGCCAATGGCAAGAACATGTACCCGAACATGCATGTGTACATCCGAAGAAGTTCGACTTCTTGAAATCAACATAAATTGAATTCTCGCTTAGGGTTATTAAGAAAAGACTAGATCAGATAGCCGAAGCTTACTAGCACTGTAGAATCAAACACGGATGGCCACTGATAAACTACAACCCTGGATTTATAATATTGGGAATTGACCAAGCATCACGATGACCAAAGAAGGATACACATCTTGGGAGGATAAATTGGAGGATAATGACTATTCAAGAAACATGATGGATTTCTTTCTGAAGACAAGGAATACTCGCTGATTCAAAGCGTGTCGTGTTGCTTCACACGACACCCTTTGGGGGGCAAATGTTAACCGACATCTTGGCCCGGTTACAAAATGACACTTGAAGAAATTATCATTAGCACTAGACAAGATTCTGATCATGAAGAGACTGGAGGTGTAAGCAAGTTGTCAGGCCCACAACAAAGCAAGAGTATTCGGCCTGCCTGGCCTGGTGCGCAGAAGTCACCTACTATGGGAAGAGGTACCTTGTTCCTAAGCCCATAAGGGAAGTCCAACCCATCTCGTCTATAAATAGAAGGGCAGGGGCACAATGAAAGGGACCTTTTTCCGAGAATACTGGGGAGACTCTGCCATTTTTCTTTACTCTCCTCTTTTTTTTCAAACTTGTATTCAAGTGATTGATTTCCAGATTTCATCTGTATTCAAGTAATTGAGAAAGCAATAAAGATTAAACTCAAAGTGGATGTAGGCAATTACGCCGAACCACTATAAATCTGGTGTTCTCGTTTTTGTTGTTCTTTTTGCATTGAATTACACTATTTTTCAGTTCTAATTTATTCTCTTCATTAATCTCTCTACATAACTCTACTCAAGGGTGTTAGTGACCAATTTTGGTGCTAATACCCATCATCTTTTGTTGTTTTCTTTGTATCTACATCCTTGCTTACAACTCTTAGTAGTATATGGCTTTAATTGCAAATGGTTCCATCTTTTGCTTGGCTCATCAAGTTATATGCTCTGATCCTTGTGTCCGTTTAGATCGTTCGTGTACCTGCTTTGGTTTATAATCCTAGATTGTTGCCACGTCTCTTTATCTTAGCTTGCAAAGGTTCATGATCATCGTGCCAACTTATTATCTGATTTAGTTTTTCTTTTTGTCTTCATTAGCCTATTTTCAATCAGGATATGTCATCTTCACTTCTATTGTTGGTTAAAATTAGGTGGTCAAGTTTCTGGTACATAGTTTGGAATATATTCCTATTGTCGGTGCATCTTTGAATCATGCCTATTGATGCATTCATTTAATGCATTTAGTTTGGAATATATTCCTATTGTTAGTTCTGCTTTTTGTATAAGGTTCTAGTTTAGTTTGGGTTCCAGAATGGCAATCATTTCAAGTTGATATTTTTATATTAAATTCTTGACCTCATCCTGCTTGCTTTGCAAGTGTGCTCCCTATATTCCATGCAATTATCTTGTCTATCCCTGATTCTTTTTTTAGCTTTAACTTTTAAGGCAAGCATAGTCTGTCTGGTTATTTTATTTCTGTCAGGTTTAAGGGTGTTGATAATAGGTTATTGGAAGAGTAGATTTAAAAAATCTTCTTCCCCACTGCCAAAGTCAGGTATTGTTTTTCCTATTTGAGTACATTTGTTCTTATTTTCTTTTTTCCTTTTAGATTTTGTCTTGTTGTAAGGCTTGATGTTACTGTGTGTATCATGACTAGTGTTACCTTCAGAGGAGTTGAGTGAAGTTGAATGGTTCGGTGGGTCAGTGGGGAGAATATGTGGGTTTGAAGGAGTGGCGTGAGTAAAGGTGTGTATATTGTGTGTTGCCAAGTGTGTGATTACTTGTGCAGGTATGTGTATATCCGAATAGATATATTTTAGGCTTTTTTATTTGGTTTGGGTTGGTAGGTGGTGTAGTGCTTGGCAGCGAGGAGGATGGTGAAGTGGAGATGGTGTGGAACAGAGAGGAGCTGGTAGTCGTGGGTAGCAAAACGTGTGATGCTTTGTTTAGGTTGATATATTGGAAGTTGGGCGGGTAGATATTGGGGATAATGATGGGATTAGCTTACTTCTTGGTTCCTTACTTTTTGGTTCCTTCTTTATTCCTGCATCCCTTGAAATCCGCATGCTCTAGAAAAATCCAAAAAAAAATAGTTTAAATTTTGTTTTATAAAGAATACGAGTTGAATAAATTTGGCAAATGCCAACTTCCTCTTGCACCATATCATGGTTATTCCTAAAGAATGCCTTACTTAAAGCCTGTAGAGGTAAATATAGTCATCATATTGACATATCATGTTCATAATAAAGAAATTATGTTTAAATTCAGTAAATCTACCCATAACAATTTGGCCATGTAGAAATTTGATATGATCAAAAGCTTCTTAGAGAACTGAGGCTATATCAATCTGAAGAATACAAATTAATGGATTAACTTTGAATTCTAGTTTAATCTGGCACACACATGAAACTTTAATTGGGTCCTAGGCTTTATTTTGCAATCCATTAAATCCACTATTATTAGTCTCCTGCAAATCTAGTGAACTCGTCATCCATTTTTCAATTCGGTTTTACCACTGTGGAACAAAATTTTGTAGCAAGGATTTATTATCTGGTAAATATTTGTTGTGTGGTACTAGAGAATGTAAAGGTCTAAACATGTTTATTTGGGGTAAAACCGAGTGCTGGATCGAGGAGAGGTTAATGGCTAGTTATTTGTAGAAGTTGGAATTTTAAGAGTTTATGGATTGGATAAGCATTTAGTCTTTCTGAAATCATACATGTTACATAAAACACATTGATATATATATTTTACTTCCAGCACACAACAAACCTGAATTGTACAACCAAGTGATTGTTAATGCTGGATTAATACATAACTTAAGTTGGGACGTCATCAATCTCCATTTTCATAATCTCTCGGTTTCACCCTAGCATGTTGACTCTTTGAAATTTTGCGACCAATAACAGTTCGCGTCCACTTAATTCTAGCAAAGCTCGCCCTTTATCTGCTACACCCAACATAACATCCACATATGCATCATAGATCCGGGAACTGGATTAAAATCTTGCACCTCAACTTTCGGATGGATTGCATTTTGAACCGACGACTCGAACAATGATCCGAACCGCTTTTGAGATTAATCTTACATCGAAAAATTTACAACATAAATCATGCATAAATACTAAGAGACCTCCTTTCACATTACCAATTGGTTTTGTGATAATATGTGGTTCTCTAACATGGTATCAGAGCCTCTAACGATCCTATTCTCCTTACCCTAGCCTCACCTATCTTCTTCTCCATTCTTCTTCTTCTTCTATCTTTAATTCTTTTCCATGGTAGACTCGTCCAAGTTTCATCCCGCACTCACCACACTAATGTTAAATCTCTTATTCCCATAACATTAGAAAATAAGCAAGCCATGTATCATTCTTGGGCTACTCTATTTACCAATCTTGCTAGGGTTTATGATTTTTAAGATCACTTGGTACCACCAACGGAGGAGAAAGGCTATGACTGCCTATGCCAAGGCTAAGTCCGCTGATCTGGCTCTTTGGAGGCGTTTGGATGCCTTTGTCTTGCAATGGACTTACATCACAATTTCTTTCGATCTTCTCCTCGCTATCCTCAAACGTAATGATACGGCGGAGGGGGCATGGAACCGTCTTGAAGCTCTTTTTCAGGACAACAAAGCCTCTAGGGCTACCTATCTCGAGGAGGACTTTACGAATGATGCTTTTAAGGCTTTCAACTCGATCGACAATTATTGTAATTATCTATAATCTATGGCAGACAGGTTGGCTGATGTTGATGCTCCGGTGACAAATGGTCATCTGGTTTTACGTCTCATCAGGTCCTTACTAAAAGCGTATAGTGGTACTGTGGACCATATACAAAATCAAGAGCCTTTGCCATCCTTTGAGAGTTGTCATTCAAGGTTGAAAATGGCTAAGCGTACTATCAAGGCTCGTCAAGCTCGTGAAACTGGTGGTTCTAGGAGTCGGTCCGGTGCTGCTGCCATGGTTGCCACTGATTCATCAGCAAGCAACAAGCGTAGCAACAATAATAAAGGAAGGAACAATTCAAAAAACAATGGAAAGAAAAAGGTCCACCAAAGTACTAATGGGTCCAGTCCTAGTCAGCCGCCATATCAGCAGCACCAGTGGAAGCCACGTCAGCAGGCCCCACCACCACCATAGTGGCAGCAGCCTGGTTTGAGAGGGTGGACTATTCCTCCTTGTCCATTTCCCGCATACTCTTGGCAGCCAAGGCCCAATCCGGTGGCCCAACGTCCCTCCTCTTCTGGGTCAGGCTTACTTGGGTCCAGACCTTAAGCTTTCAATGTCGTTGCTCCTCCTGCTCCTAGCTACATGCCCACCGACATTAAGGCCGCTATGCATGCTTTTTCGTTCTCTCAACCAGATGGAAACTACTACATGGATACTGGTGCTACATCTCACATGACGGCGGATGCAGTTATTCTCTCTTCTTATTTAAATTCAAGCAATAAGCATCATAACATTGTTCACGGTCGCACTACATTACCTCCATCTTATCCACCATTTACCCTAAAAGATGTGTTACATGCTCACAGGCTCATTAAAAATATGGTCTCTTTTCGTAATTTTACCACGGATAATATGGTTTCTATCTCTATTGATCCTTTTGGTTTCTTTGTTAACGACTTACAAACGGGGAACAGACTAATGAGATGTGATAGAACTAAGGGCTTATATCCTCTTTTCTCCAATTCTCAAGCCATTTCTTCCAACAATCATTCTTCTTTTACTGCTTTGCCTTTGAATATTTGGCACAATTGTTTAGGTCATCCTGGCGATGCTATTCTTAAGTCTCTTTGTAGTAAAAAATTTGTTGATTGTAATAAGGCTTGTAAAACCTTCTGTTCTTCTTGTCCTCTTGGGAAACATTCTAAGCTACCTTTTTGTGATTCAGTGTCACATACTTTTCTTCCATTTGATATTATTCATAGTGATCGTTGGACTTCTCCTATTGTTAGTACTTCCGGCCATTGTTATTATGTTCTTTTTCTTGATGACTGTAGCAAAATTTTGTGGACCTTTCCTATTGTAAAAAAAATCTCAGGTCAAACAACTTTTCTTAGCGTTTCATGCTTTAGTCAAGACACAATTTGAACGTAATATTATGACTTTTCAGTGTGACAATGGTACAGAATATATTAGTGGCACTTTTGAGGATTTTTTGGAGCAACATGGCATGCTTTTCCGTCTCTCATGTCCTCATACATCTCCTCAAAACGGGAAGGCCGAGAGACACATAAAATCCATAATTAATATCATCCGGACTATTTTTGCTCATGCATCTATGCCTCTCTTTTTGGCATCATGCTCTCTCCTTGGCTACATATCTTCTCAATATCCTTCCTTCCAAGGTTTGAATTACCAATCTTATGCTCAAACCCTCTATCAAAGTGATCCGGATTATTCGAGTTTGCGTATTTTTGGGTGCTTATGTTTCCCATTATTCCCCTCTTCTACTATTCATAAATTACAAGAAAGGTCAACTCCTTGTGCTTATTTAGGTCCGACTCCTAATCATCGTGGCTCCAAATGCTATGACATGTCTAGTGGTAAAATCATAATTTGTCGTCATGTTCGTTTTGTTGAAACAGAATTTCTATTCTCTAAACTCCACACAACAAAACCTTCAAATTATGATTTTTTGAGCGACAATATTAATCCTCAATTAATACATCATTTATATCAAAACACCACACCACAAAATAAGCAGCTTGACCTAACAACGTTGCCCAACGACTCATCCTCTCTTCCTCAATCTGGGCCACAGTCTCACACAGGCCCAGATTCCACACCTCCCAATACTGCTCACACTCGGTCCTCTATTTCCTCCTCTGGTCTATCCTCTCTTCCCCACAGCCCAACCCCGTCTATGAGCTCCCCCACTTTGACCATTCCTCACACCATCCCTAGGCCTCCCAACCCCATTTCAACCTACATGGCCACTCGTGCATCAAATGGCATTTTGAAACCCAACCCCAAATACTCTTCTAATTACCACACTACCAGCACTACAGATATTTCTCCTGTTCTGAAAAATCCTGTTAGTGCACTTACCATAATTGGAAAAGTGCAATGTTGGATGAATTTAATGTTTTAATTTACAATACGACTTGGGAATTAATGCCTAGGCCGCCTAATGTTAATGTTATTCAGTCAATGTGGATTTTTCGTCATAAACATAAAACTGACGGTTCTTTTGAGCATTATAAAGATCGTCTTGTAGGTAATGGAAATACACAGCAGCAGGGCATTGATTATGATGAAACATTTAGCCCCATGGTTAAACCAGTCACCATTAGAGCGGTTCTCATCATTGCTCTTTCGAAATCTTGGCTCATTCATCAAATGGATGTCAAGAATGATTTCTTGCATGGTCATCTCAATGAAGCAGTTTATATGCATCGACCCATGGGTTTTTGTAACAAAATTATCCAGATCATGTTTGCCTTTTAAAGAAATCTTTATACGGATTAAAACAGGCTCCTCGAGCTTGGTACCAAAGATTTGCTGATTTTGTTTCTACCATTGGGTTCTCTCATAATATGTCAAATCACTCTTTATTCATCTACAAGAATGATTCTGATATTGCTTATATTCTGTTATATGTGGATGACATTATACTTACAGCTTCTTCTGATCGTCTTCATAAGTATATTATGACTCTCTTAGCTTCTGAATTTTCTATGAAGGATCTAAGTCCTCTGAGTTTCTTTTTGGGTATTGCTGTCACTCGTCATACCCATGGTCTTTTTCTTATCTCAGACACAGTATGTTGCAAAAATTATTCAACGTGCCGGAATGTCTAACTGCAGTTCATGTCCTACTCCTGTTGACACTAAGTCGAAACTAAGTGCCACCGTAGACACTCCTTATGATTATCCGACTAAGTATCGTAGTCTTGTAGATGCTCTTCAGTATCTTACATTCATTCGGCCAGACATTTCCTATGCCGTGCAACAGATATGCCTTCATATGCATGCCCCGACTAATGAGCATATGAAAGCTCTTAAGCGTATCATACACTAACTCTAGGATACCCTTTCTTTTGGTCTCCACTTGTATAAATCCAATATCAATCGTATTATCTCATATACAGATGCAAATTGGGGTGGTTGCCCTGACACCCGTCGTTCTACCTCTGGTTATTGTATATTCCTTGGAGATAATTTGATTTCTTAGTCTTCAAAACAGCAACCTACTCTTTTCCATAGTAGTGATGAGGCGGAGTATAAAGGAGTTCCTAATGTTGTTTCTGATTCGTGCTGGATCAGAAATTTGCTTCTAGAGTTGCATTGTCCTGTTCAAAAGGCTACTCTAGTTTGTTGTGACAATGTGAGTGCTATATACTTATCCGGCAATCCTATTCAGCATCAATGCACTAAACACATTGAGATGAATATTCATTTCGTCCATGAGAAAGTAGCTCGTGGGGAAGTGCGTGTGCTTCAGTACCGTCCCGTTACCAAATTGCTGATATTTTTACAAAAGGGCTTCCGTCGTATTATTTAATGATTTTAGGGATAGTCTAAGCATACGAGAACCTCCCGCTTTGACTAAGGGGTTGTGATATAATATATTTATATATATTCTAAGCGTTAGAATATTTCTTGCATTTGTTCCCCGATATGACGATATCTTTATTTGGTTAGTATCTATTTAGTTACCTTTGTTTTAACAAATCGGTTAGCTAATTTGTAGCCTCTTTATTTGGTTAGTATTTATTTAGTTACCTTTGTTTTAGCAAATCAGTTGGCTAATTTGTAGCCTATCTTGACTCTTGTAACCATATATATTATTGGACGTTTGAATACAATGGGCAAGGAATGGATTTCTAAATTGATTTCTAAATTGATTTCTAACACGGTATCAGAGCAGGTTTAATTGTGTCACACGTCACTCTCAATGAATGTACACGTGCTTAGATGATGATACGCCACACGTGGGGGGGCGTGTTGAGATTAGTCCCACATCGGACAATTTACAATATAAATCATGCATAAATACTAAGAGACCTCCCTTCACATTACCAATTGGTTTTGTGATAATATGTGGTTCTCTAACACTAAGCTAGATCATCCAACCTTTTTTAGTAGCTTTTTTTAGCTTTTGGTATTTACGACTACGCCAGTATGATCTTATGCCCAAAAATGAATAGAAAATGGTTCATCCATTTTCTTTCATCTTAATTTTGCTATGTATGATTGTTCTATCTTTACAGTTGTTGGTCTTTATACGGAGGTATAAAATGATACCTATTGATATAATCCTAAAAAATAATGGACTATTTCAAACTCTATTAGTACCTTGTTATAAGAGTGGTATAGTGATAAAACAAATTGCTAAGCGTTAATATTTTTTTTTAATATACTCTAGGAGAACCCGATGGACTGATAAACTCCTGAGGGAAGTTAAGTTGTGCCTATCCGCTTCAACTGCTAGGTGTTAATTTGAACCATTGTATTAATGCAGACTTACATACATAGGTGCACATATTTATGTGTCAAATATAGATGCATACATTTATATATTTACATTTTCATCTTTCTTGTTCGTGTGATAACGCCATGTTACTTGGTCACACTCATAAAATTTATAACCATGGATATATATTTTTATTATATATATGGAAGGAGTATATACATATTATATATATGCATAAATTCATATTTGTTCTCTTTAATCGTTGATTTCTAATTGCCTTTTTTTTTCTTACAGGTATATTGGACTTTTGAAGGCGACGAGCTTAGACTTTCCACGATTTATATTTTCTCTTTTAGCAAGTTCTTTTTGTAAGATTTTATGTTGTTAACATTTGTGCTTAAAACATTGTTCATGAAATATTGTATATGACTAAATTTTATGATTTATGCAATTGATGTAGCTTTTATTATGTTTAATCTTTATAACTGCTTATAATATCAGATTATATCTACTAATGTTTTATAAATTGAGCCGTTTGTTTTTGAATACATTATTCATGGTTTATATAATTGTTTTAAAACTGCTGCGATAGGAGTAAAAAGTAGTAAAAACGTTCATATCCCGCAGCGTTTCAAGAAAGGCAACACTAATAAAATAACAAAACGCTCTAGGTAAACAAACTGAAGAAAAATAAAAACTCTGCAACCATCAAAACATAACAGCATACAAATGCTGCAATAAAAAACCATTGTCTAAAACGCTGCATAACATATTTTTGCTGCATTTCAAAACTGCTGCTACATTACTGGTTCTTCTGAAGTCATGCTGTTATCCTGCATTTTTCAAACTACTTCTAAAGAAAAATCAATTTACTGCATCCTTTTGTAAAAGCTTCGATAGCCATTTGTTTAGCAACATTTCAAAAAAGGCTACGGAATTTGCTGACTCTATTGCAACATGATGTTAGGCAGTGTTCTTCGAAATGTTGCTAATGATTATGGACACTTTTAAAATGTTACGAAAGTTCTATTTTGTTGTAGTCTGCCTAACTGATGATGATGTGATGGTTATCTTTCTGTACTCGCTCGAGATCCTGCACAATGATTTGTCATCAGTGCCTAAAGCGAGAGAGTGCCTAAACTTATTCACGGAGGTGACCATATTACCACCACATAGGAAGATCGAATTCTGTATAGATTTGATAAAGGATGCCAGACCGATTATCATGCCATTAAGGTGTATAATGCTAAAAGCGTAGAAGGAACTAGAGATGCAAGTGAATGCCCTATTGTGATGGGGTTTTACTTAGCGGAGTATATCTGATTGGGGAGCACTTATAGTATTTGTCCCTAAGGCGGATGACTATTTGAGATTGTGTGTAGATTATCATGAGCCGAATAAGATGACGAGGAAAAACAAGTATCCACTCCCACGTATTGGTGACTTATTTGATCAACTCTATATTGCTAGGGTGTTCTCTTTGTTGGACCTTACGATGAGGTTTCATCAACTAAGAGTAGCAAAGGAGAGTGTGCCGATCATAATGTTTCATACGCTATCTAGGTTCTATGAGTGGTTGGTTATCCATTTGAGCTAACCAATGCATCGGCATACTTTGTTGATCTTATGAACCATGTTTTCAAGGATCAACTAAATAAGTTTGTATAGAAGCATCGATTCAAAGCGAGGTTTTTGTAGTGTCACTCCTGGAGGAGGAAAATGCGATTTTTGGCTCAAGTTGTTTCTGAGTACGGTATTGTTATAAATCCTGCGAAGGTGGTAGTAGTACAGGACTGGGATCGACCGAAGACTGCTATAGAGGTGAGAAATTTCCTTGGATTAGCTTGGTATCATGGATGTTTTATCAAGGACTTCTTTATGGTAGCAGTGCCATTAACCAAGTTGATGTAGAATAATCAGAATTTTATTTGGGATGCAAGGTGCGAGCATGATTTCATGAGTCTGCAGGAAAGGTTAACGACAATGATGACCGCACCGATGTTGGTCATTCCGAGTGGGAATGAGGAGGTGGAAGTATACATAGACGCCTGTGATATTGGACTAGGTGCTGTATTGATGCAGAGGGGAAAGGTAGTCGCCTATGCTAGTTGACAGCTAAAACCACACGAGAGAAAGTATCTGATTTATGATTTGCAGTTAGCAGTGATAGTATGCACTTTGAAGGTATGAAGGCATTATTTGCTTAGGGAAAGGTTCGAGTTGTACAAGGACCATAAATCATTGAAGTATAACTTCTCCTAGAAGGATATTTACCTTCGTCGGCAGCGATGGTTAGAGTTTCTGGCCTCTTACGACTTTGGCATTTTCTATACGCCCTGTAAGGGAAATGCGATCGCTAATGCTTTGAGTAAGATACATGCCAGCTTGGAAGTGATATTTCTAGAGTGGAAGCGTTTGGAGTATATTGCTGGCTATGATTTTAAACCATGATTTGAGTTAGAGTCGAAAGTGCTGGCTAGCTTGACGATCAGACTTATCTTGATTGAGCAGATCGGTACTAGTCAAAGGCGAGGTGCTAGATTAGCAAAGATCATGGAGAAGATAGAGGAAGGGGTAGAGTCTGAGGAGATGAAGTAGTATGGGTTCTACCGTGATGGTTGACTCTAGAAGAACAAGAGATTATTTGTTCCTAACGTTGATGGGTTAAGGGAAGAGGTGCAACGAGAGTGCCGTCATTCGAGATTGACTATACATCCCGATGGCAATAAAACGTAGTATGGTATGAGGCAGACATTTGATTGGGAAGGGATAAAGAAGGATGTTGGGGCATTCATCTCGAAGTGTATGAACTGTAGTTGGTAAAGGCAGAGCAGAAAAAGCCGAATGGTTTGCTGCAACCGCTCAAGATTTTCGAATGAAAATGGGAACAAGTTTTGATGGACTTCGTCTATGGATTGTTGAGGACTAGAGGAGGGTATGATAGCATTTGGGTCATAGTCAAATAGATTGACGAAGAGTGCCTGATATTCACACCCATCATGTCTAGTAATACGACATCCAAATTGGTCGAGTTGTATATGAAGTTGGTTGTGCGATTCCATGGTATGTTGAAGAGCATTGTAAGCGACCAAGACCCTTTGTTCATTAGCGGGTTTTTGAAAAGCTTACAAGAGGCACTGGTGGCGAAGCTTCATTTTAGTACAACCTAGCATACACAAACTAATGGGCAGACCGAGAGGGTGAATCATACCCTAGAGGATCTCTTGCAAGCCCACATTCTCGATTTCGATGGCTTGTGGGACGTTCATTTACACTTAGTAGAGTTCGCATACAACAATAGCTATTAGTCTAGCAGCGGTATGGCATCGGTATAGCTATCAGTCTAGCATTGGTAGGAAGCGGGCGAAAAACTGATACTTGGGCCAGATATGATTAGAGAGACTTCGAAGAAGATCATGATCATTTGGTAATAAATAAAAGATGTTCACGATAGACAGAAGAGCTACATCGATAGGATAAGTGACTTAGAGTTCTCTATCGGTGGTATGGTGTTTGTAAAGATCTCTCCACTGAAGATTGTTGGTCAATTCGGTATTAAGGGAATGTTGGCACAGAGATTCATTGGTCTTTTCCGATACGTTAAAGGATAGGGAACCTAGCTTGCATATTCGACTTACCACAGAAGATGATGGATGTGCACAACGTGTTCCACGTCTTTCACTTGCAAAAGTTTGTGCATGGCTTAGACGTGATAGTTGAACCGAGTCAGCTTGATGATATCGAGATTGAACCAAAAGCATCGAGACCTTGTAGTCTTATTCATATCATCGGACATGATATGAAGCAACTTAGGAGGAAGGCGATAAAGCTAGTGAAGGCTCAATGGAGTGAAGGCGAATGCGATTGTACTTAGGAGACCGAGGATAGCATGATGACTGCTTATCCAAAGCTACTTAGTGAAACATCTATTTATCACGTTTACTTTCAATTTCGATATCATATAGGGTAGTTTAGTATGCTGCATTCTAAGATAAGCATGAATTTAATTTCTTGTTTTTCTATGCATGTTTGTTATGTTTGCTCATGGATGTTAGATATGTGGGATAGCTATGTTTGATTTTACCTTGTTTGTATTAGGGATTTCAAGTGTAAAATTGCTAGTGGGAGAGTATAATGACCATATTTTATGCATCGAAAAATCATAAAATATTATTTTTAAATTTATATGAGGTCGTATACTCTAACTTTGGGAAATGCCGATTAGTGATATTTCTTATCTTTAGAATTTTATTAGACGATTTTTCCGTTGAAAACTTGTAATGGCAATAACTTTTGATAGAAGCCAAGTTAGTGTCGAAGACCATTTTCATTGGAAACATATGATGGTTTCCCTTTCTGTAGAATAGTCATAATAGCGATTTGGATTTTCTGATTAGGAGATATGGTCGTTTGAAGTTTGGAAGTTTTTGGAGCAGGTTAGTGGGTAATTAGCGAGGATTAGGGATATGTCACTAACCTATTTCGAGGTTTTAAGCTATAATAGGCAGAACCATCATCCCTAAATTAATTTTTACTACCTACCAAATAGATATAAGCCTCCATTAACCCATTTTGGTGACGCTACGGTCAGGGGGGGACTAGACAGGATTTGCTATCCGGAGTGTACTTCAAGCTTAGTCTGGCATAACTCAAATCGGTACTCGAGCAAAGATTTATGTTCGATGATTTAGGCTGCTTTGGGCTGGGGGTGTGTCACTTCAAGCTTGGTAAGGTAATACCCAAATAGGAATGAAGTTGGGGAGATTTTCGTCGTGGCATGGCGAGATTTTGAGGATTTCCTAGATGGTATATTTTGGGGATTATCGTGGGTAATGTGGTGTGAAGTAGGGCAACTCCAAAAGGCTCAGGATGACCTTTGATTTCTTGTGGCGACTAGTGGAGCGATGGCATAGTGCTTCGACACGAGGACGGTGGCTTCAAAACTTTGGTATAATGGCTCTATGACTTTCGATGGGTGTCTATTGGCATTTCAAAGATGATGACTTAATAAAGGGAGTCATGGCGGCAATCTATACGGGTATGTTCAATGATGAAGGCTTGCGAATAGAATTTGCGACCATGTTCTACTATGGAAATAGTCGGGATGGACTAACAATTGAGTTTCATTGTGGAGATGTATGCAAAAGGATTGTTTATAACTCAAAGATTTCTAGCATGTTTGTAAAGAAAAGGTATGTGGGTAGCTCCCATCGGAATTTGTGATTGTATCTTGATCTTATGATAGTAGATTATCCTGGGCTTTTGCGATTATGAGCCTGGTTCCAAGCATTATGAAGTGACATGTATTCGAGCACCAATAAAGTTAGGATTTGATTGAGTCCATGGTTTGCGATTGATCATATGAGTTATCATATATCCAACACATACGGGTGATGGTGAGGATTGTTTGATAGATGCTATGTTTGTCATGCTTATTTATCCCTCTATAGTGCCGTACAATGTAGATATTTTAGACAGTATACCAAGATACTAGACATTATGCTTCGATTGCAGTACACTTATATGGAAATGATAATAGATAACATATATCGGCTGTCATGTGCTAACACTTTGGATGCAAAGACAGATCAAGTATGGTTCTTCATACCTTATGTCCCTATTTACTATATATGATTTGTATTTTTTTTTTTGATGATGTATCCCTAATACCAGACTACCGTTTGACTCAAAGTTTTATACTTGCTTCTTATTATCTGGGGTACTCTTAAACGAGTGAATTAGGAATAATAGGTCTGGGCAGCGCATAGAGCTGTACTAGGTATGAGCAAGAGACTACACTTTCATATATCTGTACTAGGAGCTTACTATCGCTTATATACTATTGTGAAATACTATGGAGTATACTAGTACTCGTGTTACCTTAGGCACAATTCTAGATTTTTTTTGGAGATTTGGAATATTTTTTTCTTTAGCTTTTGTATGATTTGTAAATATTTTGCACTCTAATGTTCTTATTTATGGTTTATTTGATTATATCACTATCTTGCCTATTTAGATCTATGTTATTATATTATATTTTTTCTACGTGCTGTGAGATGTTCTATAAGTTCTGTGTTTGTACTTTTATTTCTTTTCACCCTTGGCTACTGTCGTACATCGATTGGGTACCTCAACAGTGTATTATACAAGTTTGTTGGGTATCGGTGGTGTGGGACGGTCGTCATAGCAATCCCTTTAGATTTGCTTTCGTGCTATTGCCTCTCTTCCTCCAATTCACATCCTTTTTATTTTATTATATATAACATTTTTGTTTGTATATATTAGATTCAAAAATTATAGATCTGGGAAGTTTAGACACACACACACAATTCACTACCTTTCCCTTTAGCTTGTTTCCTTTTACCTTTCCCTAATCCTTGAATGTATATATTTAATTTTTAAAATAGAGTTTAAGAAATTTGCATGGAAAAAGATAATTTGGCAGAGTGTCCTTCTTAGCTTTAAATTTATATGAAAAGAATGAGGGGGCTAGCCTCTTATTTATAGTTGCTTGGATGCGCCAAGACCATCAGATCTAGAATCTTATAATAATTTTAAATCTGGGCCTTTCAGGCTGTTTAAAACCATAACCATCAGAGCAAAATTGGTCGATTGGTTGCTTATAGGCGCTAAGCGCTAGCAGTAGACTGGCCTAAATGGGCAGTTGACCAGTGGCGGTCCCAGCCGCTTATTAATGAAAACATTAATGTTATCTTAAACATTAACATATTATATTAACGTTTTCTTTAATGTTAAGCTTAGTAGTATTTATTACCTTAATATGTTTTGATTGATTTTTGATCCGCAATTTTCAAATGTCGATAACTTCTTTGTTTGAACTATGATCATGAAGCTTTATATATGGAAGTTGCTCAAGAGATTACCATGACCACAATGGTGCAAGTTTCATGGCCAAATTTCACGTCTGCTAAATTTCTACTTTTAGCTTTATTACTAATTACTTAATTTTTCTTAGTTAATTTCCTATAAATTTTGCGGGTTTTACACTCTCCCACCTTAAAGGAATTTCATCCCGAAAATCTTTTGGGACAGATAGTGTAATGTGCACTCCACAACCATGTTGTACAATCAAGTCATCTACACAACCAAAAGCGCAATATGATTGTGCATGCACCATATCTATAGGTGAGGTCAAGCCTAGCATGAATGCAAGATCGTGACATACAAGCATGTATGCAAACAACCTAAATATGCATTATGAATGCAAAAACAATAGGAAAAAGTGTGGAAACCATCCCGTGCTATCCAATCTAGCAACCATGATGCAAATAAAACCTATAAAATAATAAATCTAAAGAGAGGAAATTTACCAAAGAAAGGCTTTAGATGAAAAGCCTTCATATTCTCTTCTATTTCCCAAATGCTTTCTGTCGAATTATCTTCCCATGTACTCGAACCAGCTTAATTTCTTTGTTACGAAGCTTCCTAACTTTGTGCTCCACTACGTGCACGATGACATGGTGCTATCAGCTTCGTCTCTATATCTGCTAACGATCAGGCTATATTATGGTGGTTGTGCCCTGTAAACACTTTCTTAGATGCAATACATGGAAAATGTTATGAATTCCAACCAAATTAGTTAGAAGCTCCACCTGATACACAAGTTTCCCCACTCTCTCCAAAATCTAGGAATGTTCAACAAATCTTAGCATCAACTTCCTCGAGGTCCCAAACCTCATAACATTCCTAAGAGGAGAAACCTTTACAAATACCATGTCCATAATTGATACTTCCAATTCTTTCTTTGCATATCAGTAGAGGGCTTTAATCTGTCCTGAGCAGTCTTCATTCCCTGTCTAATTACCTCAATCTTCTTCATGGTCTCACGGATCAAATATGATCCAAGTAGAATTTTTTCAATATTTTCACAATAATAATATAGTGACTAGGAAGGCTCCCACATAAGGCTTTAAAGGGTGCCATACTTATCATCGTCTGGTAACCAATATTATAGGTGAACTTTATTAAAGGTAAATGTTGCTCCTAATATCCTTCGAAATTCATGATGCGAGCCCTCACTAAATCTTCCAAGATCATGTTCACCCTTTTCATCTATCCGTTGTATGAGGGTGGTAAGTGGTGCTAAGGTTGAGGGTTGTCCCTAAAGCTGACTGCAAACTCCTCCAAAACTAACTAGTCAATAAGGGGTCTCTATCGTGACAATACTGACCAGAATTCCATGTAACCAGACCATTTTCTTATTGTAAACATGTGCAAGAGATGTTGTGGTCTTATTACTTCCTAGATGAATAAAGTGGGCATTTTAGTGAGCTTATCCACTATAACCCAAATAGCTTCATTGCCACTTTGACTTTTAGACAACGTATCCATGAAATCCATTGATATGTCTTTCCACTTCTAGGCTGGAACCTCCAACGGTAATAACGAACATTTGGACTTCCTTTGTTCAACTTTGATTCATTGACATGACAAACACCTAGCTGTATATTCTGCCGCTTGCCTTTTCATTCCCGTCTAATAGAAAATCCATTTCATATCTCTATACATCTTATCTCCACCAAGGTAAATAGTCATCCTAGAATGGTGATACTTAGCTAGTACTTCCTCTAAAACATCCTACATCACTAAAACACATAGGCATCCATCTTTCCTCAGCTATCCTCTTTCATTACCTAAATACTTGCGGTGATGGGGGAAATACTCTCCCCAACTTATGTTGGCTAAGATCAACTATCGTCGCATTCTTCTTCTGCTCTTGACCATTCCGGTCCATCAATGCTACCCTTACTTCCATTCCTGCTGGATATTTTGGTATGAATTATGATGACGATTAGAAATTGATGTTTGAGAGGAAATCCAACTGCCTTCACTCATTTATAACACCAAGAGTATTATGTATCCAACTAAGGGCGTCGCAACGATATTCCTTTTTCGAGCGTATATTGAATTTCGAAATCATACGATGCTATAAACTCTATCCATCTTTGTTGCCTAAAGTTCAGATATTTTCACGAAAACATGTATTTAAAGGACTTATGATTAGTAAATAGTCAAACATTTCTCCCACGAGATAATTCCTTAAACATTTCAAGCCGAATAAGATAGCCGCTAATTCTTAATCATGAGTGGGATATCTCTTCTCATGGTCCTTCAACTGCCTACTTGCATAGGCTATCACCTTGCTTTCTTGCATGAGAACAGGTCCTGACCCTATATCGCATGCATAGGTGTGTAAATAGTGAACAGCTTTGATCCATCTGGGATCGTCAGTACGGGTGCATTGGTTTACAACTCCTTTAGCTTCTTGAAGGCTTCCGTGCATTTCTCATCCTATATGAACACTAAGTTTTTCTTGGTTAGGCGAGTCAATGGTGCTACCAACTTTGTGAATTCCTTAGTGAACTTCCTATAGTAACCAACCAAGCCAATTCTACCTTCCATAGTGTTCTTTGGAATCTTCTAGTCCTGAATAGCTGCTACCTTTATAGGGTCTACAATCAACCCTTCTTGGAGACAATGTAATCAAGAAACCTTACCTCCTTTCTTCAAAAATGACACCTTGAGAATTTGGCGTTTAGCCGGCGCCTTCTCAAGGTCTCTAGTACTTTCGTTAACTGATTTTCATGTTCACCTTTACTTTTTGAGTATACTAGAATACCATTCATGAATACTATGACGAACTTGCTCAACTGCCCCGCAAAGGCTCTATTCATTATCTAAAAAGTATGCAAGACCATTTCTCAACCCAAAAGGCATTACCTTCCATTCATAGAGTCTATCTAGAGCGTGAAAATAGGTCTTCTCCTTGCTATAGTCGACCACTCTAAATTGGTGGAATCCATGGCCAAGTCTAACCGAGAATTTTTTTTGGCTCCAATATGCTGGTCAAATAAGTTATCTATTATAGATAAATGATACCTATTCTTCTTGGTCAGCTTGTGAGTGCTTAGTACTCAACACATAGCTTTAAAGAGTCGTCTGCCTTAGTGGTGAAAACAACCGGTGCTCCCCATTCTGAAGTTCTACGGCGAATAAACTTCTTCTTTAATAGGTATGAAATTTAATTATCTAGTTCTTGCCTTTCATTGCCAGCCATATTCCTTAATGGTGGTGTGATTGGTCTAGCATCTTCCCCCAAATAAATAGTGATCTCTATTTCTCTTCAAGGTGGAAGACCGGAAACTTCTTCGAAAACATTCGAAAATTCCCAATTATGGGTATAGACGAGAGCTCATCCTGTAATAGGACGAGAGTATACAAATGCTCAACATAGCGGAGCCTTGGGACATGCGTTGAACATCTATGTCTCGCCCCCACAACTTCTCAACCATACAATCCTCTTATCACGATTTAAGACAACTCCATAGTAGGATAAAAAATCAATTCCCAAGGTCAGACAATACCCCTCAAAACCTAGAACATATGCATTATATATAAAGTCTACATTACATATATCCACCATTAGGTCTTTGCAAATCATAGAAAGGTGCGTCTACACCCCAATAGGATCGACACAACTATAGGATCAGTAACAAGTTAGGTTTCTAATTATAAGGCATTAACTATATTTCTAGTTATGAATGAATGTAATATTCCTGAATCAAATATAGTATGAATAATATTCCCGAAAATAATAGTTATACCTTGTATTGTAGCTTTTCCCTTATCATTGGAAGGAGATTTGCTGGAGACAGGTACAACTTCAATGGCATAAGCTTGCATGACCTATCCCTCCTTGGCTAGTTTCGAATACCGGTTCTTGTAACTCCATTCTTTGTGACTATTATAGCATTTCCCTTTGAGCTCCACCCTTAACAGACTCACACTGCTTCCTTAGCAACGTGCCACTTCTTGTGGCATTTGGCATGTCAGACTTCACTTCTTGAATTTTCCGGCCTTCTTATCTTTCCAAAACTTCCCTTTCATTGATTCAGCTTGGTTATTAGACAGACCTACTTTCTCCCTTTCTTCCTTACCAACTGTCTGGAGCATGGCCATTTTTACTAGCGTCTCATAAGTGTCTCCTACAAGATCTTAAGTTAAGAGTAGTTCCCTTAGAGGAGAATTTAGGCCCTTTACAAATTTAATCGCCTTCTTTTCTTGGGTGTCTATCAGACTCATCCCAAACTTGGCCAACTCTGTGAACTATTAATATACTCCTTTACGTTGGAGTCCCCTTGTTTAATATGATGAAAATTTCCAATTGTAGATTCATTTATGCATTGGACATGAATCACTATTTGAAGCGAGTCTTAAATTCAACCCAAGTTATGCCTTCCTCAGCGTTCTCTACAATCACTATAGTCCAACAGTTTAGTGTCTTCCTTTTCAAGTTCCATGCAGCTATCTTCCTCCTGACTCGATCTTCCAACTCTGGCTCCATGAATATGCAGTCATAATCATTGATCCAAGCTTTAGTTTCTACAAAGTCCTTCGTGCCTAAGAATATCATGCACCCATATTATGAAATCCTTACATAAATTATGGAACTCTGGTGGATAGAATGCTGGTTCAGCGTGCAAAGCAACTTGCATCATTGGTGCAGCATACCGAGGAATGTGGACTTGCCTCATGACTCTTTAGTATTGTCGAAACCATGTTAGCATACCCGATATGGTTGGTATCTTCTGGGTGATATGTTTCTCAACCCAAGAACCATTGTTTTCAGCCATGATTTCCTACGATAATATTACTTGCTAAAATTTTCCTAATGTGTTTGCGTATGTCCATATATGTATACGAACATATATATGAGGGTTTTGAAAAATATTTTTAAAAATAACAAATACGTACTCTCCTGCATCATATTACTATTGATCGAGTAACCTAGGCTCTAATACCAAATGTAACAACAATCTCCGAGACGGGTCTAATTTTCGATCCAAAAGAGGCCATTGAACCTTAGGTCCATTTCGGAGCTGGTTGTTGGTTGGTATAATTAATAAAACAATATCCAGAGCTATCTATCTGCATATTCAGAGTCTCACAGTGAAATAAATATAATATAATAATAAAGTACCCATCTTATAAAACCAAATCGCAGAAGTACATTGTCTCCATAGTACATAAAACATGTTTGACACATAGTCTGGTACATCATAACAACATAAATAGATCATTATAATAGATAAGTGTCCGCCAAGTCTCCACCATCTTCTCCATACTCATCGTTGTATCTAACATGTAGGTTGTGATGAGGAGGGAGTCAGAATAACAATGTTTGGTGAATGAAGCCTCAAGTTTTACAACAATAGTATATAGGCAGTAAGCATTCATATAAGTGCTATGTCTTACGTATTTATTATACTTCTCTAAGTATATCTCTAACTGTAGGTTAATGGCCCTACAACCTTAACTCCATGACTATAAAAGTGGGTGCAACACAACTATAGAGTATATTGGGTTCAACAACCCACTTTTTATCCAATCATATCCTAACGATGCAAGAGAAAGTACCTAAGCCACTTAAGACCTTCTAAACAAAGAATAGGCAAACTCTCTGGTAATCTAATATCTAGAACCTAGACAAACTCTCCAACCATTTAATACCCAAAGCCAATGTGAACCTCTCCCGCTACTCCCTAGTTGATATCTTAGAAAATCTATTACATGCCACTTAATATTTCTTAGATAGGGAAGAGGCAAACACCCAGACTATTTAATACCTCTAACCCAAAGCGGACCAGCACCCAAATAGATTCTCACCAATGCACCTAAAAGGTAATTTCGACCATTCAATATTTTTTTTTAATTAGGAAAGAGGAAGATCCCAACATCTATTTAATATCTCAATTTCGAAGCAATCCTATACTAGAATTACCCTACCCCAAAAAGGAAATCCCAACCATTTAATACTTCATAATTGGGAAAGAGGTAGACTATAATAACCCACACCCCAGTGGGACTAGGTTTTTGCTAAATTGAAAACCCAAGTTCACCAATGTACGGATCGTTGGTTTCGTATCCTGCATATAAAACAAACGCATATCAAAGCACTATCAATATAAACTCACAGAGGAATAGTAAAGTATAATAAAACTTATAGTTACTGACCAAGATTGACACTTCCAATATCTAGTGTCTTTGTCAGTGTCGAGCATGTATTAGGAGACCTATCCTTCCACTGTCCCTGCCATGCACCAGTACATGTCCTTCTAAAGATAACATATGGGTTGTAATGAGAAGGAGGTCAAAAAAATGTTCCGGTGATTACTAAATTAAACACCTTATACATAACACTTGTTTAAGCCAATTGCTTCTATCACAAGTTATGTCTTTTTATATTTTTAATTAGTTCCTCAACTTAACATATGCATATTACATGCACCATCTACCTATGGTAAACTATAACTATGTACATACATATACCATGGTCCCCATTGGACCAGGTCACTATCCCTGCTAGTATCTATAACTCAACACCCCGTCAGAATCCATCACCCTCGCTGTATCACGTTCTCATCACCATGCATGCCGATGAACTCTCGTAGTGCCTAATAATAACTTTTCAATAATATAGCCGTAATTTATCTCGCTTTTGGGGATTTTCGACTTTTCTGCTTCCAAATTTGTAGACTCAGCTCTACGAACTATAGATAATAGTTGACTCAACGCCACAGGCCATGGACTCAGCTCCACGAAATACTCCATGCACTTTTGAAAGACCTATCTAAATGGTTTAACTAGCCTTGCCTTCTAACAAACAAAGTAGCAAACAACTATGGCGGTGCATGACCTAACATGGACTATACACCAGTAGGGGGTGCAGCCTATTAAGTTTAACCTCTGTCTTTCCCATTGACCGCTCCGGACTGATGATGTTCTCGACCTATGTACAACCCTTTCTTTTTAATTTGGTACCAACATACTGACGTGGCGCTGTTCTTCGCTCACCATCCTACTTAAATTTCCTATTGCGATCAAGGCAATATCCACCTTTTATTTTATTGAAGCAAACTCTACTTTGGTATTCCTTTGTTTATGTGTAAGCGTATATACTTCGTGGGTCCTATGGTTGGATATATCTCACAATAATATAATGTATACACAACTGCCAGTAGCCCCTTGCGGTGAGCATACTTCTATTATGTAACACCACTGACCATGAATTTCAACTCATTTTAATAACTATACCATTGTACTCATTTTTGATCATTTATTAACTTTAATTGTTCACACCCATTATAAATGCATACTTGAGGCTAAGTATATATATCTTATATACATATATATTATCCTTACTTAATTATTTTGCCTCTACTGTTTACTGTTAATCATAATTTTTTACTTCTTTGTGCGTTTATATCTTAGTTGATTCAAGACTATGTATCGCTTTCTTTTTAAAAGATTTAAGTATCTTTTCCTACTCCTTTACCTATTTCCAATTTTCTATTTCTATTCCCTTTTTAACCCTTAATTTGTTCTTACCTGCTCTTCACTTTCTTTTTTTTTCATTTCCATTTTTATTTGCGTTGCGCATCTTTTCTCTTAGAATGTTCTTTTCACATTTATAATCTTCATTTGACACTTAGGGATTTCTGCATGGAATTACATCTCTCTCAAATGGAAAGGTTAATATTGTTATTTCTATATCTTATGAAAAAGAAAGATTTGTATTTTGTTTGAAATTACAAGGTATTATCTTTTCATAGTTATTGAAATAGACGGTACAAAATACAGTAAATATCCCTATTTATACATCTCTTTCTTTTTGGGTGTTTTCCTTGTCATTTAAAACGACGCATTTTATTTATTTTAAATTTGATAATCTGTAGAAATTCACGTTACAACATACTATATTCCAACGAATTAAATACAACCTAAACCCCTAAAATTTTATTGCGATTACTTTATTTTATATTCTTATTTTTTAATAACCATTCAAATAACAAATCTGGAATTATTACATCATTTACAAGTTCATGGTCTACTATTATTCAATAATAAATTTAAGGACTACTAATACCCAATTATTTTTTAGAATTACATTCATACAATACATATATATGTGTGTGTGTGTGTGTATCAAGTTAACAATTATAGAATACGTAGGCAGAGTTTATAACTACACTACATGCGTATAAATTTACCATGCAACTCCAATTTACATTTTAGGCAATAGGAATAGATCTACAACAATATAAATCTAATATTATACACAAGTATATAATTTTTCTCACTCAACTTTTTAGTTTTTCAAATCTCCAGATCTAATCCTTGTTATTTCAGCTTAACTCCCTTTATTCCCTATTCAGATTTATATGCAGCAAGAATATATATATTTATTAGAAATCAAGATTAGAAAAGAGATTTGGATTTTGGTTTGTATTTTGGATCCTGATTTACAGTTTACCTTGGCTTTAGGGATTTGATTTGAGCATATTCTCTTCCTCAATCATCTTTTATGATTCTCCAATTGTATATACGTATAAGCTAGACTATTTATAAGAATTTTAGAGAAGAGAAAATGGCAAAGCTCCAGTGCCGCTGCAAAAATATGAATTTAGAAGTGAGGGTCCGGGTCCATATTTATAGTGGTTCAAATCAATGTCAGTCGTCCGTTAAAACTAAATTAAATCTGAGCCGTTCAGACCATAATTTACTAATTTTATAATTTTTAATTTGATTTTAAATGACAAATTTGACTAATCTGACTCCCTTTGATTATCGAAAAGATGAATAGTGATTGAAAAAAAGATGAGTGTTGATATTTATCATATATTATAACTCGAGAAAGTATAATTAGAAAATGATTTTACATTACAATAGTCGACCATTAACCTTACAAGGTCAACCACTACTGGTCGACCATGGTGCATTTTGGGTTGACCGCTTAGCTCCTAAATTGTAAATTTCCTACGTTATTTGATTTTTTTAATCTTCTTAATCGTTTAATCGAGTTGCGTTCATTTGTTTTCCACTTTACTTTATGAGATTTGATTTCTACGTTAACGTTTCTTAATGTCTAATTAAGTTTTCATTGACATTATTAATTAAAGTTTAATTTTTTTATTACCATAATTACATATGTAGTTACTTTTAGTTGGAAAATTTCAAACATTAGTAACTTTTTCGTTTGAACTCCGATCAAAAAACTTTATATATGAAAATTGATCAAAAACATCGCTATGAACCCAATGGTTCATGTTTCATATCCAAATTCTGATGTTTGTAAAAGTTCTATTTTTTGATGTTATTATTTATTAATTAATTTTCTTTAAATCAATGATTATAAAATTCATGGAGTGTTACATTCTTCTCCGCTTAAAAGAATTTCGTTCGTGAAATTCCTTAAGGAAAAAATCGCATAACATAAGGTGCAACCATTCTAAACTATCCAACTAATTAGTATACAACTAATTTTGCAACCAATACTGTACCAGCACATGGTGTATCATAATATAGATGAGTATGTACAATAATTCTAATCGGTGCCTCCAATATGAATTCATTCTTTTAAATCAATTTCAAAAATATAGTGCAAGCATCCTAAATATACTGTAATTTTTATATGCTCTTTTGAAAACCAAATACTTGTTTTCACATCCAAATTTTTCCGCACTTCTATGAATAGAAGCATAGTTCAACCAACTTTTCATCCAATTCCTACAATCTAAAATCATAGCACACCATTGCAAACATTCCAGTTTTAGGAAAATCCCTTTTTCTAAACCTACATTCTTATGTCGAAAAAGGGTCTAGATGGAAAATTTCATACTTCCGTCCTTTTCTTATGTACCCTTTTCCACTGTATATTGAAACCTTCTCTTTTGCCCATAATCTCTTTCAACTTTTCCAAGTACAGTTTGTATTAGTAAATTTTATTTTGAATCTTTTAATTTTTTTTAAATAGAATTATTTTAAAACTAGTTCAATTCACCTACTGACAAGGTATGAAGGATATGACTCCATAGCTAAAATAGTTTTTTCCCTTGTCTCTAACCGTATTTTATTTTACGGTCACTTCTACCGTACAGTAAAATATATACTACTTGACCTGTCAATTATTACCTCATGTCAAGTATGTGGCGTTTTAGAAATTTGGAATTTTTTTCTTTTTCTAGTCAAAAATATTTTTATATTACTCTTTGAAGTATCTGTACAAATTTTTATACTTTGAAATTATTACAAAATTTGTCAAAAAAATTTCATTTTATTTTCCAAAACCAAGAATTTTGAACAAAAATGTTCAAAAGTATACATAATTTTTTTCAAAACAAATTATGCCACACCACATGAAATCAGAGTTTAGTCAATAGTCTAATGCCTATAGTGGGCACTATCTAACTACGCGGTAAATTTCTACTTTTCAAAAACTTGTCCTTTATTTATAATAACAACCAAACACACAAGTTCATTTATAAATTTTAGCTTTTAAGGTATAGGGACATTGAACCGTGGCTTCACAAAAAGCTTCCCCTGTCCTTTTCTTGCTAAAATTTATTTTCCCAATACTTTAAGGCTTTTGGGACTTAACTTAACTTTTCTTTTAGTAGTTAATTTAATACATTCCCTAATTTATTTTATGAACTTCCAACCTTTTATTTATTTATTTTGCATTAGTTAAGTGTCAACATGAGATTTCTTACTTACATAGTTTCCAACTAATATCGCAGTTCAACCAAAAAACCAATTTTCAAAATGAACATTTCTCATGGTATCCTACGTGTTTTACTGAGACAACTAATGCTTACAACCCAAATTTAAAAGGAACAATTGCTGGAAGCTGCTCTTCAACATCAACTGACATTTATGATGTTGGGGCCCTATCTTCTTCTTACTAGTAATTACACGGACGATCCTTATGTGCTGTAACGACCTAATATTTCGAGCGCATTATAATTAAATATTGGAATTATTTAAATATTTAAATTTTGGATTTAATGCGAATAAAAATGATTTCAAAAGCTTAACTTAATTCTTTTTAAAAAAGAAATGGTGATGGTAAAGCTTTAATTTATAATTACAATAATTAAACTTGTTTTAATAATAATTCTTTTCGATTAATGCATGAAATTATCATTCCGGCGCACTGTCTCCGATTTTGATGAAACTAGTGCCATTGGATCTAGAATATTTACTTGTTGTGCGGCAATGAGTTTCATTGTGGTCGAATGTCCCATGTGATCTTGCGAGCTTGAATTTTTAGACGATTTGATTACGAGAATTAGATATACTATTTATTTTATTATACATAAGCCATTTAAACCCTTACTATTCACTCCCGTCACTTTTCCCTTTTTTTTAATTTTTCTGTTAATAAAAAAATTGCCATCATTCTTCAATCAATTATTCTGAGAGCTAAGACCACGAAAATAGACGATATTAAATCTATTGGCTTCGTAAGGGTGAGATCTTCTAATCTATGTGAAATTTTGTGGGTGCAACATGATTTGCGGATGGTCGATGGTTTGCAATCGAGCTCGGGCTTAGGTTTGAGAGCAATAAAGCGACGATGGGCGAAGGTGAGGCCAGCTTTGAACTCGGGTGGCAAAAGAAGCTAGGGGTGGTAGTATAGGGCGGTGCGACGCCTAGTTGGTGATCACGATATTTTATTTGATGCAAACTGGAGTCATATCACGATTGTCAATGATGGACCGAGCTTCAACTTCTGTGATCGTTGAAGAGAGTTCGAGAAGAGTTAAACAATGGTGAAGTCCATTCGTCGAACGATGGACCGGAGCTTCGTGTCACTATGTTCATGTGCACAGCTTTGATGAGTTTATTCTTACGTGTCTCTACATTGGCCAAGAGTGCTTTGGGGAGACGAGGAAGTGGACTAGTGGTAAGAGTTGCAGTTATTTAAATTATTTAATGTTTTAAATCCAAATCCTTATATAATCGATAACTTTTGCATACGAGATCCAGTGGAGACATTGTCTTCGCCGTTACACTTGTGTCGAAATGCTCTACATCTTGGATTGGTTTGGGCTTGGTCGAGTTTACTCACCAGTTGATTATGTATTATTGTGATATAGTTGTTATTGTGTTAAAATGTAAATAGTATAACGAACAATGCAAGTTATTACTCTTGGAGTCCCCGTTGCTTTTAAAAGCAAATGACAACAATTTATGTAGTATAATCTCCATTTTAATTCTCTATAACATGTATCATGGCCCGAACTTGTTGTTTGATAGAGTAGGAAAGTGTGTGTGAATGGTTAAAGCGAAATTATCGCTATACACACACTTTGAAATTCCCGGTATTTAACACTTGTTAAATTGGTTTAATGTGAATATATATTTGATAGTTTTATAAACATGTTTGGTTGACTTTTGTAAAGGCCCGCAAAACCGTACCCCTTTTGAGCTGGCATAATCCCACAACAATTCAGCCCAAAGTGGAACAAAAGTGCGAGTCTTTGGGTTTGAAGAAGAAAGAGATAGAAGAAGAAACGGAAAACAATAACAGAATCTCACATTTCGCAACAGAACAACATATAATATATAAATGAGTAATCTTTAGAACAAAGAACTATATCAGTTGCTACATCACATCACATTACATTATCAGAGTTTACAACAACAAACAGTGGAAAAGAATATAACAACTTTGACCTAAAAGAATTGGTCTTGGAAGTTATTGAAATTTGTGAAACAAATCAGTGTTGAAAATCTTGATTTTCAGTAATGTAAAAAGAGCTTTTACTTTAGATATTTTTCCAAATCCTTTTAAAGGAGTTCTTGTGAAAGGTGATTAAAGTATTTTGAAAAGGAAGTCTGAAATTTATATATATCTTTATAATTATTTTGGAATTTTTAAAGTGAAGAGCTCGAAAATTTTAGAAACTTTTATTTTATTTTTAGATAAACTATAAAATATATTTTTAAGTAATATTTAGAATAAATTATTTAAACTATATTATAAGTACTTTAAAGTTTTAAAGTACATTTATAGTATATATAGTTTTTAGAATATTAGTAATTATTTTTTAAAAATAATTTAAAGTTTATGTAAAATAAAAATCATTTAAAAAAAGGTTTTCAATAAATATATATAAGTTTGGGAAAAACTAGTTAACACTTTTATAAAATAAGGAAATTTTGTATTTTAACACTTTTCGTTAAAATAAGTGGTTTTGTGAAATTAAGTGGAAGTGCATTAATTTGTTAAATTAACGTAGACATAAATAATTATGATAGGGATTGTAATTGTGACTTTAATAAGGAATACTTCAAAGTAATAATAAGAGAAATGGTTTTGGGTTTGTTATAAACAATGTTTTGTAACATTTATTTTTAAATTCGTGAATAATATATAAAATGGTAAAATATTGTTAAATGATTATGGGAAACACTTAGGTCTTTAATAATAGAATTTTAAAGATAATAACAAGTATGGAACCTTTTGGGAAAGATAGAAATGATAAGTTCTAAAATATAAAAAAGAGAAGAGGTTTATAATAACAATAAGTGAGAAGCATTTGTTTTAACCTCTTTGATTTTATTTTGAAGCAAGTAAATCTTTTTATTGATTTGTGGATATAATTATACGTAGAGATAAATTTATGAATAATTTTTGAAGTATTGAAAAGAGGGAATCGAAGAATACTTGTACATAACTTGTAGTGACATTTTAAATATATGTACAACAAGAAAAGGAAGTTTTAATTAATAAAAGAAAATTAATTAAAAAGGGGATTAGAAGCCGTTAACATAACTTAATCGTGTGTGACGACCCACCTTTTTGAACGGTTTAAATCGACAATAAACCACACATGCCAAACACAAACCATTCAGAAAGGAGGATTGCCAATGGGATTTAATAAGACAATAAGACAAAAGAAGGAAAAACAAAACACAGAATCTTGCAGCGGAATGATAAAATACAATAATCAAATAAATAGTACATGAAGCTGTTTTACAATGTACATTTGATTACACAATTATTACAACATAATCAGAGAACAAACAACCATATACCAATAATGATGCAGTGGAATAATTCTAATAATATAATATACCAAACTTCATCTTCGTCCTTCAGAAATAATGTCTTTGAACACTTAAAGGCTCAGGCTGACTCAAGCATAATGAAAAGACAAAATACTCGAGTCAGAATTAAAAGTTTTTATGTAAGTTAAATCAACAACAATAAATATGAGTGTAATAGCTTCAGAGATGTTTACGGGATTTCACATCTCCTATCCAGTGTACACCGTGCATGCAATAACTTAAGAGATATTACGGAATTTCCATCTCCTAAGGATCCGTTAAACTATATATATATATAGTAGAATATGCTATATATATAATGTCTATCAATAAAGTAAAGTATTAAAGTAGCGTTAAGGCTTTACATTGATCCCCCTTAACATATTTTTATGCATTGTCCTACAGTTTACCTTAGTAGCATCACCAGTAGTGTTGTGATATGACAACACTAAAACAAAGTTATAGTGGTCGATGAATAAGGATAAAAGTATGACAAGGCACGTGAGGCGATGCCCAAGGTAGGACACTACCGTTTTGTGTTTCCTGACTGATGGTAACCTCTAACGGCCCACCACATCCAACACCCCCAAAATCAAATCAAATCAAGGTGCACCGATCAAGTCAACATTAATAGTATTAATAGTAATACGAAGAGGTGTGTCCGCTTGGGTAGCTAGCCTCAATGATCATATACGACTCCTGTTTTAGTCATTTCAAATTGGTACAAGTGCCAGGGTCATCCACCATCGTTCTCTTTCCTTAAATCCAGCAAACGCCTCCAAGTCAACATCTACATTCTCGATATCGTCCACCGCGTACACAGTTGTTAAAGTGGCTCCAATATTGACAAAGAGTATGCCGATAGGAGGCCCTGGTCTCTTTAACAACCAAACGTCATTTTTCATACTGGTTGGTTCTTTTATATTTCAAAACCGATTCATATTTGATATCAAAATATCATATTCACTTCAAAATATCAAAATCATCGAATTTACTCAAAATATGTCATTTTCACCTGAAATTATCATTTCAAATTCCTACTTAGGTTATAATCTCAGTTAACCACATTCACATTTAAATCAACTATTTAAATATAAACATTCCAACTTTGCACAGTTTGAAATTCTAGAAAATAGTTTGAATAGTTATAAATAGCTTAAATAGTTTAAGGATTTAAAATAGTTTAATATAGAATGGTTTGAGAATTGAAAATGGTTGATATAGTAAAATAGTTTGGAAAATCTTAATAATTTCCATATTAAAAAGATAGATTTTTAATACTTTATATTAAAATAATTTATTTTGAAAATAGTATCAAATCAAACTGTTCCTATCATTTCAATAAATCTGGACCCATATCTGATTTCAAATCAGCAAAACTCAATTTCCAATCTTTCAATTCAACCAACTCAATTTCAGTTTAGTTTCAAATCAACTTGATTTCAATTTCAGTTTGAAATAACTTCAATTTTCGAAACATTCATTTTTTAATTCAAATTCGATTCAACAATTCAATACAATGATTTAAATTTCAATTCAATTCTTATTTTGAACCATTTCAATTCATATCAATTTCAATTCCAATTCCAATTTACTGATTTAAATCACTTATATGAAACTAAACTTCATTTTTCAGTTTTAAGGTCCAATCCTTCAAATAATTCAATTTCCAAATTTAAAGTCATATATCACTTACAACTTCATATTTTCAATTCAATTCTTAAAACGATTTCGTTTTAACAAATTTTAGTTTCCACATTTCAAAGCTTGGATTAGAAAAATAATTCAATTCATAAAAATCCTAATTTATTTCCACTAAAATAATATCGTTTAATAAAAATCCAAATTCAAGATTTTAAACCATTTAATTTAACCAATTCGGTATCCGTATATAATTTTCTACCCTATGGCCAAGTGATCAATTATTTCAATTTTAATTACAGGGATGGATATATATCGTTTCAATCCAAATCAAGGTGTCATATGTTTATATCATTTCAACCTATTTCTTAATTTATTCGAAATGATTCAAACGACAATTTACAGGATGTGAAATAATAAATAGGATAATATAGGGATATATAAAATAAATAGATATCTAATCATCCAAAATGTCAACAAATAGTCATCCATCACAGTTAACATCCAAATTAGCCAATAATTCACAACAATTAACTAGTTATCAATATTAGGAATAAACTAGCAATTTAATTTAATTTTAATGTAAATGTCAATTTAAAGGACAATTTAAATCACCAAACGACAACTAATATAATTTCTTATCACTTTATATATTTAATTCAACTAACACAAGAAGGTTCAGTATTGCGTGAGTGTGTTGAATCACCTACCTTTGATTTACAGTCGACTTAAAATCCAAATAAAGCTAAAAAAATTAACAGTCTTAGAATTCAACTAAACTAGTTCTAAAATGTTCGGAATTTCTCTATGATCGCAACGGAGAAAACCACATCCAAATCCGAGCTCGTATGAAAAAGATATCAATATTAGAATGTTTAAATTTTAATTTAAATATAAATGAAGGGTAAATATGTAAATTAACATTACCTTCCTCAATGAAAACCCTACACGTCACCAGATTGCACGCGAAACAACCCACTCTCATACAACCACCTCCAAGTTCATCCAATTTTTGTAACGTCCTGCCTTTTCGCACGGTTCAAGTCGACACCCGTGCCAATTATAACCATACGGAAGGGCGGATTGTTATGGGTTAAACAAAAAAAAGGGAAAGAAATAAAACAAAATAGAATCTCACAACGGAAGGATAAAATATAATAATCAAATATACAGTTCATGAAGCTGTTTACAAAATATTTAATTTTTCTTATACAATATATATCAGAGTTGCACATACCAACGAATAAAATTGATGCAGCGGAATACAGTATAGTGGAATATAATATAATAATAATAATGAAATCTTCTTCTTCGTCCTCCAGAAATAAAGTCTTCGATTCTGAATGCTCGGACTGACCCGAGAGAATTGAAAAGACAAAACACTCGAGTCATAACTAAAAGATCTTATGTGAGTTAAATCAACAGAAATAAATATGAGTGCAGTAACTTAAAAGATGCTCGGGATTCACATCACTTATGGATCCGTTAAACTATTTACTATGTAGTATATTTCGCTATTATAATAGTGTCTATTAGTAAAATAAACTTACTTTTTAATAGCGTTAAGGGGTTACCCATATAGCCCTTAACACAAGTAATGCCAATAGTCTATACAGTGCCTGCATATCTCCTGATCGGGAGACTACGAGAAGACACTCCATAGGTACGGCACAAATAGAAACTCGTACAAGGCGCGATAGGGTAGGTGACATGGCACAACTAGGCAATGCTAGGGTAGGTAAACCAATTACGCATTCGGGCTGGTGGTAACGCGTAGCGTGTAGCTACTGCCCACCTCGAGCCACAACCCCAAAAAGAAAATCAAAAGTGGCCACCGAATCAATCCAAAAGTCAAAGTATAAAATCGAAGGGATGTGTCCGATCAAAGGTGCTACCTCAATTGGCCCGAGAATCGCTCCTATTTTAGCCACCTTATGCCAACTCACGGGAGTTGGGTCTACGTATTTACCTCAAAGGAAACGCCGCCACCATTCTACTTCATTCTCGATTCTCCACCGCGTACACGGTTGTGAAACTGGTTTTCGGCCGTTAGCAGAGAGTATGAAAACTTCCGATCCCGGTCTCTTTAACAACCAATCGTTATTATAACACCGCGGTCCTTTCAAAATAATTTATACTTTTAAAACCAGAATAAAATATCCATTTCAAAACCATATAAATTCGATATCATTTCTATTTTAAAAACCCAAATTAAAAATGATATCATTTTATTTCAAATATATCCTCTTCCAAAATTATAACATTTTTAAATCTATATACCTTGAAACCCATAGCTTTGGATCATAACTCTTAATACTTAAATGGTTTAAATATTAAAAATACTATATAAAATAAATACAGTTTCTTTAATATCCCAGATAAATTCCAAATATCGATTTGAATCTCCGAATAAACCATTTTATTTTCCATATATTTCAAATCTTTAAATATTTCACCATTTCAAAACAATTCTTTGATAATTCCATATATATCAAATTCAATTATCAATATTTAGATTTGAAATGTTTACTTAATAAATCAAATATCATTTAAGTAAACCCTTTAAACCTCGGATAACTGGATGTTCTTTAAATTTTATTAACTTGATATATTCATTTAAATCAACTCGATATTTATTTAAATCACTTTAACCCAAAAATCAAGTTATAAAATCATACCCTATTAAAAATCTCAATTTTGATTTAAATTTCACATTCATTTTTTTCAAGTCAAATTCTTAACTCCTTCAATTCAAACAAATTTCATAATTATCTTCCAGCTAAATTTTTATTTAAGTCACCAAAACTCCATATATACAATATCTTAAATAGGTACATAACCATATAAAAATAAATAATCAAACTCCGTTATTCGACTTATTTTTATTTAACAATTTTATACATATCTTAAATTCAAAAAATTTAACTATATATATGTATAATAATATTTGTATAACATCAAAAATTAATATTCATTAAACCGCATATTCTTTTCCAAACCATAGAAAACATTTCAAAATATTATATATATATATACCGCGGTGCCTGTATATAATTTTCTATCCTATGGTCAAGTGATACAGATATTTATCATTTCAATCCGCAATTTAAAATAAAAATGCGGTTGTATATCATTTCAAACTGCAATCCCGAATGAAATGAAAATGCACAATAACTTGCAGTTTATACAATATAAAATACAGCATCCATTCATCCAATATCAATCATCAACCATTTATAACAATCATCATCCAATATAAACAATAACATCACTATAGAATGGATAATAAACAACAAGTATTAACTTGCAGTTTATATTCAATAATAAATTTAAATAACTATTTAACTGGCAGTTTATATGCAATGGATAATTAATTTAACAATTTAACCGACAGTTTACATGCAATGAATAATTAAATAACAATTTAATTAAATAAATACGATTTAACTGAGATGATGAATAACAAACAGTCATAAATAAATTTCTACTCATATCATAAATCAATTTAACAAACATAAGAAATTTTAGAAGTTGTGAGTGGGTTAAAACACTCACCTTTTGAATTTAAATTGAATTTGAATCCAATTTAAACCCAAAATTCAAACGGTCTCAGAATTTGTCCAAACCAGCGCCAAAGTGTCCGGAATCCCAATACGAACCTAGCGGAGAAAACCGCGCCTAATTTCGACCTCGCATGTGAAAGTTATGCAGATTTGAACGACATACGGTTTAAAAATAAAAATTTAGTAATTAATAAAATAGATTACACGTCACTTACCCCTACTCTCTCTCACGCGGCTAAAACCCCAATTTTTTTCACTTTGATTGAGTGCGTGCGCCAGCTATCACCAATTAACGCCGCCGTTACAAAGGACTTTGACCAGATCAAGCATCATGGTCGTGCTCGCCGTCCAAGGCAGAGCCTTCTGCTTGCTCGCGCTACGCTCCAGTGCACCCTGGTGGTAGCCGCCGCCGCCCCACTTCCTCGCATTTCTCACGAATATACTGACCTATACGACTACCGAACACTGCCATTTGGGTCTGCTCTTCCTCCTTACTAAGCCCATGCCATTCGATCGACCTGTCGACGAACATCCACCGTTGGATCGCGAAGACCTAAATTGGACGGTCGACGTTCAAAAGCGATTTCTGAGTAAACCATGCACCAATTTGAAAAACGAACAGTACCAGAAGATTACGCTCGATGAGAGCTTCAACATATATGTTTTTTCAAATTTTTCTGAGGAATTTGAGTTTCATGCTTTGGATTTGATTTGCAATTGGATCTGGAAATATAGAATTTTGTCTGCCATTGAGGAAGAGGAGGAACTGAGAAGAAGATGTGCGTACAGACAAACGAGAATGAGGGAAATTAGGGTTTATAACAACGTATTTATAGATAGATTTGAAACAGAATGGATCATATAAAATATATGTACGCGCTAACGACGAAATGGCACAAAAAGCCAGTTCTGACTCCGGAACGAAATTGGGTCAACCCATATATCAAAATAGGTGTTCTAAAATATTTTAAACGTGATGGAACAAGTTTCAAGTCCAAATTCCATCGTGAAGAAGTTATGCTAAAATCAATATTTTCAAATTGATTTCAATTGATTTCAATTTATCGATTTCAAGGCGTTTCGAGTCCGTACGATCAAACGACAAGTCCGATCGCTATGAAATTTGAAATCCTACAATAATTCACTGTTACGGATCCGATGAAACTTGTTTCGTCGAAATCCGAGTCAGTGGCCAAAATGGCTATTTTCATATTAATTAATTAAATAAAATTATAAGTTAATTAAATCAAATTTTCAATTTTACTTCGATAATTGACAAATTTCAACATTTTTAACTTCTTAATAGTTTACAATGATTTAAACAAATTTAATTGTCAATTTAGAGGTGAATAATTTATACATTTCAATATTAACCTCAATTTCATTAAATTATAAATTTAATTTCCACTAATTCTATTAAATTCACCTTTCATTCTATTATTCAATCTATCATTATCAATTGGATGAATTTTTCATTGGTTCGTAGTTATTACATTACTATTCACAAATTTCATCCTAATTTCCGTTATCGTAAAATATTTAATATTAAATTCCACTCATGAAATTAATCCACTTATTGAATTTTAAATTTCAAATAAATTAATAAATCTTGATTTTTACTTCTTAAATCAAGAAATGGTCGTATTATAAATAAAATTAACATTGGATACCAATTATTTCCTTAATTTATGCTATCATAGCTTTTAATTTAGATTTGTCTCAATTGATTACCAGTTTATACTAAATATACTAAATAAATGGTTAACCTATACTAATCGTTACCCTTAGCGTTAAACTTCCCTTATAAGCTATTATTAACAAACAATTTTTGCAATTGATTTAGATCTAATTCAATGCATTAAATAAATGGGTAAATGATTAAAGTTTTCACTATTGCCCAATTTACGCACTTTCATACTTTAATTATCAACCAACAAGTTATTATGCATTATTTCATCAATTAATATCAATTTTGAATTCATTTCCCAATTTACCGATTTCATTCAATTATACCCTTACAATTTGTTTCCCTCAATTGGTATTGCATTTCATTCAATTTATTAATAATTACCTTAGTTAACCTTAACGTAGCATTAGATTAAAATTTCATGACATTAATATACGCCTGTGTACAACTTAATCTGAATAAATATTATATTCCTAAATGTACTTCTATCAATTAAATGCATTAATTAAGGTTTTAAAACCAATAAATGGATTTTCCTTAATTTCATCCTTAAACCAACTTATTTCTCTACATACATTGTGTTTAATTCATCAATACACATACTTTAAACTATTTTATTTTCATTATGCTGAAATTAAGTCTTATACTCATTTAATATCCCAATTCATTTATTTATCTTGGTTTCAATCCTTTATTAAATCAATTGCCATCTTATGCGTATAATTAACATATCTATTGATTTTACATTCAAAATTTTCAGTTATTAGCTTAACTTAAAAAAATCAATGTTTAATTACATTTAATCGCTATTGATTAAATACATTAGTAACAAACAATAGTTGTCACCATTATACAATTTATAACATTTGTAAATTTATTCTCTACAACCAATTATTACAACAACTCTCACTAAAATACATTTATTCCAATTTCATCCATTACACATTAATTTATTACCTTTTACATCCCACTATAAATCAGTGCATCCATTAATACCACCCATATTATAATTCCTTATACAATACTGATCTTATTTAATTACCATTAACTATCTATTTTGTACAATAATTAAAATTTTGCATTTGTTACTTATATTTGATTTTATAACCAAGCATAGCATGTTTAATACAATGAATTGGAGTTTCATTAAGATTGTTGACAATTAACTTGTATTAACATTGTTTCATTTTAATTTAGTTATTATTCCATTATTAAATTTACAATTTTTTTTATTTCTTCCAATATTAACTCATAAAATATTATTAAATTAACAAATTTTAAACATCGAAAATTTATGGGTCCTTACTCCTTACATTCTCCCACACTCAAAACTTTTCGTCCCCGAAAAGGTAAAAAGGGAAAAGAAGAATTAAATAAACAATACACCTTATTCAAAATTATTACCTTTATAAACAAATAATTTGAAAAATTTATTACTTTAAATAAAATATACCCATTTTATAACCATTAAATCTTTTTATACTTAAATAAATAAAGTTTGGAAATCATTTTCAAAAAATTTCTAAGTCCAAAATTTACGAAAAACTTCGGTAGAGTCTCCTTTGTACGGAGAGGTTCGGGAGAAAATATAATATCAAATATAACAAAATATCACATATAATATCCAAAATATTATATGCCAACACGGGAAAACAATATAATAGCGCTATAAAACCGTAATCCGAGAAACGTTCCTATTTGTCAGGCAGTTTACGCTTATATTATGAAACCAAATGCAGTAGCAATTGCTTCCATTACCTGTATTTCTCTTATATAATCCAAAAGGTTAAAAATTATATAAAATGAAATATTTAAGGTTGTTTCTACCCCAAATCGACAATCAATACAACAATAATCAATTTGCAACATGGCATACAACCATTATACAAAATCAACACAAATCAATCAATCATTCATATCAAACAACCAAATAGCTGTTCAGGTTCAAACTTCAAATTGTACAGAATGAAAATAAACTAATTAGTGCACAGTCTTAAATGAAACTAAATAGATTATTTATTCATCCAACCAATTTTAAAGTATCCTTACCCAAACAACCATAAACCAAACAAACAACAAATCCAAATAATAATTAAGTTCATTCTTTATTAATTTCATTTCATACTATTTGTTGTTTGATTTCCTTTTTATTTAATTACATTCATTTATTCACTGCTTAATTTATTTAATTACAGTGTTCATCTTTCTGCTTATTTTCAAAATAAATGCCTTTAACACTTACTTAAGTTTATTATCATTTCTTTATAACCTTTCTATTATATTTAATTAGTAGTATTTCAATTAAACTTTAGTTTTATAACAACCGCAACACCAAATTCCAATTTATTTAAAGAATTTCATTAATTAGTGTAACGATCCCGAGTTTTAATTTATTTTAATTCGACAATTAATTTAATTTTTGAATAAAATTTTTGTAATAATTGGTAATTTATACAAAATGTTAGTAAAATTTTAATAATCGAGTATTTGAAAATTATAAAATAGTCGATAGTTAAACTTTACAAGGAAATAAAGTTTGTGTTGATGTTAAACAAATATTTAAGCAAATTTATAGTTATATAAATTATGAAATGAACATATAAAAAGTTCTAGAAGTAAATATTTAAGTTAAATTAGAAGTAAATGTTTAAAATAGAATAAACCATATAAATATTAAAAAGCATAAGTAGAAAATATAAAATGATAACAAATAAAATGCATTCACTTATGTATGTTATAATAAAATCATATGGTTATAAAAATGACCTAGAAATACATATAAACTTATATGAAACTTTTATAAAAAAAGGAAAGCAAATAGAATATAAACATGAAAGCATAAAGTACATCAGCCCCAAAACACTTACATATCAGCCGAGTTAAAATAATCAAGGTAAAGAAAAGATCAAAGGAACATGCCTCTATTTCCATCATCTCAGCAGCCCATGATTTTAGTACAAGGAAAAAGTAACATCATCCCTGTACATTTCTTTTTATGTATCACCTAAGCTTTTATATAGCACCCTGTACAAGATATGGGATCACTTGTACCAGTAAAAAAAGATACAAGCCTGCATACATCTTCTATATATCAACCACTTTCTTCATTTTTGGTTCATCCATCTTCAGGGCTGTAAAGAAAAAACATGAAGTAAACAATATCTTAAAACCCATAAACAAATTCAAACTTCAACCTGAAATGTGTGAGAGCTTCAACCTCAAAGCAAATCAACCTGAAAACACATCATTTCCAGGCATGAATCTTCACTGTCTCTGCTTCAGAATTTTAAAGGTGAGTAACAAACTTTTAAAACAGAATAAAGGTTTATAACTTGATGTTGTTATGTATACATGTTTCTTATGATCTATTTGTTAATGTATGAACGGATGTATGTGTGCAGAAATCTTGATATGCCTGATGTTGAAGTTTAGAACCCTATTTGTTGTTAACTCACAGGTATAAGCTTTGTTTATAAATCAAATTCTCTAGGACCATTATGTATTAAATCTTAAGTATGGAGAAAAAAAATGGATCTGTTATCCTTTAGATTTAAATTTAAAAATAGGTTTAGATTAAAACATATTTGGTTAGGCTCTGTTAAACATAAACAGGTAGTAAGTGTTGAAAATAATCAAAATTAAATTGTCAAAAATTCATAGATTCAGGGTTCGGAAGTAAAAGCCAAAATCAAAACAAGATTTTTGAAACTAAAATTTGGATTTTTAAATGAAACTTTAGTTGTACATTGCTGTGATAAGCAGAATTGGGTTTTTGGGTTATAGCTCATGATCTATGATCTTGGGAAGGTCGGGGGTGTTTCTATTGTAAGGTGATCGATCAATAATACTTGGAAAAATATTGTATCAATGATTTATACATTGAGGAATTTGGAATCGAGGATTTAAATTTCTAAACCTAGTTTAACTGAAGGTTGGGTTTTCGCTTCGTTCATCGTCTAGGGATGATCGAGTGCGATGCGACTCGGGGAGGTGGCAAAGGGATGTTAGTCGAAGACGACGCCGGAATTTTAGGCGTCTCCGGTGAAGTGAGCGGTGGCGGCGATGTGGTTTTGTCATTTGGGTTGAGTGCAGTAGGGTGGATCGAACTGTTAGATTTCGAATCGAAATTTGAGAAGGCAAATCGAGTTTGTTTTTCAAATGGAGGGTGATATCGTGACTTGTTGGAGGTGCGGAAGTTCGCCAGAACGTTGGCGATGGGTTGTGCACGTGTACGACGTGGGTGATGGTGTCAGAGCGTTCGACCGGGAAGAACTCGAGAGGGCGATCGAGTAAAATAGGTGTTGGCTCGAGTCTTGTATCGGGTCGAACGCGAGTATATAGCAGTTTTGAAATGTTGAGGGAAAAACAAGTTTTTGAATAAATAAAAAAAAGGATAAGTATAGGGAGAAGAAGAAGGAAGGTCTGGGAAAGAATGTGACGCGGGGGAAACAAGGTTGAGACACGGGTTTCACTCGGGTAAACCAAGTGTTTGCCTTGGGTCGGTTTTCTTTGCAAATCAACTTAATGAACTTTTAAGTTATTTTGCTAAGTAAAGATTAGTAATAATAAAACTAACTATGTTGTCAGGTTTTTAGTTAAGTTTTGATTTAAAACTTATGAAGAAAGTTGGATAATGTAAGGTACTTAATTAATTTAGGTAAATAAATTTAAAATATAATTAAGTTATACTTGTAATTTAATAAATAACTTAAGGTTAAATAAATTTGTAATTAGAAATTGATTATTATAATATCGTGTTTAATCAATTTTAATTTAATTTCTTAAAGTTATATAAATAAATAATAGTTAACTAATTAAGGGATAAATTAAGGATAATTAATATGGTTAATAAATTAAAGCAATTAATTTGAAGATAATTAATCAAAGATTAATTAATTAATGTAAATGGTTAGGGATGATCACTTATTGGAATTTTATTAAAGTAAATGGTAATTAATCAATTAAGGGTTAAATTATTAATTAAAAATAATTAATTAAATGGTGAATTAAATAATTAAAGGTTAATTATTTAATAATTAAAGGTTAATGAATAATAATTAAAGGTTAATTAATTTATCATTAATGATTAATTTATAAATGATTAAATAATAATTAATCAAAATGATTTGTAAAATTATTGATGTTAATTAACCAGGATTAGAAATTCATAAGAAATTAATCTGATTTGAATTAATCAGACAATTAACTGACCTTACTTATGAATGTTTGGATTCTATGGAATGTTGAATTGTTTGATATCCCCAATTTATGATGCTTTGTGATACATCCTGGTTTATGTTGTGATCTGTAATTTACTTATCTGTGATATATATCTGTGATCTGTGAATAAACGATAAGCGTTATAGTTAATACCGCTTACCAACTATATTTATGTATTCTAATCTGTGATGATTGTATGATGTTGCACTACTGTGTAAAACCCCTAGACTACACTTATACACACACAAATATGGATTTCACGAGGAAATCGATTAAGTCACAGATTTTTGGGAATAGTTTTGAATTTGAATTTTTAAATTCAAAATAGTTTGAAATGGATTGGGTTTAAAGTGAAAAGCTTTTGAAATGGAATTTCAAAGATGAAATTTATTTTGAGTAACTTGATTGAGTTTTGAAATTTAAATATTTTGATTTAAATTTGAATTCAATATTTGAAATTGAATTCTATATTCAGTATTTATGATATTAAATGTTATACCGGTTTATATGGGTTTTAAACCATTTTAAGGTGTTGTTTTTTTGGGAATTTGAATTAACCCAAAGATTTTAACTTGTATAAATGAGATTGAATTTCTTCGAAACAAAAACTACTTGTTTTCAAATAATAATAGCTTTCATTTTAAAGAAAGGATCTCCAAATTATGTTGAAAAGGTTTCAAGTTTGAAATATAATTGAAATGTTTTGAAAGCTATGAAATGAGTCTTTAATTCAAAGACCGAATGAGTTAATCCAATTGGAATGGAAATTGTTTTAAAGTTTATAAATTGATCTTTGTGAAATAAATCTTTTTTGTAATATAAAGATTTGAAATGGTAATTGGTTTAAGCCATTTGAAAAGGAAAGTTTTGGATTTTAAGTTGTGACTTAATTGAAATCCCAATATCCATATGTTTTTGAAATACTGCGCTCACTGTTCGGTTTAGCCGGGAGAGGACCTTTGTGTCATATATCGCATTCTGAATATGTGATATGTCGTTATGGATAGCATTGATGACCGGTGTAGAAGACCGGATATTTTTGAAAGCGAAAGGACAACTCGTCGAATGTCTTTGCATCGACTGGTCCCCGGTATAGAGACTCCATATGTGATGGGAAGTCCGGTCGTGATTAGTGAATATCCGGATTGCAAGGACTTCCTTGTAAGTGCCTTCGGTTTTGTTCGAGCCCAGAACAGACTTGTATGGATAGTATGTCTGACATTACAAATTGAGATATAAAGCTGATTTCTTTCAAATATATTTCTGTTGATGGTGGAGAATTTATTCTCTTAGCTTAACACCCTTCTCTGAGACGTACGAGCTCAGAGGTTATATAATTGATGGTTATCAGCGATATATTCCCAATTTGGTAATGTGACATGTTGAGTGTTGCTGTGAAATGATCATTGTGTTGATCATTTGTGATAGGATCATTTGTTTGATCGTTTATCTTTGTGATCATTTCTATGATCATTTGTTGACCCAAAGCACAGTTTTTGTATAAAGCGTGGCTTTGTGGACGAGACTTCGTCGAGCCTCACACCCCGGAATGGTCAAAACAGGAAAGATGCGGCAAGGTTATGAGGGGTAGCTCCCTTTAGGGTATGTGCATTTCCTTCTGGAAAAGGGTGGTATCATGGTATGGAGCCCAGATACTTACTCATGTTGAAATACTTTATTTATGATTGTGTGATGTTGATTACGAGCGCTCGGTTAAAGGTCCCAAAGTACTGGGGGATGGCATACTCGTGTGAGTAGTTACCCAGTTAGGGGTAACCCGACCTTGTGTTGGCAGAGATCCGGTTTGGTTCTCGGGGACGTCCTTCTAGAGGCGTTCTCATGTGGCAATGGGAAGTTCCTTGGCCTGACCATTCGTTGGAAATCCAAAGAAACAATACGATCTTGTACGGTATTAGTTGTAGAACCTATCATTCACTTATGGTGGCGCCCCACTGTTTGGATGGTAGCTATAGTAGGCATACGATAATGGTCGTATGTTGGCTAAGATTTATATCTTTACTTTCAAAATGATTTTCCCTACACTATGCACTAGTAATAATATCAAATGTTTCTTTTTAATGCGTATCAAGCATCTTTGACTATCATAAGGAGAAATCTCCTCCGATTCTACGTTTGCATTGTTTGTGTGTGCGGGAGGCCTTATGGTAGTCTCATTTTTAAAAAAGCATTGCGAATTGACTTTAAAAAATCTTTTGTTGAATGTTTTAAAAGATAAACTGTTTGTGTTGCTCACACCAGTCCCACGACTGATCCGGAGTTTATTGTTTCTTTCCTAAACTCTGGGTGCTCATTATTTTCTACACGAGCAGTCTAGAGTTTGGGTTTTTCAGATAGTCAGATGTAGTAGATTATCTGGAGTTAGTTCAATCTTTGGACCACACGAGTCTTGCCCAGCTTGGTGCATCGTTATTGGGAGTTCGAGCTATTGCTGGATTGGTTCTTGGAGATGGAGTTGCAGTTCTCGGAGTTCTCTTTTGAAGACTATTTTAGAGTTATATTGTTCCGCTGCTAGATGTCATCTATTTTCTTTTCCACTGCTATTTGTTGTATCATATCTCTGATGTATATTGATATCTATTGGATCATCTGTTGTATCAGATATTGTATCAAAACTGTATATCAATGTATTATTCTTTTATTCCGCTGTGTTGTTTACTTAATGTTGTTATAAGCTCCGGCGAATCGGATTTGAACGGTCGAATCTATGGCATTCGAATACGATATGAAGTATGGATATCGATTTTCGAGCGGGCAAAATCCGTCTCGTTACATGTGGTATCAGAGCTAAGGTTGAACTTTAGCTCAGGAGTATAACACGTTAAGTAGCTCATTAAAGATAGGGTGAAGTATACCCTAGAATGAGTATATCCCTAAGATATCTGTTCGAATGTCTCAGTAAATTCTCTTACTATCCAGTGATAGCGAGTATGAGTGCAAGAAGAGAACGAGATAGGGAACATGGGAATACGACTATAAATGGTCAATACTCTGTAACGACAACGGAAACAATTTTTCTCTATCAAATTTTCTTTGATTCGTTTTTAAATTCTTTTGATTGCTTCGTGACAGCTCCTGAAGTAGTTTTGGTGTGATGATGGCCCTATGTATCGTTGTAGGAAATTTTTATTTCGTATTTTCATCTGTTTCTCATCAATTTTTGATTTAAACTCTAATGAATATGAATTTGAAATTTAAAATTGGAAATTTTAAATGAATTGGAAATTTTAAAATTGAGTTAAATTGGTTAATGGAATATGAAGGATAAATTTGAATAGTATCGATAAAACGATTTTGTTTAAAACTAAATTTGAATTTCTATTGAAATTTCTCGTGAATACCAAAAGTCCGAAGAGGGACAAATTGGTATGTATTCTGAGATATTCCGACTTGAGTTCGGAATTTATATCTTAAGTTTGAGGAATTATAGGAGATCGAATCTGTCTATCTCTGTGTTGTTTTCGTACCTGCGAATTTCGAGGACGAAATTCTTTTAAGGGGGGAAGTCTGTAACGATCCCGAGTTTTAATTTATTTTAATTCGACAATTAATTTAATTTTTGAATAAAAATTGTGTAATAATTGGTAATTTATACAAAATGTTAGTAAAATTTTAATAATCGAGTATTTGAAAATTATAAAATAGTCGATAGTTAAACTTTACAAGGAAATAAAGTTTGTGTTGATGTTAAACAAATATTTAAGTAAATTTATAGTTATATAAATTATGAAATGAACATATAAAAAGTTCTAGAAGTAAATATTTAAGTTAAATTAGAAGTAAATGTTTAAAATAGAATAAACCATATAAATATTAAAAAGCATAAGTAGAAAATATAAAATGATAACAAATAAAATGCATTCACTTATGTATGTTATAATAAAATCATATGGTTATAAAAATGACCTAGAAATACATATAAACTTATATGAAACTTTTATAAAACAAGGAAAACAAATAAAATATAAACATGAGAGCATAAAGTACATCAGCCCCAAAACACTTACATATAGACGAGTTAAAATAATCAAGGTAAAGAAAAGATCAAAGGAACATGCCTCTATTTCCATCATCTCAGCAGCCCATGATTTTAGTACAAGGAAAAAGTAACATCATCCCTGTACATTTCTTTTTATGTACCACCTAAGCTTTTATATAGCACCCTGTACAAGATATGGGATCACTTGTACCAGTAAAAAAAGATACAAGCCTGCATACATCTTCTATATATCAATCACTTTCTTCATTTTTGGTTCGTCCATCTTCAGGGCTGTAAAGAAAAAAAATCGAAGTAAACAATATCTTAAAACCCATAAACAAATTCAAACTTCAACCTGAAATGTGTGAGAGCTTCAACCTCAAAGCAAATCAACCTGAAAACACATCATTTCCAGGCATGAATCTTCACTGTCTCTGCTTCAGAATTTTAAAGGTGAGTAACAAACTTTTAAAGCAGAATAAAGGTTTATAACTTGATGTTGTTATGTATACATGTTGTTTACGATCTATTTGCTAATGTATGAATGGACGTATGTGTGCAGAAATCTTGATATGCCTGATGTTGAAGTTTAGGACCCTATTTGTTGTTAACTCACAGATATAAGCTTTGTTTATAAATCAAATTCTCTAGGACCATTATGTATTAAATCTTAAGTATGGAGAAAAAAATGGATCTGTTATCCTTTAGATTTAAATTTAAAAATAGGTTTAGATTAAAACATATTTGGTTAGGCTCTGTTAAACATAAACAGGTAGTAAGTGTTGAAAATAATCAAAATTAAATTGTCAAAAATTCATAGATTCAGGGTTCGGAAGCAAAAGCCAAAATCGAAACAAGATTTTTGAAACTGAAATTTGGATTTTTAAATGAAACTTTAGTTGTATATTGCTGTGATAAGCAGAATTGGGTTTTTGGGTTATAGCTCATGATCTATGATCTCGAGAAGGTCGGGGGTGTTTCTATTGTAAGGTGATCGATCAATAATACTTGGAAAAATATTGTATCAATGATTTATACATTGAGGAATCTGGAATCGAGGATTTAAATTTCTAAACCTAGTTTTACTGAAGGTTGGGTTTTCGCTTCGTTCATCGTCTAGGGATGATCGAGTGCGATGCGACTAGGGGAGGTGGCAAAGGGATGTTAGTCGAAGACGACGCCGGAATTTTAGGCGTCTCCGGTGAAGTGAGCGGTGGCGGCGATGTGGTTTTGTCATTTGGGTTGAGTGCAGTAGGGTGGATCGAACTGTTAGATTTCGAATAGAAATTTGAGAACGCAAATCGAGTTTGTTTTTCAAATGGAGGGTAATATCGTGACTTGTTGGAGGTGCGGAAGTTCGCCAGAACGTTGGCGATGGGTTGTGCACGTGTATGACGTGGGTGATGGTGTCAGAGCGTTCGACCGGGAAGAACTCGAGAGGGCGATCGAGTAAAATAGGTGTTGGCTCGAGTCTTGTATCGGGTCGAACGCGAGTATATAACAGTTTTGAAATGTTGAGGGAAAAACAAGTTTTTGAATAAATAAAAAAAGGGACAAGTATAGGGAGAAGAAGGAAGGTCTGGGAAAGAATGTGACGTAGGGGAAACAAGGTGGAGACACAGGTTTCGCTCGGGTAAACCAAGTGTTTGCCTCGGGTCGGTTTTCTTTGCAAATCAACTTAATGAACTTTTAAGTTATTTTGCTAAGTAAAGATTAGTAATAATAAAACTAACTATGTTGTCAGGTTTTTAGTTAATTTTTGATTTAAAACTTATGAAGAAAGTTGGATAATGTAAGGTACTTAATTTATTTAGGTAAATAAATTTAAAATATAATTAATTTATACTTGTAATTTAATAAATAACTTAAGGTTAAATAAATTTGTAATTAGAAATTGATAATTATAATCTCGTGTTTAATCTATTTTAACTTTAAATTTTAATTTAATTTCTTAAAGTTAATAAATAAATAATAGTTAACTAATTAAGGGATAAATTAAGGATAATTAATATGGTTAATAAATTAAAGCAATTAATTTGAAGATAATTAATCAAAGATTAATTAATTAATGTAAATGGTTAGGGATGATCACTTATTGGAATTTTATTAAAGTAAATGGTAATTAATCAATTAAGGGTTAAATTATTAATTAAAAATAATTAATTAAATGGTGAATTAAATAATTAAAGGTTAATTATTTAATAATTAAAGGTTGATGAATAATAATTAAAGGTTAATTAATTTATCATTAATGGTTAATTAATAAATGATTAAAGAATAATTAATCAAAATGATTTGTAAAATTATTGATGTTAATTAACCAGGATTAGAAATTCATAAGAAATTAATCTGATTTGAATTAATCAGACAATTAACTGACCTTACTTATGAATGTTTGGATTCTATGGAATGTTGAATTGTTTGATATCCCCAATTTATGATGCTTTGTGATACATCCTGATTTATGTTGTGATCTGTAATTTACTTATCTGTGATATATATATCTGGGATCTATGAATAAACGATAAGCGTTATAGTTAATACCGCTTATCAACTATATTTATGTATTCTGATCTGTGATGATTGTATGATGTTGCACTACTGTGTAAAACCCCTAGACTACACTTATACACACACAAATATGGATTTCACGAGGAAATCGATTAAGTCACAGATTTTTGAGAATAGTTTTGAATTTGAATTTTTAAATTCAAAATAGTTTGAAATGGATTGGGTTTAAAGTGAAAAGCTTTTGAAATGGAATTTCAAAGATGAAATTTATTTTGAGTAACTTGATTGAGTTTTGAAATTTAAATATTTTGATTTAAATTTGAATTCAATATTTGAAATTGAATTCTATATTCAGTATTTATGATATTAAATGGTATACCGATTTATATGGGTTTTAAACCATTTTAAGGTGTTGTTTTTTTGGGAATTTGAATTAACCCAAAGATTTTAACTTGTATAAATGAGATTGAATTTCTTCGAAACAAAAACTACTTGTTTTCAAATAATAATAGCTTTCATTTTAAAGAAAGGATCTCCAAATTATGTTGAAAAGGTTTCAAGTTTGAAATATAATTGAAATGTTTTGAAAGCTATGAAATGAGTCTTTAATTCAAAGACCGAATGAGTTAATCCAATTGGAATGGAAATTGTTTTAAAGTCTATAAATTGATCTTTGTCAAATAAATCTTTTTTGTAATATAAAGATTTGAAATGGTAATTGGTTTAAACCATTTGAAAAGGAAAGTTTTGGATTTTAAGTTGTGACTTAATTGAAATCCCAATATCCATATGTTTTTGAAATACTTCGCTCACTGTTCGGTTTAGCCGGAAGAGGACCTTTGTGTCATATATCCCATTCCGAATATATGATATGTCGTTATGGATAGCATTGATGACCGGTGTAGAAGACCGGATATTTTTGAAAGCGAAAGGACAACTCGTTGAATGTCTTTGCATCGACTGGTCCCCAGTATAGAGACTCCATATGTGATGCGAAGTCCGGTCGTGATTAGTGAATATCCGGATTGCAAGGACTTCTTTGTAAGTGCCTTCAGTTTTGTTCGAGCCCAGAATAGACTTGTATGGATAGTATGTCTGACATTACAAATTGAGATATAAAGCTGATTTCTTTCAAATATATTTCTGTTGGTGGCGGAGAATTTATTCTCTTAGCTTAACACCCTTCTCTGAGACGTACGAGCTCAGAGGTTATATAGTTGATGGTTATCAGCGATATATTCCCAGTTTGGTAATGTGACATGCTGAGTGTTGCTGTGAAATGATCATTGTGTTGATCATTTGTGATAGGATCATTTGTTTGATCGTTTATCTTTGTGATCATTTCTATGATCATTTGTTGATCCAAAGCACAGTTTTTGTATAAAGCGTGGCTTTGTGGACGAGACTTCGTCGAGCCTCACACCCCGGAATTGTCAAAACAAGAAAGATGCGGCAAGGTTATGAGGGGTAGCTCCCTTTAGGGTATGTGCATTTCCTTCTGGAAAAGGGTGGTATCATGGTATGGAGCCCAGATACTTACTCATGTTGGAACACTTTATTTATGATTATGTGATGTTGATTACGAGCGCTCGGTTAAAGGTCCCAAAGGACCGGGGGATGGCATACTCGTGTCAGTAGTTACCCAGTTAGGGGTAACCCGGCCTTGTGTTGGCAGAGATCCGGTTTGGTTCTCAGGGACGTCCTTCCAGAGGCGTTCTCATGTGGCAATGGGAAGTTCCTTGGCCTGACCATTCGTTGGAAATCCAAAGAAACAATACAATCTTGTACGGTATTAGTTGTAGAACCTATCATTCACTTATGGTGGCGCTCCACTGTTTGGATGGTAGCTATAATAGGCATACGATAAAGGTCGTATGTTGGCTAAGATTTATATCTTTATTTTCAAAATGATTTTCCCTACACTATGCACTAGTAATAATATCAAATGTTTCTTTTTAATGTGTATCAAGCATCTTTGACTATCATAAGGAGAAATCTCCTCCGATTCTGCGTTTGCATTGTGTGTGTGTGCGGGAGGCCTTATGGTAGTCTCATTTTTAAAAAAGCATTGCGAATTGACTTTGAAAAATCTTTTGTTGAATGTTTTAAAAGATAAACTGTTTGTGTTGCTCACACCAGTCCCACGACTGATCCGGAGTTTATTGTTTCTTTCCTAAACTCTGGGTGCTCATTATTTTCTACACGAGCAGTCTAGAGTTTGGGTTTTTCAAATAGTCAAATGTAGTAGATTATCTGGAGTTAGTTCAGTCTTTGGACCACACCAGTGTTGCCCAGCTTGGTGCATCGTTATTGGGAGTTCGAGCTATTGCTGGATTGGTTCTTGGAGATGGAGTTGCAGTTCTCGGAGTTCTCTTTTGAAGACTATTTTAGAGTTATATTGTTCCGCTGCTAGATGTCATCTATTTTCTTTTCCGCTGCTATTTATTGTATCATATCTCTGATGTATATTGGTATCTATTGGATCATCTGTTGTATCAGATATTGTATCAAAGCTGTATATCAATGTAATATTCTTTTATTCCGCTGTGTTGTTTACTTAATGTTGTTATAAGCTCCGGCGAATCGGATTTGAACGGTCGAATCTATGGCATTCGAATACGATATGAAGTATGGATGTCGATTTTCGAGCGGGCAAAATCTGTCTCGTTACAATTAGTTCATTACCTAAAGTTTATTACTTGTATAATATTCTATTACCACTTCTTATTAAACAGTGTAACTTTTATTGTTGGGTAAGTTATATATATATATATATATGCTTTTAAGAATGTAATTGAAAGTTATACAAGTCTTCCTTATTTCTTTAAATTAATTAAATGTTCAATAATAATATTCTTTGTCTTATAGGTTACAATTTCAAATCCCATTTAATTCCATTTATAACCTAGCATTAAATCTATTATTTCATTTTTAGGTTTCAATTATTAGTTAAATTCCCTTTTCACTAATTAAAACCATTAATTAATGGAAACTTAAGAATTTAAATTCTGGGTTTAATTTCAAATTATTTTAAAATAATAGATAAATATACACTTACAACTTATATATCCATTTATATTTAAAGCAACTCAAACTTTATATTTGTTTATCAAAATCATTCTGTAGTCGAACTGCTACAGTGGTCTTCCCCCTTCGAAACTCGAAAATGAATGTCGATGATGCGTGCACTCATCACCGAAATTATATTCCAACGACAGAGAGGGGAGTACAACTTATTTCTTTCCAGAATTTCTTTAAAACAATTCTTTCAAATTATATTGAAATATATATATAAGAAAATACTTCTAATAAAATTATTATTATATTTCAAAATCATTCAAAAGAAATTTCAAAACCCCGGAACTTAAGTTCTAAATTCCCAAATTCTTCATTTATTTTATTTTCAATCTCATTCAACTATTATTTATAAATTTTATTATCTAACAACTAATATATTGCAACAAATATATGTCATTTATAAAAACTAATTTTATATATAGAAAATATAACAGGCAAAATTATTTCATTCACCTATATTAGAAACAAATATTGTGTCAGTTTGTCCTATTAAGTGTTTAGAAATCCCTATTGATGTCATAGCGTCCCATGCATCAACCAGAATTTATAAATACAAAACGGAACAGATTAACACAATATTAAAACCTTTTTATAACACTAACAAATACGCTCTCTCATATATATACACTCAGCGACTCCCATAGGGTATTACTACCTAGTAAAGAGTCAAACCCCACAAATCTAAGGTTTATCGCTAAACCAAAGCTCTGATACCAGATGTAACGTCCCGCCTTTTCGCACGGTTCAAGTCGACACCCGTGCCAATTATAACCATTCGGAAGGGCGGATTGTTATGGGTTAAACAAGAAAAAAATGAGAAAGAAATAAAAGAAAACAGAATCTCACAGCGAAAGGATAAAATATAATAATTAAATATACAGTTCATGAAGCTGTTTACAAAATATTTAATTTTTCTTATACAATTTATATCAGAGTTGCACATACCAATGAATAAAATCGATGCAGCAGAATACAGTGTAGTGGAATATAATATAATAATAATAATAATAATGAAATCTTCGTCTTCGTCCTTCAGAAATAAAGTCTTCGATCCTGAAATGCTCGGACCGACCCGAGCGAATTGAAAAGACAAAACACTCAAGTCAGAACTAAAAGATCTTATATGAGTTAAATCAACAGAAATAAATATGAGTGCAATAACTTAAAAGATGCTCGGGATTCACATCCCTTAAGGATCCGTTAAACTATTTACTATGTAGTATATTTCGCTATTATAATAGTGTCTATTAGTAAAATAAACTTACTTTTAAATAGCGTTAAGGGGTTACCCATATAGCCCTTAACACAAATAATGCCAATAGTATATATAGTGCCTGCATATCTCCTGATCGAGAGACTACGAGAAGACACTGCATAGGTACGACACAAATAGAAACTCGTACAAGGCGCGATAGGGTAGGTGACACGGCACAACTAGGCAATGCCAGGGTATATATACCAATTATGCATCTAGGCTGGTGGTAACGCGTAACGCGCAGCTACCGCCCACCTCGAGCCACACCCCAAAAAGAAAATCAAAAGTGGCCACCGAATCAATCCAAAAGTCAAAGTATAAAATCGAAGGGATGTGTCCGATCAAAGGTGCTATCTCAATTGGCCCGAGAATCGCTCCTGTTTTAGCCACCTTATGCCAACTCACGGGAGTTGGTCCATGTATTTACCTCAAACGAAACGCCTCCACCATCCTACTTTATTCTGGAATCTCCACCGCGTACACGGTTGTTAAAGTTGTTTTCGGGGTTAGCAGAGAGTATGACAACTTTCGATCCCGGTCTCTTTAACAACCAACCATTATTATAACACCGCGGTCCTTTCAAAATAATTTATACTTTTAAAACCAGAATAAAATATCCATTTCAAAACCATAAAAATACGATATCATTTCTATCTAAAAAACCCAAATTAAAAGTGATATCATTTTATTTCAAATATATCATCTTCCAAAATTATAGCATTTTTAAATCTATATACCTTGAAACCCATAGCTTTGGATCATAACTCTTAATACTTAAATGGTTTAAAGATTAAAAATACTATATAAAATAAATATAGTTTTCTTAATATCCCAGATAAATTCCAAATACCGATTTAAATCTCCAAATAAACCATTTTATTTTCCATATATTTCAAATCTTTAAATATTTCAAAACAATTCTTTGATAATTCCATATATATCGAATTCAATTATCATTATTTAGATTTGAAATGTTTACTTAATAAATCGAATATCATTTAAGTAAACCCTTTAAACTTCAGATAACTGGATGTTCTTTAAATTTTATTAACTTGATATATTCATTTAAATCAACTCAATATTTATTTAGATCACTTTAACCCAAAAATCAAGTTATAAAATTATACCCTTCTAAAAGTCTCAATTTTGATTTAAATTTCACATCCATTTTTTTCAAGTCAAATTCTTAAATCCTTCAATTCAAGCAAAATTCATAATTATCTTTCAGATAAATTTTTATTTAAGTCACCAAAACTCTATATATACAATATCTTAAATAGGTACTTAACCATATAAAAATAAATAATCAAACTCTGTTATTCGACTTTTTTTTATTTAACAATTTTATACATATCTTAAATTCAAATTTTTTAACTATATATATGTATAATAATATTTATTTAACATCAAAAATTTATATTTAGTAAACCTTATATTCTTTTCCATACCATAGAAAACATTTCAAAATATTATATACATACATACATATATATATATATATATATATATATATATATATACCGCGGTGCCTGTATATAATTTTCTATCCTATGGTCAAGTGATACAGATATTTATCATTTCAATCCGCAATTTAAAATAAAAATGCGGCTGTATATCATTTCAAACCGCAATCCCGAATGAAATGAAAATGCACAATAACTTGCAGTTTATACAATATAAAATACAGCATCCATTCATCCAATATCAATCATCAACCATTTATAACAATCATCATCCAATATAAACAATAACATCACTATAGAATGGATAATAAACAACAAGTATTAACTAGCAGTTTATATTCAATAATAAATTTAAATAACTGTTTAACTGGCAGTTTATACGCAATGGATAATTAATTTAACAATTTAACCGACAGTTTACATGCAATGAATAATTAAATAACAATTTAATTAAATAAATGCGATTTAACTGAGATGATGAATAACAAACAGTCATAAATAAATTTCTACTCATATCATAAATCAATTTAACAAACATAAGAAATTTTAGAAGTTGTGAGTGGGTTAAAACACTCACCTTTTGAATTTAAATTGAATTTGAATCCAATTTAAACCCAAAATTCAAACGGTCTTAGAATTTGTCCAAACCGGCTCCAAAGTGTCCGGAATCCCAATACGAACCTAGCGGAGAAAACCGTACATAATTTCGACCTCGCATGTGAAAGTTAAGCAGATTTGAACGACATACGATTTAAAAATAAAAATTTAGTAATTAATAAAATAGATTACACGTCACGTACCCCTGCTCTCTCTCACGCGGCTAAAACCCCAATTTTTTTTTGCTTCGATCGAGTGCGGCCGTTAGCTATGACTAATTAACGCCACTGCTACAAAGGACTTTGACCAGATCAAGCATCATGGTCGTGCTCGCCGTCCAAGGCAGAGCCTTCTGCTTGCTCGCGCTACGCTCCGGTGCACCCTGGTGGTGGCCGCCGCCGCCCCACTTCCTCGCATTTTATGGCGAATATACTGACCTATACGACCACCAAACACAGCCATTTGGGTCTGCTCTTCCTCCTCACCAAGCCCATGCCATTCAATCGACTGTCGACGAACATCCACCGTTGGATCGCGAAGACCTAGATTGGACGGTCAACGTTCAAAAGAAATTTCTGAGTAAACCGTGCACCGATTTGAAAAACGAATAGTACCAGAAGATTACGCTCGATGAGAGCTTCAACTTATATCTTTTTCAAATTTTTCAGAGGACTTTGAATTTCATGCTTTGGATTGGATTTGCAATTGGATCTGGAAATATAGAATTTTGTTTGCACTGAGGAAGATGAGGAATTGAGAAGAAGATGTGCATACAGACAAATGAGAATAAGGGAAATTAGGGTTTATAAAAATGTATTTACAGATAGATTTGAAATAGAATGGATCAGATAAAATAGATGTACGCGCTAACGACGAAATGGCCCAAAAAGCCCGTTCTGACTCCGGAACGAAATTGGGTCAACCCATATATCAAAATAGGTGTTTTAAAATATTTTAAACGTGATGGAACAAGTTTCAAGTCCAAAATCCATTATATGAAGAAGTTATGCTAAAATCAATATTTTCAAATTGATTTCAATTGATTTCAATTTATCGATTTCAAGGCATTTCGAGTCCGTACGATCAAACGACAAGTCTGATCGCTATGAAACTTGAAATCCTACAATAATTCACTATTACGGATCCGAGAAACTTGTTTCGTCAAAATCTGAGTCAGTGGCCAAAATGGCTATTTTTATATTAATTAAATAAAATTATAAGTTAATTAAATCAAATTTTCAATTTTACTTCAATAATTGAAAATTTTCAACATTTTTAACTTATTAATTGTTTACAATGATTTAAACAAATTTAATTGTCAATTTAGAGGTGAATAATTTATACATTTCAATATTAACCTCAATTTCATTAAATTATAAATTTAATTTCCACTAGTTCTGTTAAATTCACCTTTCATTCTATTATTCAATCTATCATTATCAATTGGATGAAATTTTCATTAGTTCATAGTTATTGCATTACTATTCACAAATTTCATCCTAATTTCCGTTATCGTAAAATATTTAATATTAAATTCCACTTATGCAATTAATCCACTTATTGAATTTTAAATTTCAAATAAATTAATAAATCTTGATTTTTACTTCTTAAATCAACCAATGGTCATATTATAAATAAAATTAACATTGGATACCAATTATTTCCTTAATTTATGCTGTCATAGCTTTTAATTTAGATTTATTTCAATTGATTACCAGTTTATACTAAATATACTAAATAAATGGTTAACCTATACTAATCGTTACCCTTAGCGTTAAAATTCCCTTATAAGCTATTATTGACAAACAATTGTTGCAATTGATTTAGATCTAATTCAATACATTAAATAAATGGGTAAATGATTAAAGTTTTCACTATTGCCCAATTTACACACCTTCATACTTTAATTATCAACCAACAATTTATTATGCATTATTTCATCAATTAATATCAATTTTGAATTTATTTCTCAATTTACCGATTTCATTCAATTATACCCTTACAATTTGTTTCCCTCAATTGGTATTGCATTTCATTCGATTTATTAATAATTACTTTAGTTAACCTTAATGTAGTATTAGATTAAAATTTCATGACATTAATACACGCCTATGCACAACTTAATTTGAATAAATATTATATTCCTAAATGTACTTCTATTAATTAAATGTATTAATTAAGGTTTTAAAACCAATAAATGGATTTTCCTTAATTTCATCCTTAAACCAACTTATTTCTCTACATACATTGCGTATTAATTCATCAATAAACATACTTTGAACTATTTTATTTTCATTATGCTGAAATTAAGTCACTTATACTCATTTAATATCCCAATTCATTTATTTATCTTGGTTTCAATCCTTTATTAAATCAATTGCCATCTTATGCTTATAATTAACATTTCTATTGATTTTACATTCAAAATTTTCAGTTATTATCTTAACTTACAAAAGGCAATGTTTAATTACATTTAATCGCTATTGATTAAATACATTGGTAACAAACAATAGTTGTCACTATTATACAATTTATAACATTTGTACCAATTATTACAACTCTCATTAAAATACATTTATTCCAATTTCATCCATTACACATTAATTTATTACCTTTTACATCCCACTATAAATCAGTGCACCCATTAATACCACCCATATTATAATTCCTTACACAATACTAATCTTATTTAATTACCATTAACTATCTATTTTGTACAATAATTAAATGTTTACATTTGTTACTTATATTTGATTTTATAACCAAGAATAGCATGTTTAAATACAATGAATTGGAGTTTCATTAAGATTGTTGACAATTAACTTGTATTAACATTGTTTCATTTTAATTTAGTTATTATTCCATTATTAAATTTACAATTTTTTTTATTTCTTTCAATATTAACTCATAAAATATCATTAAATTAACAAATTTTAAACATCGAAAATTTATGGGTCGTTACAATTTTCGCCGCCGCTACACACCACTACGCCACGATCGGAGGTTACCACTACAGGGCTTGCGCCTAGCCGCACCTCCACTGGCTACGTGGCTAACTTTGCCTCACCTTAGAACTTCCGCCGCTGACCATCTATCACCGTTTTTGGCGATTACACGCACTTTTGAGATAAACGGCCACCACCTAGGAGATCTACTTCGCGACTTCTACTAGCCTGTACCTCTCGATCGTCATATAGTCAACGATCCACCGTCGGATCGACAACCCTAATCTGAAAGGCCGAAACTTCTTTACCAATTTCTAGCCAGACCTTCTTTAAATTCAATCATTTTTTTTATTTCGATTTACACCCTTATTATTCAGTCAACCATCACCTTATGAATATAACTAACATTAACTTACATTTTATTACATTATTATTCTACAGTTATCATCTTAACTCATATTAACTATAATATTTAATTATATTTAATTTCAATTGATTTACAATTAATTTCAAATGGATTAGATAGAAAAATGATAATTAATCAATTGTAATACATTAATAATTCACCTTTATTAATATGTTGTTTACAAAAAAAGGTTGATAAATAAATTTCCAAATATTGATTTAATTATGTATTAACCAATTTCAATTAATTACATATAACCTCTTTTTTAATACAACATTGATTTAAATCCTTATTTATCTTTATTATTACCACTAATTGCAATAACCTTAAACAATTGTCATTCTCATTCTCATTCAATCAGCCTTATTAAATTATACTCTGATAATTTTTCCCATTTATAAATAATAAAATTTTAATTTCTCCCAATATTAAGTTCCAAAATCTTATTAAATTGAATATTTTTAATTATCAAAAATATGATTCATTACGTCGTGTATATGTGTGTTAATCATATTTGTGTGATTACTTGTGTATGGAAAGTATATGGTACTTAGTTTCCCTTTTGTGATTATTCTCTTTTTTGTTGAAATTGACCAAATAGAACTTAGAAAATATCTAGAAGAAAAAAGAAAATTGTAGGTATAATTATCTTCGGTGATGCTATATTGTACGTATAAACTCGTATTGCTCTTCTAGGATAAATGATAAGGAAATCCGTCTGCTTGAATGGTTAGGAGGTGATCTCCACTTCTACGTATTTATTTTGGTTATTTTCAAAAGAATCGGAGTTGAGTTTACCAAAAATTGATCGACTGGTTTTGGTGCACCTGGTAAATGGGGGAGTATACTTATATGAGATGACTCGAAGCCGTAACTACTCCAAAAGCATATACGTGTTCTATGCTTTGGAAGAGGTTCGTGATTGGTTCGAGACGCTGGAATCTATGTGGAGACTTGAGATCTAATTGAGATGTTCGTACATATATAGTTGTTTGTGATCTATTCAACATGTCAGAATCCATGTGTGATTTCGAGGTTTATTGATATGGAATCCATGTGTGTTTCAGAAATCTGTTCGAGTTATGACTGTGTGCTAGAATGTTGGATGTAGCCTCACTAGTGGATATGACTAAAACCAGAGATAGGATGCATAGGCCAGGGGTTTAGCTAACCCAAGGGTGCAAGTGAGTCTACCCTTGAGATACTTATGGTTATGCATGTAGTGAGTGGTACACTCAACCTTTGTGGCCAACTATGTATTTCATATGGAACATTAACTAGGGATGTACGATGCTTCGAAAGGATACCTCTGATCTTGTGCAAGAGGGCCGTTCTTGAAGTACCGAGGGCACCTCCATGGAATCCTACACTATTGGGGAACATGCCTTAGCGATTTTGCTTATATACCTATTATTGTTTTGATGTACACTCACATGCATCATAGCTACCTGATTAGTTATATACCCTAGACATTGTGGATTTCCTAATAGAAATGGTTTGGTTATCATAAGATAAAAATCCTTCCTTGTTTAATTGCTACATGGTCTTACGATATACCTTTATTTTTGGAGGGTTTTATAAGTATAAAAATCCGTATGATTTGAGTTTCTTACGCTGGTTTACCAGACTGGTCTTGGTGTTATTTTCTTATAATACTCGGATAAACCCGAGTATATTTCCAGATTTAGCCATAGATATTTTGAAGCTTTTGGAGATGAATTGGGATGCCTACAGGCACATTTAACATTTGTTTGCCGTCGCATAACTTGTTTTCTATCTATCAGCATTTGTGAGGACATGTTGTTATAACTATCTATGCCGATGATAGGTTAATTTACTCTAATTAATGTATTTATATTGAATTTTCTTTTTGGTAAAGATCTTTTAAGATATTATATATTATCATTCCATATGTGAGATTCTGATATTGTGTTTATCTTTCTTGTTTTATTTCCCTTTCTATTTCTTTTACTTAACATTCTGTTTTTTTAGCACTTGGGTGCACGACACATGAATTTCGGGGTTGTATTAGTGTCAACATTTGGGGATTGAAATAGGCATTCGTTACATGTGTTATAATTCTCTATCCCATATATATTAACTTTTCTTTATATTTTTTGATAAATAAGGTCTATCCATCACTATACCCAATTATGGAACAAATTGTGCATCCCTACATTATAATGGGTGAAAAATACAAAGTATGCATATTTTGGATAAATTATTGGCAACTGTCTTGGCGAAATAATTATTCCCACCTCTATCTTACCTTCCTTAACTTTGAGTCTACCAATGTCCACTATGTGCGTTTTCCATCTCATTACCCTCTACTACCATCTTCTTTTACTCCAAATCTTACGATGGTATTCTCAAATTATGGTATTTACTTTTTTACCCTTGATTCTTCATACGACCGCACTGTGTGCTCATAGAAGTGTACTTTGATACCATTTATCATTCCTTTGTAGGTTCTTCTTATGTGTAACGACCACCTCCTCGACTCTTAGAAATCGACACTTACTCACATGCCTCAAATTCAATTGCCGAAGAGGCAGATTATCATAGGGTAAAAGAAACTAGAGATAGAAAACAACACAATAATAGATTCTCATAATGTATTTATCAAGTGGTACTCATTTAATTAGTATATATAATCACTCTCAAAGTGAGATATCAGAGTCATGATAAGTACTAATCCAGCGGGGATAGTTATAACAGCCAATCCCAACAGGTGCTGGTAGATACATACACATAATACAAACATAACGGAAAGTGGTGGCAATAACAAAAAGATCCGAATTGCTTCATGCTCCATGCTTCATATTCCAAAATACTCCAAAATGCTCCTATCAGGTAACTCGTATGCTGCCGGGGAAAATTAAGGCACCCAAAGTTTAAGCAAAAAGAAAAATAAACTCCGGGTCAGTCATGGGAAAGGTGTGGGAAACTCAAAATATGCGTTTTGAATAATAAAAGGTATCTTATAAGACCACTCCCACAAATAAATACTAATGGGTTTTTACCTTATGCTAACTAAAACATTTTCTATGCCAAAATCATTTGATATCATTTTAAATGACATTCCTTTGAAAACATTTGCAGATAGACTTATTAATCTTAGTCAAAATTGTTACCATTATTAAATTTCGGATATGTTAGGCTATACAAACAAAAATATTACAAGGCTCGTTCAGAGAATGGATTCCGTACAATGGCAAGTAAGGGACTACCTTCTGTACAGTACATCTCTAGAGCAATGTACCGAGGATACACAAACAATCCTCTGCATCTAGCAAGACCGGTCTATTCCAATTTAGCACTCATACATGGCCTGGATAGAAACTAAATATGACATCACCTCAGTCGTAACTGTGACGACCCACATTTTGAAAGGTTTAAATCAACAATAACACATACATGTCCAACTTAAACAATCTGGATCGTAGATAATCAATGGGGATAATTAAGAAAAATAAGGAAAGAAGATAGGTTAAATAGTTTTAAAATTGCTAAATAGTTAAAATAGTTTAATGGAAAATAGTTTGAGTATAAAAAATGGTTTATATAGAAAAATATTTTGGAAAATCAAAATAATTTGAATATTTAAAAAATATAGATTTTAAACATTTTATACTCAAATAATTCATTTGAAAATAGTTTCAAACAAACTGATTCAATACCAAATTTCCAATTCAAATTACTTTCCATTGCCATTTTGATTTAATCGATTAAATTCCAATTTACTTCGATTACAGATTCAATTCAAATAAATTCGATTCCAATTTTGAGTCAATCCAATTTCGCTTTCAATTCCAATTGATTTCAAATTCAATTCCAACTTGGATAAATTCCAATCCAATCCCAATTTAATTTCAATTTCAAGTCCAAATAAATTTCAATCCTAATTCCAAATTGATTTCAATTCCAATTTAATTTCAATTCCGACTATCCGATTCAATGATTAAATTTCAACTCAAACACCAGATTTAAACCATTTTGATTTATATCAATTTCGAGTCCGATTCCAAAATATCGATTCAAAACACTTAAATCAAATTAACCTTCAATATTCAATTTGAAAATCAAATCTTCAAATATAATCCAATTTCGAGCTCAACAATGAAATATCGTTTGATATTACTTTTACTTAGCAATATTCAAAGTTCGAATAAAAGCCTAATCTTTAAAACAAATCAACTTTTAAAATTCAAATCGTATTTCGATTATAACTTCAACATCTCAACCTCAATTATTTAAAACAATTTCTGCTATCAAATTTAAATTTCAACGTTTCGAGCTCAAGTTCGAAAATAATTCTATTTCCATAAATTCGATTTTTATTTCTTAAATCAAATCATTTAAATAGTTTCAAGTTAAAATTTTCAAAATAATTTAATATAACCAATCCGGTGTTCGTATATTATTTTCTATCATATGGCCAAGTGAATCGATTATTTCAATTTAATTCCAAGAATGGATATATATCATTTCAATCCAAAATAAATGCCATCGGTATATATCATTTCAACCTATTTCTTAATTTATTCGAAATAATTCAAATAATAATTATATACTGCCAAATGATATTCAGGGTGATAATGGGATATATATAAAGTAAATAAACATCCAACCATCTAATATATCAGCCAATAGCATTTAATTTCAATCAATGTCCAAATCAGCCAAAAATTTACAACAGTTTCTTGTTATCAATATCAGGTATTTTACAGGCAAATAAATTCCATTTTTAAATTAACTGTTAATTTAAATCCTTATCAATTCAATTCATATATCAATCTAATGTCAATTAATTTACCAAACATCACCAATGAAATTAAATTACTTCACGACATTAATTTAATTAACATAAAAATTTATTTAGTCAATTGTGAGCATATAAAACACATCTTTATTTGAACTGAAAATATTTTAACTTCAAATAAATTCCAGATCCACTCCACGCTGTAGGAGACGTCGATACGAACGCACTACAACTTGTTTCGTCCGAAATTGACCTCGTATGCACAAATTATATGATAATCAATACATAACATAATATAAAATTTAATCAGCAAAAATAAATAACTTATAAAATAATAAACGTAACCTTCTCGACGCTTCCATTCTCCTCCCTACTTTCATGCGTGAACTTCCTACTCTTGCTATTTTTTCCGTGCCCTAAACCTTAAGGCACTGCTGCCTATCGTCAGCCTTTCTTCTCCGCGCCACTAAAACGCACGCTCGAAGAACCCAGGCCACCGGAACCTACAACACGCGAATACCTAAATCCCTATTTCCTCTAACGATCGCCATTAGCTCAAGCAATCATGTCGCCTCAGGCCACGCGCCACCTCCATCGTGTTTTCATCTCATTCCTTTTTTTTCGATCGAGACTTCTTCTTTTTTCTATTCGACTGCGATTTGAATTTTATTTGCCGTGATTTTGAAAATAAGATGGAGAGAAATGGGGGTATGGGGCATGATGTACGGGATGTAGTAGGGAAGAAAATATATATTATTTAGTTAGTAAATATCTCGCCAAACGATTGCGAAATCCCGAACTCCAAACGAAGCATGCTGCCTGTCGTTTCTAATGTTTTACTCCTATTCCGAACACAATGAAACTAGTTTCGAAAGCCAGTTCGATTATATTCAGAAGATAGCTTTTCAAAATCAATTAATTTTAATCGAATTCCTTAAATTAACTTCTACGCATTTCAAGCTCGCAAGGCCAAACGGCAAGTCCAATCACTACGGAACTTGACATCCTAAAATAATTCACCACTACGGATCTGATGAAACTGGTTTCGTTGAAATTCGAGATAGTGGCCAAAATGGCTATTTCTACTCGCCCATTAAAACGAGTAATTTCCAAATTTAATTTAATCACTTTAAATTCCATATTAAAGGATAAAAACCTTCATTCATATTTAAATAAAATTTAAATCAATTTTTTATGCCATTTTCATTAACATTAAATCCAGAATTCAATTATTTGCAAAATTTTCTATATTAAGTTTAAAAAATTAATTAAGCAATAAATTATATTAACAATCATAAATTTTCAAATGAATTTAGTTATCGATAATTATTTCAATCTAAACAATTCAACACTTATGATCCAATCCTAACTATTGGTCGTAAATTTATCTCAAAATAAATAACTCCTAAATTTTCGAAATTGTTTATTTCAAGATTTATCCATGTTCATATTCAATAACTCCATTAATAAATTATTAAATTTTGTTTCTAACCATTTTTTATTCAATAACCACATTAAATTTAATAATTTAAATAGTTAAAAGTATGGGTCGTTACAGTTACCGACCTATCCGGGATCCCATAGCATACACCACACACTCGACATATAGAGCATAATATAGAAAGATGATGACCATACCCTAATGGTTGCGAACTACATAACCTTGCAGGGTACCCTGTTTAAGTCATTATCGGGTAATGAGGCCTGAGGTATTCCACTTTGAATGCCACATTGCCATCCCATAGTCACACAACTGATTTCTACAAACGTATAACTCATGAGCTCGTACGTCTCAAGAAAGGGCGTTAAGCTAAGAGAAGTTGCCTTCTCCGCCACTAAATAGATAATACACTCACAGTGATCAATTAATGTAACTAGAAATGAAACGTCAGATATTCATCCATACAAGTTGCCTAGGAATAGGACAAACTGAAGGCACTGTTCTAGCACATTCTGTCGGGAATCACGTCTAGGATTAGTAGCGAGGAGTCCTTGCATCAAAGATCTTAAATGAAGAACTAATATGATATGGGAAATTTCCCCTAAGGGTCAATGATAAGAAACCCTACATACCATCTTCCAAATCATATCCATGTCTTAACTTTGAATACGTAAATTGGTTTGAAGTGGTCTTCACATAGGAATTAGTCAAATCCAACCCGGTTCCTTCGAACCAATCATCGATAAAAAGATGTTCTGTGAATAGGGAAACATTATTTAATTGGTTAATCTCTTTTTATAAAAATATCTTCTGGAGATATATATATTTCTAAAAATTCTTTTCGGTATATACGGAATCACTAAACCTCCCTTATCAAATCCTTCGATTAATTTAAACTAAGAACAATTCAAAATAATTTCATTTTTCATTTAGCATAATATCGATCCGAGTAAGCCAAATTTACTATCCTCTCCGTCGGGCCAGTCCATATAGCCAGGGAGAGTAAGAAACTAGTTTTCCAAACTTAAGCCTAGACTCTACCTCTTTGACACCCACATAGCAGTCAAGTGATTTGATCGACTCTAAATCATTTAATATTTAACCGTTCCATAAATCCTTAAAATCATCTTTAAAATAATTTATTAATCATTTTAAAACGTTTACAAAGGATTTGAAAAAGAACGGTTGAATTTTAAACTATATTTCCAAAATTATAGAAAAGTGCCGCAGAAAAGTTTTACGGAAAGTGCATTTTAAGCTATATTGATCAAAACGACTTTTTATCATTCGAAAATTCATTTTTATAACTCAAATCACTTTTAAAATGTTTGAAAATATTTTTATAATTTATTTTATATTTTTAAACAATTTTAAAATATCATTTTCAAAGAAATTCTGTTATGGATTTTGAACTGCAAAACTGTGATTTTTTCAAAAACTTGTTTTACTCATATTTCAAAATCTACTTATCGAAATCTCGATTTTCTTTCTTTGTTTGAAAACTATTGATATAATAGTTCAAAAATTCCTTATCTCGAAAAATATCAAGCTAAATTCTATTCTATATTCTTGTTTGACTTTATGGCGTGAAATTGCGAACTACCCTTACGTGAACGCACCTAATTTTGACTAATTTTTCAATTACCTTTCAAACTTCTTCAAAACACTTTCAAATGTTTATAAAACATTTCAAAGTCATTTTTAAATCGTTTTAAAGAGGTTTAACATTCCATATGCTCCAATTTATTAAATAAAGGAAAGCGATTTCTTTTGTGTTTATCAACGTGTGTTTCCATGACTTGCATATATATATATATATATATATATATATATATATATATATATATATATATATTTAACATTCATATTAAACAATCATCATCAACAATCATAATCAAACATATATAACATCTAATAGCATATAATACTATAGTTTAGGAGTTTCTCACTTTGGGTTTAAACGATTAACTAAAAATCGGCTGTAGCTCCGCTATTTGGATTTTAAAGCTCCCGATCCTCTATACTTAAGCTCCTAGGTGGCACGGCCTAGTGGAATGGCTTGAGAAGATCATGGCCTAGGGTAGAGAAATAGGAAGGCTCGGCCTTCAATGGAGGAGGTGGAGGCCATGAATATAGAGATGAAGATTGGAGTTTTGTGATATAGAGATGAGATGTATATTTGTGATAATATAAATATATTAGAATTTTCCAATCGAGCCGCGTAAAGGAGGCGCTGGAGAAATTTTCCATAAATTTAAGAAATTTAAGGTGTTAGAATTTAAAAAATATTGGAAAATAGTTTATAACTAAAATTTAATGTTTATGTTATAACTTGAAATGGTATTAGTTAATAACTATGCATGAATAGAAAGACTAAAAAATGGGCGATAAGAAAGTTTCAACAAATTGATTTTGGAAAGTTAAAGGCTCAAAAGAATTTGATAATCTATCTCAACTAATTGGTTTTGAAAAGTTAGGGTTTTGTGGCATCTTTCTTACTTAGAAATTTCGAGGACAAAATTCTTCTAAGGGGTAAAGAATGTAACGACTTAGAATTTTAGTCATTTGAATTTAGAATATGTAAAATATTTAATTGATTTTAAATATTTAAAAGTTAAATTTTTAATTTGAATAACATGAATTTATAATATAGCGATTTATTTGATAATTAAATTGTTGAATTTAATATTTGGAATTGTTTAAAAAAATAAATCCTAAATTTACTGTGAATAAAAATGATGTCGAAAGTCGATTCAAAATTCTATTTAAATAAGAATGAAGATAGTAAACTTTTAAACTTAGATGTAAAGGTGATTAATTTTGTTTTATAATAATTTGTTTAACTAACGTATAAAAATATCCTTTTAGGACACTGTCTCAGATTTTGATGAAACTAGTTTCGTTAAATCCGTAGTAGTGAATTTTTATGTGCCATTGAATTTTATTATAATTGAATGTATCATGTGGTCATACGAATTTGAGATGCATATAAATTAATTTTAGGAATGTAATATAACTGGGTTTGAAAAGTTATCTTCTGTATATGATCGAATTGGGTCTCGAGACTAGTTTCATTGTGTTCAGAATAGAGGTATTTAGTATAAAACGTCAAGTAGCATGTCTCGATAGGAGTTTGAGATTTTCGAACGTTTAAAGCTAGATATTTTTAATTAATATATATATTCGCCATCCTAGCCCATACCATGGCCATACCCCTACATGCTGCCCATACCTCCACACTCTCTAATCCCGTACCCATTTCCATTATATAATTCGCTTGCAACCAGAAAATGGTTCAAAATTTTTGAATTGAGCATAGCCTTATCTAATGACTCTCGATCATCGACGCCACTATGAGTAAAATCAAGCGAAATTTTCAACTAACAAAACGTGCGCGAGGCCAAGACGAAGACATTCAATGGTTGGATCTCGTAATTCGAGGCCAGGTGGCTGGGGCACCCAGTTGAACATCGAATCTAATTATGGCAAATTTCAATGATTTGGCTCGCTTTCAGGCGATGCGACCTAAAGAAGTGTAGAGGATGGTCAGGGCAAGGGGCAGCCAAAGTTTAGTGGTGGGGCGTCGTGAGTGGCGGCATGAAAGTAGAGATGAACGTGGAGCATTTTTAGCCGATTAGAGGCGACGGAGATATCGAGGCTAGGTTCGATCATAAGAGGAAAGTAAGGGTTTCCCTCGGCAACTCGCAGTGGCGACAGGCGATTCGAGAAGGGGGCAGCACGATGGGAAGGCAATCGAGTTTGGGTTTCCTAGAAAGCGTGAACGAGAGAGATAAAGATTGGAGGGTGGGTTATTTATTTCAAATATGGTCAATTATAAATTTATTATGTAATTAAGGTTTTTATTTCATTAATTAACTCCCAGCTTTTGTAAATGGAATATCTAATTCGTTTAGGTCCAAATCGAGTGCGACGAGTTGCATTATACTCATATCAACGAATACTACGTTATAGAATTGGATTGGGTGGTTTTGGAGCTAGTGGTCATTTGGCTTAAAATTGAACGCATGTTCGATTTTAATCCAAGCCGGAGTGCCTCGGTGACAACAGAAATTTTGGTGAGTTAAACTCATCTTTTTGGTTAACCAGTAATATTATATAGTTGATAAAAAAACCATTGACTGAATGTTTGAATGATGTACTATTTTATCAGTTGGTTTGGATTTATTCTCGCATATACAGCAGATGACCTTTTTTATATATACCCGCATAGCGGATGACCCATATTATATAATTATATATTGTTTGTGATGCAAGGGGACAGGTCGGAGGGATTCAACAGGATTCCTCACCACGGTTGATTATATATATATATATATATATATATATATATATATATATATATATGCAGATATGTATTAGTTATGATGCGGGGGCAGGTTGGAGGGATCCAATGGGATTTCTCGCTATTGTTAATTTATTTCAATAAAATTCCTGTCATATGATTATTGAATATGAAAATTGATTGTGGACACAATGGTTTATGGCATTATTATATGTTCAAACTTAGATCATGTAGTGATAGGAAATCGATAATCGATATTGGTAAAACATTGGGTAGCTATTGGCCTCAAACTTGTATTTTAAAATACTAAATCACCATTGAGTTGGAATTGTTTTTGAGATAGGAAATGATTTTGAATCTAAAATTGGGTTTCAGAAATATTTATTTTAAAGGATTTAACTTTTGTTTTATCCAACCTTTTTATCTATCTTTTTAAAGTTATTTATCAATATTTTCATATATTTGAAAGGTTAACTATTTAAATTATTAATATAGTTTGAAAGTAATTATAATTATTTATTAATGAAGTTTTGGAAATTAATTTTTATTATTTATATTGTTGAAGATTAATTATTATTGTTTATTTAATAATGTTTTGAAATTATTAATTATTATTTTTAAGATGTTTTGAGGTTAATAATTATTATTATTTATTTTAACGTTTATTGCTAATAATTATTATTATAATAGCATTTTGAAGTAAATGATTATTATTTATTTATAAATCTTTCAAGATTTATAAATAAAGTTTTATAAACAGACTTGGGTTTTATAAGAGGAGTTTGTAAAATGTTTTGGAGACTTCAAGGAAAATTATTTATCATGTATAAAGAGAGCTTTGCAAATGGTTTTGGATATTTATAAAGGAATTTTATAGATGGGTTTATAGATTTATAAGAAGAGCTTAATAAATAGTTGCATGGATTTGTAAAGGGTTTATAAATGATTCGAGGAATGATTTAGAAATATTTATATATGGTTTTAAAGATTTTAAATAGTTTATAATGAGTTTAGAAAATTATACTGGAATTTATAAATGGTCCTAGGAAAACCTTCCTCTATCTTGTTAAATATACTTATAACCGTTGGGATAGGTATATGGATATTTTCTAACTATTAGAAATATAGGTATCAAAGTATTTTTATGTAAGTAAATTACAAGTGATTTTAAATAATGAAAAGATTAAAAAGAGGCTAGTAGTTACTTATGTGCTTAACGAATGTTGTTTTCCCTACGGAATTAAATCCCTGATTTGGATGTGTATTTGTTGATAGTTAAATAGTTAACTACCAAATATGGACCCAAATATAACTTTGGAAATATCTAGGAGAAACACATGAGCTATATGGCACAATCAGCTCTGGTGATGCCGTACTGTGCACATAAATCTTGTTTCATTCTCCTAGGATAAATGATAAGGAAATCCGTCCACTAACGGTTATGAGGTGATCTCCGCTCTTATCTTTGACTATTTATTTAAAAGAACCGTGGTTGAGTTTACCGAAAACTATCGAATGTTGTTTCGAAGAGACCGGGATCAGGCATGTTATCCGTAAACCACTTCGATCCAACTCATGCGCTTCGAGGTGAAGACATCTTGGAACTGATGGAAATGAAGACGGAGCTCTCAAGCGTTTCGTCAGTCCTAGAATGAACTTGTATGAATAAATGCTGATATTGCATCGTTGCCTGGAGGGTAGTTTTAGCGTTCTAAGTGGGAAGTGCTATATAAAAGGTAAAATGTAGCCTCAAGCCTTATCAATTGAAATGACTTGAACATGGACGATGTAGTAGGGCTAAGTGGGTCGCTTCCGAGTAGGGTATGATAATCCCCATCTAGAGTCGATATTTTCTCTCATTTGTATGCTTTAGGGCCCACTGAACAAGGGGTGATCATATTTGATACTATCCAGTAGAGGGTATATCGGTTTCTGTGTTGGCAGGGGTCGATAGGTTCCAACCCGTGTTATTTATCTAGAGATGTACCATAATGGGTGGTACCCCATTAGCATATTCATCGTATGGAATCCATTCTCCAATAATAGTTGTGAAGATTTAGTTGTGCCCAACTATGCTGAAATGTGAGATGCAAGCATTCAACTATTTTCATATTTTACTTTGACCCTTAGACGTTATTGTAATATCAAAGGATTTTCTATAGAAAACGTTTTGGTTGTCGAAAGGTAATAACCCTTCCATGTCTTTATGCAGCGTGGTCTTACGAGATACTATTAATTTCAAAGGTTTTTATAACTTTAAAATCTAATTGGATGTGTTTTTCTCACGCTGTTTTTCCAGACTGACTCGCATGTTATTTTAGTATAATGCCCGGGTCAGACCGAGCATATTATAGATTTAGTTAGGATGCTTTGGAGCTTTAAGAGACGAGCTAGAGGACTGGAGATGTATTCGCGTATATGGTTATTTTTCTACTGCATTCATTGTTGTATTTATCAGAAATTGTGTGAATAGGTTGTATAACTGTCCAGCCTGAAATAGGTTAGTATACTTTAATTGATGTATGTATATTACATTTCTTCTTTGTGTATAGATTTATTGTATATTATAGGCTATTTGTTCTGCTGTGAGATTTTGTGTTATTTGTTTTCTTTCTTTCTTCTTTCTTCTTCCTTATTTCTTCTTTCTTTTCTCCTAACAATCAGGTTTTTTGGCATTCGATTGCTTGGCACGCAATACAGTGGACATATTATTATTGATTTTCGAGGGTCGGAAATCCCGGCTGTTACAAGGGTTTCTCTATTTTAAATAAACACTTTGAAAATCATTTGAAATATATAATTTATTTATTTTCTCTAACTTATATTAAAATCATTTCAACATTTATATTAAATTCTTCTATATGGGGTCGGACTCAGAGTGGATTTTTATTCGCCCTTTTTTAGGACTTTTCTTCTTTCCTACTTATTGGCTTATCTTCTTTTAAATATTAAAAATCCGGCTACAATCTTGGAGTGATACTTGACAACATCCTTTGGGAACTTAATTTCTTTCTGATATCTACAACATATGGAATCTTACTTTCCTCTTATCTCGACCGACAGTACATCGTCAATTGGCATCATACGAGGATATGCAATCATTGGGCTATCAGGGGCCTAACTAGGGAGTCATGTACTATCCAGCTTAGGGACCTTCTACATGCTGCCCTCATGCTCTTCTTAAGTCAACACCTTTTCATACAACCTATTCCCTATGGGGTAATATAGGTAGGTGTATATCTTTAACTTATTCCATTATTCCGACTCATAATCTACTTATCCATATTTCAATGTATGGTTGTAACTGCTCTATAGTCGAAATCCTTATGATTTGGCATATTTATATCTATATTTATAAGTAAAATACAAATAAATTCACTCATCGTTTCCTAATTTTTCAAGATCGAATTACCTAAGCTCCGATATCAAATGCAACAACTTGCACCCTAGTGGATCTAATTTTTTCTAAATCGAAAACCTAAGTCTACCGAAGTACGAGCCATTGGTTTGGTATCCTGCATATAAAATAAATGAATGCATATCAGTGCACTATCAATATAAACTTACAATGAAATAGTAAAGTACGATAAAACATAATATTACTGACCAAAATTGACACTTCCAATATCTTGTGTCCTTGTTAGTGCCGAGCATGTATTAGGAAACCTATCCTTCCATCATTTGCACCTTGCACCAGCACCAACACCAATCTCTCTAAATATATCTTGTGGGTTGTAATAAAGAGGGGATCGGAACAACGTTCTGGTGAATGGTAAACTATACACCTTATACATAATACTAGTTTATGCCGCTTGTCTTCAAATGTTATGTCTTTTTATATTTTTAGTTAGCCGTTTCAATTTCATGTACGTGCACGATATGCCACATCTACTTATAGTAGATTATATATATATATATATATATAAGTACCACAATCCCTCATTGGACCAGGATACAATCCTTGCTAGTATCTATAACTCAACACCCCATCAGGATCCATCACCCTCGCCATATCACGTTCCTATTGCCACGCATACCGAGAAACTCCCGTAGTGTCTAATAACGACTTGTCAAAAATTTAGCCATACTATATCTTTCTTTTGGAGATTTTCGACTTGTCTTCTTCCTAATTTGTAGACTCGGCTCTACGAACTATATATAATAATGCACTCAGCGCCATGGGCTATGGACTTGGCTCCACGGACTACTCTGCGTTTTTGAAAGGCCTCTCTAAAAATGTAGCCAGCCTTGCCTCCTAACAAACAAATTAGCAAACGACTATGATGGTGCATACCCTTATGTGGACCATACAGTAGTAGGAACTGTAGCTGGTTAGGTGTAACCCCTGTCTTTCCCATTGACCGCTCAAGACTAATAACATTCTCGACCTATGTACAACCTCTCCTCCTTAATTTAGTACCAACATACTGACATAGTGTCGTTATTCTCTCATCATCCTATTTTAGATTGCCTATTGCAATCAAGGTAATACCCTCCATTTTTATTTTATTGAAGCAGACCAGAGTACTCCTTCATTTATATGCAAGCGTATATAATTCATTGGTCCAGTTGGATATATTTCACATCAGTATAATGCATACACAACTGCTGATAGCCCCTTGCGGGGTGCAAACTTTTATTTTATAATACCATTGACCTCACATTCTAACTAATTCTAATGAATACACCATTTTATTTATTTAATCATTTACTAACTTTAATAATTCATTCATTATAAATGCATACTTGTGGCTACATACATACATACATATACATACATATACATACATAAATAAATACATACATACAAACATACATACATACATACATACATACATACATACATATATATATATATGTATATATATCTTCATTCATCCTTAATTATTTTACCTCTACAGTATAGTGTTAATTATAATGCTTTACTTCTTTATGCGTTTATACCCTACTTGATTGAAGACTATTTACCGCTAAATGTCTTTTCCTACTCCTTTACCATTTTTCCCGTTTTCTATTTCTATTTCCTTTTTAACCCTTAATTTGTTTTTGCTTACTCTTCACTTTAATTTTTATTTGATTTCCATTTTTATTTGTATTGCTCATTTTTCTCTTAGAATGTTCTTATCACATTTATATTCTTTATTTACCATGTAAGAATTTTCTGCATTTTAATGCATTGGAATTACGTCTCCTTTAAATGAAAAGGTTTACGCTGTAAATTTCTATATCTTATCAAAAAGGAAGATTTGTGTTGCGTTTGGAATTACAAAGAATTATCTTTTCATAGTTATTGAAATAGATGGTACAAAATATGGTAAATGTCAGTATTTTATACATCTTTTTATTGGGTGTATTCCTTGTCAAACGATGCATTTTATTTATTTTAAACTTAATAATATGTAGAAATTCACATTGCAACATCCTATATTCCAATGAATTAAATACCACTTAAACCCCTAAAAATTTATTGCGATTACTTTATTTATAGTCTTATTTTCCAATAACCATTCAAATAAAAAATTTAGAATATTACAACATTTACAAGTTCATGGTCACTATTATTCAATAATAAATTTAGGAACTACTAATACCCAAATATTTTCCAAATTTATTTTCATACAACACTTAGATATGTATATATCAAGTTAACAGTTTTAGAATATGTAGGCAGAGTTTATAATTTCATTGCATGTATATAGATTTAGCCTACAATTCCAATTTACATTTCATGCATACATGAATAGATCTACAATGATATAAATCTAATATTATACAAAAGTATATAATTTTTCCTACCCACCTTTTAGCTTTTCGAATCTCCAGATATAATCTCTGCAATTCCAATTTGACTCCTTTTTTCCCTACTCAAATTCATACACCATAGGCATGTACAGATCTATTATAAATCCAGATTAAAAAGAGATTTGGATTTTGATTTGTATTTTAGATCTGGATTTATAGTTTACCTTGGCTTTGGTAATTTGATTTGAGCCTACTTTCTTCTTTAATTATCTTCTATGATTCTCCAATTGTATATACGTATAAACTAGAAATATTTATAAGAATTTAGAGTTTTGAAGAAGTGGAAATGATAGAGCTCTAGCGTTACTCCGAAAATTTGAGTTTAGAAGTGAGGGTCTAGGTCTATAATCATTGAGACTCAAATCAATGTCAATCCCTCGATAAAGCTGGCTTAAATCTGAGTCGTTTAGGCCATAATTTGCTGTTGATTTTAAATTATCAACGGTCGACCGCCAAGCCTACATAGTCGACCGCTATTGATCGAAATTTGGCTCCTAAATTGTGAATGTCTTGCGCTATTTGATTTTTTTTAATTTTCTTACTTGTTTAATCGATTGCGTTCATTTATTTTCCAGTTTACACATTTTTTGAAATTTGATTTTAACATTAACATTTCATAACACCTACGCTTCTGTTAGCATAATTAATGTTTAATTTTTTTATTACCGTAATTACATATGTAATTATTTCTGATTTGAAAACTTCGAACGTTAATAACCTTTTCGTTTGTACTCGGATCAGAAAAATTTATATATGAAAATTGATCAGAAAATTGCCATAGATGCAATGGTGCAAGTTTCACAGCCAAATTTCTACGTTTGTAAAAATTCTAGTTTTTAGCATTATTATTTTTTAACTAATTATTTTTAAATTAATTATCGTAAAATTATGGGATGTTACACAGATCCCAACAGCCATTTAATACCTCATGTTAGAAACACCATTCTATGGTTTCAATGATGACAACTATACAATCACATATATTATATATCTTTTCAAGATTATAGGTATGTACTACAAGAGATCGTCATGCTCAAAGATATCGAGACTCGAAGACAAACGGAGATTTATGGACCACGCTATGATTAATAAAGTTATACTAGCGTATTAAGAGTCTTAGACGAACATTATGAGGTCTCCTTGAGTATATATGCACACATGAATTTATATACATAAAAATTGGAGTTGCAAAACATTTAGAATTAGGAAATGCCAGAAGATGCCTGTGGAAAATCCACAGGAGTTTGTGAGAAGACTCAAGAATTTTATTCCTGAAGCCATAGACATCTATGGGTTTTCCACAGACATCTGCCGTCTAGCGACTTCCCTATTCTAAATGGTTGCTTCTTTTCATTTGAATAATCTCATCTCTTCTTCAAAGGTTGCAACCATAAAATCGAATAGAGTTTATCTTACAGTAATAATCCCTCATATGCATCTCTTTAATCCTATAAATAGTTTAAAGATTGAGATTTACATATTAACTATTCTCATGATTTCTTATTACTCTCTATTTACATATTTGTGCACTCTTGCTTACATATTCTCAATCTATCATAACCAAAATATCAGTTTTGTTAAACCACTTTCTACAACTCAAAGTATTCACATTCACATACTCAAAGGAGAATATAAGAAGAACTATACTATTAGTCAAAATTCATGATATTTGGAACACAAGATTGTCAAAGAAATACTTTTGTATTAGCCTATTCCTCCGAGCGAAGTGAGGATTATTTGGTTAAAGAAAATACCGAAGCGGTGCATCGGTACTGAACATAGTATGGGAGGTTTGTACTAGTATAAAATATCTGATGTGCTCACTTTTATTATTTCCCTTGTTTACATTCAGTTATTATACTCTACTTAGTGTAATTAGTAATATGCACTCTCATACTTATATATAAGCTTCATTACATAAAGATCCGGTAGATTTTCATTTTGTATTAGAGCACGGTCATATTAATCTACAGCAACAGGTAGTTGAAAAATCATTAATATGGAAAGAGCTTTTCAAGAAGGTTAATCAATTGCTCGCCCTTCACTATTTACTGGTTCTAACTATGCTTAATTGTCAACTCATATCAGAATTTTTACAGAAGTAAATGGGTTAGAAATATGGATAGAAACTCAAAACAAATAGAAGCACCTAATACCAACATTAGCACTTGGACCGATGCATAAAAAACGGCGGTATCTAACAATGCCAAAGCTATGAATGTATCGTTTTGCTCACTTAACAAAAATGAATTTTCACGTGTCATGCTTTACACCACTACATACGATATATGGTGCACTTTACAAGTCACACAAGAAGGCACAAATAAAGTCAAGCACATTAAAATCTCAATGTTACAAAACCAATTTTCTCTTTCGAAATGAAAGAAAATAAATCAATTATTGATATGTATGCTAGATTTCAAACCAGTCAACATAATCTCATGGCACTTGGAGTCAAATTCATAGATTTTGATTTGGTCACATTTTTTTAACTCTTTGACAATTGAATGAGAAAGAAAAGTTTTAGCCATCGAAAAAGCTAATGATCTTTCTCAACTTAAAGTCGAAGAGCTAATAGGAAATCTGGTGTCGTATGAAGCTTACTTGCAGGCTAGAAAGGATCAAAATCATGAAAAGAAAAACATAGCATTCCAAGTAAGCAGCGAAGATTTGGATTTAGACAAAAATGAGATTGTTTTTATTACCAAGAACTACAAAAAATCCAAGAAGTTCAAGAAGATGACTAGATTTCAAAATGGTGGTAGACCAAACTCCTCAAATCAAACATCGATTAAGTGTTATGAGTGTGACCAATTTGGCCACATGAAGAAGGATTGTCCACAGCACAATAATGATTAAAAGAAAAGCAAGTTTGAGAAATTCAAGAAAAAGAAAAGCGCTTTTCATGTAACGTGGGACATTTGGATTCATCTTCTTCATCTGATAGTGATAATGAAAGCGACTCGTAATAAGCAAATGTGTATTTTATGGCTAACACTGATGAGGTACGCCCTATACCCACTTATGATGAAATAATGGAAATCAGCATTGAATTAGATGATAAGTATAGAGAATCAAAAAATTAAATAAAGAATATATTGGAAAGTTATCTAGAGCAGAATTAGAAATTAGACTATGATAAGATGAAAAAAAATCTTAGAAAAAGAATTAGAAATTACTCAACAAATGTGCAACATTATTATCTGAAAATGACATCTTATTACATGATTTAGAAAATTATAAGTTAGAAAAAATTAATCTTGAAAAAGAAAAACTAGAATTACAAGCAAGTTTAGATTCTAGAAAATTTGAAATTTGTGATCTTAAAAGTAAGTTAGATAAATAACAAATAATGTAACAAAATTCAACAAAGGAATTTTTTTTAGAAAATTTGATTAAAATACCTAAACTATTTGGAAATCAAATTGGATTAGGTTTTAAAAGCAAACAAAAGTCAAAGAATTATAGCACATTGTACACCAAATTCAAAAGGCCAAAGTTGGAAATTAGGAATAAGAATTCATACACAAATGTGGTTAAAATATTTTTTTTTTGGCAAGGCCGACGGTTTTATAGTGGACCGACCACTTTTATTACGGATGTAATAAAGATTGAAGTACAGGAGTAAGGTAGAGATACCTTAACTACTACGTAAAAAAAGAACTAAAAATAACAGCACAGGAGTATGACAGACAAGTCATAACTACTAAGTAAAAATACTAGACTAGTTCTCCTCCGCAGAGGAAGAATCACTATCACCAACAACAACCCGGTCAGAAACCAGAGTACCATCACCAAGGAAACCAAAATATGGGCGAAAAAGAACAGCAAGAGAAGGATCATAATCATCAACACCAGATGTATAAATAAAAGATCGATCCCAGGAAGTATCAGCTAGAAGAATAGCATTAGACTGAGCATGCGGACCATCCAGATCAGGTACCAAGGAATCACCAGAAATCCTGTAATGAAGGCATCGTAGGTCCAGAAGATCATCAGAGACGTATCTGAAATAGGAGACATCCACAGGGTTGAACCTCAAGTCAGAACGGAGATCAACCCAACTATGTTCAGAATCAGCCCAAACAACACGATTCTGCAGAGCAGGAGAAGCACCAGGATCAGGTGAAGCAGGCCGAGCTGAGGAGAGGGAGGGATCGGGGTCAGAAGACTGAGCAGCAACCAGAGAGGCCTTGGGAACCCACTTCCTAAGTGGAGGCCTAGGCAATGGGATCTTAGGAGCAGTAGCAGATGTAACCGTATGTGTGCAGGCTGAGGCAATATGGCCAAAAGAGTGACAGGTGGTACATATGTCAGGGACCCAACCATACCGAACACGCACATCCACCACATGTCCAACAGCAAGCTGGACAGGAATAGATGTAGGAAGAGGCTTATGGGGAGTAATCTCAATCAGGGCCTTGGCGTATACAAGCTTATCACGCGCAACAGTGCTGGAGTCAAAACACTTCAATTTTCCAACATTGCAAGCAAGCCAATTCAATCCTAGCAGAGGTTGAAGAGCAGAAGGAATTTGAGAGAAATAAACCCAGATAGGGATAGAAAGAACCTGTTCACGTGCTCTAGCCACAGTCGGCGACCAAGGGGTAATAATAAATGGCTGTCCATCAAAGAAAGAAGGCTCGTTCTCAAGAACTCGAGTACGTTCCTCAGTGGAGGAGAACAATATGTAATACAACGAATCGACCAACTTGACTTTAAGACTACCATGAAGTCTCCAGGCCCTACGACAAACCGCAGCCACATCATGAAGACGATGATTAGGGTCCAAAAAAAACCCGACTACATATTCAGACCAAAAGTCCAAACCGGCTTGGATAACGCTGGGGGAAGGGATCATTACCCCGTTTTCCTCAAGGATGTCGAACTCAACTGGTTCATATACTCCCGCATTACGTGGCAAGGAAGTAAAAAGTGAAGACCAAGATATAACAATATGTTGATTCCTAAAACAAATAATAAACTAATTAGACAAAAATATGTTGATGAATATTTAAAGAAAGTTGTATATAACAATAATTACATTTCTAAATTAAAGGAACCAAGTCATCCTGGATATGGCTACCTTTTTCCACTGACACGTAGGACCCTAAACAAAGAATGTCGGTATCAATTAAATTTATCTTATTTTGCAGGTACCCAAAATTAAAATAAAAGGTAAAGAGAAGTGGATACTCGATCGTAGTTGCTTCAAGCACATGATCAGAAATGCTCATATGCTATCAAATATAACATATATCGATGGTGGCACTGTCACATTTGGAGACAATTCAAAAGGATTGGTCATTGGCATTGGAAAGGTTAGTGATATCGGTATTTCTAATTCTCCTATTATTACTAAAGTTTCATTGGTAGAAAATTTGAAACATAACTTATTAAATATAAGTCAATTATGTGTAAAGGATATAAAATTGACTTCGAGAAAAACAAATGCAGTATCTTTGAAAAAAATAAAAGTCTAATTTTTGAAGAATTTAGAAATAGAAACATATATGTTTTAAACTTGAAAGTCAGAAATAACATTAATTTATGCTTAGCCACAAATCATGATGATCCATGGTTATGACATAAACGTTTTTGTCATATAAATTTTAAGAATATCAAAAAATTGGCTAAAAATTAATTAGTTAGAGGATTACCAAAAATCAACTATAAGTTAAAAACCTATGTGATGCTTGTCAATTTGGTAAATAAAAGAAAAGTTCTTTTAAATCTAAAAAGGAAATTTCCATAAAGCAACCTCTCGAACTACTCCATCTAGATTTATTCGAACCGACTCAAGTACATTCAATAAATCATAACAAATATGCTTTTGTAATTGTTGATGATTTTCAAGATATGTTTGGACATTATTTTTAAAACATAAAAGTGACAATTTGGAAATGTTCAAAAATTTTGCTGTTGAATCGTGTAACACTTTGACCATACTAAAAACACATGCTATGAAATATTTTTCAAGAAGAAACCTAAAGTATAGTGTTTTCGAGTCTTTGGATCAAAATGTTTTATTTTAAACACAAAAGACTATCTAGGAAAATTCAATTCTAAAGTTGATGAAGGAATTTTTGTTGGCTATTTGGATCGAAGTAAAGCATATAGAATTTTTAATAAATGAACAAACATTATAGAAGAAAGCCTCCATGTTTCATTTGAAGAAATATTTAAAATTAATAAAAACGATGATGATAAAGAAGTTAAAAATAATAATAAAACTAATGTACATATATATGAAAATAATGATAATAATATCAATGACAATAATCATAATGTGATAAGTCACCAACTAGGATATTAAAAGACCATCCATTTGATAATACTATCGGCGATTAAACACAAAAGTATCAACTAAAAAATAGTTAAATCAAATGAGTTATGTTACATTTATATCAAATTTTGAACCTAAAAATTATAAAGAAGCATCAGAAGATGATTTTTGGATTATTGCAACGCAAGAAGAACTTATTCAATTTGAAAGAAATGACGTATGGGAAATTGCACCGAGACCAAATGATCAATATGTAATTGAAAAAAAATGGGTTTTAAAATTAAAGTGGATGAAAATGGAAACATTATTCGAAATAAAGCAAGATTGGTAGCTCAAGGATATAATCAAGAAGAAGGAATTAATTACGAAGGGACATTTGCTCCGGTAGCATGTCTCGAAGTAATACGAATATCACTTGCTTTTGAATGTCATCATAATTTTGAACCTTTTCAAACTGACGTAAAAAGTGCATTTTCAAATGTATTTATAAAAGAAAAGATTTATGTTAAACAATCTCCGCTACTTGTTCATGAGAAAAATTCCGATCATGTATTTAAAGTTAAAAAAACTCTATATGGATTAAAACAAGCACCTTGTGCTTAGTATAAAATATAAAAGCTCATTTACAAAATTTCAGTTTTCAAATTGGTAGAATTGACTCTACTTTATTTATCAAACGGGAAAATAATGATATATTAGTTGTACAAATATATGTTGACGACATTATATTTGGATCAACTAATGAAAAATTGTGTAATGAATTTTCTGACATTATGAAAAATGAATTTGAAATGTCACATATGGGCGAATTAAACTACTTTTTGGGTTTGCAAATAAGACTACTATAAAATTGAATTTTTATATATCAAGAAAAATACCGTTGAGATTTATTAAAATGCTTTGGAATGAAGTCAAGTAAACCGAATCCAATGAGTACTACTCTACATTTAGATAAAGATGAAAACAGAAAAGATAATGATAAAAAAATTATACCGAAGTATGATATGATTCTTATTATGCTTAAAGGCCAGTAGACCAGACATTATGATGAGCATATATTTATGTGCACGATTTCAAGCACAAACGAAGGAATCACATCATCGAGCAATTAAACGAATGTTAAAATACTGAACCAACACTAAAGAATACGGTCTTTTCTGCCCGAAAGGCAGCTCGTTCGAATTCATGGAATATATGTGATGCTGATTCCGGTGGTTGCAAAATAGAAAAGACACAAATGGCACATGCTATTTTATAGGTCAATCTTTAGTTTCGTAGTTTAGTAAAAAAAACCATGTTTCTCTCTCAACATGTGAAGACGAATACATCTCAGCAGCTTTAGCATGTGCTTAAGTAATTTATATGAAACAAACACTTCAAGATTTCGGTAAATTAATTTCTAAATCTCCAATTTATTATGATAATACTAGTGCCATAAACTTTTCCAAAAATCCTATTAATCATTCTCGAACAAAACATATTGTTATTCGCCACCATTTTTTAAGAGATAATTTTGAAAAAGGAATCATATCTTTTGAATTTGTGAATACCGAAAATCAAATTATGGATATTATTATCAAACCACTAGGCAAACCAACTTTTATAGAACTAAGACGAGACCTGGGAATTTTTTCTCACAATGAATTAGTAAACTAAGGTATATGACTTACATAACTCAAATAAAATGCAAAAAATAATTTTATAAAAATATTTACAAAAGTTTTTATCCATACAAAAAATAACTAACTTTTATTTTAGTTTCTATGGTTAAAATTTTACTAACCTAACAAATACACTTCCAAAAATAGTAAACAAATCTTATGTAAAGAAATTCTCTTGTAAACTAAGTTCATATATCCTTTTTATCAAACCTGTTTAAAAACCTTAAACCACTTTTATTCAAAATGTCATCTGACCATAATTCTACTCACTCCATAATCGACTTTAGTTCTCCTTTCTCAAATAATGTTACTACCTCTCCAAAGACGACAACTCCACCCATGAATATATTGACCTCTAAATATTATAAACTCTCCAACATACCACACTAGCTATTTCTCGATAGGGAAAAAAAATGCAATCAATCTCGAGTCATCGTCACTAGAAACTAAAGTAGATGAAATCGTCCATTACCAGCAGGAGATCATAGGAGTTCAACGTGAAATTCACTACGAGCAGCGAAGGCAAAAAAGACATCTAAATTTCTTAGAGAAATGCATCTTGGTTATATATGGACAATCTCTAACGAAAGACTATCTCCATAAAAAATCACCACGTATAATTGAGACGCCGGTTAGACTAGGAAGTCCTACTTCTCATAATATATAGGGAGCGGGACCGCCTAACCAAACTAAATCACCTCGAAATTCAAAACATTCAAATTGGTATTCACGAAGGCTGTTTTTTAAAGAGACAAAAGTTGAGCCGAATTCGTGGGACTTACAACAAATTAGAAAGTCCGACTCCTCTGACGAAAACTAAAATTATGTGGCATAACGTCTAAATATTTATCTGATGAAATAACATTGTATTTTTTTATATATTGTTGTATGTAAGAATCATTTGAATTTTTTTAAAATAAAATCAAACGTTTCCTCATTCAAATATTCGAAACAAGATCAATTCTGCAAATATGCAGGCCATGGATATATGTGGAAAAATCACAGACATCTGTGGTAGCATTCGAAAAATTATTTCCTAAAGCCATAGACGCCTGTGAAAATTCCACGGATGTCTATCATCTGCCTTAGATTCCAAGTGTAACAACCCTTATAAATTCACTTTTTTACCCCAAATTTCACTTTTTACCTCACTTTACTTCCCCAATTCTGAAGCCCTAGCCTCCATTAACTTCAAAATTAACATCAATGGTTCTAAAGAAGTAACCATTTCAAAAAAGAAAAAGCATGGTCAATCTACCTCCTCTTGTCAATCTTTTATTACCGAAAATCACATAATTCAATGTCTTCAAAATAATCATACTGCTATCAACCAATTTTAAGTACTTTTAAAGAAGAAATTCAATACCGACCCATTTTCGCCTTGGAAATGCGACAGAATATGTCATTCAAGGTCTAACAATGGATGCCGGTTGCACGGCCTCAATAGTTACGATGAGAAAAAGGTAATAATCGATCCACTTGCTATCTACCTTTTCTATTCAAACTTATATAGTGAGGAAATATGTAAACCGAAAAATGAAGATGGATGGTTGTGTTCAAGTGTTTATGGTAAAGGGGTAAAATTGATGTATATACGATTGGACGTATATCAGGGTGCTCTCATACGGGAATCAAATTAGAAGAAATACTAGACCATAGTGTTTTAGCCCGAGATGAAGTTACCCATCAAATTTAGTAAAATAGGATGCCGTAATGGAAATCCTTTACCTACGACCATGTGCTAGCTACTTAATAAGATGATAATCAACATAATCATTTCATGTTTATGTAGTCATGAACAAATTTATCCAGATGACCATAGGGCTTTATATGCTATATTTGGTGGTCTCTGATAAATTGGGCAAAATTTATTCATGACCACATCAAGGGTTTTTGGACTCAACACCGTCAGACCATTGTATACGCCCCTTACCTTATGCGTATCTTGTAAACCCTAGGAGTTCCTTTGTACTTATCACAATATGAGGAAATTTCGACAAAAGATAGTTGTCCAACATATTTATCTTTGATGCAACATCCAAGAGACCATCTCATTCATCTCCTTCCATCAATGATTTATCCAACACCAACAACAAACAACAACAATGAGAACCTTCACCACATCCTCATATGTCATCCTTTCCATCTCAAGAATATCATTCCAACTCCGAAATTTTGGAAGCTCGTATTGAACTTCAACATAATGAAGCTGGGCATGATGTGAAACTTCCAAATCAGCGATTGATTACTACAAACAAAAAAGTTCTAAAAGAAATCAGAAATTGCTAAGAAAGGAAGTAAGTCAGTTACAAAGATCATTTTCCACACGTATGACCAAAATGGTAAAAACATTGGACATGGTTATGAACATTATAAAGAAAGTTATTCGAAAGATTTATGGGAGATCATCATCCATATCATCCTCTTCTCCTTCACCCACACCACCTTCTCGAGCACAAACACCAATTTATCATCCCCATAAACCTGATAAAGAAATTTCTAGAGGCAAGAATATTATGCAAGAACAACTAGAAGAAGAAGAAGAAGATAGTGATGATATGTCTTTGTCCGATACTAATCCATCTCACCAACAACATTATCTCGCTTTCCAAGGACATTCAGTTTAAGAGAATGAAGAGTACCATGATCAAATCCAATGGCCAACTTAATATTAACAAGATCCATCCACCTACTGGGGATATCATGAAAACTATAATGGACTATCTTATTCATCAAACTGGTATGACTAAGCCTTTTTTCATTTTCTCTCATTTGAAACTTTGCTATTTTTTTAGTTGTACCGAAGAATTATTTATGTTTGAACTCCTATTTGCTTATTGTTAAACTCAGGTTGGTTTATTTTTCAATTATATTATTTGTTTATGAGCAATCTGTTTATGAACTATTCATATTTACCATGTCTATATATTTATGTTTCTCTTATTTTTGATAATGACAAAGGGGGATATATGCATATACATAAGGGAAGATTAAATTAAGGGGAAGCTATTTTATCATAACTAACGATTGTATAGTTGTCATCATTGAAAAGGGAGAGAATAATAGAACCTCCATTCTATGGTTTCAATGAGATTAACTATACAATCACATATGTTATATATCTTATCAACATTACAGGTATATACTACAAAAGATCATCATGCTCAAAGATATCGGAACTTGAAGACAAATAGAGATTTATGGACCATACTATGATCAGTAAGGTTATACTAGTGTATTAAGAGTCTTAGATAAACATTGTAAGGTATCCTTGAGTGTATATGTCCACATGAATTCATATACACAAAAATTGGCACTAAAAAACATTCAGAATCAGGAAATGCCAGCCACAGACGTGTGTGGAAAATCCACAGACATCTGTGACAAGGCTCGAGAATTTTATTCCTGAATCACAGACGTCTGTGGTTTTCCATATACATCTGTCGTCTGGCAACTGCTATATTATGAATGGCTGCTTCTTTTCATTTGAATAATCTCATCTCTTCTTTAAAGGTTGTAGCCATTAATCGAATAGAATTTATCTGACATTAACAACTCCTTACCTGCATCTCTTTAATCCTATAAATACTTCAAAGATTGAGATTTACATATTAACTATTCTCTTGATTTTTTTACTACTCTCTATTTACATATTTGTGCATCTCTTGCTTACATATTCTCAATCTATTATAACCAAAATATCATTTTGGTTAAACCACTTACTACAACTCAAAGTATTCACATTCACATACTCAAAGGAGATCATAAGAAGAATTGTAATATTAGTCAAAATTTGTGTTATTTGGAACACAAGATTGTCAGAGAAATATTTTTGTATTAGCCTATTCCTTTGGACAAAGTGAGGGTTATTTGGTTAAAGGAAATACTTAAGGGAAGCTTCGAGACTGGACGTAGGATGGAAGGTCCGAACTAGTATAAAATATTTGGTGTGCTTGATTTTTAAATTCAGCTATTATTTACATAGTGTAATTAGTAATATACACTTTCATGCTTATATATAAGTTGCATTACATAATGATCCTATAGATTTTCACCTTAATCCCCAAGCAGGCCCTACTGGGATTACCCAACATTATTTTATTAGAAATTCCCTAAGTCAGTTAATATTATTGATGAGCAGACTTTAAACCAGCCATTTATTACCTCAAACCTGAAGTAGACTTCTCCTGGAATTATCCTGTTCTTATGGCCCATAACCCAACTGTGATGTCCCATATCAGTCCAACTATTTGCAGGTGCTGGTGGCCAAATATCAGCTGGAAAAGCTTACCCTACAAAATTGGGACTGACCTCGTATCCATCGTGGGTACTTATTATAAACAATGTCTCACATCAGTTACAAAAGTCACACTATCGGTATCCAAATCAGCTGAGTAGACTTCTGTGTGCTTTCAACCGATCTCGCATCCTCATAACTTAGCCATAATCCCAATCCCTAAATTAAATGTTGAACTATGCCAATACAGACACACCCTCCACCCATATTTATTCATTTAAAGGCTTTATAAGGGAAACTCCCTATTGTGCCATTTGTTTATGGATTAAATTCCATAGTTGTTTTTAAATCAGTTTATTAGATTTATTTTGATTGTTAATTGGCATTTATTTTTCGATTTCTTTATCAAATGCCTTATTTATTATATATGTTACAAGTTTTTAATTTTAATTCGTTAATTTCAAAATTTTAAAAGAATACATTATCATAACATTTGTGGCTAACATTAATTTATGGCTAATTTATTTCAATATTTATTCGGCTTATTTGTTCAATTCTTATTTGGAGTGAGATGTTAAGATAGTGTGTTAACATCTGTTCTATACAAGTCCCAATCAATGCAACAAATTACATAATAGATAACGTCATCAATGAAGTGGCCACATTAAATAGACTTGTATATATTCAAATTGGAATCCAAAACATGCAATTTATTTTATATTAATATAGTCGAATCACGGCCTCTTTTTCCAAAGATGCAAATTCACAATTCCAATTTTTTATACTCCATCTAACTCCTCGATTGTATATCGTTGAAATTACAAAGAAAGTATATTTATTTTAACTGCTTACAGGCAGTGTAAACTATGGATAAGAGGAAAAAAATCCCTTTTCCTTACTTTGCACATCCATTTCTATTTCCTATGTAGAATTCTTTGTCATTATAATCAAAATTTGAGAGGTAGAATTAAATGGAATATAATATATTCTTATTGTAATAATAATAAACCCAATTCCATTATTAAAATAAAAAAAACCTGTATTCCAACAAATTTCGTGTAATATCCCGGAATTTCGAAGAATTCAAAATGTGATAATCTATTATTTAAATTATTTGAAATTGATAAAATTATTATTTTCAAAAATAATTAACCAAGTAATAATAATATAATGTCTTAATTATGGTTATAGATTGGTTTCTAAAATGATAATTATTTTGTTTGTATAAATAAATTATAAATTGACTTATGGTTTTCAAAATTAATAGGTGTGTTTTGTGTATTTTAAATTGATTTTTAAATAGGATAAATTATTTATAAATAATATGAGATTATTTAAAAATTGATATTTATATTTATATAAATTGATTTTAGATTTGGATCATTAAATTGACTTTGAAATTGAATATAAATTTGAATTTAAGGGGATATACATACATATTAAAATAAAATAGTAATATAGTTTGGTTTTAGAATATATAAATAATGTTTTTAGTTAAAAAAATAAGATTTGTTTTATATTATTCTTTTTATAGAAATTTATCTATAGAAATTTGGATATGTATTTATTTAATAAGAATAAATACAAAAGGGTTTTTGAAATAGCATTTTAAAATGATTTTGTAATATTATATAATCTTATTTAAATTATAATTGGTTTTATTTTATTTTATTTTTAAAGATTGTATTTATATGAATTTAGAAAAGTGTTTATAAATTATTAAATGTATTTGTTAATTAGGAATTTAATTGAAAAGTATTTTTAAATTAAGAAAACATATTAGTTAATTAGGAAATTAATTTAAAAAAGCTTTTAAAATTCTTTTAGGATAAAAATTAAATAAATGTTGACAAGTGTTTAGTTCTAAAACACTTTGATAACAAGTGTTAACACATTTATGTAAGCTAGAGACTAGTGTCCATCTTTTTTAAAATTTTCTTTTAGTTTAATAAATCTAAAAATTTGCCTATATAAACACTATACTCTCTTCACTTTCTTTTTCTTTAAATTTTGTGTTCATTCCTAAAAGAAACAAGAATTATCAATGGTAGATCCAAATCTGAAATTACTCAATTCAAACAATCCTAGATTATCTATTGTAGTAATGTTGTGTGGTATGAATGCTTGGTTGCATTGTAATGGTAATATAGGTTATCTATTATGATGATGATATGGATTACCTATTTTTATGGGTCATCTGTTTATTTTGATAATGTGATTATCATGTGTGATTTGTGAGTTATCTATCCGTGTGTATATAGATAGTTGAATTGAATTGTTTAACTTTAAACAACTTGGACCTAAAAGATACGTTTTGGATTTCGATGAGACCGGGATCGGGTTTCCATATTTGGATATCCGAAAACCACATCGATCCAAATTAACGATAGGTCGTGAATCTCAAGTGAAGATAAAGATTCAGAGTGCAAGGGTTATTGTCGTAAGGGTGATTCCAAGATGAGTGTAACGAGATAATGCCTTCGGTTTTGTTCGAACCCGGAATGAACTTGTATGGATTGAATGCTTTCAGAACATCATCAGGTGGACGATGAGCATTCTAAGTGATGTGTTCACTAAAGGTAATCGTAGCCTCAAGCCTCATCAACCGGGAATGGCTAAAACAGGGGAGGTGCAGCAAGGCTAAGTGGGTCATGCCCAAGTAGGATGAGATTAATCCCTGTCAAGAGTCCCTTATATTTCGGCTGTGTGGGCGGTTGAATAGCTACAACCGTCGGGGTTGTCTCATTTGAAACTGTTCAGTAAGGAATGGTTCCGGCTTTGTGTTGCAGAGGAGCGGACGTACTCCTCGGTACGGTGATCTAGGCCACGTACTGTGACGGACGGTACCGCAGTAGCCCTGCCATTGTATGGAATCCAAAATCCAATAAGTGCCATCGAATTTGATTGTATTACCCACTTTTGTGGCTAGTAGCTGGAATTTAATAAATGTAACAATTTCGGCTATTTCATATTTATTTAAAAACCCTAGACCTATTATAATATCACTGGATTTCCTATCAAATGTTTTGTTAGCGTAAGGTAAAAACTTTTCCATGTTTATGTGTGGGAAGTCTTACGTGATACCTTTTCTTTCAAAAGGTTTTTAAAGTTATGCAACTTTAACTGTTTACTCACACCAGACCCATGTCTGACCCAAAGTTTATTCTGTTTTTCTTAAACTCTTGGGTAATTAAATTTTTACAAGTAGCCAGGGGATTCAGGTTGGCTTGACGAATTCTGGAGGAGCAATGGAGCAGGAGCTTCTGCGTATAGCTATATAGTATTCTGCTGTGTGTTCTCTGAGTCGTTTGTCTTGAAGTTGTATTGAGTTGTATAACTAGAAAGGTGTTTATAACTGTCTAGTATGTGTTGTTTTAGCTGTGTATCTCTGATGTATATGGTACTATGTAATATATTATGTGATTAATATAATTTATTCGTTCCGCTGTTTAGATTCTGATGTTGTTTCTTTCTTCTTCTCTGTCTTTTCTCTTTTCTATCCCTTTCTTTCTTAAAAAATGATGCAATTTTCTGTAGAGAGAAAGTCGGGTCGTTTCACTTGGTATCAGAGCATTAGGTTGAGTGACTACCTAGGCTCTGTAGTGGTGTCTTTCTTGAGAAAGCGTACTTGTAATTATATATATATATATATATATATATATTTCTACCTATCCGTTGGGTTACCTGTTCGAGTTTTCCAACATAAGTTATAAAGGTAGATGAGGTAGTGGTGTGTGTAATACGACTACCATTAGTTGGAGTTTGAATGTTTGAGATTGGAAGTGTATTTGTCGAGACTGTAGACCTAATACCGTCTCGAGTAATCCTTGTAATTTGGTGTAAGGATTTCATTGATCTCTGAAGGAAACCTGTTAAGGTTCGAGTTCATCTTTGAAGTGTAAGTTTGATCACGCTCGTGTGAGCGGATTTTTGAGAATTTGGAATGTCGGTTTGGCAGAAGCGAGTGATGGCATCTTGGAAACCTCAGGAAGTAGTAGCTGCGTGATGAGACGCAATGATTATGGATGTCTCCGAAGATGTTTTCTTTCGGAGCAAGTTTAAGGAAGTGTGTCTGCTTCGGGTTGTAGCTGAGTTCAGCAGGATGTTTGTGTTTGGTTGGAGGTCCGAGTTTCTCAAAGAGCTTTGGGTAAGAAGTCTTTGGCATCTGTGTTAGCAGTGCAGCTCGGAAGTGTTCTGTGTTCCAACAGGAAGATCTTTTTGGCTTAGCATTTCCTAGAGGTGGAATTCAGAAGCAGCAATGAGGATCTGTTTCTTCGATGGATTAGTTGCTCGAGAATAAACTGTTCTGATTAGTGGAGAGAGAATGGTATCTTGGATATTGGATTGGTTGATCGCAAAAGTGACTTGCGATAGTTTGGTGATTATCTTAGATAGTCTTTTGCTTGGGTTTGTGGCTTTTCTAGAGGATGTAGGAGTTATGGAATTGTCGAAGATTTTCTGGATATATCTTCAAGAAAGTTAGAAATTTGTCCGCATTGGAGATTGAGTTCTAAATCGACTTGATGTCAAGAGTGATACCGGTGATTCAGCTGGGTAGAAGGTTGTCTCCTAGGTTGATTGTTTGGTGAAGCAGCTCTGTATTTCTTGGAACTTCTGTTGAACCTTATTTCCAAGATGTGATGTTTAGTCTGTGCCTGTGATCATTCGACGGCATTTTCATCTGCTCCAGATCAGAGTTGTGCAGCGGAAGCAAGATGGCTGTTGTTCTTGAGTAGAAGCAACTGGAACTTGCAGTGTTTTGGATTAGAGAGTTTCTACTGAATTTATTTTTCAGAATCTGAGGCAAGTTGGCATGTGATTCTATTTTGTCTTTTCCAGATGGGAGAAGTTGTTTTCTACTGTTGATAGTAAAGTTTGGTTTTGATTTTGTATTGATCTTGTGAGGATCAGTTTGTTGAATTGATCCAGTTTGTTTGTAGAAGCATCAGCGATGGTTGAGCTGATCAGGAGAGATCTGTAGGCAGCCCGGATCATCCGGAAAGTTTTGAGGTTAAGAAACGGAAGAATTTGGAATTCAAAGTTGGAGGCTTCGATGTTGTTGAGGTTTTCTCTGGTGAAGGGAGCAATAAATTTTGGTGAGATTTTGAGGTGAGCTCCGAGGTATATTGGATTATTCTGAGTTTTTGTAAGGATTAGTGCTTTGGTCTGAAGAGTTGAATTGCCAGTTTGGAAGACTGGAATTCAAAATATTTCACGTGTCTCTGAGGGAGAACGTGTTTGGTCCATCCCTGGTTTTGAGACAAGTAGATCTGTGAAGGATTTAGTTATTGATCAGACTTGTATGTGATCTGGTATCATGTGCAGATTATAGATCTAGCTGAGTAGGAACTCGGTAGCTTAGCAGTATAGCTAGTTTGGATTTAGTAGAGCGAGTATCCCTGTGTCTGTGCTTGGGAAACTCGAGATAATTTTAGAAAGCTTATCTGGATCTGTGTCCGGATAGCGAGAGTTATATATTTGATTGAATTGGTTGTTTGGATAAAATTGTTTGTTTGATTGATAGTGTATGGCTGTTATGAATGTTTGAATTAGTTGAAATAAAATAAAACTTTGGATTATCTTTGTTTTAAATTTTGAGGACGAAATTCTTTTAAGGGGGGAGGAATGTAATATCTCGGAATTTTCAGGAATTTAAAATGTGATAATCTCTTGTTTAAATTATTTGAAATTGATAAAATTGTTATTTTCAAAAATAATTGACCAAGTAATAATAATATAATGTCTTAATTATGGTTATAGATTGGTTTTTAAAATGATAATTATTTTGTTTGTATAAATAAATTCTAAATTGACTTATTGTTTTCAAAATTAATAGGTGTGTTTTGTGTATTTTAAATTGATTTTTAAATAGGATAAATTAATTATAAATAATAATGAGATTATTTAAAAATTGATATTTTTATTTATATAAGTTGATTTTAGATTTGGATTTTTAAATTGACTTTGAAATTAAATATAAATTTGAATTTAAGGGGATATACATAAATATTAAAATAAAATAGTAATATAGTTTGGTTTTAAAATATATAAATAATGTTTTTAGTTAAAAAATAAGATTTGTTTTATATTATTCTTTTTATAGAAATTTATCTATAGAAATTTGGATATGTATTTATTTAATAAGAATAAATACAAAAGGGTTTTTGAAATAGCATTTTAAAATGAGTTTGTAATATTATATAATCTTATTTATATTATAATTGGTTTTATTTTATTTTCTTTTTAAAGATTGTATTTATATGAATTTAGAAAAGTGTTTATAAATTATTAAATGTATTTGTTAATTAGAAATTTAATTGAAAAGTATTTTTAAATTAAGAAAACATATTAGTTAATTAGGAAATTAATTTTTAAAAAAAGCTTTTAAAATTATTTTAGGATAAAAATTAAATAAATGTTGACAAGTGTTTAGTTCCAAAACACTTTGATAACAAGTGTTAACACATTTATGTAAGCTAGAGACTATTGTCCATCTTTTTTAAAATTTTCTTTTAATTTAATAAATCTAAAAATTTGCCTATATAAACACTATATTCTCTTCACTTTCTTTTTCTTTATATTTTGTGTTCATTCCTAAAAGAAACAAGAATTATCAATGGTAGATCCAAATCTGAAATTACTCAATTCAAACAATCCTCAAAACTAAAATTTGAAACCATCATTCAAGTTGAAAAATATGAGATTTTCCTCAAATCAGTATCCTGTAAACTTTCTCAAGTTCAAATGAAAATCTGAAAGTTCCTCAAAAATCATTTCCTCTCAAGTTCAAATGAAAATCGGAAATCCCTCAAACTCAAACAATCCAGAAATAAAGTTGAAAACCCTGTAACCCATTTTCCAACCAAATACCATAACTTAAAATCATATGCAGATCAAATCTACAAGATTTATTTTCCTGCAATCATCCTTTAAAACTGCACGCCTGTAGTTTGTTTTCAAAACAAAATCAAGTATGTAATTGTCTTTCAAGTGCATACAAGAACTCCAGTTTTTAAACCTCAGTCATTTCAAAAATTTCAAGTATTTACAAGTTGCCAAAATGCATGCAAGTTTTTAAAGGGGCAAACCTGAAGCATATCTGTTGAAAGCAAAAAATTAAAGGGATGAAGCCTTTCTGTTTCAAAAGCTTCAAGTTCAAAGTATTTTTCAAGTTTCCAGCTTATCATCACCTCTGCACTTCATTTTAAAAGATGTGAGTAAACATTTTACAAAAATTTAAGTAGTAAATATCTGTTGCATATGAGTTAGTGATGATGTTTATTATATATATAAGTTTGCCTCTGTGTAGACAAATCTGCAATATGTGTTGTATGAATTGAATCTGTGCATGTTATATTTCATGAATCTTCTCTGTTTCACCTTACTGAAAAATTTAAGAAATAGTCAGAAACTTCAAGCTATTCTATTTAAACAATTGTTAAGCATTAGATTTAAACAAAATAAGTTAGTTTAAGTATAAACTAAGAACTAAAAATAGAACATAGTTTCTGGTATTTGAAATATATCTGGAAACAAACAATGCAGTTACACTAAATCATTAATGTTTGAAATCAAATGTTAAAATTAGATGAAATAATTATGTAATCTGGATTGTCACTGGGAATTATGAATTTTAGAAAGAAAATCGAAATTTTTAAAATTAAATTGAGTGTGTAATTGGGGGTTTTCTGGAAATTGGTTTTTGGTTAAAATCTGATGATCTTTGCATCTGGGGTGCTCGGGGTTCTTGGTGGAGCTAGTAGTAGGATTGGGGAGTGTGGCAAAAATTTCTGAAGGGTTGTTAGTCCATTGTGGAGTTTGGATTTGCTAGATTTTGTTTTTAAACCTAGTTCCGTTCGAACTTGGGAATTTGTCTACTGCATCTTTATTTATGCATAGAGCTTGAAGAAATTTTTTAGAGAAGGAAGCGCGATGGGTCGGCAATCCATAGCCGGAGTTGTAGGGGTTATTGTTGGTCGGAGGCGGGGGTTCAAGGAATTTTCCTGATGATGGTTTGGGTTTCATCTCATCCTGGATACTCGATTTTGAATCGAGGCATGGGATGATGTTTGGTTGATCGTAGGAGCTTGTAGGGAGGCTAGGTGACTTGGCGATGGGTTCGTCGTTGACCGGAGGTGGTTCCGGCACTGGTTCAGGTGCACGAGACATTTTGGGTGTTAGTGGGTTGTTGTTTTGAGTTTTCTTGATTTTCTCGAGTAGGTCTCGGGATATAAGGTAGATGACTCGGGGAAACTCGCGTGATTCTAGGTTGTGGCTCGAGTGTTTCTGGGTTTTTGCATGCTGGGTTAAACTGTTATGTTTAACAGTTTTTAAATTTTAACTGAAACAGTTTTTAAATTTTAAAGTCAAATTATTTTTTTAAGAAAGGAAAAGAAGACGTACTTTGTACTTGGATTCAAGTATACATGGGTTGAACCTAAGTTGAAATGTTCAACCAGATTTTTATTTAAAATAAGTAAGTTTTAAACTTTAAATAATTTAAGTTAAATTAAATTCTTGTAATTCATTTCTTTGAATTGATTGTTTTTATGAATGAATTTATATGAATGGATTTAAATGTTTTAAGTTAAAAACCTTAATGTTATTTTCAAACTTACTTTGGAAATATAAAAAGAAAATTTATAAGGTAATGTTTTTATTAATGAAAAATGATTTATTAATTAACAATTAAGGATTTAAGTAATTTATGAACTTGAAACTAATGATTGTTAATTAATAATTAAGGGAAAGTAATTAATGATTACTTTATATTTTAAACTAATTAATGAATTAAGTTAAGCAAAGTTTTCAAGGTTATTTAAAGATAATGTTTTATCTTAAAGAATAATTAAGTTTTAATGAATTGTAATTAATTAAGTTAATTAAGAAATTTTAAGTTTAATTAATTGATTTAATTAATTATTTATGAGGGTTAATTAAGCTATTAATTAAGTATAATTATTAAATTAATTAACAAATAATTATGACGATTTAACTAAAGACTAATGATTAATTAAATTATAATTATTTAGTAATTAAACAATTAAACTAGTAATTAAGTTTTAATTGGGTTTTCTTAATTAATAATTAAAGGGGTTATTAATCTATAATGCAAGTTAATTAAGAATTAATTAACTATTTTTATTGAGGTTAATTAATTGTAATTAAGGGTTGATTAATTATAATTATGGATTAATCAATTTGTAATTAAGGTTGTCAACTATTAATTAAGTTTTATTAATTAATGATTAAGAGATGATTAATTAGTTAATTAAGGTTAATTAATTAATTATAGAAGAAATTAGTGATTGATTACTTTGTATTAAAGGATTGATTAATAATTAAGGTTTATTAATTAATAGTTGAAGATAATTAATCTGTAATTAATGATTAATTTGGTTAAAGAGTAATTAAGGGATGAATTACTCGATTATGATTTACGGGATGTTTGTGATCAAGCTGAGTTAATTAATTAAAGATAGTCACTTGATAAATGATTAAGTATGTTTACTTAATAAGTTTTGATTAGAAAAATTACTTAAGATAAGTAATTGATGAATAATTACGGGGTAATTGAGATAAGTGAAATTACTTATTGGGAAGTAATTTTAAATGGATAATTACTTGTTAAAGTAATTAAGAGTTTATTACTTAGTGTAATAAATCAAAGAATTTATAAAAGTAATTAAGAAGTAATTAAGAATAATTAATTACTGTTTATATTTATTAAAGTTGATTAATTGAAAACAATTAATTTAAGCATGATTAATTAATGTAATTAATTAAGAAATAATGTAATTAATTATAGTTAATTAATTAATGGAAGTAATTAATTAAGGTTCATTAATTAATATGGTTAATGAGAATAATTAAGGATTAATTACTTGATTAATAGTTAATTAATCAAGGTTGATTAATTAAGATGCTAATTAATTAATTGGTTTAATGAATGGATAAGTAAGCAAGATTTATTGAGATGAAGATAATTAATTTAATTAATTTTAAATTAATTAAGAGATGAAGTAATTAATTTAATTCACTTTAAATTAATTAGAGATAGAGATAGTTAATTTAATTCATTTTAAATTAATTATGTTATGATTAAGTAAATCATTGCTTATGTATGAATGGATGACATTGATTGTCTTGAATGGATGATGTAATCTCAGGAATGAGATAAGTAATGTTGTGTGGTATGAATGCTTGGTTGCATTGTGATGGTAATATAGGTTATCTATTGTGATGATGATATGGATTACCTATTTTTATGGATCATATGTTTATTTTGATAATGTGATTATCAAGTGTGATTTGTGAGTTATCTATCTGTGTGTATATAGATAGTTGAATTGAATTGTTTAACTTTAAACAACTTGGACCTAAAAGATGCGTTTTGGATTTCGATGGGACCGGGATCGGGTTCCATATTTGGATATCCGAAAACCACATCGATCCAAATTAACGATAGGTCATGAATCTCAAGTGAAGATAAAGATTCAGAGTGCAAGGGTTATTGTCGTTAACTCTGAGGGTGATTCCAAAATGAGTGTAACGAGATAATGCCTTCGGTTTCATTCGAACCCGGAACGAACTTTTATGGATTGAATGCTTTTAGAACATCGTCAGATGGACGATGAGCATTCTAAGTGATGTGTTCACTAAAGGTAATCGTAACCTCAAGCCTCATCAACCGAGAATGGATAAAACATGGGAGGTGCAGCAAGGCTAAGTGGGTCATGCCCAAGTAGGATGAGATTAATCCCTGTCTAGAGTCCCTTATATTTCGGCTGTGTGGGCGGTTGAATAGTAAAACCGTCGGGGTTGTCTTATTCGGAACTGTTCAGTAAGGAATGGTTCCGGCTTTGTGTTGCAGGGGAGCGAGCGTACTCCTCGGTACGGTGATCTAGGCCACCACTGTGACGGATGGTACCCCAGTAGCCCCGCCATTGTATGGAATCCAAAATCCAATAAGTGCCATCGAATTTGATTGTATTACCCACTTTTGTGGCTAGTAGCTGGAATTTAACAAATGTAACAATTTCGGCTATTTCATATTTATTTGAAAACCCTAGACCTATTATAATATCACTGGATTCCCTATCAAATGTTTGGTTAGCGTAAGGTAAAAACATTTCCTTGTTTATGTGTGGGAAGTCTTACGTGATACCTTTTCTTTCAAAAGGTTTTTAAAGTTAAGCAACTTTAACCGTTTACTCACACCAGAACCATGTCTGACCTAGAGTTTATTCTTTTTTTATTAAACTCTTGGGTACTCAAATTTTTATGAGTAGCCAGGGGATTCAGGTTGGCTTGACGAATTCTAGAGGAGCAATGGAGCAGGAGGCTTCTGCGTATAGCTATATAGTATTCCGCTGTGTGTTCTCCGAGTCGTTTGTTTTGGAGTTGTATTGAGTTGTATAACTAGACAGGTGTTTATAACTGTCTAGTATGTGTTGTTTTAGCTGTGTATCTGTGATGTATATGATACTACGTAATATATTATGTGATTAATATAATTTATTCATTCCGCTGTTTAGATTCTGATGTTGTTTCTTTCTTCTTCTCTGTCTTTTCTCTTTTCTATCACTTTCTTTCTTAAAAATGATGCGATTTTCTATGGAGAGAAAGTCGGGTCGTTTCGTTTTGCAACTTAAATTTTATGGGAAATTTTAGAGGTTTTGAATTGGTAAGTTTTCATATTCAAAATTTCTCAAGGCATGGTACAAATCCTAAAACAAACTACATAAGATACTATTAAGGAAAAATAAGGAACTCCACTCACTGATAATCCCTACTATATTCCCTTTGGCTTTGCTTTCCGTGCTATTACCTATCTCTTCCTTCAATTTACCTCCTTTTATTTTATAATATATAACAGATTTATTTATAATTATTAAATTTAAAAATTATAGATTAGTGAAGTTTAAAAGATATATATCCACACACACATAAATATATATAATTCATTACCTTTCCTTTTAGCTTATTTCCTTTAATCCTTCCACTAATCCTTAAAGGTATATATTTATTTTCGAAGTTGGAGTTTAAGAAATTTTCGCGGAGGAAGAGAATTGGGCAGAGTATCATTCCTGGCTTTAGATTTGTATGAAAAGAATGAAGGAGCTAGCCTCTTATTTATAGTTGCTTGGATGCGCCAAGACTATAGGATCGAGAATCTTTTAATAATTTTAAATACAGAACATTCAGGCCGCTTATAATCCTAGCCATCAGAGCAAAACCAACCGATCGGTCGCCTATAGGTGGTTGACCACTAGCGGTCGATCGGCCTAAATATATGATCGACCAGTGGTGGTCCCAACCACTTATTAATAAAACATTAACATTTTCTTTAATGTTACATATTATATTTAACATTTTATTTAACGTTATGCTTAATAATATTTATTACCTTAATATGTTTTGAATTATTTTCGATCTGCAACTTTCAAACGTCGATAACTTCTTCATTTGATATCCGATCACAAAGCATTATATATGAAAGTCACTCAGATGATCGCCATGAACATAGTGGTGCAAGTTTCATGGCCAAATTCTGATGTTTGCTAAATTTCCATTTTTAGCTCTATTATTAATCAACTAATTTTTTTCTTAATTAATTTCATTAATCTTATGTGGTGTTACAACTTTGCTGGGAAATTTGGATGTTGAGCCAATTCGACTGATATTATAGAATGCATAGTGTGCTTATTTGATGATGCTTGTGTTTCATGCTTAACATCAGTGAAGAGAGTTTAAGAGGTCGAACATAAAACCAGTGTCCGGGTATCAGGTACGCAATCATCGGCATATAAAGAGTACAAGTGGTATTGTTACTTGCCATCATAGACAGCCAAGATAACAAGTAGTATCATAATATGGCAATTTAATCTTTCTTGTCAGAACATATATCATGACTTCTTACCTTTGTGATTCCTCAATCTAATATTTTAGATAGCATATGTGTCTCATGGATTGACTGATATTTCACAAAATTTATTTCATGCATATGTGCAGGGCCTGCATTATATGTTCTTGTCTTTTAATTTATTATCAAAAATTCAGAAAGAACGTGTATTTTCCTTCTTAGAATTTCTACTGTTGACAAACATGAAACTCAAAAAATATGTTTTTTTACTTTCTTAGGATTTTTTGTTTTACTCTCCATATGTATTCATGATGTAAATATATCGATATGACACTTTGTTTAAATCTTTGATATAATTTTTCGATGAGAAGTATCTTTTGGTAAAAGAGTTTTGATTAGTGAATTATTTAATTTGAATGTTTGAAATGAAACTTCTTGAGAAGAGTTTTAATATTCTATGCTTGACATGACTTGTGGAAATGATTTTATGAAATGAAAATTTTAAACTTGGCGATGAAGTACCTGAGATGGGTTTTTGATATCCAAAATTTAAGATGATACCATGATAAAAGTAACCCAATATACATAAACATGGGTAATATATAAATATCACAATATAAGCCTATCCTAGAACATATAAAAATAATATTAACCATCTTATATATATGTGTACAGATAAAACAATAAACGCCAAACATGATATAATTGATACCTATCATTGCTGGTTAGTAGAGTATGCAATGGACATTAATCGCGATTCAATGATCCCTATCTAGGGTCCAAAATAATTAGAGTCGGTACCGAATTGTACCATAGGCATCAATCACAATCCAATGATTCCAGTACCAAATCGTACAATAGACCCTAGGCTGCATCTAAATGTGATCGAACTCGTATAGTTCTCACCATACCCCATATTGAGCATAAGTAATATATGTTATACTCTAGATATTTGAAACCTATGTGTATCCTATCATATCCTATATTGAGTGTTAAGCCAAAGATCAACATCCTGAAATCAATTGAAAGCACTAGTCCCTTCTAAAATAAATGCAAATGCAGTAGAATTCCCAAATCAAGTATGTAAAAGATAATAGAAAAGTAAAGAACATAATTTTATTGTAGTGGTTTGGCAATCTTTGACCTATGACCACTTTATAGTTTGTTATTCGTTGTCTTGTCTTTGGATTATAATAAATTATATCAGATCTGACCACAATCTAGTGGATTTTATATTTACAATGAAGTTTCTAGAGCATTTAAGAGCTAGAAGATAAGTGTGAAGAAGAAGGGGAAATCCCTAATGATAGAGAGATCAGATCCAGAGCGAAGAGCTAAAGACCAACAAAGGGATCCTATATTGGTTACCGGTAGGTTGGTACTTATAGAGAAACAATCATGTTGGGTCAGAAGTCCACTTGGAGTAGAGTCCAGAGATTGGCCCGAAGTCACTTGTAAAATTATAGAGTAGCACGAATTAACCGAACATGTCAGTTCCGACTTAAACATGTCGGCGCCGACATGTTTTCTTAGTTCGAATCACTTCGAACGTTCTTGCGTCCTTCTTCTTACTTTGTTTTGTTGCATTCCATGTTGTTGTCATTGATTTTTGGTTGATGTTGGTGATCATTCTTTCGTCATTTGGTTTATTTTTCCATTCTAGCAGTTAACTCTTCAACTCATGAAATAGGTCATCAAAACCCATGGAAATCACTTGGACACATATGGTAGAGATATATAATAACTCATGTGGAGTCGGAGTGGATGAATATGGGGAGAAACATATCGTCGTCGACATGAACAAATCGGCACCGACTTGTGTAGTTAGTGTATTTTTGGATGAAACTTCTCCGAGCTATTTCTTTGCTCCATCTAAATATGCCTCCAAGATTTCAAGTCATTTTGTCCTTGTTTAAATCTTTTAAGTCTGATTAAAGTCTGCTTTGGCTTAGTTTGCACCAAAAATTAGCACAAACACCCGATAAAAGTTTGGTGTTGTTTGCCTACGTCCACTTTGAATATATTGTTTTATTAATCACTTTGTAAACCAAGTACAATAGGGGTCGGATGAAAGTCCTTATTTACAATAGAGTACAAAGCAACTAGCAGCAAAAAAATCCCCAAAATGAACAACAAAGCCTGTATTTATAGATGAAGATGGCAAAATACCTTCTTGAAAATTCAACGAAGGACCTCCAAGACCATATAGACCCACAAGAGGGATCACATAGCCTAAATCCTAAAGAATAAGGATCAGTACTGATCCCTACTTTGGAGGAATTAAGGGGTGTGATCCCTATGTTAGCTTCCCTATGTTGAAACATGCTCGGCCTTCAAGTTTCATGTCAATTGGATTTGTGGAACTTGAGTTATTTCTCGATCTTTGCTTCAATGTGAATTACCTTTTGATTTCAGTCGATCTTGATTAAGGAAAGAGCGTTGATCCCTCTTATTTCATCCTTTTGAGGTGCGATCGCTAGGGTAGGCTCCCTAGGGTCCCCACGTCTTGCTTAAAAAAATTCATATGCATTGGGCTTATGGATCTCGAGATATCGGTTGTTTTCCTTTGAATTGCACTTGCTTCTTGAAACATGTCGATCCCTATGTTGGAGGTTGATTATAATCGATCCCTCCTACATGTTGAACCATATTCCATACTCTGAACATTCTGCATCACGTATCTTTCAATTTTGATTGATCGTGGATTCATACTACCATTTGTACTTGACTTTTGGACCTCACAATCACCGTTCTGGACTTACTGGCCTTAACGATAGTCGAATCTAACTTGTCCAATCAGTTCGATATAGCTGAGTTAAAATGCTAGATAACTGGCTCAAAAGCAGGTTAACACTTGCCCTCCAAAGTACGCCTTTTGAATGTAAGGTGTGTTTTGATCAAGAGCAAGCTCCAATAAAAAACTTTGATAGTTGAGCTCTCCGGCTATCAGCTGATCTTAATCTTGGTGAATCAACTAGTTTGTTTAGATTCTCTAGCAAGTCAGAGGTCATTCTACACCTGTTATGATTTTTGGACTCCATTCGTTGCTTAAGTGTTGTTTATACATCATAATCATCCCAATTTCATTTGAAATTATTACATCACATATCAAAAGTGTTCTATGTCATCCAGAATTTATCTATTTTACTCTGATTACAAGGCATTCGAATCCATTTATCAAACTTGTTTCCATTCTAAGGTTCGATCTCTCTGGATCATTTGACTTCCAATCTAGTGTTCAATCTCTCCGGATCATTTATCTTCCAATCTAGGGTTCTAATATCGCCAAATCCTTGCTGAATCCGCTTGCTCTTTGAGAAAGGAACTCAATGACCAAGCAAGCCCATCTGCTCATTCTCAGGTGAGGGGACTTAATCCTATACAAGCCCATCTCGCTCTCCGGCAAGGCAGCTTGCACCCTACACTCCGGTCCCATCTCTCTGGATGATACTTAAAGCGATCAATATTGGTCATCGCATTCAGTATGGATTTTTCAAAAGTTAAATGCTCAAGTCAAAGCAAACAAGTAGAAGTCCTAGTTATCCATCGCACACTTTTGACTCAAAGCGTGTTTATGGACCAATCTAGGTCCCGTACATTGCAAACGATCCGAGGTTAGTATTTCCCTAAATAGTCATCCTAGACATTCGACTTAGAGTGTGCCTAGAGACCAATCTTGGCCATGTACATGTGTAAGCGGTCTGAGGTTATTATTATCCTTATTATGCAAAGCAAGAAAAAGTGAAGCAAGGGAGTCTAGCCTGACTTTCGACCATCCCAATCATGGGATTTCGAGTCTGGGACCAGATCCCTGGTAGTTCCTTGATGTGTTTGCCCCAATGTGGTTGATTTGGCCACACAATTATTGTTTGGTTCCTCACGTACTACTACAACTTGTTGCTCCAAACCTATTCTTCTATCAGATCATGAAGGTATCAGTACTCATTCGATTCATGTCCGTCAAGCTCATGGAAGATGAAAATTTTCTAGATTTTTACTCCCAATCAGTGGACTCTCTACTAACTGGCTTTTGAAAGGGGATTTCCGCCTAGTGTCTAGATATATTCTCTTTGGGGACTCTGTTAAATTAGTGTAGGAGGAGAATTTTTCCTCCCTCCTTTGTTTTTTCAATTCTCCAAAGTCATCATCGGCTCTTCTTTTTCATTTTTCCTTTCCGTTTCCTGTTTTGGATAGTCCTCTATCATCCACATCATTAATTTTAGCATCCTTAGCTTCGGTGTCATCCTGACGCAAATATCTCTCAGCTTCATGGTAGAATTCCACAAGATCTATCAATGGATCCATTTCTAGTGCAACTTTGAAGTCGGTCTTGCTCGCGGCACTAAATACTTCCACTATTAAGATTATTGATAGATACAGGTTATCAACCATGACTATTGTTGCACTAAATCTTATCAAATAGCTTCTCAAGGTCTCTTTGGGCCTTTATTTCACGTTTGATAGCGTTATCACATTCTTCATTCGTGGGATGTAAACTTTGAACTATTTTGAGAACTTAATCTCTAATTCAGTCCATGTTCTAGTGGATCCATTCTCCAGCTGTCTGAACCACATCGCTGTTGAGTCCATAAATATAATGGAACCACCGCCCTATTATATCCTCAGAAGCACCCAACAATTCCATATGCCAGATGTGTTTCATCAGATGAATCATCGGATCCGACTTTCCATCGTACATTTCCAACTTTCGAAGGTTGAAATCAGGAGGTTTTCTCATGTTTTGAATATTAGAAGTAAATGGATTCTTGTTCACATCCTCCAAACTCTGGTCTGGGGGTCTATCTCTAGCTATTCTTCTTACCAATTCAGCAATTCGGTTTCCATCGTTCAATAAAGATCTTCGTCTAATAGTGATATTCTACGCCCTACCCCTGTAGAGATATCCTGAGACATGCTCTGGCACATACTCCTCCTGCTGCACTTTAGCGTTCTAACCTGCTCCTTTGGTTTATTATATCCTTCGTTCCTATGGAGAGGTTCTAGCACATACCCTTTCGGTCACTGCCTGATCTGATTTTGATTTGCGTTTCTAGCTCCAATATCATTTGCTCCTGGTGTTCCAGCATGTTCCAAGTTTACACCAATGTTGTCCTTGGGTTTAATTATCTCGGCACTGAGTTGACTCAGGTCAGTACCAAGTTGTACTATTGGTGGGAGCATCATTCCAGTTTGCTCCGCTCCAACTCTAGATATTCTTGCATTAGCTCCTAGCACTTTTGGTTCTAAATTCCTACAGCTCTAGCTATTATTTATTGTCCTATTCTTTGAAAAAATCCTTCAAGCAATTCCTATTGTCTAGTCATTAATCCATCTTGCATCTCTTTCATCATTTTCTCCATCTTTTATTTGGTCACGTAAATGGATTAATGAGAATTTGAGGATATCTCTTGGCTGTTTCCACGCTCTGGTCGGCTTGCTTCAGCCTTAGATCTAGTGTTAGTCCTCATCATCTTCTCCAAATCTCATATTCAAGCTTCGAATCTTGGATATAGCTCTTGTTTTCAGTGAAAGCATCTAAATATTGACCTAAAAAATGGATCAACACCCAGAAATTAGTCAAAAGCACTAGTTCTTTTAAAATAAATGCAAAAGCAGTAGAATTCCTAGATCAAGTATGTAAAGATAGCATAAAAGTAAAGAACGCATAAGAATTTTTATAGTGGTTAGGCAATCTCCATCCTACATCCACTTTATATTTTGTTATTCATTTTCTTATCTCTAGATTACAATGAATTATTTCATATCCGACTACAATCTAGTCATCGTCGGATTTAGAATGAATCTTCTAGAGTGTTTGAGAGGTAGAGGATAAGAGTCAAGAAGAAGGAGAAGTCTACATTGACAAAGAGATCGAATCTAGAGCGAAGAAATGAAGATCAGCGACGAGATCCCGTTTTGGTTGCAGGTAGGTTGATATTTGTAGAGGAACAGTCGTGTTGGGTCAGAATCCACTTGGATTAGAGTCTAGAGATCGGAGTGAAGTCAATTGTAAAATTGTACAGCACCATGAGCTAACCAAACATGTTGGTACCGACTTAAACATGTCGATGCCGACATGTTTCCTTAGTTCGAATCATTTCAAAATTTCTTGCATCCTTCTTCTTACTTAGATATTTTGCGTTCCATGTTATTTTCATCAATTGTTGGTTGATTTTGGTGATCGTTCCTTCATCACTTGGTTTATTCTGCCTTTCTAGCTGTTAACTCTTCAAATCTTTAAATAGGTCATCAAAAACCCTTCGAAATCACTTGCACACATATAAGAGAGACAAATAATAACTAGTATGGAGTTGGAGTGGAGGAATATGGGGGCAAAGCATGTCATCATCGACATGAAAAAATCGGCACCGACTTGTGTAATTAGTGTATTTTGGGATGAAACTTCTCCGACTATTCCTTTGCTCCATCTAAATGTGCCTCCAATATTTTGAGTCATTTCGTCCTTGTTTTGATCTTTTAAGTTCGATTGAAGTTTGCTTTGACATAAAAGTAGGTTAATATAACATAAGTGATATCTAATCCACTCGTAGGTGATCATCGTCCTCTTAGTCATCATGGATTTCTTGACAAATTCGCACAACCTCTCTACAAAAGAGAACGACAAACATGTCCCATTAATATGCTATCAGGACCATAAAGGAATGCCAATGTCCTATAGATATATATACACACACACACACACATTAAATATAATGTTACGTAATCATATACGCCTATCACGAATGAGAACCAATCTCTCACCATTATGTATCTACTCGTATGACTACTACTTCAAGACCAATAAAATTCATCAAAACATATCTACCTCAAGGTCGAAACCAAGAGGTACGGACTGACAGCGCTCAATCGTAAATGCTTACTAGATGTGACCATGCAACCAAACATATTACATTGCTTCCGAATCTGAGCTTTGCCTTGCATTCCACTTTCTCTAGTAACCTAAAGTCTTCTCGAAGTCATGATAAAGCCTTACACCAATCACATTTGGAACATGGAGAAAAATCCACCATTAAGGCCGCCGCTCAAGCCACCACTGCCCGAAACCAGTCCATATAACCATATCAACAAAATCAACCAATTCATTCCATTAAGCACTCCTATAAATCCTTACATCTAATTCAAAAGGATGCATCTCACTTAAGTAATTAATCTAACAATTATATTATTATATTTATCCTAATCGTATTTTTTCGTATTATTTTATGAAAGCCATATAATTTTTTAAGGCCATATTGGTATGTAAACTTAATTTTAATAAAAGAATCAGGGGAGATTAAGCTATATTATGATTGATAGGAAAGTTATTATTTTATAAAATAAGTTTAAGACCTCTATAAAACAATATGAAGAAATGTGATTGGAATAAACATAATAATATGATCGTTAAATTTAGTACTTAAGTAAGATTTATCTTGTTGAATTAGATTTTAGGATTTGCTAAAGTTGACTCAAGGTATTATGAGAGATGGGTTGTTACAACTTATCAGCGTTACACTTATCAAATCTTGTTGTTTGTTATCATCAAAAGGGAGAGACTGCAGATCATGACTTGTTTGATGATAACAAATATATACTTATATTAGATTTTTTCCCAAATGTGTTGCAGTTTAGAAATCATCAAAGCATAATTTTGTTTTCAATTAATTTGTCATTCATTATCTCTCATATGCTTGATTTATACATATCACATATCATACACATTTGCATTTTATTTGTAAAATTTAATCAAACCGAGCATTAGGGAGGTTTGCTTACTGTTACCCGACACCTTGGCTTGGCTACAAAACGATAGTTGTAGAAATTACCATTAGCACTAGACAAGATTCTGACTAAGAAGAGCCTGAAGATATACGGGTTTGATGCAATCGAACATGTTTTGGCATTTATGTGCGGCTCGATAGGTATGGGTCAGTGAGTATCGCTTAGTCAAAGGAGGGAAGACTATGTCATACGATCATGGTATGAGGGATAAGGTGGTTCAACATACATGGCCCTGTCAAGGAAATTGGTCATACATGGCTCAATTTAGGTAGTTCGGCATGCATCGGTCGATCAACAGAGACGTGGTAGGTCAGAATGCATGGCTCGGTCTAGGTGGTTCGCAGTTGCCGCTCGATCAAGGTAGTTTGAGGCATCGATCGGTCAAAAGAGTTGAGGTAACATGGCATGCATTTCTCGATCAAAGGAGCAGAATCAAGACAGTTCAGTTAGTTGAGTTTGGTGCTCGTGGTTCGAATTTGATGGTTCGGCATGAGTGGAGCAGCATACCTGGGACACTGAACCTTTATGATGGTTAGTGATCACTTCATCCTGCAACAGAGTGACGCGCATAACACTTCTTTGCTTCGAGTCATATTGCCGCTAGCTTCAAGTCCTTTGACGATCTGCTTTGAGCCAAAGCGAGGTAACCACTAGATCAGCCGAGGTGGCTTGGCGACCACCATCGGTATGTCTGGCTCGGTGCGCAGAAGTCGCCTACTGTGGGTCGAAGTACCTTGTTCCTGGGCCTGCGAAGGGAGTTCAGCCTATATTCGTCTATAAATACAGAGGCAGGGGCACAGTTGAAGGGACATTTTTCAGAGAAATCGAGGGAGACTCTGCCATTTTATGCACTAGCTTTCTTTTGGCTCAACTTGTATTCAAGCTGTTTGTTTATGGATTGTATCTGTATTCAAGTATTTGAAAAAGGCAATAAAAATTATATTAACAGTGGACGTAGTTAGTTACACCGAACCATTATAATTCTAATGCTCTCGTTTTTACAGTTCTTATTGCATTTTACTATGATATTCCTCTGTTGTAATTTACTATCTTCATGAATCTCTCTACACAAATCTATTCTTCGGCGTTAGCTACCAATTCTGTTGCTAACATTTTGGTGCTTTCATTGAGGGCAGCATTCTCAGGCTGTTAGGATCGTCGCTACTGGATTGAAGAAATACCCCAAAAAAGATCTAAATTCATTTGCAAGAGTTCATAGATTCTACTCAGAGTTTCGACCGATAACTTTATAATGGAAAGACCACATACTAGATCAGCATCCCACAATGCAGATTTCAACAAGAGCGCCAGCATCCAATAAGTAGGACCCAACAATCAACAAGCTAATCCAGGTGCAGAGATCGCCACCATCCTAAACCAAATAGAAGTTGTCACCAGGACAGAGTTTAATGAACTGATGAGAGAATTCATGGAAAGCAGGAGACAGCTTAACGAGAAGATTCAAGCTAATGCCAATCTCATGACCCTGGTTACTCAACAATAGCATCAGAATGCTCGAGGAAGTCCCGCTACCTACTCATCATATGACGGCTCTGCTTCGTCTGATGAACATCCCAGGCATAGACGTCGTAGAATTGAAATAGCGCAAACAGGGGCAGCAGATCAATCCAACAGGAATGGTCCAAGTTCCCTACCTGGAGTCGTGGCCCCTCACTTGCACCTGGGAAATTGCACTCAAGTTGGAATGGGAAACTTAGGATCTAGAGCACGAGTGGAAGCAGGCCAACCGGCTCACTAGGGTCATAGCGAAACAGGTCCTTAGGACACGCATATGGGAGACCACTAACCGAGGAGGCACTAGCTGGAACGGTCACGTAGGATGGAGTCCAACTTAATACCTCCTATCTAGACCCCGGATTTATCAGCTATGGTTAGACAGCCGATGGGAGAAAATCAGGGCTTATCTAATGACGATTGGGGTACAGCTAGGAGTCACACTCCATTCACAAATGCTATCCTACAAGCTGAGTACCCCCAGAAGTTCAATATGTCGGCTATTTCAGCCTATGAAGGGAAGACTGATCCCCAACAACATGTAATGAGATACGAATGGATGATGAACTTAGCCAGGGCAAATGATGCAACCAAATGTAGATGTTTCCCAATAACCTTATCCGAAATTTCCACCATGTGGTTCACCAGACTTCCTCCTCGATCGATATCCAAATTCGATGAGTTAGCAACGAAATTTGTAGAGCAGTTCAGAATCCATACCACTCGCCCAACGTACGTGATGTCATTATCCAGTGTAATCCAGGCCTCAAGGAGTCCTTAAAGGAATATATGAAAAGATTTCACGTCACTGCTACCGAAGTTAGCAGCTCGAATGACCATGCCATGCTTATGGTCGTGATGCGAGGAGTAGATCCGGACTCAGAGTTTGGTGATTGGCTGGCAGGAAAACCTCTGGCTATCCTGGAACGTTTTTACTCAAAGGCACACCAATCATTGAGAAGGGAGGAATCCAGGTGGACGAGGCGAGGCAGTGTGCCAGGTGGACGAGGCGAGTAGATGGTGCAAAGCAATATTGTGGTAAAGCAATCTGGCGACAACTTTGGAAAGGTCTAGGTCAATGTTCAAAACAAGCCCGAGCAGTCTAAAGGATCCGAAGGAGGAAATTCCGAAAGGAAGAGGGAAGCAGAAAAATGGAAACCGTGGATCCCAACCTATAATGAATACACTCCTTTGAACACGTCCCTTGAAAATATTTATTTATCAACTTATAATACATTCCAATACCGAAAGTCATGCCCAAAGGAATCCACCGAGGAACAAAAACAGACTGGAAAGTACTATCGGTTTCACGAGACCTACGGGCACAACACTGAGGAATGTAGACATCTCCATGATGCTATAGAAAAACTGATTCGGAAAAGAAGTTACAGAAGTTTATTAAAAATCCACAGGAAGGCGGACAAGGGACGTCCGACCCCGGTCGTGGGCAGGCTCCATGTCACCCTTAGGAACCTTCTTGGACCGTAGGTAGACTGATCATAAACACGATAGTCGGTGAGCCTCATCCAACAGATAAGAGTTGGCAAGAAATGAAACGCTATGCTATTTCCTTAAAACATGCGGATTTGGAATGCTGATCGAACTTGGAAGGCGGGACACTAGCAAAATAACTGCGAATGATGACAGATGATATAGTATTCAGGAGTAGGGATACCGACCGGGTGGAGGCACCCACTATCGACTCAATGGTCATTTCGGCCATGTTTGGGCCAGGTTTGTGAGAAGGATACTAATTGATTGTGGGAGTTCTGTGAATATTATTTTCAAAAAGGCGTATGACCAAATGAAGATGGATGCAAAAGATCTAAAACCATCTAAACCATGTATTCATGGCTTTAATGGTGCAGCTACTGATGTAGTGGATTTTGTCGAATTACCAGTTGAGTTAGGAGAAGGTGAACGTAGGAGGGTAAGGATCCTACCGATCATTGTTTTGGATGTTGATTCCCCGTATAATGTTTTTCTGGGTCGATCGGCCTTGGCAGAGTTTAGGGCAATTTTGGCCCCGTGGTGTTTGACTTTGAAGTTTTCGATGGATGGAGGAGTTAGTGTAGCGTATGGTAATTAAGCAACTGGTCGTGCATGTTATGTGGCTGAGCTGAGAGAGGCCCAGCGAAGAGAGAAGGGAAAGGTTGTGGACAACTCTATCTGCATCCACGTTGCTCAAAATTGACAAGTAATGCCCGAGCCTTGGCACATGCAGCAGAGTCGGATCTCCAGAGACATAGATCCGAGAGACGATGATGAAGAACCTAAGGAGTCTAAAGCAACACCGACCAAATTGACGATTGACATTCCAGTCTGCCATGATGACCCATCATGGAGTGCTGAAGATTGGATCACAACTCACCCCTTCGATCACTGACGATCTTATAGATTTCCTCCGAACGAATCTGGTTTTAACTTGGACAAATTTTGATATGTGTGGGATTTCTCCCACCATAATGAGTCATATGTTGAACATAGACACAAAATACGCGCCAGTGAAGCAAAAAAGGAGAGGTATGGACCCGGAGAGGCCCGCTGCTCTTAGAGAGGAAGTGGAAAAACTCAAAGTCAATGGGTGCGTCCGCGACGCCCTCTACCCAAAATGGGTCTCTACCCCGTACTAGTGAGAAAATCAAATGGGAAATGGAGGACCTGTGTTGATTATTCAGACCTGAACAAGGCATGCCCTAAGGATAGAGTCCCTTTACCCAGAATTGATCAACTAGTCGACTCAATAGCAGGACACGAGTTATTGTCATTCATGGATGCGTATTCGGGATACAATCAAATCCCGATGCACATTCCAGATTAGGAACATACTAGTTCTGTTACGAAAGTTGGAGTGTATTGTTATGTAGTGATGCCCTTTGGGTTGAAGAACACGGGAGCAACTTATCAACGGTTGGTAATCGAATGTTTAAAGACCAAATTGGTCGAACGATGGAAGTCTATGTGGATGGCATGCTAGTGAAATCACGGCAGTCAAATGACCACATTCGAGATTTAGCGGAAATGTTTGATATACTCAGATACTACAGAATGAAAATCAATCCATTAAAATGTTACATTGGCGTTGCATCGGGGAATTTTTTGGGTTTTATTGTCAATGCGCAGGGAGTTGAAGCTAATCAGAAGAAGATTCAGGCAATTCGAGACATACAAGAACCCAAAACTATAAAGTAAGTACATAGCCTAAATGGAAAATTCGCCGCATTGAGTCGATTCACATCTAGAGCGACTGATAAATGTATTCCTTTCTTCGATGTGATAAAGAAAGTGAAGAGAAATTTTGAATGGATGCAGGACTATGAGGATGCATTCCGAGCTCTGGTGAGACACTTGGAGAGGCCTCTAGTTCTCTCGAAACCTGTAGACCATGAGGAATTATATCTTTACTTGGCCGTATCCCAACATGCCATCAGTACCGCTTTGGTTCGTGAGGAGGAACGAATTCAAAAGCCAGTGTATTGTGTTAGTAAACGTCTAGCGGGGGCAGAGAGAAATTATCCTAAGATAGAGAAGCTAGCAAACTGCTTGGTGATTGCATCATGCAAGCTTCGTCCATATTTTCAGTCACACCCGATCAGTGTTTATACCGATCAACCTCTGCGACAGGTGCTCCAACGACCAGAAATCTCTAGAAGGTTGTTAAAATGGAACTTTGAGTTGAGTCAAATCGATAACACCTACCTGCCACTGAGGGCTATCCAAGGGCAGGCACTAGCGGACTTCACTGTAGAATTCACCATATCAGATGAGCCAAGTAGTGATGATGTTATTCCCCCCATTTGACGGAAACTATACACCGATGGGGCATCCAATGGCCATTGTTCTAGGTCTGGTGTTATTCTTGTAATTCCCAAAAACTGATAAATTTTTTATGCTTTGAAGCTCAATTTCCCAACTACGAATAACGAAGCCGAGTATGAAGCATTGATTGCTGGCTTAAAACTTACCAGGGAACTCGGAGTAAAATCGGTTGAAATCTCTTGTGACTCATAATTGGTGGTGTACCAAGCAAAGGGGTAGAGACTTGCCCCATACCTTGCTCGGGTTCAAGAACTGTTGGCAGACCTTGAATTTACGATATTTCACACATCCCGCATGAACAAAATGGGGAAGCCGAATCATTGGCAAAATTTGCATGTACTGGTGGTGCACAACAAATGGGCTTGGTTTCCGTCGAAATCTTACATACTCTAAGTATAAATGAGATGGAAGTAGATTTTGTGTTAGAAACAGAAATTGAAAGGGATTCATGGATAACCCCGTTCAAACAATACCAATTACATTGGACTTTGCCCGAGAGAAAGAACGAAAGACAACAAGTCATTAGCAAAACTTCGCGGTATGTAATGCAGGACGGAATAATGTATAGGAAAGGATTCTTGGTTCCCATACTTCGGTGCATCGTCGACGATGAGATAAAGCGGGTCTTGAAAGAAGTTCATGAAGGAGAATGTAGTGACCATACTGGGGCAAACACTAGCCAAAAAATCCTTCGCTATGGATACTATTGGCCAGTTGTGAATCGAGACACCGCGGAATATGTAAGAAGATGCCAAAAATGTAAAAAATATGCGAAAATCCCGAAAGCTCCTCCAACAGAACTCACACAAATGGTTAGTACCTAGCCATTTGCGATATGGAGGATTAATATAATCGGCTCCTCGCCAATCTCCAAAGGTGGTGCAAAATACGCAATTGTTGCGGTCGATTACTTTACCAAGTGGGCGGAAGCAGAGCCCTTAGCTACGATCATCACCAAAAAGGTCATTAATTTCGTTGTGCGAAGCATTATATGCCGTTTTGCCCTCCCACGAACCATCATTACGGACAATGGAACTCAATTTGAAAGTAGGGAGTTCAAAGAATTTTGCCAATAGTATTGCATTGAGAAAAGGTTTGCGGCAGTCGCTCACCCTAAAGCCAATGGACAAGTTGAAGCCATAAATACAATAATCAAATCAGTATTGAAAAAACATTTGGAGAAGGCTAGAGGCAAGTGGGTGGATGAGCTTACAACAACACTCTGGGATTACAGAACCACTTATAAGTCCGCGACTGGCCATACTCTGTTCACTTTGGCATATGGCACGAAAGCTATTACACCCATGGAACTTGAAGTTCCTTCTCATCGGGTGACTCATTATGATCCTAAGATGAATCATGATCTCTTATTGGAATTGTTGGACTTTGTCGATGAAAAACGTGAAGAAGATGATTTAAGGGCGGCTGCATATAGGCACCGAGTCGCTCGATATTATAATGAAAAAGTTCGACCGAGAATCTTTGATGTGGGTGATCTCATTTTGAAACGAGTTTTTCCGATCCCATCACATATGAATCCTACATGGGAAGGTCCATACGTCATCGAATGGAAGCTTGGAGAAGGAACTTTCAAGCTAGCGACCGTCGATGGCATGACGCTCCCCCGAGCATAGAATAGCGAGCATTTGCGCCATTATTACACTTAGCCTATTTCTTTTGCATTTTAGTAGCCATTGTTTCCAGTATATGTTTCTTTTGTTGTTCTTTGTTTTCGGCATGTAATAAGACAATTCAGTTTGTTCCTATTTGTTATGATCAATAAAGGCTTGAAGCAGTTTTTCTGTGAAGTGTTGATGTTCCGTGTGTTATAATTCCATGGCAAAAATTAAATTACATTATTATGTCCGACGTATGAACGCACATACAAAATTAAAAGTCAATTGATAAAATAAAAATATATAAGCCCTCAGAGCATGGACTAGAGTACTCTGAGTCCTCGGAATGCGGACTAGAGTATAAACAACTTAAAAATCTCTAAGTCCCTGGAGTGTGGTCTAGAGTACTCTAAGTCCTTGGAGTGCGGAATAGAGTATAAACGAGTTAAAAATCTCTCACCGAAGCGTGGACTAGAGTACTTTGAGTCCTCGAAGTGTGGACTAGAGTATAAATGACTTAATAATCTATAAGTCCCCATAGGGGGGACTAGAGTACTCTGAGTCCCCGGAGTACAGACTAGAGTATAAATGACTTACAAATCTTTAAGTCCTCGGAGCGCGGACTAGAGTACTCTAAGTCCCCAGAGAGTGGACTAGAGTATAAACGACTTATAAATCTCTAAGTCCCTGGAGCGCGGACTAGAGTACTCCGAGTCCTCGGAGTGCAGACTAGAGTATAAACGACTTAAAAATCTCTAAGTCCGCAGAGCGTGGACTAGAGTACTCTGAGTCCCTGGAGTGCGGACTAGAGTATAAACAACATAACAATCTCTAAGTCCCCGGAGCGTGGACTAGAGTACTCTGAGTCCCCGGAGTGCGGGCTAGAGTATAAATGACTTAAAAATCTCTAAGTCTTCGGAGCATGGACTAGAGTATTCTGAGTCCTCGGAGTGCAGACTAGAGTATAAACGATTCAAAAAAATTCCAAGTCACATGGAAGCGGACTGAAGTTTGTGTAACCTGCAAGATTTCACATTTCAACCACCAGTTAGGCAATGAGTTAAACAATGAAAGTCGTGAAAGATAAAGAAACAGAATTTTATTTACTAATCCAAAATTAAGTTCCATTACAACTTTTCTGAAATGTGGAGCAAAAGACTATTCACAACGACTATAAAAATAAATAGAAACAACTACATGATTCAGGCTAATTCGAGCTGAACGAGGCATGACCGGATAGTTAATTTTTTGATTTTTTTTTCTCCTTCTTCGATTTCTCCAAAGGCTCCTCACCCGAGTGTTTTCTCTTAGACGCTTTGCTTCCTAATGAGATATTATCCGAGAAAGGAAGAGGGACCTCCAGAGGTGTTGTTCTACCCGAGAGAATTACCTTCAGGGGTCTATTTAAAGGATCATCAAGTTCCACCACTTGAGGATCAATCTTAATTTCGGCCTTCTTTTTCTCCTCCTCCACAATTCGTTCCCCCATGCTAAGTTTTGAAGTAGGTTCGGAAGAGCCCATGATTTCAACCTCGTCTAGTTCGTCCATAGGCGAGGGATTCTCGGGTTTGTCATCATCGAGTGCTCCGTTTACCAAGGCATCAGGACCAGGAGTATCCCCATTGTGGAGCTCTTTCGCTATTTTTTTCTTCCTTCTCCGTGGCGACATCGCTCCTTGGAGTTGGTTCGGGATCAGAACGACCTACATAGAGTAGTTAAGGATAAGTGTTAGAATACATTTATTATTCATCAAAAGCGACAGTCCTTTCAAACCTAGAAAGAAAAATTACATACTAGCTTCCGGTTGACTCTCAGCAGTTTAAGGAGTTTCACCCTCTGGAATAGGGGAAAGAACATGAACATCAAGCTCGGGTTTCTCTAGGTCATAGCCAGCATGCTGCTCAAAAGGATTGAGTGATGAGCAACCAGCTGGCTGAGTAGAAGGAGGAACCGGAGATCAGTTCCGGATGGGCCAGCAACGTCGTCCTTCCCTTTCGATGAGGAGGAATCTCTTCCGCAGTGGGCTTTGGCTGCAGATAAGTTGGAAGGCTCATTTCCTCGAAGCACTTCCTTCATAAGAGAATTCTCATCAACCTCTTTGGTGCCCAGCTCCACTTGTTTAGTTTTTATTAAAGTATCTCATGCCTCGGCTAATGATTTGAGGTAACCCTCGCCTAAAAAAGATGGATCTCGATGCATAAGAACTCGAGGGTTATATTCAACAATAAGTGGATCAAATAAGCATTTAATTTCTTCTCTGCCGGCTTCAGCAGCTGTCTCAAGGCGAGATTCGGTTATTATCAGCGCCATTCTTTTGCCCTCCTCACGGGCTGCATCCTTTAACGCTTCGGCTTTAGAAAGTGCCTCGTCAAGCTTCGTCTTTAAGAGACGTGTTAAGACGATTTCCTCGCAATATCGCTGCGATTCTTCTGTGCAGCGGTTTTTTCTTCTTTCTCTTTAAGTAGCAGCTCCTCCAGTTCTTTAACTCGTCGAGCGAGGACATCCTTTTCTTTCTGGATGGAGTCTTTTTCTAAGGTAGAGCACCACTACGTTCAACTGCCTCATCAATTTTCTTTTTGTGAGTAACTTCCAAACTGACTGCCTCGGCTGTATCTTTAGCGTTTTGCTGGACTGCTTCAAGTTGACATTTGTACAAGGAAAGCTCTTCATCCTGGGATTTAATAATATCTTTATCATGGATAGCTTCAAGTTTCAGGCGATTGATTTCATGTTGACGTTCCATAGAAACTTCTGAAACTTTTTCTATCAAATGAACAAACGCATCGTGCTAGACATAAACGTTATTATTGCAGGCAAAGGCTCTTTTCTTGACATGCTCTGGAATAGAATGAATTGCAAGAATAAATTTCAATCCGTCGAAGCATATCTTTGAAAATGTGGCCTTAAGTTCGGCTAACTTTTCGACTGTCGATGAATCATGCACGGAGACCGGGGGAGCTTGCTTAACCGGAGTCACCAACTTCTTATGGGGCTAACAAGATTGCTTAGTGCTAGACGAGCCAGAATGTTGGTCACGTGGAGCTTCAGATTGAGATCCCCTCTTGGCAGATTTCTCCTTACGGTGCTCTGAATGAGGAGGGAGGATCATTAGGATATGAAGAGTGGCTATAAGTTTTTCTCCGGGAAGATGACGAATCTCTGGGACGGTAGTCTCTATCGCCGCTGTCATCTCTGTCTCAATGTCACCTGATCTCGAATCCCGACTAGAGTGGTGGAAGATAGAGGATCCATGAAGGCGGTTAAATCAGTGAGTGCTCCCCATATCACCTGCATAGAAACCAAGCGAGGATGAGTTAGCGAGAATAGTATGATGGCTAAAATTTAAGTGTAGGGTGAAGTGTGAGTGGTCATGTGTGTCCTAGTGTGTCCCCCCAACGAACCAGTTTCTTTTGCTTTACTTATTGAGGTTTTCTCTCCGTGTTGACAAGCCTGATCGCCTCCATCGCCTCTCGCGGGCGAATTAAGTCCATATTCCCTGGGCCGTTGAAACTGTAATTCAGTAAGTCATCAAGGATGGTCAGGGCTGATAGACCTTTTAGTGAACCCTCTAGATGTTGGGAAGATGACTCTTTCTCAACCGGAGTAATTGTAACTTTGAGGTTTCGCCCACTGTTTTATTTCTCAGTTATTAGGCTAATTTCTTTTTTCCTTTAAAGGAAGAGGCGGCTCTTTGATGCTGGGTACATCGGTCCCAGTGCTGAATCGAGACTTATATTCCCATCAGACACTCTCGGCACCTCATCCTCTTTAATTTTACCTTCCTCAGATGTGTCGGGGGCCCCACCAGTAGGGGGATCGAAGGCCCGGCCTGCTCTTTGCCTTTCTCCGCCGTGGATCCGATTGTAGTGATGCCAGTTGGGAGACTAATTCAACGACCTTCCACCAACAATCCAAACTTTAAAAGCGATTCATTAGAAATAACGAATTTGATCTCCTGGTCTTCCACAAGAATAGCTCGAATGGCCTCAACGGCCTCAGAATACCCAGTGCCTTCTAGACGTGGGAACATACCTATAGAAGTCAAAAGAAGTTTAGAAAGAATGGACTTCGTTCCTAAGACAAATAATAGTTCGGAAATGAAACTTACTCCATTCCATCCATCTTCTCGCAAAGCCAGGAGGCAGCATACGTAAAACCATTCTTGCTTATACTAGGAAAATTTACTCCATTCCCCTATCAGGATATGATACTTATAGTGTGGCTCAAGACATATGAAGGATGGACTGTCAGACTGTCTTTTGAAGCGGTAAATGTAGTGGATATCCTCGGGAGTGGGGAGCCTGAATAATATGCTCATGAAGAGAATACAAGTGCCATGAATAAATACATGACTGTTAGGGTGAAGTTGTGCCAGAGCTATCCCGATGTACCGCAACACCTCACGGAGAAATGAATTGAAAGGTGGCACACTTCCAACCCAACACATGAATTTGTTGCACGCTGCATACCCGGTTGAGGGTAGGTGAGGCTGATCTTGTCCTGATGGAACTAAAATGTCGTCAAATGGAATTCCATGAATCGAACATAACCGACGAAGAGCGGCTTCACCGATTTTTAAAGCTTGTGAATCAGTTGGATTATCCAGGATAACTACTCCATCTATAACATCAGGGGCCGGGCTAATAACTGCAGTAGATGGTTTCGAGATACCCTGTGTGAAGGTTGTCAATGGATTCGAAGTTCCCACTACCTCCCGTGGAGGACCTGGCTCAGGCTTATTGGAAACTGTAGCAGAGCACGGTTTTGGGGACATCTTTAAAGAACGATGGATGTGGATAGAATCCTGTTTAAACTATACTTGAAAGACAATCGATATCAGGCATAACGATGATAATATATCCCCACGTGTTGTGTGTGAAATAGTGTTATGACTCAAATGTGAGTGCAAGAAAAACTAAAGTTTGAAACACAAGTGTCCTTGGATACTGTCATTGCTGACCGTCTTCGGCACTGTATCACGTGATCAGCAATAGAGGTCGTGAAATCAAACGTTGACATCATAAAGTATGAAGGTTATTTATCTGAATTTGATGGATTAACTTTGCATTGAATATTATTCAAGTTGTGGGGTAGTTAGTTTACATTGAGTCCTCGAGCTAATATGCTTTGTTACTGGTCATTTTCCGTTATTCAATGCTTGGTTGTGGAAGTGAATTGTACAAATGAATGTTATGTTTGGATTAGAATGGTCTTGGTTATCAATGCCAACCCGCTACCCTATGGGATGACCGGACCATCCAATCCTCTCTCTCTCTTTCTAACTACCGAACCAACTTCCTTAAACTATACCGAGCCTCTATCCCTAACAACCCAATGGCCTCACTCGGACTATGGCTGACCCACTACCATAGACTCGTGCCAATTCATAGCGACTCACTTAATGCCAATCAGCCACACTACTAAACGCATGTTGACCGACCCACTCTCTCCCTTTCTTTCAGAAACGAGCAACATTCCGTCTTAGGGTACTGAGCTCTCTCTAGCGCCACTCCCATAAAAAAGTTACCAACCGACCACTCACGTTTCCTGCCAACCCAGACTTCCATGGGATGCCTGCAAATCCAACCTTACCCTATGAACCTAACGATTCCTCTCCGTCGATCGGTGTACTGAGCGCAAGACTGTAGCCTGTGCACTGAACCTAAACCTACCTACCTCCCTTTCTAATAACGCCTATGTCAAACTCCCTCTCAACTACCTTAGCCTATCCTTTCACTCCTCATATTTCTCTCCTCTCCTGCTCGCCACGAAGAATCATATGCATATACGGCTCGAACTCAGTTCAAGTCCAGGAAAGTAAGCCCTAATAGCTAAAAGCAGAGCTTAGATACTTACATATACAGTAGTTTGAAACTGAGGCAAATAATTTCTAGGGCTTGGAGTCGAAAGTGGTTTGGGAGTGTGTTGACGAAGATGACCGAACGAAGGAGTATGACAGTTCAGTAGAAGAATGGAGCTTGGGTTTTGAGTAGGATCGAAGGAAAAGAATAATAAAGTCAAGGTGGAAAGAAGAAAGTAAAGGTCGGGGATTTTATATGGAGAAGGGAAGGTGAATTGGTTTTCTCTAAAAGACACGGTCGTCATGTTTCACGAGGTTGGCAGGTCATCATGCTGAACCAGCCCCTGCAATTGAACAAGTGGTCGACCCTCATATGCCGAACCCTTTCTAAAAAAATAAATAATAATAAAAAACAAAAAATGTATAAGATGTTAGGAAAGTCCGCCATGTTCGGCCTTCGTGAGATCGTATACGTTTGGCTTTTGAAAGCAGGAACTGATTACTGATTCAAAGCGTGTCGTGTTGTTTCGCAGACACACTTTGGGGGGGGAGGGGGGAATGTTACCCGGCACCTTGGCCTGGCTTCAAAACAACAGCTGTATAAATTACCATTGGCACTAGAGAAGATACTAACCAAGAAGAGCTTGGAGATATAAGGGTTTGATGCAATCGACATGTTTCAACATTTATGTACGGCTCGGTAGGTATGGGTCAGTGAGTATCGCTCAGTCAAAGAAGGGAAGACTATGTCGTTCGATCATGGTATGAAGGATATAGTGGTTCGGAATACATGGCTCGGTCAAGGACATTGGTCATACATGGCTCGATTTAGGTAGTTCGGCATGCATCGGTCGGTCAGTAGAGACGTGATAGGTCGGAATGCATGCCTCGATCTAGGTGGTTCGCAGTTGCCGCTCGGTCAAGGTAATCCGGCATGCATCGATCGATCAAAAGAGTTGAGGTAACATGGCATGCGTCGCTCTGTCAAAGGAGCAAAATCAAGACAGTTCGGTCAGTTGAGTTTCGGTGCTCGTGGTTCGAATTTGATGGTTTGGCATGAGTGGGACGGTAGACCAGGGACGGCGAACCTTTATGATGGCTGGTGATCACTTGGTCCTGCAACAGAGTGACGTGCATAACACTTCTTTGCTTTGAGTCATATTGCCGCTGGCTTTGAGTCCTTTGACGATATGCTTTGAGCCAACAGTGAGGCAACCACTTGACCGGTCGAGATGGCTCGACGACCACCGTTCGGTATGCCTAGCTCGGTGAGCTTCTCCTACTATAGGCCGAAGTACCTTGTTCCTAGGCCTGCGAAGGGAGACCAACCTATCTTCTTCTATAAATACAGAGGCAGGGGCACAACTGAAGGGACCTTTTTTGGAGAACTCGAGGGAGACTCTGCCATTTTCTGCACTGGTTTTCTTTTGGCTCAACTTGTATTCAAGCTGTTTGTTTACGGATTGTATCTGCATTCAAGTATTTGAAAAAGGTAATAAAAATTACATTAACAATGGACGTAGGCAGTTAGGCCGAACTACTATAATTCTGGTGTTCTCGTTTTTACCGTTCTTATTGCACTTTACTGTGATATTACCCTGTTTTAATTTACTATCTTCATTAATCTCTCTACATAAATCTATTCTTAGGTGTTAGCTACCAATTCTGGTGCTAACACTTACTGCCACTTGAAATCAATTTTGTCTGAAGCCCAAATTTCACTCATACATTTTATTGATGTTCACGATGGACTCATTTTCCCCCTTTTTTCTTCTATGTTCTCCCTCAAATCTATCTCCTTTAGTATAAGTTTTTTCCCATGATTCTGTGTTTGAATTTTTCTCCTCCTTAATCTCTGGCATTTTGGCTTTTCAATTTACTAAAGTTTTCAAATATTCTTCAATTTGAGGAAACTGTGATGAGTGTTTCAAATCCTAACTCCTTTAGCTGACTTTTCTCGCCATGTACGAATTTGCCACCACCGCACCCTATAAACCACCAGCGTTGCCACTCACTTTGTCCGAATTTTTGATTTACGCGACATTTACCACCACTGCACCTTGTAAATCGTCAGTGGCTCGTTAGATACTACTACCTCCAACATGTCACAGCCAGATCCATACAGTTTTGCCTCCACCGATTGAACGGTCTTTGCTTTATGCCTATTTCAATACTACTGCTATAACTCGCCGTGCATCAGATGCCTATCTTCAAGGTTTTTGTTGTTGTTTCGAATATTTTTTATGTTTGTTTATTTATGTAATTATACCGTTGTGAAAAAATAATAATTTTCTATTCATATTTTTAAATGGGATAGTTATTGCAAGATGACGGTTTGAATAGGATTTATTTTGTTTCAACTTGTTTTCATTTGTTATTCTTGTCTATGCATGATATTTTTTTCGACTATTGAACTTGATAATTGGTTGGATCTAGGCTTTGTTTAGGAGATATTGTGAGATTACTTTTGAAACCTTCATTGAAGTATTACCAAGTTTTTTACTGTAGATGCTTCTCTTGCTAACTTGATTTTTTAGAATTTGTACATAAATAAATTGTACATTGGTACTCTTTATAGTTGGGACTTTTCACCACGTTTCACATTAATCCATTGTATATAATTCAATGTTTTAAATTCTAAGATTCATAGTATTTTGGCAAATTTCATGTTAACTGGACATGTTCTTCTCTAGCATTACACTGTATAGGTAATTGACTTAACAACTAAAGTTAAGATCTTTAAAGACACCTTATTTTTAAACAAGCTTGAGTAGAGAATTGTAGCAATATATGCTTGCAAAACATGGTCATATATCGTTAAGCTGGAGAATCAGAGATGTTCTATTTATTAATTCACACTTAGCACCACAATAGGCTAACAAAGTTTGTACTAAATTCTTTATACTTATACTTTGTCGTACCAATGTTTATTTTTGGGATGCTAAGGTAACTTATCAAAGACAACGTATTTTCATAATTATTTCTGTTTTATATTCCTTGTTATCTTCTAGACTAAAATTCAGATTAAATTACAGCTCTTTTTAGTACCAAATTGAGAGATGGTTGAAAATGTTTAGACATCATTTTTTTGTTATACATATAGCATAGAATGTGTTTTTTTTGGTACAATAAGATAATCTTCCATACTATTTTTTCTGTTATAACTCTAATCTTAAACACCGTCAAAGGGATTTTCTTATTTCTGTGGGCAGTACGTTATAAGCACAAACAACTATCATTTCCATGTAACAAAAACTGATTACTAATATTTCTTGTAAGCATATCTAGGTTATTTAATAAGTACTAATTTTTATATTGGATTTATTATTATAGGTTCTAAAACTAGAGAGGTTCATTGTTTATGATTCATGAGGTACCAGAAATCAAAAAAGCATTTGATTACATGCTTAACAATACAGGCACCGGATGCATTATTAAAATGGATGGATAGTTGATAATAGGCATGCTTGTAAATAGTACATCCTTTGATATATGTATACATTAATATAAAGTAGTTCAGACTTTTATGCTTGCAAACAATGTTATCTAGGAAAATGTGTTTTCTAATAGTACATTTTCTATAATATTTTTATTTTTTTGTTTCTAATAATCAATTTTTTTAATATACTATTACTGCATGCTTAACTGAAATTAATGAGCTTATAAGAAATGTGTTTCTTTCAAAATTAACAATTGAACGGTCAGTTTTCCCACCATTGTGCGCTTATACTAATATAAACTAATACTTAAACTTATTCTTTGATATACACTCTACTTTGGCAAATAACTCGGCGGTGTCACTCGGATTGTTTGGAGTGTGCTTTCTTTAAGCTGTAGAGGAATCAAGCAGGGACATATTACATGTACTAGCAATGTGGTTCCTAGTGGTAGGATTACACGATCTAAGGCTGCTGCTTGCAATGCAGATGTAAAGACACTCCATCAGAAACCTCCACTCCCTAAACCCGGTATATGGAAAGAACAACTTGGTAAAAAGTGAGAGATGAGAACAGTTATGCTGCTCCAACTACAGTGTCTCAGTGCAAGAAAAGGGCAACGCTGAAAAATGTAACTAACATTTGCTTTAATTTAGCCAAGGGATGCATCAATGTTACAAAATATCAAGTTCACATAAGTTAATGTTATTTTATTTTGTTTTGTCTACAAGCTAGTTAATCAAGTAAACCAACATCTATTTCAGCCCAATTGCCAGCTAGTACCAGAAAATAGAAATGTGCACCTTCTTCTTTGTGTTGCCTGTTAAAATTTCACCATTGTAGTAATAGTGTTGAAATATTCGTCTACATACTTTATCGAGTTTAGACTAATTATTATTTCATTGTCTATTACAACCCTTCCACTTAATGAATGCTCTTGCTCGGGGTGTGCAAATGATTGGTTCGTTTTGAAATCGAACAAAAAAAGTTTATAACCAGGCTAACCATTCAACAAACAAAATCCGAACCAAATCGATATCTTCAAAATAAAAACCGACCAAACTGGTTCGGTTTGGTTGGTTTAATAGGTTGGTGCTTAAATTACCTAAGTTGTGTAGTTGTAAACATAACCTGAGAATAACCGACCAAGCTGGTGAATTGGAGATGTACTATTTGTTAATTTACACTTGGCACCAAAATAGGCTAACCGAGTTTGTATTAAGTTCTTTTTACTACAATTTGTCGTACCAATGTTTATTTTTAGGATGCTAAGGTAACATATCAAGGACAACATTTTTTCATAACTATTTTTGTTTTATATTCCTTGTCATATTCTAGACTAAAGTTTGGACTGAATTACATGTTCTTTTTAGTACTAGATTGAGAGATGGTTGAAAATGTTTAGACATCATTTTTTGTGTTTTACATATAACCAAGAAAGCGTTTTTTGGTGTAATAAGAAAATCTTCCGTGCAATGTTTTTGTCATAACTCTAATCTTGAACACTCTCAAAAGGATTCTTTTATGTGAGTAGGAGCATTGTAGGCACAAACAATTATCACTGCCATGTAATAATAATCAGATTACTAATATTTCTACTGTATGCATATCTAGGCTACTTAATGAGTACTAATTTTTATGTTGGATTTATTATTATAGGATGTGGAATTAAAGAGGTTTATTGTTCAGGAAACATAAGGTGCCATTTTTGGAAATTAAAAAAGCATTTGATTAAAGGCTTAATGGTATTGGCATCAGATGTATTATTAAGATGGATAGATAGTTGATAATATGCATACTTGTAAATAGTGCATTCTTTGGTATATGTACACATAAATATAAAGTAGTTGAGACTTATGCTTGCAAACAATGGTATCTAGGAAAAATGTGCTTTCAAAAAGTTTATTTTCTATAAAAAAAATTAGGTTCTAATAATGTAAATATATATATATATATATATATATTTTTGTTAAATATACTATTACTACATACTTAATTCAAATTAATGATATTATAATAAATGCATTTGTTTTAAAACTAATAACTGAACGGTTGGTTTCTCCACTATTATGCGGTTATACTAGCACATATTTGTTATTATCAAAATAGAAATATTATGAAATATTGAAATCAATTTCTATTTGATATTAATAAATATATATTGTATTTAATGTGTTTTATTTAGGATTTTGTATTTATAGGGTACTGATTTCAATAAGAGATATAACTGGATTCACTTGTAGATCTCATCAAGTTTGTGTATCTTTTACATACATACTTATATATCTACATATACATACATACATACATACATACATACATACATACATACATACATATAGATATATATATTAATATTTGGTTGGAAGTGCAAACTTTTGGTCCGACCGTGAACTTTCAAAATTATCCTTTATATATAATTCTTTATTAATAGTTGTAATATATTTGCTGTGACACTTTTTTGGTATCAGCATGAAATACCAAAAATGCCTCTCTATAGATATTATTAAAATTTAGCATCGCTTAAAATTAGGATTTGACAATTAAGCTTCTTTTACAAATTTAAAATTTCCTCTACAAATATTTACTAAGTTTTAATAACACTTAAAAGTAGGATCTAGCAAATAAACTACTTTACAAATTTGTTTTTTACTACTTAATAATATAAATAAAAATTTAAGATCATAAGAAATTAGTATTGCAACTAAGAAATAAAATTTCAAATTACCAACGTATGATTCAACACAAAAATATGACTAAATATATGTGGAAATTATTTTCTTTTGAACGTATTAAATAAATACTACAGGCGATTGCACATAGATATCGATGGCGACAAGGTTTCAAGCTAAGGTGAGTTAGGCATCGAGGTGGTTTGCGTTGAATTAGATTTTGTGGCATCATTCTCCGAGTGAAGGATTTTTAGAGAAGACGAATTTTATTTGAGGAAGATAAATAAAAATTGAGAAGTGGAAGGACTGACGTGTAAAGTGAAAGCTTGGGCAGTCATTTGAGGAAATCGGTGTTTTCCACATTCCTAAGTTTCTACGTTGTTTTGTCTCTTTTATTTTGTTTTATTTTGACTTTTAAACTCTATATTTTACAAGTGAGCTAAATGGTGTAGTTTAGGAATTCTGATCTCAGTGTATTGAGTTCAGGCAGAGTTACTAGTCATAGGATTAGTATTTTCAAGATAGTAAGAAATGTGAATCTACAAGTGTTGTAAGCATTTGAATATATAATTCTTGTAGTAATTTTGATGGCAGTTGTAAGCACTAACGGGTTAGTGGTCAAAGCTGGGTATATCTATGTATTGTTTACCTTTTGCATTTACGTTTCTACATTAATTATTCATTTATATTCGAAATAAATTTTCACCCCCTGTGGCATATTACATGATCCTAACAGCTTCTACGCCCAGTCAAATCACACATCTAAAGAGTGGTGGTTAAATAAGACTTTGGTCCCATCGTCACATCTGGCCAAAGCATCCATCCAAGAAAGATGATCAATAAAACCTTTGATCTCGCTTCTACACCTGGTCAAAGTACCCATCTAAACAGCGATGGTTGAACAAGGGCTTTGGCACTACCATCCCACCCGTCTAAAGCAACTATCTAGTCAAGCAATTGATCAAATGTTTGACTCGATGATATTTGTTAATAAGATAAGATTAACCAAAACAATAAGAGGCAAGAAAAGGAAAGAAGTTAGCATGTAAGAAAAGACAATTGGATTCAGAGAAGAAGTTCGCCGAAGCTAAAGCATAAAGTAAACTTCTCCTTAAGTACGCAAGTGTTACACTGCAAAATTTTCAAGCTATCACAGGTTAAAGAAAAGCCATCGCAAGTTAAAGTAAAGAAAAGCCACTGTAAGTTGATGAAGGCTATCGTCTGTTGAAATAAACGGAAGCTATCACGAGTTGATGTTGTTGAGGCTATCGCAAGTTGATGTTATTTAAGGTTCTATCAAGTTAATATTTCAGGCTATCGCAAGTTGATGTTTTTGAGGCTATCACAAGTTGAAGATTGAGGCTATCGCAAGTTGATATTATTATGGCTATCTCAAGTTGATATTATAGGGCTATCACAAGTTGTTGTTGTTAATGCTAGCTCAAATGATATTGTAAGGCTATCACAAGTTGACACTGTTGAAGCTATCGCAATTGATGATTGAGGCTATCGCAATTGGATGTTGTTAGGCTATCTCAAGTTGACGTTGTTAAGGTTATCTCAAGTTGACGATCGAAGAGATCGCACAATAAGATCTACACAGCCATCACATGGTGAAGTTAAAGAGTTATCACATGTTGAAGGCCAATTATTATAAACTGAAGCCATCTTACATTGAGGGTGCTATTGCACATTGAATAAGCTACCCAAAAGTAATACTTTAATTAGCCATGTGGCAGGTTCAGCCATGGCATGTCATCGTGAAGGCAGTGTGCCATGTCAGCAAATTATAATTGTTCATTTCCTTCAACTACCACAATTCATAAATCTAAAGGCCCATTTTTCTATAAATAGACATGTACCCCTACTAAAAGGGGATGAATTCCGAAATGTACTTCTTCTTCTTTTTAGTTTTGCCTAAGCATAAATAAAAGCTTGACCTTGGGACTCTAATTACTGATTAATTCAAATTAAAATTTCACTTTTGTTACTTGATGCTTAAACAATTGCCAATTTGCATGCTTGACCATTTAGAACATGATGAGTAGCGTACTTGTCTAAGGGTCCAATCTCTTACACAAGTATCATTAACTTGTGAAGACGACACATCTTAGCAAAGATCAAAAATTGGCCTAACGATAATTATATATGTACGGATGTATATTTTAAATAAAACAATGGATAACAAATATATATGTGGAGTGCAGATGTGTCTGTTGCGATATAAATCACAACACCTATGAAAGTATATATTAACTATGCACATCATTATATGTTGCATGTGCATTATACACATATGAGTGTATTTGATACACTCATAATAATATAACTAAATTTCAATTAAATTAAACTTCTTTTAAACATAAAATAAATTAAGATTTTATTTAAAATAGTATAGCTTGGATCTAAAATTAGTTAGACTTCATGGGCCTAATAATGATCCAAAATGGTAAAAAAAATTCACCTATTTAACCCATTGTACCTGATCCCGTTTCTTTAATGTTTTCATAGTCCAATAACCTATGCAGTCTACTTAGCAACATTATGACTAACTTATTAAAGCCTACCTATTTAGTGTGGTTTTAGAAAGCTAGTGTCTAAGGTTGAGTAATCAAGTACCATGCCCTACCTAGCTATTGCCTAGATCGAAGGATGAAGTAAGCTCAAATGTTATCCTAAGTATAATGCCCAAACTAGTTTTGGGCCTTAATCTAATTTTCAAAACGTGTATTGAAAATTGAAAATTTAACGTATAAACGAAATTCTATAAATGTTATAAAATATTTTCAAAAATTGTTTTTGAAAATTAATGAATTTATTTTGAAAATTTTATTTTAGTTGTTTAATTAATTGGATTAACTAAATTAATAGTTAACTAATTAAATTAAAACATATATAATGATATATGTGTATTTATCTCGAAATATTTTAGGCAAATAATAATAAAAAAATTCAAAATTTCAAAATTTTATTTTAATTAATTTTTTGTAATTAATCAAGTTACATGGAGAATGATATGTGTGTATTTAATTACTATAAATACTGTAGCCAATATTTATTTTAAAAATGTTTAGAATTATAAAAAATTAAATCAATTAAAGTGTTAATTAAATAATTGATTAAATTGATTAAATATGATTTAATTAATAAAATCAAAATTAAATTAAATTAAATATGATTCAACTAAATGAAGTGGAATTATAAAAAGCCCAAATTCGGTTTAAAGAATAAATAGATACGTATAGTACGTATATCGTGATCTTATATGTGTCTAACGCTTTAATCACGAGGATGCTTCATAAGAAATATATTATTTCATAAATCGATATCACTTAAATAAATATATCAAAGATTATGAACCTCTAATACAAATGTTGTCCTATATTATTTATTTATTAGATAATTACTTGTATACTCTTCAGTTGTTAAGCGAACTCAAACTCGAAATGTTCTATGTAGTATTATTAATATATTGACCGGTGAGGTAAGATGATTGTATGTATTTGTTAAGCAAACTCAAGGTACATACATTATACTTATGCCATCACAAAATGGTAGGCACGAGTGAATAATCTCTTTCAGTAACTCAAGGACGAGTAAGATTAGGACAAAGATCACATGTTAGGAGTTGTATCATATACAACTGATAATGTGTTATCCATCACTTACATGCTTATTATTTATTGAGAAAACTCAAGGTTAGAATCTCAATGCAACAAAGTCCTAACACTCACTAGAGTAGCAAAAGACTTTTATATTTCTCTTTGGGTTTTGAGAAATATAAAAATATATGGGAGTTTATTAATAAAGTGAAATAAATATTTAACCTTTCTAATAATATAAGAACATTTGCTATGTATAATTTTCATAATCTATTTAAATTAAATTTGAAGAAAATCTCCACACAAAAGTTATTTTTGGAAAACGGCTAGCTCACTGGATGTAATTATATTGATCGGCTAAGTGCGATCAAAATAGCACTAGCTTGTGAATGGTTATGGTCATCCATACATGAACCTCCAAAAGAAAAACTTGTTGAAGATAAGGCTCCCGAATTAGTGATTTCTTATAAAAAATGTGTAAAAGATCTTGAAATAACCTGGGAATATGCGCTGTCTACTCAAATAAAGCATTGAAATCACGATTGTCCATCAAATCTTTGATAGCCTTAGAGCTTTGTTTAGAAGAAATCTCATTCCGCAAGGTGCAAAATTACTAAGAAATTGTTCAATATGAAGATGACGAAGGGCATTCATGTAGAAGAATACGTCTTATTGATGAAAAGCTATGCTGATAAACTTTCACAATTAGACGTTACTATAGGTAAGGAGCTGCAAGAGAACTTGATCGTAGCATCTCTTACTCCATAGTTTAGATTGTTCATATTGAACTATATATGAACCAGTTGAATGTGAGCCTCATGGAGCTACCTAATATGTGGTGGTCAGCAGAGTCCTCATCCAAAGATCAAAGCACGGTGCTTGCTATAAAGGAAAAGAAATCGTCTTTTAGTGGTTCGAAGAATAAAAATCATGTTAGCAAAAAGAGTAAGAAGAACGATTCTAAAGAAAAGGGTGAATGTCACCACTGTCCCAAGAAGGGGTATTGGAAATGGAATTATCCGGCTACCTGAAACTTGTTAAAGAAAAGAAAGAGAATGGTTCTACCACTCATACTGGTATGTTTATGATTCAAATTTTTTTTGCAATCAATAAATTCTCATGGGTTTTAGATATTGAATTTAGGACTCATGTATGTAATTTGTCACAAGGACCGAAATGCAAATGACATGTGGCAAAAGGTGAGATGAGACTTCAAGTTGCTAATATGTTTATTGTAGATGCAACTGCAGTTGGAGACTACCATTTACTTTTGCATAGTGGTTTTGATTTAGTTTTGAATAATTGTTATTATGCAAGAAACTATATTTGCAGTATTATACATGTTTCAAGATTGTCGAAAACTACTTTTCGTTTTCGTTGTTGTAATAATAATAATATGAATGTGTAGAGGAGGAATAATATCTGTGATGGTGTTTTGGATAATGACATTTATGTACGTTATCTTAATCGAATTTGTGCTATTCATGATTCTTCTAATGTTGACATTAATAATAATTATCTATCGCATTGTAGACTAGGTCATATTAGTGAGAACAACTAAACAAATTGATAATAGAAGATTTTCTATCATCATTTGATTTTGAATCATTTGAAACTTTTGATTCATGTGTAAAAGGAAAAATGACCAATCACCCTTTTAGTGGGAGCAACAATAGAGTTAATGAACTCTTTGGTATCATATATACCGATGTATGTGGCACAATCCTTAAAGTTACCAAAGATAATTATTCTTATTCTATAACTTTTACTGATGATTTTTAGAGACTATGATATGTATATCTTATGAATAATAAATCCAATGTCTATGAGAAATTTAAGGAATATAAGAATGAGGTTGAAAATAAAACGAACCATAAGATTAAAATAGTTCGATCTGATCAAGGACGTAAGTATGTTTAAAAAGAGCACTAACGGTACTTAAAAGATAATGGGAGAGATTATCTCTTAGGTTACTCCACCCAATACTCCACAACGCAATGTTGTTTTGGAGAGAAGAAATCAAAACGTATTAGATATGGCTTGTTCCATGATGAGTAATGATAAGTTACCTCTTTCCTATTAAGGATATGCACTGGAAATCGAAATGCATATGTTGAATTTGATATCTACTAAATTTATTCCTAAGACCCCATATGAGATGTGGTATGTGAAGAAACCGTAACTCAAATATTTAAAGGTTTGAGGTTGTCCAGCCTATGTTAAGAATGTTAGCCCCTATAAACTTGAGCTTAAATTGGCTTTGTGTAAATTTATAGGATATCCCAAGAATTCAAAGGGGTATATTTCCTATAATACGTAGGAACAAAAGGTTATTCATTCTCAATATGTTGACATTTTGGAACAGGAATTTCTTATGAAAGAAATTAATAGTGAGATTATAGACTTGGATGAGATCCGAGAAATTAACATAGAGGCTGAACTGGTAGATGAATCAAATTCACCAATATATGAAAACAAGCAATCTATCAGAAGTTTAATAGGGAATCTCATGCACCGCAAATATACTGTAATTTTCTTGTAGATGGCGAGAGAGAGGACCGTGTATCAAAAGACGGTACCTCTCTCTTATTCCAACAAGCATTATAGAGTATGACTCTCCATTTTGGCTTAAAGTTATAATATGTGACAAGGATTCCATGTATGACAACCAAAATTAGGATTTAGCTGACATATCTTATAACGGCCCGTATTTTATGTATTGGAGGATCATAAAATAAGTTTATTTAATTGATTTTGTGGTCGTATGATTCTAATATTTTGGGATATGGTTCTTAGGGATGTTTTACACGACTATGATTTTTCCCGAATTCCTATGTGACCATTATGACCTTGGAGGTCTTATTGTGGATATAACTTTTGATAGAAGCCGAATTAACGCTCTAACCTATTTCATTGCTTCTAAATGGTGGTTTTCCATACCATAGAGTGGTCATATAGGAAAATTGGATAAGTGGTTAGGAAGTTAAAGTAGTTTTAAGTTTTAAAATCTACTCACCAGAATTAGAAGGGGATTAGTAGGATGAATTAGCAAGCTCATTAGTCTAATTAGGTTTGGCTATAAATATGAGGTGAGGGAGGCCATTTGAAAGTTTGCTTCTTATTGATATCAGCCTTAAGCTCTAACTCCTCTTTAATTTTCCATTCATCTCAAATCACCTCTAATTACAAATCAGAGGCTATATCTTCAACTAGGAGCTTGATCTCATCCCTTTGGTTGCATCTTCATCTAATTTCCATTGTTTGGATCGGATCTTAATCCCATTTCATAGGTTTTGGTAGATTTGTTGAGTGATTATGATCTCTTACTAGTTTATGATGGATTACATGTAGTAATCAGGTGATTATAGGTTAGTACTGTCAAATTGTAAATCAATTAGACTTAGGTAATTTCAAATTTAGAAACCCCGGACTAACCTAATGAAACATATAAGTTAGGTTGGATCATTAGCTAGTGTCAATTATGTATATTTGGCTATGAAATTCCATGTGTTAGAACTTAGATTAGATCTATGCTAAAATTGTGATGGTAGATTGAACTGGATGATTTGTATGTTCATATTGGATGTAATTAGATGATTTTCTATGTTTGATTCGCTATTATGTTTGAATTATTTACTATGCTTGATTTGTTTGCTAGTGTTGTGCATCTTTTAGGACTTAGATTAGTGATCAGAGCATATCAGGAGCAGTCAGAATTGCACGAAAGTTGGAGGATAGGCTCTGGAGCATGGCAGGATGGAGCCTAGAAGATTTCACTTCATTTGGGGCTAAGTATTTGGATCGGCACTGATCCAAGGGAGTTGGATCAGCACTGATCCAAATTACTCACTCCAAATTGTGTGAGATACACAGAGGAGATAGAGCATGGTTTCTATAGTTGCTCTATGAAGTTGGATCGAAGGGTAGGCCAAGTGTTGATGATTAGATGAATCGTCTTCATTGGATCGACTATGGTGAATAGAAGAGAAGATCTGAAGGCAAAGAGCGATTGCTAAGGGTCTATGACTTCTAAGGGAGTACACTAGAGGATGCAAGAGAAAAGAAGCCAAAATTGGTTATGTATTTGGATCAACACCGATCCAATTGGATTGGATCAATACTGATCCAAATAGGTGGCTCTACTGAGTGTGAGATCAAGAGGGATGGTTCTTGGGTCGTATAGGATCATGCTAGAGGTGGTGGCTCACTGATTGCTTCTACAGTTTGGAAGTTATAGCATGATGAAGTTTTGGAGTTATAGCACGATGAAGTTTTTGCTTTTCGGTCGAGGGCACGGATAAGGAGTAGGATCTAAGGAGTTAATAGACAGCTCGGAATGGAATGAGGTTATGGTATATTGGGTTGGTTTGAGTGGCAGGACTCATGCCCAAAAATGGATTGGAGTTGTGAAAGCTCTGATGATTTTGGAGTGCCAAGGAATCATTGATAACTCGGAGTGTTCTGGTTGTATTCAAGTAGGGGTACTATGCATAGGCACCCGAGGGCTAGTAGCATTAGTCATGTATCTTGGACCGCTCCAAGAGGGTCTAGTGTCAGACAGTACGGAGGTACTGTAAGAGAAAACCTTATGGGATTTCGGTCCTGACAGTACGGGGGAACACAATCGAGAACTGGGATTTCCATTGGTATATTACAAGTAAGGACGAGGCCACCTGAGCTATCATATATTCAAGGCTTTAGAATATGATAGCTTGTTTTTTATTGGTGGATGATATGGTTGCTATAGTTTCTATTTCTCTTGGGTAGGCTATCATATATAGAAATGCTGGAGAAGAGATTAGGAATAGGGTCAACGGAGGAGGCCGCTTAGATTCTTCCATCCTGTTCTGTTACAGTATCCTATTGTCATTTATTTGAGTAGCATATTATATCTTAGTATTATGTGCTAACTCTTTGGTTGTAGGGACAGGTCAGGTATGGTTTTTTGTACATGTCCAGTACCATATTTTCCAATTATAGCTTTTGATAGTCATTTACCACTCACACTAGACTGTTGTCTGACCCAAGGTTTTATGTTTTCTTTTATCATCTCGGGTACTCTAAAGTGAGTAGACTAGATGACGGGTTTGGAGTCATAGCTGTTGTACAAAGACGAGCTTAGAGAATCTATGGCGTACTACTCTATATTTGTAGTTTTCGCTGTCTATTTCTGTGTACTCTGAGGGATGTAGTGAGGAAATGTTGTATTGAGATATTATGACCTTTGTACCATAACTCATGATTTAGTGGAGATGTTATTTTCATTTGTTATGGCTCATTATATTCTGTTGTATATTTTCTATATTATATTTTATCCATGCGTTATGAGATATGCAACAATTTTTTTTGTTTTACATTTCAACCCATGATGATCTTCCCTTATCAACTGACACGCTTACAACGCTCTTTTAAGTCATTGATGTGCGGGTGGTATGGGGTGGTCATCGCATACGGTATCAGAGCTTTGGTTACGAGTTAATGGAAGGGAGTCAAGAGTATACGCTAAAGGAGGGAGCATACTTGTTAATGAAGATATTATTCTATATAGTGATATTATATAGTATAGTACGCTCTTGAGTACCATTACAGCTTTCTTGAAATGAGGCTAATCATTCTTATTACAGATAAGAATGAATCGTAACACAAGAAATGTTGTTAGGAATAACTCCACCTCAGCATTGGAAGAGGGAGCGGGATCAGGATTTGCTACACCTGATTTCAAGTCATCTTTGATGCAATGGTGGCTACCCGGTGAAGAGAGCCCAAACCACTCCTCGTATGTATTTAGGTGGTAGTGTACCATTGCAAGTGCTTAGGATTGACTTCGCCAAGCTTTGCAAGGATTATTCTACTCTTGGAGGGAAGCCATTCTTGAAACAGAATCAACTATTAAAGTGAAAGATTGGATAGATATTTGTGAACGCATTTTCAAGAACATGTATGTGGAAGATGCTATGAAGACGAAGCTTGCTTTAAGACAGCTACAGGGCCAAGCAATGAATTAGTGGAATGTTGTTACCATTGCTGCTCTAGAGAATCATATTTCTTGAGATCGGTTTAAGACTATATTTGAGGATAAGTCCATTCTCACGGCTCAGAATTATGTGCTGTTCAAGAATTTTTTGAGTTAAAGCAAGGAGAGATGTCTATTTCTAAGTATGTGGCAAAATTTGATTCTCTGTCGAAGTATAGGATGTCTTTTATTGATACACCTTTAAAGAAGAATGAGACGTTTATCACTGGATTGGACGACCACTTTGGAGAGAAGCTGGCGGACCACATTGAAGTTTATTTTGAGAAGTTGGTTGAGAAATCAGTTAGACATGGGTGTCTGTACCCAAAGAATAGGACTGCTATTTTTGCTTTGCTGAGAAAGTGGAACTAAAACAACAGCAGGGCGGTTGGGGTAAGAAGAAATGGAATGGAAAAAGAAAGCAACAACAATAAGGAAAAAAGAGGTCAGAAAAAGAATAAGAGTGAAATCGTTTGCTATGATTTCAAGGAGAAGGGCTACTATATTAAGGAATGCAACGCTGTTAAGAAGTGCTACAACTATGATAAGCCATACTAAGAATGATTGTCCAAAACCGCCTAAGGATAAGTAAATCGTGAAGGAATATGCTTTGGATGTAGTCCCAACATCATCTTGTGCTCCTACTGCTAAGGATAAGGGGAAGGAGTCATGGTGCAAGGTTTGCTTTTCATCTGAGATGTTTCTGTTAGAGTTATTTTTGATACTGAAGCTTTGCATTCTTTTACTTGACGTGATTTAGCATGCAGACTAGATTTGGAACCCAAGATAGTAGACTGATCTTTGATTGTGATGAACCCTGTTGGAGGATCTACTAGTCTATGTATGATTTGTCGTGATTTAGTGTTATCGTGTCATGGAAGTTCTTTTGCTTGTGATTGCTTTGTTCTTAATTTTGTTGGGTTTGGGACTATTTTGGAAATGGATTGACTTAAGTGGTATGCAACTGTTGTGGATTGCAAGAAGGTTGAGGTGACAATTGGGAATGTGAAGGGCGAAAGGTAGTGATATGCTACTTGCCAGAGGATTGGGTATTGGTTAGCTTTCTATATTCGCTTGAGATTCCATAAGAAGGATTGTCATCTGTGCCTATCGCTAGAGAGTACCTTGATGTCTTCAAGGAAGTAATAGGATTGCCACCGTATAGAGAGATCGAGTTTCGGATTGACTTAGTAGATGGTAGCAGACCCAGAGTGATGCCTTTAAGGTGTATGGCACCCAAAGAGCAGAAAGAGTTAGAGGTGCAAGTGGATGATCTGCTAAAGAAAGGATTCATTCAGAGAAGCACATCTGAATGGGATGCACCTGTTGTATTTGCAACTAAGGAAGATGGTTCTTTGAGGTTATGTATGGAATATCGTGAGATGAACAAGGTTATGAAGAATAATAAGTATCTGCTTCTACGGATTGACGACTTGTTTGATCAGATGCACGATGCAAAGATGTTTTCTTAGATGGATTTGGCAACGGGATTTCACCAGTTAAGTTTGGCTAAATAAAGTGTACCTATTATTGCATTTCAGACACCGTCGGGTTTCTATGATTGGTTGGTGACGCCTTTTGGGTTGACCAGCGCTCCATCATATTTTGTTGATCTTATGAATAAGGTCTTCAGAGATCAGTTGAAAGAGTTCGTGCTTATATTCGTGGATGACATTCTGATTTACTCTAGTTCTGAGGAAGAGCACAAGATGCACTTGAGAATTGTGCTTGAGATTTTGAGAATGCACAAGTTGAGAGCTAAGTTCTCTAAGTGCCACTTCTGAAAGAAAGAAGTGAGATTCTTGGGTCATGTCATGTTAGGACAAGGAATAACAGTGGATCTCACAAAGGTGGCAGCGATCCAAGATTGGAGCCGGCCCAAGAATGCTACAAATGTGAGAAGTTTCCTAGGATTGGCAGGATATTACAGGCGCTTCGTAAAGGACTTCTCAAAGATTACAACATTGCCGACGAAGTTGACCAAAAAGAATCATACTTTTACTTAGGATGCTAGATGTAAGCATGCATTTGTGGTTCTAAAGGAGAGACTGACGAGTGCACCTGTATTGGTTATTCCAGGTAGGAATGAAGAGATAACTGTATACACTGACGCTTGTGGTACTGGTCTTGGAACTGTGTTGATGCAGAAAGGAAGAGTTTTCGCTTATGCAAGTAAATAGTTGAAACCACATGAAAGGAATTATCCAACCCACGAGTTGGAGTTGGCGACGATTGTGTTTGTTTTGAAGATGTGGAGGCATTATTTGTTGGGAGAAAGATTTGAGCTATTCATGGACCATAAATCCTTGAAATATCTTTTCTCTCAGAAGGATCTTAATCTTCGACAACAACGGTGATTAGATTTTTGCTTTGACATTTCCTACACTCCAGGGAAAGGTGATGTAGTGGTAGATGCACTAAGCAGAAGATATGTTGGATTATGAACTATGTTTCTTGAATGGAAATATATGGAGTATATAGCTGGATTTTATTTCAGGCCACCTTGTGAGCTCGAACTTGAGATGTTGGCAAGTTTATCGATCAGACCCACTCTCATAGAAAGGATTGGTACTAGTCAGAAGCAAGATGCTGAGCTAGTAGATATAATGGAAAAGATAAGAAGCGAGTGGAATCCGAAGATTTGAGGAAATACGAGAATGAACGAGATAGTTGGCTTCGTAAGGATAAGAGACTGGTTGTTGAAGATGTTGATGGATTACGAGATGAAGTACCAAGGGAATCCATCATTCAAGATTGACTATTCATCCTGGTGGTAATAAGATGTATACATACATGAAGAGGCTTACAACTGGGAAGATATGAAGAAGGATTTTGGAAAATTCATCTCCAAGTGTATGAATTGCCAGTTAGTGAAAGCTAAGCAGAAGAAGCCTAGTGGATTGCTACAACCACTAGATATTCCCGAATGGAAGTGGGAAAATATATCTATGGATTTTATAGATGGATTACCACAGAATAAAAAGGATATGATAGTATTTGGGCAGTGGTAGATCGACTAAACAAGAGTGCAAGATTCATATCGGTCATGTCTACCAGGACGAATCTAAGTTAGCAGAATTGTATGTTAAGTGGATTATTTGATTCCATGGTGTTTCAAAGAGTATTGTATGGGATAGAGATCCATTATTTACCAGTGTATTTTGCAAGAGCTTACAAGAGATTTTGGGAACTGAGCTACACTTGAGCATAGCTTATCACCCATAGACAGATGGCCAGACCGAGAGAGTGAATTGGATTTTAGAAGATCTTCTTCCAGCTTATATTATAGATTTTGGAGGATATCGGGAAGATTGTTTGCATTTGGTAGAGTTTGCATATAACAACAGTTATTTGTCAAGTTTTGGCATGGCACCATATGAAGCATTATATGGACAACCTCGTAGCTTGCTTTTATGTTGGTGGGAAGCAGGTGAGAAATCGATACTTGGGCCTGAAATGATTAGAGAGACTTCGAAGAAGATAGAGATCATTCGGCAACGAATGAAAACTACTCAAGATTGTCGAAAGAGCTATGCATATAGGAGAAGCAGAGATTCAGAATTCTCAATTGGAGACATGGTATTTGTTAAGATTTCTCCTCTAAAGAATATTGTTCGATTTGGGATGAAGGGAAAATTAGCACCAGATTTGTTGGACGGTTTCCAATTATTGAGAGGACTGGAAAATTGGCTTATAAAGTGGACCTACCTTCGAAGATGATGGGTGTGCACAATATTTTTCATATCTCATATTTATAGAAATTTATGCATGACTTGGGTATTATGGTAGCACCAGATCTGTTGGAGGAAATAGAGGTTGAGCCAGAAGTTTCAAGACCTTGTAAGCCACTTCGAATCATTGGGAATGACACGAACCGGCTTAGAAGGAAGGTAGTTAGGTTAGTTAAGGTACAATGGAGTGAGGATGATAGCGATTGCACACGGGAGACTGAAGAGATTTTGAGGACGGCCTATCCATAACTTTTCGAGAGACAAGACTCATAAGTTGTATCTACTTGCACCATTGTATCTTATACTATTAGAATTTCACATGCTAGGATAGGTTTTGTTTGCTATTGTTTGGATTGGCTGTTTAATTTAATTGTTAGATGATTACTAGTGGCTAGTAGGCATGCGAGATAACCTTGATTGCTTATGTTTGTTTAGGTATTTCGGGAGCGAATTCCTAAAGGGGAGAGAATGTAACGACCTGTATTTTACGTATCGGAGGATCGTAAAATAATTTTATTTAATTCATTTGCGGTCGTATGATTCTAATATTTTGGTATATGGTTCTTATGGATGTTTTACACATTTATGATTTTTTTCAAATTTCTTTATGAAAATTTTGCCCTTGGAGATCTTATTACGGCTAAAGCTTATGATAAAAATCCAAATTAGATGCTCTAACTATTTCATTGCTTCTGGATGGTGGTTTCTCATTCCTTAAAGTGGTCATATAGGAAAATCGAACAAATGGTTAGGAAGTTATAGTAGTTTTAAGTGTTAAAATCTGCTAATTAAGAATTAGAAGGGATTAGTGGGTTGAATTAGCATGCCCACTAGTCTAATTAGGTTTGGCTATAAATATGAGGTGAGAGAGACCATTTGAAAGTTTACCTCTTATTTGATATCAGCCCCAAACCTTAACTCCACTCTAATTTTCCATTCATCACATTGAATTTCTTCTTAGAGGCTAGATCTTCAACTACGAACTTGATCTCATTACTTTGGTTGCATCTTCATTCGATTTGTTGCTGTTCGGATCGGGTCTTCATCATATTTCATAGGTTTGGTAGATTTGGTGAGTAGTTATGATCTCTCCTAGTCTATGATGGATTATATGTAGTAATTAGGTGACTATACGTTAGAATTGTCAAATTAAGCTATAAATTGATAAGACTTAGGTGATTTAAGATTTAGGAACCATATATTAACCTAATTAAACATATAATTGGTATTAGATCGTTAGCTAGTGTCATTTGTGTATATCTGGTTATGAAATTCCATGTGTTAGATTAAATCTATATTAGAATTGTGATGGTAGATTGAATTGGATGATTTGTATATTTGTATTGGATGTAATTAGATGATTTGCTATGTTTGATTCACTATTATGTTTGAATTATTTGCTATGCTTGATTTGTTTGCTAGTGTTGTGCATGTTTTAGGACTTAGGTTAGTGATCGGAGCATATCAGGAGCAAAGTTCATTGGAATCGTACGAAACTTGGAGGATAGGATTTAGAGAGCGGTGGGATGGAGCCCTGAAGATTTCACTTCATTTGAGGCTAAGTATTTATATCAACACCAATCCAAGTGATTTGCATCGGCACCGATCCAAATTACTCACTCCAAATGGTGTGAGATCCACAAAGGAGCTAGAGCATGGTTTATATAGTTGTTCGATGAAGTTGGATCCAAGGATAGGCCAAGTGTTGACTATTGGATGAATCATTCGCCCGATCGCTATGGTGCATTGAAGAGAAGATCTGAAGGAAAAAGGGATGGCTAAGGGTATATGGCATCTAAAGGGAGTACACTAGAGGATGCAAGAGACACCGAGCCAAAATCAGCTATGTATTTGGATTGGCACCGATCCAATTAGATCGGATCGGTACTGATCTAATTGGATCAGATCGGTATCGATCCAAATAAGTGGCTCTACTGGATGTAAGATCCAAGGGGAAGATTCTTGGGTCGTATAGGATCATGCTAGATGTGATGGATCGTTGATTGCTTGTATGATTTGGAAGTTATAGCATGATGAATTTTTGGCTCTTCGGTCGGGGGATCAAATAAGGAGTAGGATTGCAGGAGTTGATAGACAGCTGGGGATGGGATGAGATTGTGGTATAATGGATTAGGTTGAGTGGCAGGATTCGTACCCAAAAATGGATTAGATTTGTGAAAGCTCTGAATATTTAGGAGTGCTAAGGAATCGTTGATAACTCGGTGTGTTTTGGTTGTTTTCAAGTAAGGATACTATATGCAGAGGCGCCCGAGGGCTGGCTGCACCAATCGTGTATCCTAGACCGCTCCGAGAGGGTCTAGTGTTAGATGGTACGGAGGTACTGTAAGAGACGACCGTGTGGGGTTTTGGACCTAAAAATACGGGAGAACACAATTGAGAACCAGGATTTCCATTAATCTTTGGCAATATAGGACGAGGCCCTACGAGTTATCATATATTCAACGCGCTTTAGAAGATGATAGCTAGGTTTTGATTGATGGAAGCTGTGGTTGTTATGGTTGCTATGTTTTTTATTTCTCTTGGGTAGGCTATCATCTATAGGAATCCTAGAGCAGGGATTGGGAATAAGGTCAATGGAGGAGGCCGCTTAGATTCTTCTATCTGGTTCTATTATTATCCTATTGTCATTTATTTGAGTAGCATATTATATCTTATTATTGTGTGCTAACTCTTTGGCTGCAGGGACAGGTCAGGTATGGTTTTTTGTACCGCCTAGTATCATATTTTTCAACTATAGCTTTTGATAGTCATTTACCACCCACACCACACTGTCGTATGACCCAAGGTTTTTGTTTCCTCTTATCATCTTAGGTACTCTAAAATGAGTAGACTAGAAGACAGGTTTGGAGTCGCAGCTGCTGTACGAAGGCGAGCTTAGAGAAGCTACGGTGTATTACTAGTTTCCGCTATTTTTTCTATGTACTCTGAGGAATGTAGTGAGGAAAAGTTGTACTAAAATATTATGACATTTGTACCAGAACTCACGATTTAGTGGAGATGTTATTTTTACTTGTTATGGCTCACTATTTTCTATTGTATATATTCGATATTATATTTTATCCCTACGTTGTGGGATATGCAACAAGTTTTTTTTGCTTTACATTTCAACCCCTGATGATCATCCCATATCAGTCTGGCATGCTCACAACACTCTTTTATGTCACTGATGTGTAGATGGTATGGGGCGGTCGTCACATATTTGAAGGGACAAAACCCATAGGCTGTAGATGAATTTTTAAGGAAAAGTTAAATTTAGATGGGCAAGTATAGACTTGTAAAGCTAATATATTTGTAAAAGATTTCATCAAATTCGAAATGTTGATTATGACGAAACCTTTTTTAGCCATTTTAAAGTTTATTCAGATAATGCTTGCCATCACCACATTATATGACTATGAAATATTAAAAATAGACGTAAAAACGGAATTTCTAATTGGTGATTTAGAAGAGACCGTTTATATGTCACAGCCCGAGGTTTTCAAGGTCAATGCAAGCGAGGGCAAAGCTCGCAAAATTGTCAAGATCGATTTAGCCTTAAAAAAGCTTCAAGAAGTTGGATTAAGTATTTTGATAAAGTAATCAAATTTTTTGGTTTTCGTCAATATACGGAGGAAGCATGTGTATTTCGGAGGATGAGGAAGTGCTTTGGAGTTCATAGTCCTAAACATTAACGACCTACTCCTGATTGGCAATGGCATCCCATTGAAGCAATCAGTGAAAGTGTGGTTATCGAAGAACTTATCTATGAAGGATTTAGGAGAAGAAGCCTACATGCTTAGTATTGGGATATATATATAAATGATCACAATCCCTGTACAAAGATGTCGTTTGCACCAAAATTGGTCACAAACCCCAAATATTGAGAAAGCACCAGTGTACGAAGATAGATCAGCAGTATATAATCATAGATCACAGATCTAAGTAATGTAGAGAATAAAAAAATGAAGATTAACAAACTTAAAAAAGAAAGAAATAGACGTAGACACAAGATTTATAGCAATTCGGCTATCTCCGGCCTACGTCCACTTCAAAAGACAATCTTTTTATTGACTTTGCTTGCTAGTTCAGCGGATTGCAGCACTAATTTTCGAGTACAACAGCAAAGTTTGAGTACAATGGTGAACTCGGTAGAGTCTGGATGTCGTAGGATTAAAGAGTCCCTTTCCTATAGGCCTTGGAGGCTGCAAATATCTCGCTCAGATCTCGGGAGACCTCTTCTAGCACGTGAGTGGGCCCACGGGATCGATCCTAGGTGATTTCGACTTGATCCGTTATCGATACGAACCAATTTCGTATCGATCAAGATCTTGTCCAATCGAGCCGAGATCGATCATGAACATTCTTTAGGTTGTACGCAAGCTCCTGTGAAAATTTGGTAGCATTTGTACTTGTAGATTGTGAGATATGATCGATGCAAGTTCGTGTTCGTCGGTTGGCTGTCGTGTTCATATCCATCACTTCGTCTCCATATTATCCTCTCTTTGAATCGATCAAGCTCGCATCGATGACGTGTCTCGAAGATCCAGGGAAGATCCATATGTCGTGCCGTTCGACCGTGCCATCCTCTTATTTGTATCCATCCAACAACTTTCGTATCCAACCACTGCTCTCTACTTTGTATCACCTTCTAAACACCTGTCTTTCGCATCGATCCTCTTCTCTCCTGTTCATATCGATCCTGCTCCTCGTGTCCGATCCTGGGTTCCCTTCCTTTGCGTCAATTTTACTCGTATCGATCAGATCTTGATCAATACGAACTAGGCCGATACGAACTCTACCTTCGATTCGAAGTACGCCGCTATCTCCATCTTGACCGATACAAACAACATCGATTTGAGTCCATGTTGATCGATGAATAATATCGATTCAAGTCCATGCTGATTGATACGAACAGTGTCGACTTGAAGTACTACTACATGTTGATCAATACGAATAGTATCGATACGAACCAGTTTTCACGAATCTTAACCCATCTATATCTCGAGCATGCGAACTCCAATTGACCTAAAATTTGAAACGTAGCCTTTTCTAGCCTTGTTCATCGTTCCTCATTTATCCCATCTTGATTGGAGCTCGGCCAAATTTTGACGATATCGATCATAGCCTTTTTTTCAATCGATCTCTAGTCTTGATATTCATCCTTCCCAGTCAATCTATTGATATTACGGCCTTGACCAAAAGGTGGGATAACAGATATCATACTACAAAGGTTCGATATATAGAAATTCAAGCATGAAAATATGTGAGACAGCAGATTAGGGATCTTAAGGCTAAACTAACACTAGAGAGATGGTGAATAGTGTTTAATGAATTAAATGAATATTTTTCAAATTCTTTAAGATTCAACTTGGAATGATGTAATTAACAATCACAGAATCAAAGTGTAGATAAAAGTAAATGCAGTAGAACCCACCAAGATTTTATACTGGTTTGGAGTTACCCTACATCCAGTTCCACACAATTTCTTATATGGATTTCTTTTCAACTAGTAAATGCAAATACAATCTTAATTTCAAGGCTACGAGACAAACCCTCTAGAATCATGACCTTTGGGTAGAGTCACTTGATTTACGGGCTACAAGCACACCCGCTAGATTTACGGGCTACTAAGCACATCCAGTTGGTTTTACCGGCTACAATCACACCCACAAGTATAGCAGTATGTTTGATATAGTTTTACAAACTTAGATCTTCGATGTTGATTACAATTGATCATATAACTCTTGAATAACACTTTAATCTTAGTTTGAATGAGAGAGTTGAGAGAAATCAGATAGTAGATGAAGGAGAATTAAAATAGTGATGATTGAATTTGATTCTGGTTGAATTTCGGTATAGTTTGGGTATATTATGATTTGGAAAATGAGAGAGTGGAAGGAGGAGAGATGAATAAGAAAATGATAATTAAAATTCTTTTGGAAGTCTAGTATTTATAGAGAAACAACGATCATGTCCATTCACAAGGAGATACAATGAAAAAACACTTCCATTCAAATTTGAATTTTGAAAATTACGGCCACTACGTCGATATACATAGATAGAGCATGTCGACATACTCTTTACAAAATTGATAAACACTTTAAAAATATTATTTTGAAAATCTTTTGCTTTGTAAAATCATTTAAGCATAGTTTATACATATTTTAATCATAATAAAACTTAATAAAACTTTATATAAAATTTTGAAAATTTTAATATAATGTAAATAATATATATAAATCAATATATTTATAACTTATTAAAGCATAAACAAAAATTTAATATATATATATTAACTTAAAAACACTAAAGTAATATCTTTGTAAGTATAAGAGATTGAAAATCATTTTAAGAAATATTTTGAAAAGATTATTTTAAAACTAGGATATTTGAAAAAAATTAAAACAAAATTAGAGAAGGAGAGAGAGATTAGGAAAGAGCTATCAAGATTTTAACATAAATTTTGCGACTCTATAACTTATCTGGAATATCTTGAAATTTTGAACTCTTTAATAATCGCGAGTCTTTATTCTCCAATTTTCGAAACTCTATATCAACATCTTGAATCTACTCTTGATAATGTACAGTCTTCTTAATCAACACATGTCTAATATCCTCCACTATATACAATATATAACTAGATAAGCCATTTGTATTTATATTTTATATAATGTCTATGGTTGTTATCATCAAAACCAATACTTAAGGTACTAACAAAATATTCCGACTAAATCTAAAATCATCCTTTCTAAGATGGATGCTCCTCATACTGTGAGGAGAAGGAGAATATGAAGAGGATACTATATGCATCTGCAATCGATTCTATAATGTAAGCTATGCTATGTACCAGACCAGATGTGGCTTAGCGTAAGCCGATACCAGTCTAACTTGATGAAAAGCATTGGACAGATGTAAAATATGTTCTTAAATATTTGAGAAATACTAAGGAATTGTTCTTTATATATGGGAATGAAGACCTCCTTATGAAGGGTATACATATTCCATCTTTCAGAGTGATATCAATGACAATAATTCTGTATTTGGTTATGTGTTTACATCAGATGGTGAGATTCTTATTTGGAAAAGTTCCAAACAAGAAGCAATTGCCAATTCAATGATGGAGGCCGAATACTTCTCCCTCAACTAAGTAGTTAAATAAGCTATATGGTCGCACAAATTGATGATTGGGCTAGGGGTGATTCCAAGCATTGAGTATCCGATGACATTATTCTGAGATAACAATCCTGTAGGGCAGATTCAAAGGAACCAAGGGCTTACAAGAAGTCAATGCGCACTCTTCAAAATTTCCACCTTATTAAAGAGTTTTTCGCTTATAAAGAAATTGTGATTAATAGAATAGATATCATGGATAACATAGCAGATCCATTTATGGAGTGACAGCACGGTTAGTTATCAGCAAACTGATCGAAGGGATGAGATTACGATACCTTAATTGGTCGCAAGGGAAAGCGGAAGATTGATAGAATTAGGGGTATGCCCTAGAGGAAATTCTATAATTTATTATAAATTGTTAACTCTAATAAATTTTCATTTGAAATAAAAGGTGATATTCTTTCTATTATATAATTATTATTGTTATCCGGCCTTTTAGCTCGGCTATATTCAGATTGACTAGACAAGTTAGACTAGACAATCATCGAGGAAGATAGTTAAGAGAGATGATTTTTAGGCTGAGAGAATAAGTGGAAGCAATGATATGAAGCGACGATCAACGGAGGCCAAGATATAGACTCTCCAGAATATTCTAAGTATGGGATAATGTCTGCCCTAGGCGGGAGATTAGTGCCTATCCCTTTCTCTAGGGGATCAGTATATATCCTCAGTTTTGTCCTAAACTTGGTGAGATTGATATAGAGTGACAAGGAAGGCCCCATGAGGCCACATTTCAAGTTTAAAGCCATTTGGAATTCGTATGCTCAAGTTATGGGCAAATTACTTCACTTGTCAAAAGAGATCGGTATAAAAGGGATCGTCCATATTCAGATTTCACTATATATTGCAACAATGATCGGTCAATAACTCAAAATCTACATATTCTATCAACATGAAAATTGGAGTATCAGCTAATTAGGATATATGAAACACCCCATAGGGATCACATGGCACTTGGAGCAAGTTGAAGGGATCGGTACCTATCCCTTTAGAGAGATCGACATAAATTAGAATTCAAGCAGCACTACTTCATGAAAAATGCGATATCTCACAAATAGTGCATCAGAATTGCACGAAATTTGAGATGAAAGTAGCTAACATCATGAGTCATCTCTCATAGGAATCGCAACCTATTTGGATGCATTAATAGGGACCAGTACTGTCCCTATTGTGGGACCCGATGGGTCTGGAAATTTTTAGGTAGCCTCATCTTGGCCTCCCGAACCTTCTGCCAAAATTTCAGTCTGATCCGTTCATGTCTTCCTTTATAAATACATAAGGCATGGTGTCAAAAAAGGGATCCTACTTTCTCTACTGAGGCTCTGCCATTTTTATTCTTCATTTTTGCACTACTGGATCCCAACTGATCCAAACATTCTTGTAATTATAATCAAGTGGAAGATCAATAAAAATATAAAGTGGATGTAGGCCATGATTGCCAAACCAATATAAAAATCTATGTGTTCATTTAAGATATTTGCTCTATTTTAATTTCATTCTTCATTTAATCTCTACTAGATTCTATTGGATGTTGATGCTCATTTTTGGCGTCAACAATTATATTATGACGTGTTAACTAAATATTTAACTTAAATATGTTAAATAGAAAATTTATAAATAGTATATTATGTGATAATAATTATAATATGTTGTAATCATGAAATATCTATCACATTAAAAAGAACATATTATTTTAAATATTCTTTGTCAAGACGTTTCGAGATAGGATATCAATATCTCTGTTGAGACTAGATTATATAACACTCTCCAAATGTTGGGCAGTGTATTTATCGGCCTGCTGGGGATGCTAAGGTGTCACATACTGATATTTATTGGATAACCATGGAAAGACTTACTTGAGAGTTTTATGTTGCTTAATATAACTAATGTCAAACAAAGATTCTTAAGGTGATGATATTAAACAGTTTTCTCGACTTGAAAATATTATTGAACTTCAATGTGGATACTACAGTCTGATTACAGTTAAATTGTGGCATGACATTCATCGAAAGGCCATAGTTGGGTCTGAGTTGAAGCACTGTGAGTAAAGAACTATTTCATAGAGAATTCATCTCCTCGGTTCTATGAGGTTAATATCATGGTAAACTATGGTCAATCAATGTCAAAGTGTCTAACCAGAGGGGTATGGTGAGCCAAGGACTTTGTGTTTGGACTAACTGAGTTGAAGTTGAATGATATCTAAATTTTGACCAAAACCAAATTCCATAAGTTCTAAAGTGATATTTTTTTGATGAAGAGAATTGATGTAAATAATCGTTACCATTAGGTATCACATAAAATAGTAAAGTTAGATTTTATCGAAAAGACGTGTAAGCGAAAATCTGACCAAACTCTCACACCACTAGCTAAGGTGACTTGTGAACGTTAAATTTGAATTATTTGAAATTAGCTGAATAAATTTACATCTATGAGTCACACAACCTTAATGATGAATACTCTAAAATACCACACAATTTAATTAATTTATAATCATTGTAAATTAATTAATATTTATGAAATATTAATTATAAAAATTTATTTGATATTTTGGGTGCATTAGTATTTAATAAAATGTGTAGATAAAAATTATATATGTACGTACCGATATAGATAAATGTTTAAATTTGATTTAAATCCATTAATTACTAAATGGGTTGAGGATTGTTAAAGACCTCTATAGCCTTAATCATAGCTGGCCTAGGTGCAAGAAGAGGAGGTTTTAAGTGTTTAAATGAGATTTGAAATGGCAAAAAAAATTGAGTAAAGGAAGGAGAAACTATCTCCACCTTTACCTCTTCTTAAATGCCTACTTAAACCCATCATTAGTGTTTCATTTTTCTCCCTCTTCTGTTGTCCATCCCAACTAAAAATCACAGGGCTTTATAGCCATTAACTTCCAAAAGAAAATAAAATCAAATTCAATTTGATATAAGGTGGTGTTCGTATCTAGATCGTAGCAAAATCTCGAGGCTATGTTGATTCAATCTCAGAGTCATTCAACCATTCAAAGTGTGAATCTTAGGTCACCTCTTAAGGTAATTATTTAATCTTAATTTTTACTATATATCACATCATCATAGTATAGATTAGATCTACTAAATTATACAACGAATTTATATATGTCAGTGTTCTACGATTCAATTTATTGTATGCTAATTTTTTAAGGAATTGATGTTTAAAAAAAATTCAAAATAATATTATATTGATAATTATAATTCAACCATATTTTTAAAAATAAAAAATTTGGTTTTGAAACTTTTTTAATTAGTTAAAATGATTATATAAAACACTATATACATAAATATATTTATAAAATACATATATCAATTTAAAAAAATTCTTTTTATTAACATACATGCTTTCAAAAAAATTAAAAAAATATCATTACTATAAGTAAATAATTAATATATTATTTTAAAATATTTGAATGTATATAAATACATATACGTATATTTTGAGATTTAAAAAATTGGAAGTGGATTTTCATTTGGAAATTAAAAAGAAAAATTTAAAGTCTAATATAATATAAATATATATGCTAAACATATATTTTTTTAAATAATATTATTATTTAATTTAGAAATAAATATAATTTATAAATTATATGTATATATATATTTGGAATAAATGAAATTTTAAGGATGTATATTATAGTTTATTTAATTTAGAATTTATAAATAAATATTTTCTTTTAAATTGTAGATCTGATTGGAATTATTCAAAGTTAGAACTAGATTTTTTTAGATATTAATTTCAATTCAATATATAACTGTGTGTGTGTGTGTGTGCGCGCGCGCGTGTGTATGTTTTTATGCATGGATGTATATTGAATCAGTCAAAACTAATTTCAATTAGAATATACATAGCTGTTATTTTATTATAATGTCGAAATTAGTGTATATATGTATGTGTATGTGTATGTGTATGTGTATGTGTACGTGTGTGGAAGAGGGACGTTTAAAATAAAACTATGCACAATAAGACCTATATAAAAGAGCTAATGTGTCCACTGTAGTGTAAATCCCAACACCTATAACATGCACAATAACTATCCAAACTATTATTTTTTGTGCGTACACTATACATATATGAGTGTTTTTGATACACGTAATAATATAATTAAATTTAAATCAAGTAAATTTTCTTTTTAACAAATTAAATAAGTAAGATTTTATTTAAAATATTTTATATTTGATCTAAAATTAATTAGACTTCATTGGCCTAATAAAGATAAAAAATAGAATTAAAAAAACAAACTCCACCCATTTAACCCACTGCAAACCGATCTAGTTCTTTCATGCCACTCCTAGGGCAAGACAATCACTAAGATCTAACGTACATAGGTAAGCATCCTCACATACCCAGTCCCTATGATATACACATCTGATTTAGAGTAATCAGCGATTTCTTCAGTACATGACTCGAAGCTGAACGCACTACATCCCACTGCACAAATTCATATCGGCGAACGTGCCTCTTTGGACTATCACTAAGCCTCATGCCCCCTCCCTACTTGAAGTACTTGATCAAACGTCTCACGTCTTCGATTTGTCAAAGTCCCAAGCTTCACACTAGAGTCCTTAGGATCTTCCAAGGTAGAACCAAAAGTAAACTCCTAATTTCTTCATGCTTGGCCCAAAGTTAACTCCAGGAGTCTTTATGTCGCCTACTGCATTATCCATCAATCATCAAGGCCTCACAACTCAATAGAATCTCAGCACATAATCTCATGCGACCGATAACACAGGCTTCCCTAGCCACCACAACACCACACCATCGATCGCCCATTAATTGGTGCTCGTATATTATCAGTCGGCTATAATGGGTCGGTCGTGGATCCTATTATTTTCCCGAAGCTCCTCACACCTCAACCCGAAGTCAATATCCACTGGCTTCAAGTAGAACATGGGACCAAATCTAAAACTCCACGATCAAAATTTTAAAGAACCCAGGTGGGTCGAGTCCGACCTATGCTTGGTTCAAGACATCCATTATTGCTAAAAGCCCATTTGCTCACCAACGCATGTCATATCTTCCTAAGTAACTTCATAAAGCAAACACACCTATAGCCCAAAGTTCTTCCTGAAAGTTTGGGATCTCCAACAACTAATCCACGACCGATCCATAGCTTTTAGGTTATAACTCTATTAGCTCAATGTAGAATGCAATCGATCATGTATCCACCCCCACATTCCCATAAACTTCCACCATCGAGCCATTTGGATGAATTTTGTCGATCCATCATGATCGATCTCCCAAAAATACCTATCTTCATTTCAAAATTTTCTAAGTTGGTTTCCCTCTAATCCAAATGCCTTAACTCCCCATGCAATTCGTTAGCGTCGATTCCGCTCCAAACACTCAAAAACTGAAGGAGTCGCCAAATTACATATGGAGTCTACGAAATGCATGTGGATGCTTTACTTCCTCTCCTAAGAAAACAAAGATTCAAAAACTAAAAAACAAGTATGACTCATTATTATAAACGTAATACAAACATCACATCATCGTAATCAAGCTAAAATACAAATGGAGTATCCATAAGAATACAAATGAAAATATGATCTACATCCATTTTAAGTATATTAATTCGGTTTTAGAACATGGTTAAGTTTAGATTAGGTCAAAATCATGTTTTTAACTTTAAAATAATTTCAGAAACATATTTTATACTATATTAGAAATCATGGTGTGGTGAGGGACGTAAATCACTCACCTAGGGGGTCCAAATGCATAAGAATTAAGAAGAATCTGAAATGAACAACAAGGTTTTGAATCTCTTTGTTGCTAAAATAATTTTTAATCAAAATTAGGATGTTTTTGGGAAGTTTGGAAATGAATAAGGGGTTGTCCCATCGGCTTCTATTGGCTCAAATTCAGAAATGTATTAATGGGCAAAGTATGGGATTAGTCTAATAACCCATTAATCTGTCTAACTTCACATGGTAAAGCCAAAATGTACTGTGACCACTCTACAAAAAGATAAATCATCTTATCTTTCGTTTAGAAGTGGTCTCAGACACAAATTCCGCTTCTATCAAACATTAATAGTGTTATAAGTTTTCAGGATCAAGGTCGTCCGTTAGAATTTCTAAGGGCTAAAAATGTCACTACTCAACATCATCCAAAGTTATAGCCAAATCTAACCCAATTTGGATTTAAAAATACGATCCTCCAATACTAGAAATATAGGTCGTTGCACTTTCCTCCCTTCTCACTCATGAAATCTTATCCATTAAGGTAAGGTCAAACAACACAGCTACCCCATACGCCTAACTACTATAAGCAAACATAACACTAATCAAACATGCACGCACAAGTAAATAAGTACTATGCCTACCCTAGCATGTAAGGTATTAAACACTTTATGCGATATCAAAAGTGGAAGTAAATGAGATAAACAAAAGGTCCTACCAAGTAAAGATCTCCATATAAGTAGTCCTCATGCTTTCCTTGGTCTCCCAAGTGCAATCGCCTTCGCTTTCAATCTTTCAGACAATCACCAACTTCATATTTTTCCTCCTAAGCTGCTTCGTATCATGTTCGACCAAGAACAGTCTACGCGTTTGGAAGCTTCTGGTTCAGTCTCTATGTCATCCAGTTGATTTGGTGTAATAACTATGTCCAATCCATGCATAAAATTCTACAAATGAGAAATGTGGAACACATTGCGCACACCTCATTCTTCTAAGGTAATTCGACTATATAAACTATGTTCTCACTCCTCTCAAGTATCAGAAAAGGTCCTACAAATCCCCAGGCAACTTTCCCTTAGTATCAAATCAAGCCATATTCTTTAACGGAGAGATCATGATAAACATCATATTGTCTAAATAGAAATCTAAGTCACATCTTCTATTATCATCATAGCTCTTTTGTCTTTCTTAAGCCGCTTTTATTTATTGCCGAATGATCTTGATGAATGTACTAACATGAAGAAGTAATGCATGGTCAGTCGTATAATGCCTCGAATGAGGTCATACCAATACTAGACTGGTAATTGTTGTTGTATGTGAACCCAACAAGGTGCAACGATCATCCCATGAGCATCCAAAGTCAAGAATGCAAAGCTTGTAACAGATCCTCTAACTACAATTCACTCTTTTGGTCTGCCCATCAGTCTGTGGGTTATAGGCTGTACTAAGATGCAGCTCTGTCCCCAATGCCTTTTGTAACCTCTTCAAAAATCTACTAGTGAGTAATGGATCTCAATTGCTTACAATGCTCCTTAGCATAGCGTGGAATCACACTACCCACTTTACATACAACTTGACCAATTTAGATGTCATTCTACTAGACTTATGGGTATAAACCGAGCGCTTTTCGACAATCTATCAATAATATTTTATAATGAAAGAATAGCTAGTTAAAAAGAGTTTTATAAATTAAATTATGGATAAATAGAGGTAATTTGGAAATTTAATAGTAAAAATATTTTATAGAGTAAGAAAATATTTTGCTCGGGTAATCTCTAATTAGAGTAAGAAAATAGTTTATTTGGGTAATCTTGGATTTATATAAATGATGTAGCCTTTTTTAAAGCCAAAATGATTTTTAATATATATGAAAAGTGGTTAAATAATTTTTTTGTAAAGTCAAATTTTAATAATAAATGAGATTAGGAATTTATTACAAAAGAATAGGATTTTTATTTCATTTATAAAAGAGTTTGTAAGCAAATGGGCTCAAAATGTAGTTCTGAAATTATTAACTAGAAATGAGTAAAACTATGAAAATAAATTTTAATAAACTTGCTTAAAGATTAGTTGAAGGCAAATATAGTTTTATTTTGGGTTTAAAATTGAGTTAAGTGTGGAATTATTTTCAAAATGAAAGATGAATAAAAAAATAAGAATTAGGGGTTTAATTAAGGCTCAAAATGGCCAAAAATCACTTGCAAAAGAATGCCCAACCATATGCCTTCTCTTGATTTCTCTGGAGACTTCCATGCATTATCAAATATCTCTTCTGTAGTTTATTTTTCATCCACATCAACATTTTTGCGAACTTCGTCCAAAAATTAAAAACCAAAAACCTAGCCTCTTCATTTAAAAATCAAAATAAAATAAAATCCCCGAAACCACTAAATCAAGATAGAAGCTTCTCAACATGGATCTACACCAATAGGCAAGGTAAAGTTGGAATTTTGATCAAGTTTGGTCTGGCTTGGAAATCACAATGAGTGAAGAATGGGGAAAAACAAGGATTTGAAGGAATTTAAAGCTACGAATTTATTGCTACTTCAAGTGAGTGATGATTCACTCGCGTATCTATGTTTAAATGCAATGTTTGATGTGTATATGACTCTTGTTATCCTTTGGTTGTGCTTGAATTTGCATTGATAATGCATTGTGATTACTCTGTTAAAAATTCAATATAAATGAACTCATCACTGTAAATCTCCAAACCCTTAATATGTATATGATTTGCTTTGATTGATGCATGAACTGTGTTGCAAACGGATGTTGTATGAGTGCCAAAATTTGGGTTCAATAGTAGGGTAGAGAAGTAGAGCGAACAACAGTAAGAGAGGGTAAACTTGAAGTAATATGTTCCAGGTCGCGATCGACCACTCTCCGTGAACGATCGGCCGCTCAAGTTTGCTTGTCAACCTGACCTGGAGCATATGCTCTATGTTTTCCTATGTAATTTATTTATAGAAAAAAAAAACTAATTTCATAAAATTGGAAAGTAGAATTTTGATATTTTCTTAATATGAATTTGTTTTATGCAGTTTATTTTCATCGAAACTAAAATAGGTAAATTTTTATAAATTTGAATTAAATAAAAATTTTATTTTTGAGCTTAAAAACTCAATTAGAAATCCAAATAAATTCTCTAAAATTATAAAATGGATTTTAATAATTATTACATGATTTTAAAAGTATTTTTATGATTTGTTGAACTAGAAAGAGATTTGGGAAATCTAGTTAAAACCCAGATTTTGGAATTAAATAAATAAGGGAAAATAATACTTTCACTTGAAAATTCAAAGAAGCTTTCGAGATAAAAAAATAGATTTTTCCCATAAATAAAATATCTTCTACATATAGGCTTGGATGTTGTGTCCTTGTATTTTCTATGTAACGAGGAATTGGAATAAATGGAGATATAATACCGCATAGTGTGAGACTTTTGGTAATATATTTTTTCATTTATTCTTTATACTTTTTATATAGAATATTATATTAAGATGCGAGTGTAGTTTACAAGCATGGAGTAAGCGGTTGAGTATCACCAAGTGATATGGGACACCTTAGTTAGCTGGTATTTGTTCGGTTCCTTTTTGTAAGTACATGTCACTTATACGAGGTCGAGTTATACATGGGGTGTGTATGAATGGTGTTGTGAACCAAAGAGTGGGTAGGCATAGAGTCAGAAGTGTTTATTTACTATGTGTACTCCTATTATTTTGTGAGGAGTAAACCGGATTGGGCTAATACCCATCCTAAGGCCTGATTATGGTGTTGTTTACCGAATCTGTGACATACCTTATGTTGTATGGCCGAGAGCCAAGGCCGAGAGCCACTACCGATATGTAATAAAGGCCAGCGATCTGTTACCATTTGGGGGAAGTTGTAGGGTCATGACCATTGCATAACGTTGTCTTACACCCGATGGATATTAGGTCATGATAGCTGTCGAGGTAACCATGAGTGTAAGACTAGCGTAGAGAGTGTATGAGGAAGGCTCCTGGAGCAGGCTGAGAGATGTTAGTCTTTCTTCTGGTTATTTATGTACCAAATTAGACATACCCTTATACACTTATATAAGATCTTTCAGGATACGACAATCGATCAAAGGGATTATTTCTATGGCTTAAAGTCTGTGAGATAGTCTACACTGCATATGAGTCGATTACACGATCATCAATGAGATGATCCACGACACTGCTAAAAGCAGGTCATCTTGGGTAGATTGACCATATCCATTTTTTATAAGGTTACCTGAAAGCTAGACATAGCATAACGAAGTGCATGCCATATCTTTTTATGGTTGATTTTGTATGTTGGTTGATTATTGGATGATTGGTTGATTTAGCCCAAAGTTGATGTGACTGATATGTTGTTATTGTATATGGGTGATGGTGTTGCACTTGGTTGGAGATATAATATTATACTAAAGATTGATCATATGTCACTTTATGAGACACTTGCCGTACCATGCCATTACTATCACATATTGACATTTGTGTTTTAGGCATAATCTGATCTGTATGTTATTTTATAATATCCGGGCCAGTCCAAGATATTTCAGGTCCAGGGACGAGGTAGTCAACTAGATCTATTAGGTGCCTTTTGGAGGCTAGTCTACATGGTAGGATTACGATCCCTTAATATATTTCTGTAGCATAGTTTATTTGTGGTGATGCATTAATTGAACTATGCATGTATTATGCGGTATGCATACAGTGGGCTAGAGACTGATATTTTGTATACCTACTAAGGCTATGTATATTTGATGCATTGTACGCCGTGTTATGACTTTGTGATCTCTTTTACGTATTTTGTATTGTTCTATCTTGGAAATCATACGTTTACTATTTGTGCTGACACCGAATACATAATGGTAAGTGTTGTATGATTAGAGATATGTAATGGTGTTAGCCCAAGAAAATATTCATGTATGATAAGCCCCATATAGCCTCATTTACTATATTAACTTTATGGTATTACTATACGGTATTACCTAGTAATACTCTTTGCTAATATGAATATACATGTAGGTGTTACATGGTTGCATCACCATTCATCATTCTCTACTCAGTGAAAAAAGCTCTGCTTGAGGGGATATGGCATGTGAAAGCTATACGTAGTCTTACTCTAATTTCACCGAGGCAAGTGCCCACGAAATCTAATTCCAACCAATGTGAAGAAAACTCAAAAAAGGTTTATATATTTAAAACTAATTATGTTGCATATAACACGTCTTTTACAATATGCTTATAAAGTGAAATGTCCAACTAATTAATGTAGATTAGACTGTCGAGACCAAAGGCAAAACTTTCAATAGTACTACATAATCAATGTAAAACAATATTATAATGGTATATGAGTATTGAGTTAATATGAAGTCTATCAAAGAATGTGTTGGTAGTACCTTTGATAAGAGAATATAATTGATCAAGAGTAGCCACCTTTATGGCTTTTACGGTATACTGATGCTCATGGTTTATTTCAAGGCATAATTCATGGATTGGGACTCGTCACCTGGATAGATTTGAGCTTTAAACTGTAATACCTATGAATTTTGGTTGAATTTTATGTGTAGGAGATTTTGAATTTTCTCGTGTGTGTGTTATCATTTAACTACTTACACGTTCGATATAATGATGCATTCTCACATGGCCACTTTGCCTATCATTTTACACCCTTGGATTGTACTTTTAGTTTGAAGCCTAATATCTTCTCCCATTTTTAAGTTGTTTTGATATTACACTTCTTCTTGCTTGTGAATACATGGCTTTTGTTGCTCAATATTCCACATGTTTCTCTTCCAATTCTATTGCCTTTTTTCTTGAGCAATATATTTTACAAATGACTTTTTCCTTTTCTCTTTGTAGTGACTTTCACCCTCTAGTTCAATATTTTGTTGTTGGCAGAGGAATGGTGTTGGTGGGTTGGAATATGTTTAGCAAGAAACTTTCAGATTTTCCATGCGTTAATATTATATCATTAGACCGCATAACCTGAAAATAGTTGGTTAGAACTGAAGGAGATGCAACTTTAAGGATCATCACAAACATGATTCGCAGTGGACATTATTATCCTTGCCTTTACTTGCTGGGACATATCGTGGTATCAAAAGTGATAATGAATTTATGCATATCTTTCAAGAGTGCATGACATATTTGTGCGTGTATGTTTATCTATTTTATCATTTAACCACTTTCATCATGCAATATAATGATATTTTCTTACAATAGCCATTTTGCCTATCATTTTGCACCCTTGATTTGTCCTTTAATTTTCAACGTGGTACCTTCTCTCATTTTAAGTTGATATGATCTTCTACTGCTTCTTGCTTGTGAATACATGGTCGATCAGATGATTTGATTTTCCATCCGTTTTTCTTCCCAGTTCGTCGTCCTTTATATGTCGAGCACTGTGTTTTACCCCTAACCCTTTCTCTTCCACCATTTCTACTATGTTCCATTGGGTGTATTTATGGATTTCTGGTGAACTAGCACAGTAATGATAAAATCAAATCTGTAGTGATCGCTTCAAGGCACGTCGATGATGATCTCCTTAAGACGTTATTTTCCCTCACCACTCAGTTTAACAAACAAATGGGTGCTATGAGTTAAGACAAATCATCTTCCAAGATACAATGGAGCCAAGATGATAAATCTCTTCAATCGATTGTGACTGTCCAAATCGTTTTAAACTATCTTCTAAATTGACTACAGTGACAAGAGCATCGAGTTTGTGATCTGTAGTATTACAAACCCGAAATAGTATTGAAATAAATAAAAGAGGAGAAGAAAAGAAGATCTGAAACAAAGCAAAATTGAATCTAAAATGCTTTCTAGGTGTTTCTGTTTGCAAAGAGAAAAATCAATTATTAAAGGCTTTTTAGACGTTTCTATTTATAACTGCAGGAAGTGTCTTTTCATATTTGAAACATTGCATCTTTTGCCAAAAAATGCTTCTTTTCGTTTGAATTCAAATATCCTATCATTTTTAAACAGTCATATCTCCTCTCATTTTCGTCCATTCAAATTCAAATTTTTGACTTGTTAATGGGCTTAGATCTGACCCGTTTTAACTAAAATAATTCTATCCAAAAATAAAATTTGAAACAAACCTAAACCCGGTCGGTCGGATGGCGACGACTTTGTGCACGCGGTGGTTATGCATAGCCTCCCTCCTCACACAAGAGCATACATTAGTTACCCAACTGGCCCAACATTCTTTGATTAACCTATATTTAAACAAATATAGTTCCTTAGATTCTAAGATGTGGGACTATTCTAATCCAACATTCTTCCTCTTCACTTTCTCTTCTTCTCATTTCAAAACAAAATAAATCAAACTAATTTTTTGTAAAAAAAATTCACTAACAATACTTCATTAAATTTTAATAAAATTTGTCTTGTCATATGTTACAGGAAAACTTGTACATAAGTATGTATGTCTTGTGAACTTGAATGTATACATAGTGATAACCTACCAGAGCATGGTAGGATGGAATAGTTGACTAAGCATTGAACCAATGATCCTATGTGATGCACCAGATATGTTTCACACACTCATTTTCTTTTCTTCACATAGTTTATAAGCCGACATATGAATTGGCCATGTGTCTATATATTTGTTTCTTAAAATGCCTTTAGAGACTTAATCCATAGCCTCGCAAAAGGCGGCACCACTTCGTATATTCATATAAATATGTTTATTGCAAGTGCCCTATAAATATACACTTCAACGGTACTTCTGTTAGTAGTACAATATCCACTATATCAATATAGGTACCAAGAACTCTTCTTGGAATGATATAATATTAATTGTTCAAACTAATTTTATAGTGCTTCAAATCACATCGTATAATGTGCTTTTGCTCATTGAACTCTAGACAATGAAGTTCATTATATTGAGTTGAGTTTCCATTATAGGTGAGTTCTATGTTGGCTTTAAACTCATTCCATTTGATGTCCTCAACACCAAATCTCTTGCAAGTCATTTTGTAAATGGATCGGCCAAATTTTGGCTAGATCTCATGAAATCTATGGTAATTACCCATCAGTGAGTATTTGCCTCACTACAATGTGCCTTAGGCCAATATATGCCTAGATTTGCCATTATATACCTGGTTATATGCTCTTGATAATGTTGCTTGACTATCACAATGCACAAATATCGAATGCATTGGTTTTAGCCATACATGAATTCCTAATAGCAGATTTCTTAACCATTCTTCTTCTTTACTACATGAAGCCAGTGCTATAAATTCAGCAGCATGGTAGAATATGCAATACATGCTTGTTTCTTTGAGGCTCAGGATATCACTCCCCCACCAAGAGTGAATATTCATCTGTTGTTTGATTTATTATCATTCTCCCTTCCAGTGTTTCAACTGGCATCCATGTATACTTCTATTACACTTGGATACATACTATACAATATACCATAGTCCATAGTTCCTTTCAAATATTTTAAAATTCTTTGTATAGCTAGCCAGTGAATATTACTAAGGTTACTGGTATATCTACTCATTTTTCCAATAGCATGGGCAATATCAAGTCTTATGCATGCCATGACATACATTAGACTACCAATAACTTTCGCGTAAATTAGTTGATCTTTCGATCTACTAGTATTATAATATTGTTGCATATTTTAGTCAAATGGGATGGTTATAATTTTGAATCAAATTGGTTAAACCTACTGTTTTTATTATTCTTATTCCTAGAATCACTTCAGCTTCCCCTATATCTTTCATGTCAAAACATGAAGATTAAAATCTTTTCATTTCTTCAGTACTCAAGATTTTAGTCCCAAACATCAACATATTATCAACATAAAGGCATATAATACACCTTTACCAGCACGAAATTTGCTACAGACACGTTTTCCTGATAAGCAAATCCTAAAACCATTTGATACTATGGTTTTATCAAATTTTTTATGCCATTGTTTTGATGCTTGTTTAAGATCGTAAAGTGATATAATAAGTTTATATACTTTGGTTCTTGTCCAGGCATCACAAAACCTTCTAGTTGAGACATATCTATCTCCTCATCAAGTTCTCCATTTAAGAATGCGGTTTTGATGTCCGTTTGATAAATTTCAAATATATAAATAGATGTCAATGCAATTAATGTCCTAATTGTTGAAGTCTGGCTACAGGTGCATAGGAATCAAAATAATTTATTTCTTCCACTTGGGTATATCCCTTAGCAACTAATCTAGCCTTAAATTTTTCTATCATACCATCTGCTCTTAATTTCTTCTTAAATATCCACTTACATTCTATTGGTTTAGAACTAGCAGGTAAGTCCATTAGTTTCCATGTTTGATTTCTCATAATAGAACTTATTTCATCATTTATAGAATGACTTCTCGCCAAAAGGCTGAACCTTGAGACTTTATGGCCTCATTATATGCTAAAGGATAAGAATCTACGGTTGTAGAAAGCATGACTTCATGTCTAACACCATCTTTTGATCCTTCAACCAAACAAATGATAAAATCTAGCCCAATTGACTTTTCATTCCTCATTCTTTTACTTCTCCTAAGAGTTTCACCAGTTTCATCTTTACTTTCTTGAGTGTTCTCTAATACAGTGGCCTCCACCATTTCACGTATAAATGTATTAACCTCCACCATTTCACTAATCAATGGATTGAATGGAATAGATGTGAATCTATTTTCATAGAACACCGCATCTCTAGATTCTATTATTATGTTTATCTCGATCGAATTATTAGGTTCTATTACTAGAAATCTATAACACTTGCTGTGTTGAGTTTATCCTAAGAAAATACACACAACGCCCTTTTGTGCTTGTTAAACCAAAATATGATCTAACATCGCAGATGCTATTTGTGATAAGTTAACATTTAATTGATTTGATCATGTATGAAGGGACAATTTATCATTTGGTATCCAATGTGTGATTGAATTGTTAAAGAGTGGATTCATGGCGTCATAGACACCATTATAGATCGGCTTCCTTAAATTCATAGGACTTAAGGGCACTTTGTCCCTATAACCACATGAGATGAAGGACGAAGGGCGTTCATGTGAATATTGATCACCTTAAGGCTCCAACATCCAAATGGATTCTATGATACAATATATGTTCATACAGAGTTAAGGAGATAAGCGTAAGTCTTGTGCAATGGCCATTAGGCATGCTAATGGCCGTGTAGATCATTCTTATGCTCAAAGTCAATATATATATATATATATATATGTATGTATGTATGTATGTATATATATGTATGTACGTATGTATTTATATATATATGCATGTATTTATGTGTGTGTATTTATGCATATATGTGTGTGTGTGTGTGTGTTCATCTATTCCTACATCATTCGAAGAAGCATAAGTGGGGAGATCATAAATGATCAAGCTCATATCCTTGATTTTATTAAGTGCAAAACGGCTATAAATTGGTATGATTTGTCCCTAAATCAATTTAGGGTTACAAGAGTACGAGATTAGAAAAGAAGAATGAAATGGAAAACCCCTCAAAACATGACTCCTGGGGTCCTATTTATAGATGCAGATCCAGGTCCTTCCACCTCCATCCTTCCATCATCGTCGAAAGGAATGCCTTCATTGCCTTTCACCATTCTTCTAGCTCCGCCTCTGTCACTATTAGCGGCAATCCTTTCGTTCGTTGATATTAGTGCTGAAGTATCTTTACTATTCTTGTAAAATGCTTCTGTCACACTTAAATGGATGCTTTCATCACTGTCCGAAGTAATGTCTTCAAGGATATTGGCTAAGCATTCCTTCAATGCTGCTTTTATATGTGAAATGGGCGCTTCCAACAACACCGGAAGGAACTCTTTTGAGAAGTGGAAGGGAACTGATGCGGCACTATGCTACTGAAGACACATTGAAACCCTTCGTTGTTGTTGAGCCACGGCGGGCCTACAGATGGAGTATTATTTAAAGATTTGCGAAGGGCTTGTAAGGAGTGTGACGGAAGGACGATACTCGCTTGTGTAAGAATGACTGTTTTGAAGGCTTAATGATTGCGGCAGGGAGGACTTTAGCAACACTAGTGAAAGGGAATCTCTCAAACTTGCAGAAGGGATGGCTTTAGTAGAAGAATTGACTCTTGTGGAAGCATCTCTTTTGATATTGACGGAAGCATCTCCTTCGATACTTGTGGAAGCGCCTCTTCAACTCTAATGCAAGTATCTCCTTCGATGCATGTGGAAGGAACCAAATCTCGTATTGTAGCTTCTTCTTTCATACTTTTAATCTTAAGAGGATTTGTGGATAACGTTTTGCCCCCCTGTATGAAGAAGCTTTTGTTCTTTAGAAAAAAATCCAAGAATTTCTTTGTTATTTTCCTACAAAACACAATGAGAATAATATTTCTTGTTATTAGTTTTGGAATCTATATAAAATGTGTTCAATAATATCATTAGAAGTTCCTGATAATAGAAGTCTGAAAACCCATAGCCGAAAATAATATAAGTCCAGAAATCCAAATCTGAGAATAATAGAGTTTAGAGATCATAGTCCTAAAATAATAGTAGATAACCAGTATTCCGCAATTAAAAGTAGTAATAGAAGACTGGAAATCCATATATGGTGATGGAAGCTCAGAAATCATCATGTGAATATGATAATAGAAAACCAGAGATTTGGATCAGGACATAATAATTGAAGTCGAAAAACCAGAGATTTGATTTGTGCCAATCTTCGGGATTTGAATGTCTTAATACTTTGATTTGTCCCCTTACCACCATCTAAGGTGATGCATCAGGTCATCTGATGTGTATGGTTAGCTTTCATCAAGTAGGACCAAATACTTACCTGGTTTCCCTTCTACGAGTACCTCCTTCACATACTGAACTAAATTGGCATCTTTAATCTGATATGTTTGCTTTAGTTGGTTTACCATCAATTGAGAGTCACTAAAGATTTCAATCCTTGGAATTTTAAGCTGCAAAGCCAAAGTGAGCCCTGTTACCATTGATTCATATTCAACCACATTATTTGTAGCCAGGAAACCTAGTTCCATGGCATATGCAAACGGTGTCTGTTTGGTGTGATTATAACATACTCTGCTCTAGCACCTTGTTCATTTAATGCCCCATCGACAAGTAATTCCCATTTGGGCTTTTGATCATTTTCTTTCTCTGACCGCTCTTTTGACAAAGCTTATGCATTCTTTGACGACATCGGCTAAGGCTTGTCCTTTAATTGCCGCCCACGGTTGGAATTCAATGTCATAGTGGCTGAGTTATACTCCCCATTTCACTAACCTTCTCGAAGTTTCCAGTTTACTAAAGACTTGCTTAAGTGGAAAGTTGGTCAATACCTTGATCGGATGTGCCTAAAAGTAGGCTATCAGTTTTCGTGCTGTGAGTATCAAGCAATAAGCCAACTTTTCTATGATTGGAGATCTGACTTCAGCATCCTTCATCCTTCTGCTCACATAATAAATGGGAAGTTGAATTCCTTTTTCCTCTTTGATTAGTATTGAGCTCACTGCATGCCCAGAAACTACCATATATAGACACAAGTTTTCCCCTTCCACGAGACTGGATAACATCGATGGCTTTTCCGGTTGGTCTTTTAGTTCTTTGAAGGCTTTTCGACAATCTTCTTCTCATTCAAAATTCTTTTTCTTCTTGATTACATTAAAGAATGGAATGCACTTATCAGTAGCTTTGGAGATAAACCTACTCAATGCTGCTACCCTTCCATTTAAACTCATTACATATTTGCTAGTTTCAAGCTCAGCCATGTCGTTTATAGCTTGAATTTGGTCGGGGTTGACTTCAATCCCTTGAGCGCTAACAATATACCCCCAAAATTTCCTAGACTGAACTATGAAAAAGCATTTTTGCGTATTAAATTTCATCTGATGCCTCTGCAACACTTCAAACATTTCTTTAAGATCCCTCAAATGACTTCCTTCCTCTTGAGACTTTAATATATCGTCTACATAAACTTCCATATTTCGACCGATCTTCTCTTTAAACATTCTATTCACTAGTCTTTGATAAGTGGCGCCCACGTTCTTCAACCCAAAGGGCATTACCTTGTAGCAATAGGTTCCCCAATCGTGATAAAGCTTGTATTCTCTTCGTCTGACTTAAATATGGGAATTTGATTATATCCTGAATAAGCATCCATGAAAGACATAAGCTTGTGTCCGCTGGTTGCATCAACTAATTGATCTATTCAGGAGCAATGAGTATTGAGTAATAATCTTTTGGATATGCTTTGTTTAAATCAGTGCAGTCGACATAAGTCTCCATTTACCATTCGACTCTTAACAAATGTTGGATTAGCTAGCCATCTCGGATATAATACTTCTCTAATTAATCCGTTTTCAAGCAACTTCTTAACCTCTTCTTTCAAGGCATCAGATTGAATTTTGTCAAACTGCCTTTTCATTTGCCGGGTAGGAGTTATACTCGGATCAATGTTAAAAGCGTGGCATATAACTGCTGGATCGATTTCAATCATATCTAAATGAGTCCATGCAAATACATCCTTGCTGGCCTAAGGGAATTGGATTAAGTCCGCTTTAAGGTTGCCTTCTAATTCTTTCCCAGTTTTGACCTTCTTTGTCAGATCAGCTGGATCTACACATATTTCCTCAAGATCTTCAATAGACTTTATTCTCTCCATTTCTCCATGGCCGTCTAAATCAGTTACAATTTGTTCATTATCCACTTCCTCCTCTACTGAGTTAGTATCTCTTCTCTTCCTTTTCCTTTTAGATGATTGCACTTCTTAAGCTTATGTTTAGTCATATTATTGGGCCTTGCTTTCGCTTTAGATGGTAGATGTAAAAATCCCACATCCAAAGGCTGAAAAATAGTAGACGAATCATAATAAGAAGCAATTGTTTAGGGTAGCAAAGTACATTTCACGAGAGCTGAATTGCTCCCCCTTAATAATTCCCAACCCCTCTTGGTCAAGAACTTCATCATTAAGTATTTGGGTGAGACAAAAGCATCCACTTCGTCTAGAGCAAGATGACCAAAGAAAGCATTGTAATATGAAGGCTGATTGATGACCATGCATAGTGTCTCGAAAGTTCTGTAGCATGGTGGCAAGCCGATCTATACTAGCAACTTCAATTGTCCCATTAGAGTTGACCCATTGTTGTTGAACCCAAATATAGGCTCAAGACTTGGCTCTAGCTTTTCTTTAAGGATCCCCATTTGATCGAAAGCATGTCTGAAGACGACGTTGACAGCATTTCTAGTGTCTACGAGGACCTTGGTAACTATGGAGAGTCCGATTTGAGCAGTGATCATAAGCGGGTCGTTATGAGGGTGTCTGATTCCCTTCAGCTCTTGCGGGGTGATGGTAAGATTAGGCATTTGGACGTTATCTCAAGGGTTTTTGAGTGGGAGCTACTCTTGAATGGAAAACACTCCCTCTTTAGCTTTTCTGATACACCTGTTTCTAGCTCCTTTGCTGCTTCCGGGCAGATGCGATCCTCCATGGATCACATCAATTATGTTAAGAGGTGGGCTTAGATTTAGTTGATCTTCCTCTTCTAGAATGTCCACATCGTTATTTGAAATTTTTTGTGGCCCGTTGTCAGTTTGTGGAACATTTTGTCCATCCTTGATGAATTCTTTCAAACATCCTTCACGAATCATCTTTTGAATTATACCGACCAACACATGACACTTATCCGTCTTGTGGCCATTCGCCTTGTGATAGGAATAATAGCCACCTCCTTTCTTCTGCTCGAGAAAGGTCTTGGCTTTGAATGAAGTTGGGAAACTAACCTTCTCCTTATTTGTAGCATAGATGTAGGATAAAGGCTTATTTAGGGCAACTGGTACGTCTATAATCGTGATCGAAGCTAGCTCTCCCCACATCTCTCTTAGGCTGTGTCTTTCTCCTAGCGTGGTACATTTCATCCATTCGAATGAATTTGTCAGCCTGAAAGTGAAAGTCTTAATGGTCCTTACATCCATGGACATAAAGCTCTTTCCAGAATGGTGTGTGCTCTATCAATCCAGAATCCCCTGCAATTAGCTTATCCTTGTCATTCATGTCCATGGCCTTTAGTGCTTCCACATTAAATCTTTTAAGTAGTCCCCTAGTAGCTCCCCTGGTTTTTGCCTTATGTTTGCCAGCACAGTATAGTTCGATGGTCGGATCCTTACAAATACAGAATTGGACAGAGAATTCATAAGAGAATTGCTTCCAAAAGTAGATAGTTTTCTCACGGTACTAGTGGTACCATTTAGCAGCTGCTCCTTGGAGTGTGAAAAGAAAGAGTCTGCATCGAACCACACTGGATGCATTATACAGGTCCATTTGGCTCTCAAACGCCATCAGGTGATCATCAGGGTCTATGGTTCCATTATATCTCAAAGAGGAAATCTTGACATGCAATGGGATTCTTGTGGACATAATCTCATTGGTGAATGGAGCTTCTCGTTGATTATCATTAGCGCTTTCATACAAGGTTCTCTTTCCCTTATCATTAAACATATCTTTGGCTATTTTCTCTACCATGTCCTTTAAGTAAACTTCTTCATTATGATAATTGCTTCTAGCATGTTGGTACTCTCTGGAGGTTGAGCTTCTAGACTGTTCCTTAGACTTGTCATCGGCTCGACCTTGGTAATTCAACTTAGAAGGTTGATTTTCTTTCATCTTCTGCAGAGGTGAGTTGAGCTTACTTTTGTTTTTGAGTAGAGAGGTGTTTAAGTTTCTTCTTAGTGAGTTCACTTCTTCCCCAGCAGTAGGTTCGACAGTTTTGGACGACTTCTGAGTGAGCACCGCTTCTAATGGCCCCTTCACTTCCATTAACTGTTGTTCTAAGCTCTTTATTTTAGCTTCATGGCTAGTGATCTGTGCCGGTTGTGATAGTTGACCGGGCTCCGAGCTTGTATTGTTGAAATTAGGGGTCACGTTTTCCGTCAGATTTGTTGTATGCATGACTACTTCTTCTTTTGGAGCACCGACTTTCTTAGGTCTCCCCATTTTCTTGAAACAGAACTTTGCACGGTTAGTTTCCAGATGAGGAAATAATGAGTCGGAGGTTCGAGCCCTCCTTCTAGCGCCAAAATGTTAAACCAAAATATGATCTAACACCCCAGATGCTATTTGTGATAAGTTAACCTTTAAATAATTTGATCATGTATGAAGGGCCAATTTATCATGTGGGATCCAATGTGTGATTGAATTGTTAAAGAATGGATTCATGACGTCATAGACTCCATTATAGATCGGCCTCCTTAAATTCATAGGACTTAAGGGCACTTTGTACTTATAACCACATGAGATGAAGGCCGAAGGGTGCCATGTGTGTATAGATCACCTTAAGGCTCCAACATCCAAATGGAATCAATATATGTTCATAGAGATTTAAGGAGATAAGCGTAAGTCTTGTGCAATGGTCATTAGGCATGCTAATGGTCGTGTAGATCATTCTTATGCTCGAAGTCAATATTCATATATATGTGTGTGTGTGTGTGTGTGTGTGTGTGTGTGTGCGTGTGTGTGTGTGTGCGTGTGTATATATATATATATATATGTGTGTGTGTGTGTGTATATATGTTCATCCATTCTCACAACATTAAAATAAGCATAAGTGGGGGGATCATAAATGATCAAGCTCATATCCTTGATTTTATTAAGTGCAAAATGGTTACAAATTGGTAGGATTTGTCCCCAAATCGATTTAGGGTTATCTAAGTATGAGATTAGAAAAGAAGAATGAAATGGAAAACTCCCGCAAAACGTGACCCCTAGGGTCCTATTTATAAACGCGGATCCAGGCCCTTCCACCTTTATCCTTTCGTCATCGTCGGAAGGAATGCCTTCATTGCCTTTCGCCATTCTTCTAGCTTTGCCTCTACTGCTATCAACTGCAATCCTTTTGCTCGATTGATGTTAGTGCTGAAGTATCTTTATTCTTCTTGTACAATGCTTCCACCACACTTAAATGGATGCTTTCGTCACTGTCGGAAGTAATGGCTTTAAAGATATTAGCTAAGCATTCCTTCAATGCAGCTTTTGTATGTGAACTAGGCGCTTCCGACACCATAGGAAGGAACTCTTTTGAGAAGCGGAGGGGAATTGAAGCGGCACTATGTTGCTAAAGGCACATTGAACCCCTTCGTTGTTGTTGAGCCATAGCGGCGCCACAGGTGGGGTATTCTTTAAAGAATTGCGAAGGGCTTGTAAGAAGTGTGACGGAAGGACGACAATTGCTTGTGGAAGGATGACTGTTTTGAAAGTTTAATGATTATGACAAGGAAGACTTTGGCAACACTCGCGTAAGGGATGACTTTGGTGGAAGAATCGACTCTTACGGAAGCATCTCTTTGACCTAGACGGAAGCATCTCCTTTGATTCTTACGGAAGCGCCTCTTCAACCCTAACGGAAGTATCTCTTTCAAAACCCGCGGAAGGAACCAACTCTCGTATTATAACTTCTTCTTTTATACTGTTGTGAGAATTTTGTGGATAACAATCATAATTTCCTGATATTTGGTTCAGGTAATCGAACAATAGCTCTACAGCCCCAAAGTCGATAATAATCAAGATTTGATTTGTGTTTCTTCCGAAATTCATAAAATATGACTTTGGTCTTCTTATAAGGTATTCCATTTAAGATGTAATAGACGGTAAGTAAAGCCTCACCCCAGAAAATAGTATTGAGACCAAAATTACATAATGTAGCATTAACCATTTCAGTAAGAGTTTATTTTTACGTTCAGCTACTCCATTTTATTGTGGAGTACAAGCTACAGATGTCTCATGTACAATTTCTATTAATTCGCAGAATGCAGGAAAATGATATTCACCTCCCTATCAGATGCAAGGGTCTTAATTTTAATATCACATTGGTTTTCTATATCAGTCTTATAGATCATAAATGAATTTAATTCTTCATCCTTAGTATGCATTAGATAAGCATAACGATACTTTGAATAATCGTCTATAAATGTGACAAAATACTTCTTTCCTCCTCTAGTAAGAGTAACATGCATATCACAGACATCACTATGAATCAGTTGTAATAGATTAGTTGTACTAACCGATTTCAATGGAAATAGTTTTCTAGTCATTTTGGTTAAAGAGCATATCATGCACTTATTATCATATTTATTATCATGTTTATATATCATGTTTAATGAAATCATAATATCCATACTTCTAATGTTAACTTGTCCTAATCTGTTATGCCATAAAGAAAAAGAGTCAATAATATAAGCAGAAGCAACCATTTTATTAACATACAATTTGAACATTCCATCGCACACATCCTTTTCCAACAAACATTCCGTCTCTAGTCAATGCATATTTATGCAACTCAAAGACTTGTTTGAAGCCAAATTTATTTAATAAACTATCAGAAAGAAGGTTCTTTCTAAACTCGGGTACAAATATGCATCATTCAATGTCAAAATTTTCCCGGGCGTGAACTCTAAATCTACTGTCCCCTTTCCCTTGATCGGTGCTTTCATTGAGTTTCCCATACTAATTTTCATTCTCAAACGGTTCAAGTTTCTTGAATAACTCTTGTTCTTGTAGATATGCTTAGTAGCACCAGTGTCGATCCACCAAGAATTCTCTCTTTTAATCATGTCGATTTCAGAGACTACAACCACAATGTTTTTTTCAATTGAGGTGTCTTTTTAAGGAAACGACAATCTGTTTTAAAGTGACTGGGTTTTCCACAATTGTAGCACCCATTTACTTTCTTGGTCTTCTTGTTATCAAGGTTTTTTTATTCTGAAATTTCCTCTTTTGATTAGAAGATTGCTCAGAGGTTTTATTTTCTTTTTTTTCCTCCACCATGTGGATCATAAATGGAAACATTGTTGGTTCAATAATTTCTTTCTACCTAAGTTATTCTTTCACTTGCAAATACTATATAGGATTATCTAGACTCATATCCTCCCTATTGTATTTAAGGATTTTCCTTTGATCCTTCCAACATGGGGAAAGTTTATCTATTATGGATGAGATTTTTATCTCCTCATCCATATTCATGTTATGCTGGTTAAAATAGTTTAGGATATGCATAATATCATTGAATTGCTCTACCGCTGGCCTAGCATCAGTCATTTTATAATTAAAAAAATTTGTAGTCAAATTTTTTGTTGCATCCTCCATTAGATGCTTGGTCTGAAGCGCATCCCATACTTTTTTGGCAGTTGATTTATTTTAGTACATATCGAACAGAGTATCCGTCATTGCATTGTATATGCACCCTTTCCATATGTAATCATCTTGCTTCCATTTTAGTCTTGATAGTATTTGCACAATAGTCTTGATTTTAGTTTCATCTGGCTTTGGCGTCGTAAGGATAGAAGCCACTTTTAGTCTGGCCAGCAAGAAATGCATCTTCTTCTGCCAACGCATGAAATTAATGTCATCGAACCTTTCCAATTTGGTGAAATCAGAAGCGAACTCCCTCAACTTGTGCGATGTCATTGTCGAATAACATCTTTAGATTACTGCTATGTATTTCTAGATTTCTGGTGGTAAAATCAAATCTGTAGAGTCGCTCCAAGGTATATTTATAGTTGCAGAGAGATGTCTTTTCGTATTTGAAATGTTGCATCTTCTGCCAAATAAAGCTTCTTTTCGTTTGATTCAAACGTCCCGCCATTTTTAAACAGTCGCTTCTTATACCATTTTCATCTATTCAAATTCGAATTATTGGCTTGTTAATGGATTTAATCGAGTCCGTTTTGACTAAAATAATTCGGTTTAAAAATATAATTTGGACCCAATTCCAGATCCGCCCCGATCCGGTCGGACAGCCAACGGCGGCGCACGCACACGTGGTGTTAATTTAAACAAATATAGTTTCTTATATCTTAAGATACGAGACTATTCCAATCCCACATTTTTCCTCTTCTCTTTCTCTTCTCATTTTAACACAAAATAAATCACACTAATATATTATGAAAATTTTCACTAACACGTTCAGTTAAAGAATTCGTGTAAGCATGTTTTGATGATTAACACTTGTCATTGCTAACTTTGCTCTTATTTGCTTGGAGATGTCTTGGTAGCAAGTTAATGGTTATTTGGTTTTGTGCATGTACATGCATCTACAGCTGCTCAAAAGCTTCATTGTGAGTGTGCAAGTTGAATTTTCCATGCTGTTGATGGACATCTTTCATTCTTTACCTAATCTATGCATTCTTCCCCATCTTGTTGATCGCCAAGTTTTTTTGTTTTATTTTACTATATATACTTTTACTTGGTGTCAGGATTTTGGTTAACTTTAGCATGGTGGAGGGTTTTTACATCTACCTCCCGTCATCCTCCTGTCATTTGTAGCTACATTTGGGATACTGCTTGAATTGATTGTTTGTTTCAACAAATGTAATTTTGTACACATCACAATGCGAGCATATGATTTATTTATTTTCTCTCCGCAAAGCTCTTGTACATTTCAATTTCCAATCGCTCACTTGCCTTGTGTCTCTCCATTCACAATTAATTTTTTTTACATGTTTTACATATTCTTTTATGAATTTTAAACTATCGTCGAACTTTCTACATTCCTCTTTAGAAAATTCTACCGGTTCTAGACTATGGGCTATGAAGAAGGACTTTGATAATCTGTAGAAGGAAGTACCGATGTTGGTGAATAGTACGTTAAAGGCATTCCAATTTTCAATCTTTGATAGCAATCTATTAATATATCTACTAATAATAGTAAAGCAGAAGAATCTTTATGTCATTCATTAACACTAAGAATTTCCTAGTCACTAGTTAATGCTCCTCCATCATTTTACATCAAGTTCATATAGTTTAAAATTTCTACAATTATTTATATAGTTCTTCTTAATTCTCTCACATTACTTTACACAAAAGACCCACAATTTATTTACAAGTTTTTTTTAAAAAAAAAAAATATTTCCCTTCTAATATACCAGCATTTCGGTGAAAACAAATGCTTCTATTAATCTACCAAATAATTGCTAAGTAGAAGCATTTGCTCCATTTTTCATAATTTTCCTTTCTTATTTAACATTAAAATTTATCATAATTTAAAATTCCCATACAAGTCTATTTTTTGTATATTAATATTTACATTTGTTGTTTTTTCTCATATCATGTGTGATTTTCTTTACAATGAATCATCGAAATAGGATTATTATACTTATTTATATTTCATTCCTTTTTATTCCTGAATTAGCACATATTTTTAATAAAACTAGTAACAAAACATAAATGTGCACTTAATATCTCTTATTTTGACATAAATGTTTCGTTGCTTTTTCTAAAAATAAAATAAATAAATAAACTTTGAAGTACGTAACAATGAGTTATAAAATAGTTTTTCTACGAAAATTAAAACACTATGATCCATCATATTTCAAGTCTTATTTCTACTTTTCATTTTTCTAATATATAATTAATTTTATTGTTTAATCTTGATATCATTGTGTTATTAGTTCATATAGGTATTTTGATATTTGATGCAAAACTTTTAATTTCGTAAATACATCAATGAGTTATAAAATAATTTTTCTACCAAAATTTAAATAATAAGATGATCCATCACCTTTTAAGTCATATTTCCACTTTCCATTTTTTATAATCTGTAATTAATCATATTGTTTGACCTTGATAAGGTCATGTTATTATTTTAGATGGGAATTTTGATATTTGATGCAAACTTTTTTCATAAAAATACATCAATTCATTGTCCTTGAAACTTTTGTTTTAGATACACTGGTCATTCTGGAATATATATATATATATATATATATATATATATATTTAACTTCTACGTCGTTTATCTAACAAAATGTATCAAGCATCAACTATCAAATTTATCAAAACAAAATTTAATAAAACTTAAATTTTAAGTTAATTAAATAAAAGAATAACTAATATTCATCAATTTGTTTAACAAATAATTAACCAATACAAATTTCTTAACAAATATAAAATTCTAAAAACAGCAAACTCAGTAGTAAGTACCTCAGTTATTTACTATATTGATAAAAATGGTGAAGTTTAACTCCTGTTAAATGTACCAATATATAAATCGTATAAAAGTTATACACTTGAACAAATATAACGAGTTCAATTATAACTCTTTTATCTCAAAAATGTTCATCATACATTGCATATTAAATTTAAAATTTTAATAATATATTTATAACTATTTTTTTACACTATTATCGTGTGCAACACATAAGTAACACACTATACATAAAACTACATAATGCTCAAGGGCAACAATAACACTGCTAAAGGAAATAATAATACTGCTAAAGAGAACGTTCATTTGACCATCCACTACAACTACTTTACTATAATGGGGCGGTGACCGCTAATTGAATTGAAATTGGTATGGGAGATGTCTTTAGCACATTCCAGTTTCAACAACATAAACATATAAATCAGCTAACAGCATACCCAGGCAATAACAAAAATAATTTAATCGGGAGCCATGTCAAAGAAAGTAGAACAGTAAAAATGAGCATACAAATCTTTAGGGTATTAAATGTGAGATTGTACCATATACAACTCTAGCAATTCCTCTTAATTTGTATCATGTTGTTCATCCTCCTAATCCAAACAGTTGTTGGATGAGATCTAAAGTAATTAAGAATGAAGCATTTGATTAAGGAAAAAAAGACATGGAAGCAGAAGTAAAAAAAAGATCAAAGAATATACCGATTCAGAGGATTCATTTGAGAAGTATTTCAACAATGAGGAGCACTGTAATATGCATTGTAGCTAAACATCACAAACACGCATAGAAGAAAGTTGGTGATCAGCTGCCCCACTAATTGAAGCACCCATTCCTTTTACATCAATTAAGTAAGACAAAGCCTTCTCTGTGACAACTTCTCCAGGAATAAGCACGGGTATACCCGGCGGATATGAAGAGATCAACTCACCACATATCTCTCCGATGCTTTCATCAATATTTACTTTCCGCTTCTTTGCAAAGAATGCCTCTCTAGGACTCAACTTATAAGCAAAATCATTAAACGGTTCATAATCATCTACTTTATTTTGCATGTCACTGCCCAGATCATTTGTCTTAAAATAACGGTTTGACAAATATTTGATACTTGTTATAAGCCTTTTCACATCATTACTACAAGTACCCAAATTAAATGCAAATGTTAAAGACCGACTCCCTGCCAGCTCAGCTACGACTTTTCTCTCTTGACATAATATGTCATCTGCTTCATAACCGGAAATACCAAGCTGAGATACACCTATAGTGATGCGAAGAGGATCTATAGAAGGAAAATCAGACATAAACTTTGATGCATCCAGAAGCAACGCACGAGGTAATTTACTAATCTCAAGCCTAGCCATAGTTGCTAACTTCACGGCTTTGTTGAAAATTGTACTTGGGTTTTCACTTAGCTGAGCTCTTGCTGCATCTAAAGAGGCAAGAAGAAGGTAACTCGGGCTCGAGCTTTGAAGCATTTGAAGGCATTTGCTCACTTCGTCCTTATCAACCATATCTCCAGACAAATGCAGCATTGAAGACTGAGTTAACGAAGAAAGTACTTTATGTGTCGACTGAACTGCTAAATCAGCTCCTTGCTCTAGTGCTGTACTAGGGAACATATCATGAAACCCAAAATGTGCACCATGAGCTTCATCTACTATACAAGGCACATCACGAGCGTGGCAGAGAGCAATAATTTCTTTCAAGTTACTACAAATGCCATGATATGTAGGTGATACAATTAACACTGCGCCTGCCTTTTTACCAGTTGAATCCAATTCATTCAAAGCGTTTTCAACTTGTGATTTCGTTATTCCACCAGCAATGTCCCAATTTGAGTTGTATTCCGGTATGATATATTTTGGCGATGCACCTGATAGAACAAGACCTGATATTGCAGAAATATGAGAGTTTCTTGGAAGAACTAGAGTTTGACCTGGAGAACAAGTGGCCATTATTGATGCTTGAATGCCACACGTGGTGCCACCTACAAGAAACCAAGTGTTTGATGCACCAAATAGTTTTGCAGCTTGATTTTGAGCGTCTAAGATTACACCATGTGGATAGAATAGATCATCTAATTCAGGGAGTTCAGGTAAGTCGTGAATGAATGGATTAATGGTTGTAAGTTGAGAGAGTAAACGAGGAGCGGCTTTGCCTCGGTTATGTCCAGGAAAATGGAAACATGCAACATCTTGTGCTGCACACGATTTTAGTGCCTCCACTAAAGGAGTACTACTTGAAGCAGTTTGGAGCAAATTTGACGAATCATTGAGAAGAATATTGGTATCTGAAATTTCATAGGTACTAGTTGAAGAGGATTCTAGTTTGGTTATTGGCTTGGTGCTGCTACCCTGTACAAAGACAAGACACGTATCATCAGTGACTTGTAGGTCGACTATATTCAACTATTGGGATCTGTTGTGTGAGGTTGCAAGCTTTAGAACAAACATTTTACATGCTGCCTTCCAGGTCATGCCAAACTGATATAAGTTAAAACTATATTGAACCTACATGAAGAAATTTATAAATAAATAAATAATCCAGCTTTCATTTATCTAAGAAATAATAACTGAAACACGAAAGTTTGTTCTACTGCGACTGCACATTGTTTGGAGAGACATTATATTCAATTCTAAACCAGGACTATTCTTTTGCAAAGAAAATTAATTTCCAAGAGCCATGTCATTGATTTCTTAAAATCATTCATGCATATCACAAGTAAATAAACTGCTATGCCAGAGGTATATGCAGTAAAGGTTTGCTTCTATAAAATACCACCCAGAAAAAGTGCTTTTGAAATTTGGATAAATACATGTAGCACATAAGGCTTATGAATTATGATGGTTTGAACTTTGAACGTTATAGGCACTTCTAGCTTATAAAAAGAGTTGGCAAACAGCATCAGAAATGCTTCTGGCAAAAATGTTTTTATTCTAGCAATTAATAAAGCCTAACTGGCCGTCTTAGATGCAAATATCCAATACATACTTGCAAACAAGGACAGAACAGAAATTACAAGGTCATGAATTTGTGATTATGTTTACTGGAAAAGAAAAGTCGAGTTTATAATGATTTATATCAAAGTTTCAAAATTTAAACCCCGACTAAAAATAGTGTAACTTATACATAGTTCATAGTTCTACCCGGTGTATGGACATTTCCACGAACAGATTGAGACTAACATTCCCTTATAATCTTTAGCCTGGATGAACAGATTCAAGTAAAGCGACTTATCATTGATTATCGTACATTACTGATTATCGTACATCATTGATAAATACAAAAGAAAATTATTTTCAATCAAAATATGGTAGAATTTGTCAATTGATTATCGTACATTACTGATATAAACAGTCAAAATATAACTTTATTACCAAAACATTTTAACTGAAATTCTTCATTAATTTTTACATCATAGAACACAAACATTCACCACTTATCATTGATTGCAATGTCATTCTTCATAAAAATAAATTTTATTAATGACAAAGAATCCAATTGACATACCAAATTTGAAAAGAAAAATTGTTATATATGTTTGTAATGATATACTAATTTTAAAAAGAAAAGATTATGTATATGTTTGTTTGTAATAAAATAGTAATTTTAGAAGGGAATTAATTATGTATATATTTCTTTGTATTAAAATACTAATTTTAGAAAGAAAGAAATTTTATGAACTTGAACGTAGAAAATGTAACAGTATTTAATAAAATTTTGTCTATAATTGTTAACAAAATTGAATCATATTGACTTGAATGAAAAAAGTTTTACCATTTTTTGTCAGTAGAAATATGGTATACAAATTGAATTATCATTTTTTTATAATTTATTAAATCATTTAATAAATATTTGTTAATTGGATTTAGTTAGAAAGTACAAATTTAAGATTACTTTGTAAATTCAAATATATGTACTTGAAGGTAAAAAAAAGTATAAGAAATCTTAGGAGGAACCCGTAAATAATTGTAAAAACTATTGAATGTTGGTACTTAAATGTAAAATGATAGAGAAGCAATTAGTAGAACATTGTAATAATTTGTATATTATTATGCAAATTTTAAACCATATGGACTTGAATGAAAAATTAGTTTTACCGTTTTGTCAATATGACTGTGGAACACACATTGAATTGTCATTTTTTAAAGAATTTATTAGATCAATTAACAAATATTTGTTAATTGTAGTTATTTAAAAAGTTTAAAGTTAATATCGTTTAATTTTAATATATGGACCTAAATGTAAAATAATAATAAAAAATTAGGAGAAATCCTCAAAAAAAAATTAAAAATAAGCAAATGTTGGTATTTAAATGGCAAACGATGGAAAAGAAAGCCAGTGGAAATAATGTAATAATTATAATAATGGTAAATAAATTATAGGATCTGAAAACAAAATTTCTGAAGAGATGAGAAAATTCCTAGAATGATAAAGTAGATAACCAGATATTATCACAAAACCAACTGGCGGTTTTAAATATGGTCTCTTAGTATTTATATAGGATTTATTTTATAAATTGTCCAATGTGAGACCAATCTCAATAATAATAATAAGATATAATTGAAACAAACGCAAAAAAATTGAACCAACAAATTTACTCAATGTTTTCTTTGGGAAGGATGGTCCATGCTCTGTAATTTAGGAAAGAATTGATAATATTTTTCTTCCAAATTTGAAATACTTGACAAAAAGTATTTGATAATTTTAAGCAATAAAAGTCCACCAGACCAAAACCAAAGGTGATTATTGAAAGAATAAACATTTTGTACAAGTGAAATGATTAAGATGAATTTTTTGGGCATTATTGAACTGTTAAAAAGGGAAATAAAAAAATATTTTTCTCCTTATTAAAAAATTGCTTTTGGTTTCTTTTTTTATAATATCTGAAATTGTAAAAAGAAAAAAAGCAAAAATATTAAAAAAAAATATTTAAAATTTGGACGTTATCAAATTTGTGCATGTTTAAATCTATTTATTTTTACAATTTTAACCTATTGCATTGATTCATTTCCAGATTTTATTTACAAAATACTGAATATTTCATATTTTCAGAATGAACATTTTTGAACTTTTTATTATATTTTTCTAAGTTTGGACCTTTTGAAATTCAGTATCTTTCTTAGAATTTTTCAAATTTGAACCCATTTGAATATGAATTCTTTAGATTAAAATATTCGAATTTGAAATTTTTTAATGTTGCTCTCTATTATTTTGAGTTTTCTAAATTTCATACTTTTGAAAGTTGAATTTACAAATATCAAATTATGGTTTTTAATATTCAAAATTTTGAAATTTTAAACATAACAATATTCCAAAACATAGTAAAATGGCATTTTAAACAATGCACAAAAATATTATTAAATACATATTCTCCATCTAATCGATTGGTAGGTTTCTATAAGCTCAGCCCAACTGGCTAAATCTGAAATAAAAACCTATAAAATAATATAGCAATATACAATGAGTGTTGTTATATACACTCAAAAAAAGTTTTTTACTCTGTCCACGCTCCAAATAGCATTTCAACCGACAATATATTGATGTGTACATCTATTTATCTAGCCATGATGTATGTTGCTGGAAAATATGAAATTTTGAGTCGACAATTGTAAATGCTCACTGTGTAATACAAAATGTGGGCATTAAACACGGTTTTTTGAGTGTATATAAATTCAGTGGTACGAAGTACAGCTAATTCGTTCTTAACACATGCACACGCACACATATATAGATGGCATAATAGATCTTAACATTTATACTCTCATTGATTCCAACCTCTAATGTGAACAAAATAAAATATAACCGTTAAAATATATTCTATCATATTTTGCATTTTTTTATACTTTCAACCACTCTCATACACATATTGTATCCAAATTTGCTTACACATATATAATAAAGTTACAATTTTTTAGTTCAATAGTACACTTACCCTACTATACAAATTCGAATTATAATGCTAAAAAATACTTACAATAGAGAATTTTGGTCATTTGGTGTATAAGTAAGATCATGAGTTTGAATCCCATTTTTCATAAAAGTACTAATTTTTCTCTTTATACTCTACCAATTTATTTATGTTTATCATAACTATATACAAATTCAAACTATAATGATTTCAGATCATTAATATTTTTCAAACGATATTTTTCTATAAGCACGTGCATCGCATATGCCAAAAAAAACTCATTTTGAATTATAATCTTACGATGATAAGAATCTTTAAAACCTGATCCTATGTATTGATTTTCAATATTCAATGAACTTAACTGCGTAACATATAATCATTTGATGATCATTTGGTTATTAGTAATAAACTATTAAAAATATCATTTTTACATGTTGAATCATATACAATTTGGATCGACTGTAAGAAATCTTAAATATATACACTGCATGTGATTTATATTATTTCTTACAATTTTAGAAGTACTATTTCTATTCTTTTTACAACATTTTATGGTTTTTTAATGATAAAATTCAAAAAGGAATCTAATTAGTAATTAATCGACAATGAGTCAAGGCGTGGGTTGACAGGTTGTGCCCTTCAGCCCGCAGGTGGGTCAAGTTTGGAGAAGTCGGGTTGAAAAGACTCATATTAAAATCATGCATCCGTACCAAGCTTCCGTAGAAATTGCAAAAGTATGTAGAAAAAACTTTCCGCATAATAAAATTCAATTCACAAACTGAATAAAACTAAATGAGTTCCATAAAATCAAGTAAATAACACATCATCTCTAATACAATAGTAAAGCAAAAAACATAAACAATAAAAATTAAAAAAAAAAACTAATAATGTAAAGTAAGGATGAATTATGGTTGTGAATCTCGAATCATGTGGATTATAAGTTAGGTCGAGCTTCTTTAAACCTATACTATCATCTAAAAAAAAAAGACGTGTCGCAAAGGACAACAAAGCAAATATGATATGATGTTGTGTCGAAATGTGAAGCTGCTAGTGGGAGTATGATATGCAGAAAAAATCTAGTCTAAGTTTTAATTAATGTAGTTTTAGTTGGGATTGTGAATGAAGAGTGGCTTTGCTTTGATTGTGTCCAGGAAAAAGGGAACATGCAACATCTTGTTCTGTGCATGATTTTTGTGCCTTGACTAAAGAAGCATCACTCGATGTATTTTGGAGAAATTGTGGTGAATCCTTGAGAACGATATTGGCATATAAAAATTTATGGGTGTTTGTTGAAGAAGATTCATATTTGGTATTGGCCTTGTGCTATTTACCCTATAGAAAGGCAAGTCATAGCATTAACGATTTATAGGTCAAATACGTTCAAGAATCGACTTTTTATATTGTTTTGTTGTTGTTTTTGTTGTTGTTGTTGAGATGCAACTATGCAACACATGGTTGTAAACAAGGACAGAGCAAACAATTGTAAATGATGTATATCATAGTTTCAAATTTTAAACCCAGACTATGTATACCCAGTGTAATAGTACATAGCTCCACCTGGCATGGAGACATTTCTGCAAACAGATTGGCACTAACATTTTCTATGTAATTTTAAGCCTTGATAAGCAAATTCAAAATTTTCCAGCATGATTTCATGCATTAGTATGAAAACCTAGTTCAAAAAATGAACAAAATACTGCGATATATATGATTTAAAGAGAAGAAGGGAAAGTAAGCAGCCAATTACCATGATATTAAACTTCTTCTCAACCCAAATTAAACAACCTTTCTTCGTAAAATTATCAACTTGGACATTCTTCAACTGCAATTCGAGAACTGAACATTCATACTTTATTATATTTATCTGTAAGCACGCAAAATTATTGTATAAAAAGATGGAAAATTTATATCTAACCTTTGAATTGTTCACTAGGTACTGAGATGACAAAGAAGAATAAAACATCCGATCCAAGATAATAATAACAATACAGTTAGTAAAACAGTAATGAGTTTGAAGAGATTAGGAGAACGAAGGTACGAACGTTATCCATTTAGGCCTTTGGCGCCCCAACTTTTATGTTTACCATTTCATCATACTACCCTCTCTATGTTTCAATTATGCTACACTACCCAAAACTTAAAACTTTTAGCTCCGTTCCAGCGGAGCAGACCCCCAAAAGTGCTGAGTAAACCCAATTTTTTTTAGTTTCTTTCCTTTATACCGCTTACTTTTTACTCCAAATACATTACCCAAGCCAAATCCCCGTCCATCCTGTTACACCATAATTTCTACAAAGTACAAATTACGAATTCAGAGGAAAGTTCTTTGGCTTGTGATTTTGAAATCGATTGTTTGATTTCTAACAAGAGCTTAAGCATTGGACTTAGTATCTGAGAGCATGAGTCAAAACATCGACCGAGATCAAGGTCATTGTCCAGCTAAGACAAGAAGTTTAGCCAAGAACAGCAATTGCTTGAACCAAAAATATTTCAGCAAGTATCAACAATCAACGGCTCAGATAGTCCAGACGGAGACCAACGGTCAGGATAAATGAAAGATACCCAAGAAGTTATATATAAAAGCATCACATCAACAATTCGCGTCAAAATACACTCAACCAGATGACGACAAGTGTTCAAATCCAAGTTAGGTCATCACTTCAAGAAAAATCGCCTGCACTAATGGAAGAATCTTAAATTTGCTATAAATAAAGGACCACGTGTTACAGTAAAAGGGCTGACACTAAAAACTAAATTGAAATATAAAATCATATTATACTTTCCTATATTAAAGCTCTCTTTACAACTCATTAATGGCGGAAATATATAGACTCAATGTTGGCTATATAAAAGTGACCACATAAAAAAAGACGGTAGACATAGGGATTTTCGGTTTGAATCGCTATAAAAGTTTCGGTGTTATTTATTTTATGTACTTTACCTTCTTTGCATTTTCTATTGCGACTCTACAATTCATCATCTCGTGGCCTAAGCTCGATTGCATCACAACTTGGTAATCTCTTCATCGGATTTAATAGTTCAACCAGCTTCCGGGGATATGCCTTCGGATCTTAGGGTGTTGGTGTAAACAAAATTTTTCTCTAACATTTTTAGCGCTAGAAGGACCCGAACCTCCGTACCTTGTTTCCTCTTAGAAATTGTAAGGATGCGTTTCTTCAATGCTTGAAAATCGACACTAATACATCTTCGGTATTCACATGCCGTAAATCCGAGTGCCGGAGAGGCGGTTCCTTAAGGGTAAAAAGAAAAATAGACATAGAACAGAATCTTACACGAATAGAATAACATATATTATTTCAATATATAAAATCTTTACAGCGAAAATTTTAAATACATTTATCAGAGTTAAACATGGACAATTATAAATCTCTGTCCGTACAAATGCGGAATACAATAGTACATAAGTGTGGTGGGGAAGAGGTAATAGTCTACTTAAGAATCTTCTAACTTCATGCTCCAAGCGCTTTCAGATTTCTTCTAACTAAACACGACTACTAGGCTACCCAGAAAAATAGGGCACCCGAAGTTTAAGGAAAGAGAAATAAACTCCGAGTTAGTCATGGGACTGGTGTAAGAACTCAAAATACGAGTGTTTGAAATAAAAGGTATCTCGTAAGACCACGCCGCACATAAACATGGTACGAGTTTTACCTTATGATAACCAAAATATTTTTTAAGTAAAAATTTGGTAATATTATTTTTAGTGACATTCTGAAAACACTTGCAAGTAAACTTATGAATCTTAGCCAAAATTGTTATCATATTAAATTCTGAACCTAATCATTTAAGGTTTTACAAAACAAAACCGAAGGCCCTTATTGGATATTGGATTTCTAATTGAATAGCAATGTAAGAGACTACCTCCCACACGATGCATTTCTAGAGAAATGTACCTGAGTCCCCTATGTTGGTCCTCATGCAAATTAAAACCGACCTATCCGAAAATATAATATACGAATAGCACCGAGTATTACATGACCCATCCGTTTTCGATCTATCTGAGACGTCTCATAGCATACACCACTTAATTTAAATCCAACGTTATAGCGGGTAGAAATTTTATTAATCTAGAAGGTGATTTCATATCCTGATTGTTTATGACCCACTTTAGCCGTAAAGCATCTCCTATTTCACTGTTCATGGGTGTGAGGCTTTGAGGTAACTATTACCTTTTATATAGCATATCCTCCTCTTTGAATGTCACTTTGCCATTTCAAAATCATACAACTGATTTCTACAAACAATAACTCTTAAGCTCATACGTCTTAGGAAAGGGTGTTAAGCTAAGAGAAGTTGTCTTCTTCGTCACTAAACTGATGTTACGTTCATAAAGATCAATCAATATGATCTAGAAATGCAACATCAAACATTCGTCCATACAAGTTATCCAAGAATAGGACAAACCGAAGGCACTTTCCTATTACATCCTATCGTGAATTGCCTCTATGATCAGTAGCGAATAGTCTTCGTGTTTCGAAGATTTTCAGAATGAACGAATCACTGCTATTTATTTTTCATGGGAGCAACCCAAAGATTATCAACAAGGAGTTCTTTCGAAATGACGATCCTCTATCTTCAAAAAAAATGGTCTTCAATATATATCTTTATTTTCGAACGTATAAATTGGTTCAAAGTGGTTTTCGGATTGGAATAATCCAAATTCGACTTCGGTTCCTTTAAACTAATCATCGATAAAAAAAAGATGGTTTATAACTAGGTGATTAATATTCCAGTAATTAATGTCTTTTTATCCAAAATATCTTCTAGAGATATTTATCTTTGAAAATCATTTCTTTTCGGTATATATGGAATTCATTAAAACACTCTTTATTAAATTCTTTAGTTTAATTAAACTCTTTCTAAAACTAGGAATAATTCCAAATCATTTTACTTAAATTCCAAAAAAATATTACTCAATTCAAAAACATAATTTTTTAATAAGTTGAAACCATGTTATCTAAGATGGTAAATCCAAATTTGAATAAAATGGATACATAGAAATCATTCAAATTATACTTGATGTTAATTTCGTTAAAAACTATCAATCGAATAACGGTGAAATCACCTTTTAAATTCATATGAGTAGTATGAGTTCCTTCCTCGGAATTTAATATCGATTTTAAGAAGATTATCTTTATGCAACCCTAATTGTTTAAAGTTGATAAAATTTAATCTTCTATACTTAATTCATTTCCAACATTTCGACCTTATCTATCCGTCTCCCAGACGAGGCCATGGGAGCCAGGGCACTGGTTTCTCCTGAACATCTTCTTAGTTTAAGTATCTCAACTAGATCCCACGAATAGAAAAAGCAGGTGTACTCGTCGGCTTATTAGAGCCAAGACTAAAACAATTTCTTATAATAGCTTTTCTTTAGTTCTTTTATTTAAATCCTTTTAAATAAATCATTAAATCTTCAAATCATCTTTAAAACCCTTAATTATTCATTAAAAATATTTATAAAAGATTTGGGAAAGAGTTGTTAAGTTTAAAGTTATATTTCAAAAGTTATTGAAAATCGCTCCAAATAGTGCTACGAATGGTGATTTTAAAGTTATATTGACCAAAACGACTTTTCTATCTTTTTGAAAATTTATTTATACAACTCAAATCTCTTTTAAAACATTTTATAATATTTATGAACATTTTCCCTATTTTAAAATAATTAAAGATATTAAATTTTAAGAAATCCTTTTTTAGATTCCGAACTGCAAAACTGCGATTATTTCGAAAATTTATTTTACTTATATTTCAAAATCTAAAAAATGAAATCTTGATTTTCTTCTTTTATTTGAAATGATGGATATAATACTTTGAAAATACAAAGAATTCCGAGTTGTATTCCACTTCATATACTTATTTAACTTTGCGGCACGAAATCACGAACTAATGTTACGCGACATGCCTAGTTTTGACTTGTTAACCATTCCTTATTCAAACTTCACCAAATTTGTTTTTAGTGTTTACAAAACAAATCATTTTAAAACCATTTTAAAGAGTTTTAATGATTCCATACTACTTTTATAATTTGAATCGGAAAGTGATTTCCTTGTGTAATATCGACGCATATTTAACGTGATAAACAATTTGTACATTATAAACAACAAATTTCCATACTACTTATTTTTATATCTAAACAACAATATTTTCACAATATCCAAACATGATAAACAATCATTATAAACACCCATAGCCAAACATGTATATCATCCAACATATAGTATATATAAATAGAGTTCTCACTAAACGTCTCCTAAACACATAAAGCTTGCGGCCATATCTCCTTCCACTTGCTAATCATGCTTCTCATGATGACTTAGGCTTAATAATAGAGTTTAGAAGTGAATAGAGAAGACTTGGTTAACTTTTGAAAAAGTTAGAAAATAATCGGTGGATTAGTGCTTAAGCACTTCCACTATTTTTAACCCGCTTACTTTTTCTCAAGTTTTGAGAAAGAAGACAGACTTTCATGGAGGCCATTAAAGAGCATAAAAAAGCTTAGGAATGAAGAAGAGGAAGAAGAATGTGAAGAATAAGTGAGAAGAAGGGTGATATTTATAGGAAAAAATGGAAAAATATATTCAAAGTACCACCATACCATTACCTACCGTAGAAAACACCTCCCCCCACCTTTTGTGGCGCAGGCAGCCTCCCCCCATGTGGTGAGGGAAGTGTAAGTGATGGTGGTGGAAGTTGTGATGTGATGTGGTGTAAGATTGATTTTATGTTTGCTTTTTAAAGTAATTATTACTTTAGATATTTTATTCTTTTACCATTAGTAAATATATATTTACTTTCTATTCTTATCATGTATATATGTACATGATAATGTGTGTATTGGCATGTCACAAATGTGTAAAAGTCATCTGAAAAAACGTCGTATAACTTATATACATCAAACCGTTGTGAATTTGGATTCCGATCTTCAGTATATTTTCTTTTATTAATTAACGTATTATATTTGTAAAAAAAGTTTGAAAACTATTTTCTTATTATTATTCATTAAAATGATCATATTTAATTTATAAAACCATATAAATCAATATTAAATGATTGTTTACAAATAGTGTTATTATATCGATAAACCAATATCGATTTTCCTTATAATTTCAAATTTTATTTATAAATTTATAAAACTATCTCATTTGATTTACTATCACTTTATTATTATTATAAATCAATTATTACAATTTTAAAACTATTATTTGAATATTTATAATAATCATTAAATCTTAATTTAAAATTATTAACTAATTATTATATATATATATATACTGGCATCATTAATGATGTCATAAATCAAGTAAATCTTTGTTAATATATTTTTAACAGATTTACCATTTTTATTTATGGTACAAAACACTATTATTGAGGTTATAAATCCTTATGTTTGAATATTTCAAAAATAACCTTAATTTATTAAAGTGATGAATTTGCAAGCTGTTATAAAAATCCAACAGAACATTCCAGTCAATTAAGTCTAGTTCCAAAAATGAAGAAGTCATCTCGGAGCTACACCTCAACATTCGCATTCATCTCATTAAAGAAGGCAACAACGAGAGATTATTCATTGTTTACCCACTTTTTGACCAAAGCAGCTAACTTAAAACGGACCTAGAGAACTCATACGGAGTCGGATTGACTTAAAATTTTGGAAGAACACTTAGAAGATAAAAGAAGGCCCTCACCAAAAATGGGCTTGATTGGATAAGGCTAGATGGATCGCTAGCGACCTAACTAGATGGATCGCTAGCGATCCATGTAGAGTGCGCTTCACCACCTGAAATTTTTAGGACAGGTCCCAAATACCCTTTAGAGTGTATTTGAAAAGTTTCGTTTGATTTTGTTAAGTTTTAAGCGAGTTATGGATGATTCTTTTGGACCATATGACCCATGAAGACAGTTGATCAAACTAACTCCAAACGACTTGATACTTGGACAACACACTTAAAAGAACAAGTGAATGGACCTCAGGAAAATTAAACCAAAAATATGCTAAATGGATGGATAGCTAGCGATCCATCCCCTATGAATAGCTAGTGATCCATCATGATAGGTCGGATCACCCTAAAAAATTTCAAGCTCCTTCGTAGCACAAAGTAAAGGCTTTTAGTAGAAAAATATGCTAAGTTGATGGATAGCTAATGATCCATCCTCTAAATATAGTTAGCGACCCATTCGCCATGGATAGCTAGAGAATGCACTAAAATTTCTCAAATTGATTTGAGACTTTCAGTAATGACTTGGCATAACAACTGGACTCTTCTACACTTAGACTTCTGGCCCAATACTCACTGAATTCCTCTATAAATATTCACTTATCTGCTACATAAAGAGGATCTCCTAGACTGGCTGCTGGAACTCTGCAGAGATTATTCTTTACTCTTCTTCTCTCATACAATAGTCATCTAGGAGTTCGTTATGATTCTCTAGTGAACTCTTGCACTTGTGACTTATTCTAATCTCATCATCTTATAACCGAATTCAATTTGTAATAGTAGTCAGTCGATAATAAAGCTTATAAAGTGGATGTAGGCTTCATTAACAGCTGAACCACTATAAAAATCTTCTTGTCTCTTTACTATTTCTACTCTTTTTTACTTTTATTTTCTATATTATTTCTCTGTAAGAACATGGCTGATGCTTTCACACTTAATCTAGGGTGTTGTTCTATTTTTTAGGTTAACCTTTTGGTGCTTTCACTGAGAACACTGAACTCAAGGCTAGATATGAAGACTTGAACTTTGAATCTAAAACTTGGAGAAGATGGGCAGGCCTAATGCTAGATCTATAGCCATAGCAAATCAACCAGAGCCAGTGGCAGCCAATATGTATCCTCAAATTCTCATTAATCCAACTATGTGATTAGAGAGGAGATGGGAAAGATGATTTAAAAACTGTAGGATGGAATCTTAGCTAGACAATAAGAGATGATGGACGGCTTCTTTTAAAGGATAGAACAGCAAGAACAGCCAACATCTATGGCAAATGCATCAAGAAACGCCTAGAGATTTGAGCCAAGATAGGTTATCCTATAATCGGGTTAGATGGGAGTCGGATTCGGCTCCCATGCTTTGCTTTTTCATTTCTTTTTCTGCACTTTTATTTTGGTATTTAGACAATAATAAGCTAAGGCTGCTTACACGTGTATGGGACCTCGAATGGTCCATACGCATGCTCTGAGTCGGATGTCTGAGATGACTATTTAGGACAATAATAACCTCAGACCACTTACATATGTACGAAACCTAGATTGGTCTCTAAGCATGCTCTGAGTCGAGTCTCCAGGACGTACATTTAAGATTTATGCTTGTTATGATTCCTATTTGTTTGATTTCTACTTATTTGTTTTGATTTGAACATTTGAATTTTGAAAAATCCACACTGACTGCTAGAGCTCTGCAGAGATTATTCTTCACTCTTCTTCTCCCATACAATAGTCATCTAGGAGTTCGTAGTGATTCTCCAGTAAACTTTTGCACTTGTGGGTTATTCTAGTCTTATCAACTTGTAACCGAAATGTTAATAGCAGTCAGTCGATAATAATGCTTATAAAGTGGATCTAGGCTTTGTTAACAATCGAATCATTATAAAAATCTTCTTGTCTCTTTACTATTTCTACTATTTTTACATCTATTCTCTATATTATTGCTTTGTAAGAACAGGGCTGGTGCTTTCATACTCAATCTAGGGCATTGATCTATTTTTTGGGTTAACATTCACTACGGAGAAAAAGAATGGCAAAGAATATAATCATGTATATTGAGCTTCAAGCTTCTCAGATCAGGTCGCTTTTCGAATATCTTTAAGGATCCCTCCAGGTATCGGCCCAACTCTGAAAATGGTTAAGACCCCAAATAGTGAAGTTAGGAATCTTTCGACCGAATTGTTGAAATATGAGGGTTTGGTTTCTTCCAATAAGAGAGCCCTCCCAATTACTCAAGAGGGTGAGTCTCGAAAAAAATTGAAGTAGGATCTGATTCTTACTCCATTCAACCAAAGCTTGTCTCGGATATTCCTAGAAACTCGTGAAGACTTCTCTTACCCGGATTACTTTCCATCAAAAAAAGAAGACCCGAAGAGTGAGAAGTATTGTATCTATCATTTGACAAATAAGCACAAGATGGAGGTATGACAAAATCTTTCTTACGCGGTCAAGAAATTCATACACAAAGGGAAGTTAACCAACTTAAACGTTAGTTTGAAAATTTTGTTTCGGAATTATTTACTTTGTTCTGTTTCTATGACACCAGGAGAATTCCATGTAACCCTTGCCAAATGAAAGCATATGGAGCTTTTCCACAAAGACGAAGTTGCAAGAAGAATCCTTTTTATAAATCAAATTTCCATGGTCAAACGGAAGATGCTATTTTTATTAATATGTTGTTCTCGATTATAACCTCTTCCGCAGAAGTTTCAACTTTAAAGGGCACCTTATGGTCTCAGATTCCTTGAAGTTTAATTAGAAAGTCTCAGCTTATTTTCGGTGCATTATTCTTTGGCATAACCCTATCTATCGAGTCTTTATTCAGAGAGTGTGTTCAAGTCTCGGAATCTATGGTATCTCTTTCGATATGTCCCTTTCCTTAAGAACTTTTGTATATTGTTGGGGGTGTTTCGACCGGTCCTATACCACCGAACCAACCATCTTCCCTCCTACTGCCGAACCAACCATCTTCCCTCCTACTGCCGAACCAACCATCTTCCCTCCTACCACCGAACCGACCATCTTCCCTCCTACTGCCGAACCAACCATCTTCCCTACTACCGGACCATCCTCTATCGGACCAACCCACTTTCATGCATCACCGAACCAAGGCCCTGCCGAACCAACGTTGCCAGGCCAGATTAATCAGCCCAGGCCCACCAGCAGCTATATACGTCCAGGACCCCTGCCCCCAGCCTCACTCTATAAATAGAGGGGCAGGGTACAACAATGGCAGACAAGTTTGAGAGCTCAGGCACGGATAGAACTTTCAAACAACTTTCAGTAACTTGTAATCAAAGCTTTGTACTTGTAATCTGAATAGAAAAGGAGAATAACATATAAAGTGGAAGTAGGCACATTCTGGCCGAACCACTATAAATCTGTGTGTCTTTTACAGTTTAAATCATCTATTTTATATATTCGCATAAATCACCACAATCGCTAAGAACCATATATAATCAACTAAATCATACGACTTGGAGGTGTTTGCCTATTTTTTGTGCAAACATTTTTGGTGCTTTCGCTGAGAACAAGAGCTTGAAGCTTCAGCTTCTCCCACTTATCCCTTTTCCTATCAGCATCGTTCATTACTTGGAAAACATGCCTCCCGGACGGAAGAAGGATGCTAACAAAGGAAAGAACATAGCAACTGGCAGTATCCCAGATCCAGTGATCAGAGATCAAGACAATCGTCCGGTTCCAACAGCAAATAGAAATCAGGCAAATCTGACAGCCCCTGCTACGGAACAACCAATTACAAGGGCGGATCTGGACAGGGTTGTGGCTAAAGTAACCAACCTCTTCGCATCTCAACAAGAAGCCTTGGTGGATCAACTCATGTCACGCTTAAGGGATGTTGAAGAAACCAATCGCAACACTGAATCATGGGGTGAGTCCCGGTCTGGAGGATCTGGGAGACGACAAAGGTCTTTCTTCTTCGAAGAGGCTAACAATAGAAACAGCAATGGTAGGAGCCGAGCCCGGACTCAGCCCGAATTCCGACCCGAGGAAACACTTGGAACCGAACCCAACAGGGGAGGTACCAGGCAGGGGTCGGATGTAGCTGCGCCTGCCATGCTACCTAACCATGGAAACACCAATAGACGGGGCCGAGCTGGAGCCCAGCCCGAAGTTGGACCCGTGGAAGTGCTGAGAACAGAACCCAGCAGGGGATGATCAAGGCAAGGGCCAACTGTGGCTGACCCCAGCGTGCCCCCGGAAGACCAGAGGCAGCCATTGGAGAATGTTAGGAATGATAGACGATACCATCCCTACAGGTCATCTGGACGGGATCAATCCCGTAGGGAAGAACCAAACTCATTTCTATCCGCTCCAAGTTCTGATGAAAGGATGGCACGATTGTTCAAAGAGTGCGTCCAACGGGACCAAAGGGATCGGGGGATAGGCACTAGGGTAACTAGCCCCTTCACCCGCAATATCGAAATTGCCATCATCCCCCGGGAATGGAAAATGCCAACAATGGAACCTTACAAGGGAACCTCTGACCCCGTTGTACACTTGCAGAGATACACACAGCATATGCTCATGAGCGGAGCAACAGAGGGAGTGTTGTGTAAATGCTTCCCACTATTCTTGGCAGATCTAGCTACCTCCTGGTTCTGCCATCTACCCCAAGGATCCATCAGCTCATGGGAAATGTTGAAAGAAAAGTTCATCAGCCAGTTCCGCATTCATGTGGAACAATCCAAGGACGCTTGTTCCCTATCTAATATCAAACAGAAGCCCGGAGAGACAGTGCAACAATATCTAACCCGATTCAACGCCGCAGCGGCCGCAGTCCAAGATGCCGACGAGAAACTTATTCTAATGGCCCTCTGCAGTGGTGTGCATCCGGATACTAAATTTGCTAGGAGACTAACGAAAGAAAAGCCAGCTACCTTACCCGATTTCTTCCATGAAGCCGGAAAATATATAAGACTTGAAGACGCTGCCATTGAAAGGCAGACAGGGCAACAAACCAAGGCAGCTCATGGCAACACCCCCGCAGTAGCAAAGGACGTTCGAAGAAATAACTCCAGAGATAGTGCTGGGGGCAAGAAGGGGGAAAAGCGCTTATATAGGCCAGGACCGAGATTTGACTCTTACACTCCTTTAAATGAAACAATCGAAAACATCTTCTTGGCCACCCAAGACGAAGTTAGATACAAGCGCCCCCCGCACAAGTAAGAATCAGATAATGCAATTAAGTCTGGAAAGTTCTGCCGCTTCCACGAATCACATGGGCATGACACCAATGAATGCCATCATCTCCGGGACTTGATTGAAGAACACATCAGAAGGAAGAGACTAGAGTGCTATGTGAAAGGTCAGAACAGGACTTCAACTCCTGCCAATGAGAACCCAGGGCTACCCCTCCCAGAAGTAGGCGGAGAAAATCGCAACACCAGTGGCTCCAGTCAAGAGAAGATAGTGGTCCTTACCATATCAGGAGGACCACACATCGCCGACGGAAGCTGGGCAGAGATGGAGTGGTACGGTAAGTCACTTAGAAACAATGAAGGCTACGTTAATTCTGTTACAGAAGAACGCCACCCGAAACAGAAAGAGAATGATGACATCACATTCAGTAGGCGTGATCTAGAGGGAAGGCAGTACCCCCACAGGGATCCTATGGTCATCTCTGCCTGGTTCGGTCCAGCCAAGGTTTTCCGAATTCTAGTAGACACTGGAAGCTCAGTACATATCCTATTCAAGCATGCTTTCGACAAAATGAAGCTGTCAATGAAGGATGTATCTCCCTGCAGCAAACCGCTACATGGTTTCACCGGAGATGCGAAGATGCCTCTCGGGCAACTGGACCTCTTTGTCGAAATAGGAAGTCATCCCCGCTCTGTTGTGCGAAAACAAACGTTTGTGCTAATAGAGAACCACTCGTCCTACAATGCCTTTTTGGGAAGACCAGCCTTATCTGACTTCGAAATTGTCCTAGCACCGTGGTGCCTGAAGATGAAATTCCCAACAGATAACGGAGTAGGAAAAATAGAGGGAGATCAAGACGCAGCTCGAGATTGCTATGTAACTGAACTCTGCAATAACTGCAGGAATGATAAAGGGAAGGATGCAGAGACTTCTCTCTGCAAGAAAAATTTGGAAGCATAGCAATTAAAGAAAGTCCCTCCTCTTCGATATACCAGCGATCCTTTCAACGAATTAGACCCCAGGGACAAGGAGGAGGAGGCCACCACCGAGCCTGCAGAGGCTATGAAATTTGTATCTGTAGACAAACACAACCGAAGTAGACTGCTGAGAGTCGGGTCTTAGTTAAGAGCGGAATTGAAGGATCAACTCGTCGATTTTCTTCGCCACAACATGGATGTATTTGCATGGACGCACGCTGACATGACTGGAATCTACCCAGACGTAGCATGCCACGTACTGAACATCGATCCCACCAAGGTGCCAGTAAAGCAGAAAAAGAGAAGCATGAGGGCAGAACGATCAGCGGCCCTCGAGGAAGAAGTAAAGAACTTACTTGCCAATAACTTCATACGAGAAGCCATCTACCCAGAATGGATCGCCAACCCAGTACTGGTAAAGAAAGCTAATGGAAAGTGGCGAACATGCATCGATTTCTCCAACTTAAATGACGCTTGCCCAAAGGACTGCTTCCCACTCCCCCGAATCGATCAACTCGTGGACAGCACAGCCGGACACGAACTCTTACCCTTTATGGACGCATACTCAGGATATAACCAGATCCCTATGCACGCCCCCGATCAAGACCACACTAGTTTCATCACTGACCGGGGATTGTACTGCTACAGAGTAATGCCTTTTGGACTTAAAAACGCCGGAGCTACTTATCAGCGCCTTGTCAACAAGATGTTTGCGGAACTAATAGGACGAACCATGGAAGTTTATGTGGATGACATGCTGGTAAAATCGAAGAAAGCCAACGATCATATAAACCACCTGGACGAAATGTTTCAAGTACTTCGCCAATATGGAATGAAGCTGAATCCACTAAAGTGCTCCTTCGGAGTACCATCGGGAAAGTTCTTGGGATTCATCGTCCATGCCAGAGGGATTGAAGCAAACCCCGAACAAGTCCGGGCTCTGCAAGATATCAAGATACCGTCCACTTGAAGAGAGATGCAAAGCCTAAACGGGAAAGTGGCCGCCCTAAGCAGGTTCATCTCTAAAGCAACCGACAAATGCATCCCTTTCTTCGAAGCTCTAAAGAAAGACAAATGAAAGTTCGAATGGACTGACGAATGCTCAACAGCCTTCCTTAACCTAATCGAACACCTTCAGAGACCACCAGTACTCTCGACTCCAAATGAAGGCGAAGAACTATACCTATACCTTGCTGTATTGTCCCATGCTTTAAGCGCCGCTTTGGTGAGAGAGGACAACCGCGCGCAGCGGCCCATATACTTTGTAAGCAAGAGATTTACAGGGGCAGAAGTCAGATACCCTAAACTTGAAAAGCTACATACTGTTTGCTAATCACGTCACGGAAGCTGCGACACTATTTCCAATCTCATTCCATCAGAGTTTTAACCGATCAACCGCTAAGGCAGGTACTCCATCGCCCCGACACTTCTGGGCGACTACTTAAGTGGTGCATTGAACTGAGTCAATATGATATCATCTACCATCCTCGCACCGCCATCAAAGGACAAGCCATGGCCGATTTTATTGCCGAATTCACTACCAACGAAGGTAAGGATCAATCTGAAATAACAAAAGATATCAAGTGGAATCCCTTTGTAGATGGAGCATCAAACGAACAGGGCTCGGGGGCAGGTATTGTGATAATCACCCCAAGGGGAAGGAAGCTGCACTATGCCCTAAGGTTGGAATTCGCTGCCACCAACAACGATGCAAAATATGAAGCAATAATAGCAGGACTAGAACTTGCCTTAAAAATTGGAGTCACTTCTTTATGTCTCCATAGTGATTCTCAACTTATTGTAAATCAAATACTGGGAGAATTCCAGACTCGAGGAGAACGACTCACAGCATATCTAAAGAATACCAAGCTGCTGCTCAATCAATTGGATCAGTATTTAATCAAACACATTCCTCGAGGAGAGAATCAGGAGGCCGACGAACTGGCAAAGCAAGCTAGCATGAAGGACGGCACCACTTCCGGAACAATAACCATCTCAAAGCAACTAGCCCCGAGTTTCGAGCAAGTGAATCTGATAGCTGCAATCGAAAAGGAAACTTGGATGACTCCCATCCGGAAGTACTTACAAAGTGGCACGCTGCCCGACGGGCGTAGCGAAGTTAAGAAAATCTTGAGGAAAGCTTCCCGCTACACAATACAAGAAGGCATCCTCTATCGGAGCGGCTTCTTTAACCCCTTATTAAGGTGTGTCGCTGGAAGGGAAGCCAAAGAGGTCCTGTCCAACACCCATCAAGGAAGTTGCGGAGATCACACTGGAGGGCAGACTCTAGCAAAGAAAATACTCCGATATGGGTATCACTGGCCCACTTTAAACAAAGATGCCCTAGACTTCGTCAAGAGATGTGACAGATGTTATAAATTTGCTAAGATTCCTCGGCTACCAACAAACGAAATTACTCAAATGACCAGCCCTTGGCCCTTTGCAGTATGGGGAATTGACTTGATTGGCGAACTGCCGATGGGCCGAGGCGGAGTCAAATATGCTATAGTGGCAGTTGACTATTTCACCAAATGGGTGGAAGCGGAACCTTTAAATAAAATATCTTCGGCAAAAGTTATTAACTTCTTGATCAATAGTGTTCTATGCAGGTACGGGTTCCGCTCAAAATCATATCGGACAATGGACTTCAGTTTGACAGCGAGGAGTTCACCGACTGGTGCCGAGAGCACGTAATTCACAAAAGCTTCTCATCTGTGGCTTATCCCCAGGCAAATGGACAAGTCGAAGCTGTCAACAAAATTCTCAAAACTCTAATCAAGAAGAAGCTTGAAAAGTCAAAAGGAGCTTGGGTGGATGAACTTCCTATGGCACTTTGGGCCTACCGCACGTCTTTCAGAACATCAACAGGGCATACTTCTTTCTCTTTGGCATACGGATCGGAAGCCATGCTCCCAGTTGAAACTGTAGTACCCTCCCACCGTAGGATCCACTACAACCCAAAAGAGAATGAAGAACTCATACACTTGTCTTTGGACCTAATTGAAGAAAGAAGAAATGATGCAGCACTTAAAGCGGCAGCTCACAAGCAAAAAGTGGCAGCACGATACAACTCCAAAGTCAAGCACCGCAGCTTACGAGAAGGAGATCTTGTTCTCAAACGGATCTTCCCGCGCCCCGGAGCGCTAGATCCAATCTGGGACGGACCCTATGTAATTCATAAAGATCTCCACAACGGAGCTTATATTTTGTCAATAGTGGACGGAGAGGTGTTCCAGAGGGCATGGAACATCCAACACCTTCGTCGATACTTTTCTTAACTTGTACTGCCCATATGAAGTGAATTAACGAAGAGAATCAGTGGACGTAGGCATTTTCGTGCTGAACCACTTAAAAAATCTTGTCTCTTTTTAAACTTGTTCCTTTATATCTTGGCTGCTTGTTAAGCTTTATCCTTTTCTGTTGAACAAAATCCTGTATAACGGCATTTCCATTCTGGACACTTCACGGCACAACCTCACCTGGACAAGATCTAACAAGTACTATACGAATCTATGGCCTCGTCAATGAGACACTTTTGCTCCAGCATCCCTCTGCTGCAGGTTAACTCATTGCTCGTGACGGCCCTCAAAGCCAACTGTAATGAGCCGATCATAAGCCACCGAGAAGGCCGACTATAGCCGAGGCAGCTCACTACGGCGTTCGGCTCGTCGGCGACTGTGAACCGATTATGAGCCCCAACATAAGGTGTGGCCAGCCAGGGGCGGTTCACAGTTGACGATCGGCACCCACGCTAGCCGGCCACGGTAAATCGAATAATACCCACGATTACGGGCCATAATGGCCCGGGTAGTTACTGTGCGCGATCTCGGCTCCGATGTGTCTTAAGTACGGCTGTAGTAAAAAAGAAAACTCCCCGCGGAGGCGTAAGATGGGTGACGAATGTCTCCAAGACCCATAGCTAGGGAAAGTGACTACAAAACCCGTTTGCCACGAACTTAAGCACATCGAAGGCCTTCCATGATTGGAAGTTTTACTATTCCTTATATTTCCATTTTATTTATAAAAACTTTCCTCCTATCCTCTATAACGATCACTAAAGTACAGGACACAAAATAGGAGACACTCGCTAATGGGAATAAGAACTCGCAGCTAGATGGCAGGACATTCAATTGCATTCCATATTCGATTACACAAGGCATTCAAAGCTACCGTCTACAGCAAAAACTTGAAGGGCGGTACTCTCTTCCCTTGTGTACAAATAAGTAGCTCAGATATATTCACACATCACATTAACATTGCAAGACATGAAATTATATTTTAAGCGAGAACTTGACATCAAAACACAATTGAATCACTAGCACATGCACAGCTATATTTCTTATGCAACACATCAAAATAATGACAGCATCCTAATATGACAGAATCAGCTTATGTTATAAAGTTACATGTTAAAATTAAAGTCGTTCGTTGCAATGACATAATTACAACCTGAAAGTACATTAATGTTTTAGAACTAGTATATACAAGAATGTCAAGTAAAACCAAAAATGCCCGGATCAAGTCAAAATAGTCGGCAGCATCATAACTTCATCTCTATCCTTCCAACCCCCCAAGATCTACTTGACAGCAGGATCATAACTCCCAGCATGCTGACCAGAGGTCCCACCTATCCAATTAAGGAGAAGAATCTATTAGACAAACGATAAGCAATCAGGTTAAGAAAAGATTAAAAGTGAAGACTTACCAGCGTCTGCTCCCTGATCATCATCCTCCAACTGCACACCCACTTCCTCGGCGGTAAGCAGCCGCATGCCCTCCTTCATCGCCACCTTCTCCTCCTTGGTGAACTGAGCGGTAACCACATCCATTCTGAAGGCCATGCCACCCTCTTTATCCGCATCATTCTTGGCCTCCTCCAAAGCCCGGAGACATATCCTAGCCATGACCCGGGGGTAATCGTCCATCCAGGATAGGTTGCCCTGCTTCCAAGTACGAAAATACATATCCTGCAGCATATCATCCATCATCCCCTCATTCTCCTCAAACTCCCTCATACGGGCCTCAGAAACCGACAACTTTGCAACGGCAGCATCCCTCTCCAATCGGTATCTCAAGCAGTCAGCTTGAAGGGATCTCCTCATCGCCTCCATCTCCTCCTTTAGCTTGGCCTGAGCAAGCCCTGTCGCTTCGAGCCTTCCAGATAACTCCTCTACCTGCTCGAGATCCGCTCTCCGAACCTCATCCACCGTTGCGATGACCGTGTCAATTCGTTTCTTGCAAGCAGCCTCCATCTTTCGCAACTCTGCCTTGCTAGCCTCTTCCATGGTTTTCTTTAGTCGTCTGGAGGCCGCCTCATGCTGGGAGATCTGAATGGCCTGATCGGCAACCTTTTTGGCCTGATCGGAAACCATTAGCCGCAGCCGAATGTTAGCACTTCCGATTTCCTCTCCAGCCTTGACCAGTCGGGCGTGATGCCCCATCAACTTCTTGGTCTCCTCAGCCACCCGATCGATGTTTGCCTTGGCCTCATCCCCCATAGTCACAATCCGAGTGGTCAACAAGTCGAGATCCAAAGACTTAGCCTCATCAAGCACCCTTACCATAGGATTACGGGGTAGGAGGTGCTCACTGGTAACCTCATCGAAGGAAATATCATGAGAACTCGGGTCCAGATCTGGATGACCCGCAAATGGGTTACGAGCCAAGCCGGGACGATCAACATGAGTAACGGTAGGATTCTCTGATGGATGCGGAGATGGTATGGACTCAGTATCCTCCCCCGTGATGTCATGAATAGGCTAGGTTGGGGGCTGAGGTCCAAGTGAAGGTTCGAACATGGAACGCCTCCTCTTTATTTTTTGAATATCCTCTTCAATGACTTCGAGAAGAGGACGGTAGCCGACTACGCCCCCGGAACGGTCAATCGAGGGCTTCGGTTTAGCAGAAGCTTTGAGGAGTTTGGATTGCTCGAGGCGGTGCCGAATGTCTGATGTCTTGGCCACCTTACCCGTTCTTGGAATAAAAACCAAGTGTTACAAGCATGCATGAGACTATAATCCAAGAAACATTTGAAGTTAAAAGAGGAGTCAAAAATTCACCCTGAACCGCCGGAGTTGCCCTAGCTGAAATGCTCTCAGAAGATGGACTGGCACCAGTCCCGGCCTTATCAGATTTCTTCGGTTTCTCCACCAAGGCCGACCCTTCCTCCAACCCCTCAAAGGCTTGGCGGAAAGCATCATCCGTCCATTCTTGAATCTCACCTGCTTGCCCAGAGGTCAAGACACCAACGCCACTACCACTCTGTCCTTCGCCACCGTTACCGCCATCACCTTCTCCATCACCTCCGCTCTCCTTCTCGCCTCTTTCCTCCTCTCCACTTTCCTCCTTCGGAACATCTGGGCATGTGCTGGGAGAGGGTCCATCAGATTTCTTGAGCTTCTTCCCCCCGACGACTGGAGGTATCGAGAAGGGTCTCCTCTTGCTGCTCTTTGTCGTGGCCCCTCCTTTGGCTTTGGCAGCTCTTTCCTCGGCCGTATCCCTCTGCTTGACCACAAACTGATGTGGTAGAATCAAGTTGTGTCCCAGAAGATTGGCATTCCTGATTAGATAAGAAGCTGACCTATCCCTTCCCGAAATGGCCTCTATCTCCGCGGCCATCTGAACCAGGTGATCATTCTCCACGACCGCAAAGCCACCTGTCGCTAGCAAGAAATAAAAACACATAAGAAGAAGCATCTCAGTCAGAATGGAAACTATAAATAAGCTTCAACTTACAGCCAGAGGTGAAGCGGTGGATCGAAACGGTGTCATCCTGGACGAAGAACCATTCCTTCTTAAACATGGTGAACTTTGAATACAAGTCCAGGACCGGCTTGAAGGACAAGGCCGATTCCAAGCTGATGTATGGAGACCCCTTATTGTAACCTCTCAAGTTATATGATACCGAATCTCCCGGTTAGAAGGGGGGCTCCCGTACTTTCTTTGGAAAATCACGAATAGGCACACCAAGATAGCGTAGGAGTTGGGCTGGAGCTGGAAAGGGGCCACCTTCAAATAGGTGACGAAGCTAACTATCCAAGCATTGATTGGAGGAATGGCCCCACACATGCAGTGGTACCTACTATAAGCGAAGTATCCTTCAGGGGGATTATATGGCATGACCCCCTTCCCTGGCAACAGCTTGCGTGCTCTATCAATCCCAAAGGAGCGGGAGATAACATCAAGCTGCTCCTCTTTGAGAGAGCTAGGAAAGCAGTCAGGCGGAGAATTCAGAAGCTCTTGGGGACCATACCCATCTACTAGCGATCTCGGGATGGGTCCACGACGTTCCGGTCCTGGCTGAGCTGGGGGCACTACGGTGGACTCTCCTTCATCCTTGGATTTCTTCTTATCTGATCGAGTTTCCACTTTACGAGACATTTATCTGCAACACAAGAAAGTATATCGTTAAAACGGAAGGTATAAACATGCAAGTATATGTAGTCCGGAATTTCACTCGTGATTCAAAACATAAAAATTCAAGTATATAAGGTTCATTCGGCACTCAAATCCCCATGTCTCGTTCGGCAATTCAAAAATGAAAATTCATTCGGTGTTTGAACCCCATGTTTCATTCGGTAGTCCCGTCATAAGAACTCATTCGGCAGAAGAAAATTCACCTGGTCCGGCAGTTAGGTTTGATTCGGCACTTAGTTGATTCGGTACTTGATTGATTCGGCACTTGATTGATTCGGCACTTGGTTGATCTGGTACTCGGTTGATTCGGCTATCTCAAAACGATAAAGGAATAACGAAGGCCTAACACCCCTATTTATAGACGAACGTAGGATGACCGGACCGGGTGATTCGGCTCATATGACCAGATGGAAACATCCAAGTTAAAACAAAGTACGCCATCTGCATGCACATGCCCTACTTTGGGGGGCAAGTGTTGGGGGTGTTTCGACCGGTCCTATACCATCGAACCAACCATCTTCCCTCCTACCGCCGAACCAACCATCTTCCCTCCTACCACCGAACCAACCATCTTCCCTCCTACCGGACCAACCCACTTCCATGCATCACCGAACCAAGGCCCTGCCGAACCAACGTTGCCAGGTCAGATTACATCAGCCCAGGCCCACCAGCAGCTATATACGTCCAGGACCCCTGCCCCCAGCCTCACTCTATAAATAGAGGGGCAGGGGTACAACAATGGCAGACAAGTTTGAGAGCTCAGGCACGGATAGAACTTTCAAACAACTTTCAGTTACTTGTAATCAAAGCTTTGTACTTGTAATCTGAATAGAAAAGGAGAATAACATATAAAGTGGACATAGGCACATTCTGGCCGAACCACTATAAATCTATGTGTCTTTTACAGTTTAGTCCATCTATTTTATATATTCGCATAAATCACCCAAATCGCTAAGAACCATATATAATCAACTAAATCATACGACTTGGAGGTGTTTGCCCATTTTTTGTGCAAACATATATCATACATGCATTTAGAATTTAAGGACTGGAAAACTTCCATTGATTTGACAAGATCAATGAAGAGCTTCACATTTTCTAAAAATACCGATTCTATTAATAGTTTTCCTTCTCAAACGCATATCAAACCTTCTATCGAATAATGTGATTTATAAACTGCGTGATTTCAAAAATCTTTTACAAAATAGTCCAAAAGCACTCTTTTCAAAGGATTTATATTTCCCTCTACCAAGTTACAACTAGCTTTCCATATGACCATTAGCTTAAAATAGTTTCTGACGGCCGGCACCTGCCAAAAGTGGTTGTAGATGGCCGACACCTGCCAAAAGTGGTTGTAGATGGCCGACGATCGCTAACAGTGGCTGTAGATTTAGACCCAACAATAATGTTGGTAGACCTCGCCATAGGGACGCCACTATAGTAATGCGCTACAAAGTGTAAGTCCATATCACTTGGGTTTAAAAAGATGTCAAAAAGTATAATGCACTGTGATGATCAAAGTTGGAAGTGACCCTCACTGTAAGATCTTCGAAACCACTTTTATTATTATGGATGTCCCCTTGGTATGCAATACCTTCTTCGGGAGGCCTTCTCTTGATGCCATAGATGGTACGTATATGTTAAGCATTAACTTTTGAAATTTTCCATCGAGAAGGGTGAAGGGCCTATAAGGGGAGATCAGTGGATCTTGAGACATTATGGGAAAATTTTGTCTCATGAGAACAATGTCAAAGCTAACTAATCCACTCCTCTCGAAATTAAGGAAATAGTTAATACCATGAGTTTTAAATTTATGAGAAGCCGTAAGAGACCCATAAGAATTCTCCCAAGGCAAGAAGATTCTACTGTCGGAGAATTAATTTACATATCCGGCTATCGAAGAGAATATAATGAGATAAAATGGTGGAAAATGAAAGTCTATAAGATCTTTATAAATAATGCAACTTATATATGTGCGTGTGTGTATTACTAGCTATGATAAGCAGAGTATAATAATTGAATGTAAGATAAATAATAGAAACGATCACACTAGATATTTTACACCACTGGTTCGGACCTTTTGTCCTACATCCAGTCTTGAAGCTCCCCTTTGGTATTTCCTTTAACCAGCTGACCCTCACTTTGCCCGAAGGAATAGACTAATACAAAAGTATATCTCTGATAAACTTGTGTTATAAATAACACGGTTTTTAATTGATAGTACAAATATTCCTATGATTCCTTTGAGTATGTGAATGTGATTGCTCTGAGCTGTAGGAAGCGGTTTAACCAAAATTATATTTTGATTATAATAGATTGAGAGTATGTAAGCAATGTATGCATAAGATAGTGTTAAGAAATCAAAAGTGAAAAGATTCAATTAATTCAAGTTTGTTAATTTCTATATCTCAATCAAAATAGTATTTGTAGATTCAAAAGGATGCAGATGAAGAGTTGTTACTATTAGAGAAGTTCTATTCACTTTAATGGCTATAACCTATAATGTCTTTTTGTCTCAATAGAAGTGTCTTTTCAAAATTTGCATTTTTTTAATAGGACAGATGTCTGTGGTAAAACCTCAAACGTCTGTGACTTCAGAAAATAATTACCCAAGGATTATCACGGACGTCTGTGATTTTACCTCAGACGTCTATGAGCAGTAAAAACAGTTTTTCAAATTAATTTCAGTGTACATAAAATCGTGTATGATTGTGTATGCATATCTACTCAAGGAGACCTTAACAATATTTTATCTATGACTCTTTTAAAGTAGAATAACCTTACTAACTATAGTATGGTCGATAGATCTTCGTTTCTCTTTGAGTCTCAATATCTTCGAGTATGGTGTCTTCTTGTAGCATATACATGTAATCTTGATAAAGTGTGTATACGTATATGTATGTATATAATTGAATAGTTATCATTGAAACATAAACTGGAAGTTCTAACAATCTTTCCCTTTTTGATAATGACAACTATACAATCAAAAATGGAAGAATTATTATATTCATCTCCCCCATGTATATGTATAAATTCGTCCCCCATGGTCATTATCAAAATGTAAGGAATGATATAAGATACATAAATGTTAAATATAAGATACATATAAGATCATCAATATTTAAAACTAAATAAGGAAGTTCAAATAAAATTAAAGGCAAATGTTACAGAAGTTGTAAATAGTTAAACAGACAGGTATAAGCATAGATAATGCAAAAATAGTAAAAAGATAACTAAAATAAAATGCTAATTTTTCTAGTTTAAAGAGTAAGATAAGCTCCCATAATTCTCGTAGTATTCCCAATAAGATGAAGGATCCTGTTTGTAAGTTCCTAGCCATTGTGTTTGGTCATTGTACTCATCATCTTCTTGAATTGAGAGGCCTTGGAATGCCATATATGATTGTTGTTGGAAATGCTTGAGTATCAAACACATACATGTCATCACTATCTTCTTCTTTTTCCTCCTCAACTTGTTCATGCATAGGAGTCTTCCCTCTATCAACTCTTTCGTGAGACGTTCCTTCGGGAGAAGCTTAAGAGTGATAAATTGGTGTATGAGCCTGAGGTGGTAGTGTAGGTGAAGTCAAGGATGACGAAAGAGAAGACGATCGACCACGTGCTTTTCGCATAACCTTCCCTAAAGTGGAAACAACTTTGTCCAAATTCTTTTCCATTTTTGTCATCCTTGTCGAGAAATAACGTTCCAATTCAGTCATCTTTTTGTTTAAGGCTCGCTGGTTAGCCGTGATTATCTTTCGGTTTTTAAGTGCCAAATCATGACGAGGTTAGTTTTTTGTTGGTTCAATGCAAGTTCTTGTATTTCAGAATCAGAATAATATTCAGTAGCATGACCGGAGGATGTAGGTTGTTGTCAAGGATGAGGTGAGTAAGTCTCTTGAGGAGTAGTAGTGGGAGGAGGACCATGATGCTCTTATTATTATTGTTGTTGTTGTTGTTGTAATCTCCATTGTTCAAGAGAGATTATTGGGGCCAGCCTTGGATGAAGATGCATCAATGATAAAAACATATACCACTTTCCTTTACTAGGATTTCATCAAATTGGGAGATAAAGGAAAGACCCCACAAGCATTTAAGATACGCATAATGTATGTTGCATAGATAATAGTGCATCGATAATGAGTCCAAAAGCTTTTAATTTCATTATGAATGAATTTTGCCCAATTTATTTGTATTCCACCGGAAATAGTATAAAGGGCTAGGTGATCATTATCATAAATATGTTCATGGCTACCTAGACATAGGTTTATCGTATTTATTATCATACGATTTAACAACCTTGCTTTTGGACGTGAATGGATGGGTTTCCATTAGGGCATCCTATCTTCCCAAGCAAGATGAGTTACTACATCACGTGGCAAGTTTCCATGGTTGAGAATTTCTTCTAAATCCATCCAAGTTGAAGAACAATTGAGTACACGTCCAATGATGTTGACACTAATTTTTAAGATAAGTCCATACAAACTTGTCCATAACCATCCTTCATCTAGGATTCCAAATATCGCTACTACATAAATTTGTGTAGAAGAGAAAGATAGCTAATTGGTCAATTTGTACCTCATTTTCATCGAAATTAATTAAATCTCGACATTCGGAGGCGACAATCAATTCTTGAATGACATATTCTCCAAACTTGCATAACCGATAGAAAGGTCCGGAATGAATTTTCTTTTGCTTTAGTTCGTCGAATCGTTTGTTGGCAATTGTACTATTATGAAGCCATTACTGAATGAGAGCATCATTAACCAAGGGATTGTGAGAAGATGATGATTGACCCTTCTTGGCGCATTTGTTAAATTGAGATTTTTGGTTTGGGACCAATTAGTGTGCAAGTAGAGAATCATTGGAGGCTATGGTTTTAGATTTTAGAAGTAAATCTGGGATAAGAGGTAAAACTTGGAACAACTAATTTATATACAGGTGCTAAGGTAGAGTTGTAGATAGGCGACAGATGTTTATAGCTGGAGAACAGACGTCTATGCTTTTAGTTAAGATTAAACAGAAAGTTTTGACAGACGTCTGTGATGTTTCCACAGACGTGTGGTTGCTGAAAAAATAAACAGAGAGTTTAGGCCGACGTCTGTGAATTTCCACAAACGTCTGAGGTTACAGGAAATTGTTTTCCCATAACTTTTGACAGACGTCTATTGTATTTTCACTGAGTCTGTGGTGTGTATTTTTCTAAAATTGAAGATATAATTTAAATAGCAAACAATTTTTATGAAATATCAATACAATAAAATAATATACATACCAAAAATTAGCAAATAAACTTATTTACACGATGTATAGTGTAAGTTTACTTATTTTATGAGAATTTAGAATTTTTGATTTGTTGTATATCCCATGAATTTGGTTCAACTTTGGTGTTGTCAACTAACAGCTTTAGTGGAGACTAACTCGGACGAGCTGGAGTGTTAATCCAAGCTTAATTTGATGGTCCCGATTTACACAGATTTCTCGAAGTAATGTTATACGCTTTTGTAGGAGTTTCTTATACTCTAGGAGATTTTTGATGTATGCAATTTTTTGTTGGGGAATGACCACAAATTGCTGGAATATACTTTTCGATAAAATTTAGATGAGATCCTTGATGTTGTTGCTCATAATACATTTCACGTTGAACGTCTATCATTTCTTGTTGATAGTGATATGTTTCATCGACTTTGTCAGTGAGAGATGTTGATTGCAGATCGGTTAAATGTTTGGCTTTTTTTCTTCAGGAGAAAAGCCAATGTGGTATGTAGATGATGCAACAATGTTTAGAGAGGCAGAACGAATTGATGTAGGTGTAGATTTAGTTGGTGAAACGTAAGTGCTATCTGATGAGGGAGATTTATTGTCGATAGTTGAATAGGTAGAGTCGTGAACGAAAGATATTTTTATTTATTATTTATTTTAATAATATTTAGTTTTAGTTTTAGGAAGAGTATAAGCAGATTTATAAGAAAAGATTTTACTATACTTGGAGAGTACGTTAAGGAAAAGGAGTTCAACCATATAAATTTTACATAAAGTAGTTAGGTTTTATATGGTTAGTATTAGTTTAAATTTTATGTATTTTTATTAATCTAAGTGTATAAATTTTATTTTGTGTAGTTTTATGTATGCTTTGGTTTTGTTTTTTTAAGTTAAGTGTACAAAACTATTCCTACACATTTAGTTAATTAATTCATTGTACGAACATATTCCTAGATCTTGCCTTAGCTTAATAAAAGTTAGTTGATTTAACGATTTAGTAAAAATATCAGATATTTGATTTTCGGTGTTTACAAACTCCAATGATATAATTCCTTTTTCCACATCATCTCTTAGAAAATTGTGACGACCCAGAATTTTGAACATTTGAAATCGAAATATTTAATTGATTTTAAATATTTGGAAGTCATTTTAACTTGAATTTCAAAAATTAACTATGATTTTGGCAATTTAATTATTGAATTTGATTTATTTATGATGGGTAAAAATTTGAATTTTCAATTTTTAGCTTGTTAAAAATAATTTAAAGGCTTCGAAAATTCATATCGATAATACAAGAGATAACGGAAGTTTCAGAATTTGATTTGGAACTGTTTTGTTCAGTTTTGAATTTTTTTCGTTTAATTCGATATTTAAAAATAGCCTTCCGAGGCGCAGTCTCGGAATTCGACGAAACTAGTTCCATTGGATCCGTAATATTGTATTATTATCGAATTTCAATTTTCGTAATGTTTGGAGTTGTCGTTCGACCGTACGATAAGTAAACGTGCTGAAACTTAAATTGAAAATTTAATGTTTTAACTAGTTCAAAAGGCTATCTTCTCCATACGATCGAATTTGGACTCGAAACCTTTTCTATTGCGTTCGAAATAGGCGTATAACATAATAAATGTCTGGCGGCATGTCTCGATTGTAGATCGAGATTTTGAATTGCGAAAACCAAGACGATTTGAATTTGAATTTGAATTTAAAAATAAAAATAATATACTCCCATTACTGTAGCAACGAACATGTTGCTTCTATCTTCAACACTTGGCAGAAGTTTCTACACGCGTCTCTTTCCTTCCAAAAATCAAAGCCAAGCATAGAAAATAAAAAGTAAATACCATTTTATCGTTCGAAAATAAAATAAGTCGTCCTCTGAAAGAAAATTAATGGCCGAATGCCCTTCTCATCTCCCTCTTCTCAATTAAAATTAAAATCGATCGAACTTCTCCTCCTCCCTCCTTTCTGACTTCATCACAAATCAGATCCGCTTTAGTTTGAAGCTTTATAGTTCGAATGCCCTAATTCCTCAAATTCCAGAATTACGTTCAAAGTTAATATAAATTGCTCGACTTCATACACATCAGCGACCAAGCTCTGGCGATGCAAGGAGATTACCACGACGATCGGTGGCGCGCGCGTTTGGGTATGAAGCGATGACAAAGGCGACGGTCGCGAATTCGATGTCGCGATCGATGGTGACTGCCACAGAAATTATGAGGCGTGGAATTTTGGAGAAAGGATCTCGCGATAGGCTTCGCGACGGCTGCTAGGGGAAATCGAAGGGGAGAGAACTCGATTGGGTTCTTGGTATCGGAAATTTGATCGGAGAAGAGAAGGCGCAGCATGGCATTTGCTCGATCGATTTGTGTGCATAGTTGGTGTTCGTCTGGAAGTCGAGTCTCAGCAGTAGATCGGCATTGAGGGGAAGGTCAGAGGATCGAGTAGTGAGGTAATTAAAACAGTAAGGTGATCAAGATTATATGTCGACTTAATTATAAGTTAGGAAATTTTTTTAAATTTATTTTTAGTTGGAATCAAAGCAGAAAGTAAAAAAAATTACAATAAGGAATTTATAGTTCCGGTTTAATTTAATGTTAGTGAAAACTTTAGTTTAATTTGTGTTTATTTTGCGAATTATCAGAAATTTACAGTAAAATAAATTTGGTTATTTTAAAAGGAAATTGATTTGAAATCAAATTATTAAATAAAATAAATTTATTAAGAGAAATTGGTTTAAATAAAAGTATCAGTTAATTAAATTATTAAACAGTAATTGATTATTCAATTTATTTCGAATATTAATAAAATTGTATAATTGTTTATACAAGGTCTAATACAATGAAGAAAACAATATGGAATGAAAATGGATTGCATGCGAAAGCAAAGGTGAGATCTTCTCACTCAATCGGATAACCGATTTAATTTAAATAGTTAATTTAAATTAGTGATTGTTTGCTTGGATGATGATTGTTATCAATTGTATTAGTTTAGACCCTATGCGCCGCATAATAGCAGATGATATTATATTTAAACCCATATACCGCTATATTCCACCTCGAAGCGGAATTGGTATTATATATGTATTTGGAGTTGTTGATTTCCCGCATTATATAGCGGATGAGACCCTATGCGCCGCATAATAGCGGATGATATTTTATAAATCTCATATACCGCGATATTCCACCTCGAAGTGGAATTGGTATTTAATTGTTGTGCTAACGTCTGTGGATGCAGGGAAACATGTTAGAGGGATCCAACTGGATTCCTCAAATAATTGAATTTGTTTCAATATTGTATGTTGATTATTTAAAATTTGTGTGTGATTATATTGTGATTGAAATCGTTGAAGGTTAAAATTTAGCCGAATAATATTTTTGGTATCATAGGATACCAGAAATAAATAAAAATTGGATTATTAAATTTAAGTAGAAAATCTATAGTGAGATCCTATTGAATAAAATTCCAAAATATGGGAAAAAGTTTAATAAATGGATTTCAAGTAATATTATTCAAAAGGTGAAGAATTTATTTTTAAAAAAATACGGATTTTAAATAATTTGGAAGAGATAAAGGAATTTATTTTAAAAAAATAAATTCGAAAATTGATTTGGTGTTAACAAGAATAAATCTTTAGGAAATCCATATGAAAATTGATTTGGTGTTTGATTGAAAATCGAATTGGTGTTGAAATAAATTTAGAAAATCAATTTGGAATTTGATTTGGTGATGAAATAAATTTTGAAATCAATTTGAAAATTGATTTGGCGTTGAAAGTGAATATTTGAAAACCGATTTGAAGATCGTATATCAATGGATATTTGGAAAATTAAATTCACAATGGGAATTTATAAAGGAAAGGGAAATTTGTTTTAAAAATAAATATTGGTTTGTTTTTAGAAGTGAGGAATTTAATAATTTGGAATGTAAGTTGAAATAAATCAAGAAGGATTTATTAATTGGTTTAAATGGACCATTTTGAAATGAAAGTGTATTTCCTTTGGAAAGCCGAGTACATTTTCAAAGTAGCTTTTAAGGTATAAATTAAAAGTTCTAGAGATGATTTTAAAAAGAATATTTTGGAGAATTTATTTTCTTAAGTTATTTTGAAAATCTTTAGAGTAAAGATTTATTTAATTAATTATAGAAGTGATTATTTAAAGATTTAATTGATAATTGTTTTAGGAAAAGGTTATTTGAATAATTGCACTCTATATACTAATTTTATTTTTAAAATTAGTTTGGACTAAAAGTTATATGTGATATTATTATAATATTTTCATAACTAATATTTAAGTAAGTGTTTAAAAATAGTTAAATGTTTTTCAAGTGTATTTGGATAAGCGATGTAAATTAATGTAAATATTCGGACTTGGAAGATTTTCAGTGGAAATGCATAGACATTTGGAAATATTTTCCGCGTAAGGAAAATGATTTGAAATTTTTTTCAAAGGATTAAAATATGAGAATTAATTTGAAATTTACTTTCAAAAGGTTAAAATATGAAAATATATCTTGCGAAGATATGTTGAAAATAATAATTGGGGGGAAAATTGTTTGAAATCTAGTAATTGTTGTGAATGTTGATTGATAGTTAAATAACCGACTATCAATATTGGCCTTTAAATGGCATTTGAATCTCGATGCAACCGGGTGTCGGATTCCAAGTGGATATCCAAAAACCACATCGAACCTTTGTGATTGTGATAGATCTTTTATTTTAAAGATCAAAGTGAAAATTTATTGTGATTTGTTTGAAATCTGAATATAACACTTATTTTAAAAATAAGCACTCGTAATTCGGATTAGCCGGGAGAGGACTTTGTGTCATAAAACCCATTCTGAATAATGATACGACGAAATGTGATTGCGTTTGAAGACGGTGTTGAAGACCGGGTATTCTCGAAAACGAAAGGATTACCTGTCGAATGTCTCTGCACCGAGTTGCTCCGGTATAGAAATTTGATCACCCTTTGTGATGGGGATTCCGAACGTGATTAGTGAATATCTGGATTGCAAGGGCTTCTTTGAAGTGCCTTCGGCTCCGTTCGATCCTGGAACGGACTTGTATAGATGTGTGTCTGACGTTACACTTTGAGATGTAAGCTGGTTTTTATCAAATTCATTTATGTTGGTGGCAGAGAATTTATTCTCTTAGCTTAACACCATTCTCTGAGTCGTACGATCTCAGAGGTTATGTAGTTGATGGTTACTAGTAATACATTCCCATTTTGGTAATGTGGCATACGAAGTGCTGCTGATCATTTGTTGATCAAAGCATGACTTTGTGAAAAGTGTAGCTTTGTGGACGAGACTTCGTCGGACCTCACATTCCGGAAATGGTCGAAACAGGAAAGATGTGGCAAGGTTATGAGGGTCGCGCCCTTTAGGGTATGTCATTTCCTTTTAGAAAAGGGTGGTATCATGGTATGGAGCCCAGATATTTAACATATGTGGTTGCTGCAAATCTATTACTCTTTGTGGTTGTTGCTTTGTGGTTGAGGATCCTTGGATAAAGGTCGCAAATGACCAAGGGATGGCATACTCGTGTAGTAGTTACCTAGTTATAGCGGTAATCCGACCTTGTGTTGGCAAAGAGCTGGTTAAGTTCTCGGGACGTCCCTCCAGAGGCGTACCCATGTGGCAGTAGGAAGTTCCTTAACCTGACGATTTGTTGGAAATCCAAAGAAACAATACGCGCCCTGTGCGGTTTTAGTTGTATAACCTGCCATGGAATGTGGCGGTAACCTGCTATTGAACATGGTAGCTATAGTAGGCATACAATAATGGTTGTATGCTGGCTAAGATTAATATTATACTTTCGAAATGTTTTCTGCACTATGCACTAATGATAATATTAAAAAGATTTTGCGTATTAAGCATGTTTGACTATCATAAGGAGAAATCTCCTCCAATTATGTGTTCGCATTTTGTGTGTGGCGGGAGGCTTTATGGTGGTTTCATTTTTCCAAAAAGCATAGCGGATTTCTTTTCCTTTCTTTGTGGAAATAACTGTTTTTAAGTTCTCACACCAGTCGCATGGCTGAACTAGAGTTTATTGTTCCCTTTCTAAACTCTGGGTGCCCACAATTTTTCCACACGGGCAGCCTACAGTCAGGTTATCATTATTCTAAAGCGAAGTCGAAAAAGCGATGCTGTGGAGATCAGGAGCAAGCTGGATGGCGAAGCGTATCAGTAGTATATGTTATATTCTTTTCCACTGTTTGTTGTTGTAACACTCTGATAATGTAATGTGATGTAATGTAACAACTGATATAGTTCTTTGTTTTAAAGATATTCATTTATCTATTATATTTGTTCCGCTACGATATGTGAGATTCTATTATTGTTCTATTTTCTTCTTCTATCTTCTTCTTCTTAAACCCCTAACGGTTCGGTTTTCCGGCACTCGACTGTGCGGCATTGGATACAGTGGACGTATCGATGCCGACTTTCGGGCGTCGTAAAAGTGGGTCGTTACAAAAATGATGATGAATATCAATATGCTTTGCTCAAGAATGGTTAATAGGATTTTTTTGATAAATTTATGGCACCAGTATTATCACAATACATAGGAGATTTTGTTATGATTTTATCGAAATCTAGAAGAGTTTGTTGCATATAGATTACTTGTACACATGCTAAAGCCGCTAAGATGTATTCAGCTTCACATGTTGGGAGCAAAACACACTTTTTCTTTTTACTACACCACGAAACTAAGGGCTGACCAATAAAATGACATATCCCACTTGTGCTTTTTCTATCTATTTTACAACCAACGAAATCAGCATCGCTATGTGACACAAGTTCGAATGAGCTTCCTTTTGGGTAAAAAAGTCTGTAATCTCTAGTGTTTGTTTAATATCTTAAGATTCGTTTTACCGCTCGATGATGTGATTCTTTTAGCTATGGTTGAAACCGAGCACATAAACATAAACTCATCATAATATCTAGTCTACTAGCTATTAAGTATGACAGAGATCCTATCATACTTTGATATAATTTTTGGTCGAAATATTTTCCATTTTCATCTTTATCTAAATGTAAAGTAATACTCATAGCAGTTGGTTTACTTCATGTATTTTCCATTCCAAAACGTTTTAATGATCTTGATAGTATTTTTCTTAATTATAAAAATTCCATTTTCTAATTGTCTTATTTGTAATCCTAAGAAATAGTTTAATTCTCCCATTTGTAATATTTCAAATTCATCTTTCATTATTTTAGAAAATTCGGTGCGTAACTTTTCGTCAATGGATCCGAATATAATGTCGTCAACATATATTTGTATGGTTAAAATATTATTCTTTTCTTGTTTTATTAATAAAGTGGAATCAATTTTACCAATTTGAAAAGTGAAACTTTGTAAATGAGTTTTTAATCTTTCATACCAAGCATGAGGTGCTTGTTTTAATCTGTATAAGGCCTTTTTAAGTTTAAATACATGATCAGGATATTTCTTGTGAACAAATTAAGGAGGCTGTTAACCATACACTTTTTATTTTATAAATCCATTTAAAAATGCACTTTTTACATTCATTTGAAAAAATTTAAAATTATGATGACATGCAAAAGCCAGTAATGTTCATATTGCTTCGAGACGAGCTATAAAAGCAAATGTTTCATCATAATCAATTCCTTCTTCTTGAGCTACTAATCTTGCTTTATTTCGTCTAATATTTCCATTTTCATCTACTATATTTTTGAAAGCCCATTTCGTTCCAATTATAGATTGATCTTTTGGTCTTGGTACAAGTCCCAAACATCATTTCTTTCAAATTGATTAAGTTCTTCTTGCATTGCAATATTCCAAAATCATCTTTTGATGCTTCTTTATAATTTTTCGATTCAAAATTTGATATAAATGCGACATGACTCATTTGATTTAATTGTTTTTTGGTTGATACTCTTGTATTTAAATCTCTAATAATATTATTAATAGAACGTTCTCTTAATATTCTATGTGATGATGTTATCATATTATCATTATTGTTATTGGCATTGCTACTATTATTTTCATGCATAAGTATATTATTTTATTTATTAATTCTTCATCATCATTATATTTATTTTTGTTAAAATTTTTGTCAAATGAGACATAAAGACTTTCTTCTATAATATTTGTTCGTTTATTAAAGAATCTATATGCTTTGCTTCGATCTGACTAGCCAATAAAAATTCCTTTACCGGCTTTATAATCAAATTTTCCTAGATTATCTTTATTTTTTAATATGAAGCATTTTGATCCAAATACACGAAAATATGATACTTTCAGTTTCTTGTTAATTAATTTTTCATAGCATGTGGTTTTTAGTCATTGGTCTAAGTGTTACACAATTTAATACATAACAAAACGTAGCAACGGCTTCGGCTCAATTTTTTTTGGGTAAGTTACTACTATTAGTAGAGTTCGTGCACATTCCTGTAAGGTTTAATTTTTCCTTTCTACAACACCATATTGTTGTGGTGTTCAAGGAAAAGAAAAATCATGACTAATTTCCTTTTTGTTACAAAAGTTACTAAATAGTTCATTTTCAAATTCACCTCCGTGATCACTTCATATATTTTTAGTTTTTAAATTCATTAAATTTTTTAATCATTTAGAAAAAAATTTGAACATTTCAAAAGTTTCACTTTTATGTTTTAAAAATAATGTCCAAGTATATCTTGAAAAATCATCAATAGTTACAAAAACGTATTTATTATGATTTATTGAACATACTTTAGTTGGTTCGAATAAATCTTGATGAAGTAATTCAAGAGTTGTTTTGTGGAAATTTCCTTTTTAGATTTAAAGGAGCTTTTCAATAATTTACTAAATTGACAAGTGTCGCATAGGTTTTTAACCTTGTAGTTGATTTTAAGTAATCCACTTACTAATTCATTTTTAGCTAGTTTGTTGATACTCTAAAAATTTATATGACAAAAATGTTTATGTCGTAACCAAGTGTCATCATGATTCGGGGCTAAGCATAAATTTGTATTGATTTTGACATTCATGTTTACGACATGTATGTTTCAATTTCTAAATCCTTTAAAGATTAAATATTTATATTGCTCAAAATATTACATTTATTTTTCTCGAAATCAATTTTAAATCCTTTATCACATAATTGACTTATCTTAATAAGTTATGTTCTAATTTTTCCACCAATAAAATATTAGTAATTATAGAAGAATCAGAAATATCGATATTGATGACTTCTTCAATGCCGATGACGGATCCTTTTGAGTTATCTCCAAATGTTACGGTGCCACCATCGATATAAGTTATATTTGATAACATGTTAGCATTTCCAGTCATGTGGTTAGAATAACCGCTATCGAGTATCCATTTATCTTTATTTTTTAATTTTACTTTTAGGTACCTACAAAATAAGAAAATTTAATTGGTACCCACCTTCTCCAATTAGGGTCCTACATGTTAGTGGATGTAGGCAGCCATATCCATGAGGATGTTCCCTTAGAAATGTAATTTTTGTTATATATAACCTTTTGTAAATATTCATCAATATATATTTGTCTAATTAGTTTATTATTTGTTTCTAGAATCCATATTTTGACCATATTTGTATATGAATTCTTAAACTTTGTTTTTAATTTTGGCTTTCTAAATTTTTTGTGTAATGTGCTATATTGCTTTGGCCTTTGTTTGTTTTTATACCTAATCCATTTCGATTTCTAAATAGTTTAGATATCACAATCAGATTTTCTAAATTTTGTTTTCCTTGGTTGAATTTTGTCATATTATTTGTTGTTTTTTCTAATTTACTCTTAAGATCACAAATTTCAAAGTTTATCGAATCTAAATTTGCTTATAAATCTAGTTTTGTTTCTAGATTAATTTTTTCAAACTTATAATTTTCTAAATCATTTAATAACTTGTCATTTCGAGATAATAGTGTTGCATACTTCTTCTGAACGATTTTCAATTCTTCTTCTAAGATAATTTTTTCATCCTTTAATAATCCGATTTTTAATTCTGATCTAGTTAACTTCCCTACATATTCCTTATTTAATTTCTTTGTTTCTCTATATTTATCATCTAATTTAATACTTATTTCCATTAATTCATCATAAGTAAGTTCAGGACATACCTCATCAGTGTTAGCCATAGAACACACATTTGCTTGTTCCGAGTTGCTCTCATTATCACGATCTGAAGAAGAAGATGAATCCAATTCATTCCACGTTACTTGAAAAGCTCTTTTCTTTTTCTTGAGTTTCTCGAATTTTCTTTTCTTTTTATCGTTATTGAGCTAGGGACAGTCCTTCTTCATGTGGCCAAATTTCTCACATTCATAGAATTTAATCGATGTTTGATTTGAAGAGTTTTGTAACGACCCGTAAATTTTCGATAATTAAAATAGCTAATTTAATAAGATTTCGTGATTTAATGTTAGAAAAAATTTTGTGATTCGTTTGGAATAATAATAACTGGAATGAATTGCAACAATAACTATCCAAGTAATGAAAAATAAAAGCTACTTAGTGAATACCTTTGCAATCAAAAGTTGAATAGGATAATAAAATGTTGAATTCATTGGGTATAATAGAGTAATTGATCGATAAGTAAAATCTATTTAAAATCAAACATTGAATACTGAACAGGTAAATTGTTTAAATTAAATATTTAAAACTTATTGAATAATTGAATAATTGTAAAATGAAAATAGTGTTCTAAATTGTGAATTGGTTTTAAAAGTTGAATCTTATAAGTTCAATTTCAATATTTCAAAAGATAATGAATTATTGGATAAGCGAAATTGTTTAAATTGAATATTTAGAATTATTTGAATAATTTAATAATGGGAATTGAATAACCGTATAATGGAAATGGTTATTCTATAATCTTAATTCGTTTCAAAAGTTAAATTTTAAGTTCATTTTGAATATTTCAAAAGATAGCGATTTAAGAATAATCAATTTGTTTAAATTTAATACTACAAATGTTTGAATAATTAAATTCCGAATTTGATACGATTAATTTGATATTGAAATTTAATATATGAAAATAGTGTGAATAATTGAAATTTGATTTAATATGATTCAAATTGGTTTCCAAGTGAATGTAAGTTATATTGGGATTATAATAGAGTTAATAAGATTTTGAAATTGGAATTTATTGGATAATTGAATAAGGGGTTTAATATGATCAAAAAATGATTTGTAAAATTTTATTTTATCATATTAAAGTTAGAATGATGTTGTAAAACTTTTAAAATGGAATTAAAAATAAATTTGTGAAAATTGAATATTTTAATATTTAATTATCGACTGAAAAATAGCCAATTTTCGAACAGTCTCAGAATTGGACGTAACTAGTTCCATTGGATCCGTAATAGTTTGTTATTATTCGATTTCAATTTTCGTAGCAATCGCAGTTTTCGTTTGACCGTGGCAGCTCGAAACGCATAGAAATTGTTTTAATATTAATTAGACGAGTTAAAATAGTCATTTTTCAAAAAGTCTCGGATTTCGACGAAACCAGTTTCATCGGATCCGTAATATTATATTATTGTAAGGTTTCAAATTTCAAGTCAATCGGATTAACTGTTTGTCCGGGGCAAGCCAAAACGCATAGAAATTTAGTTAATCGGTTTAATTTAAAATCGATCGTTTATTGCCGTAACTCACACATACGATCGAATTAGCTCCTGAAACCTGTTCCATTGTGTTCGGAATGCGGGATAAACCCTAGAAACGCCAGCCGGCACGCTTCGTTTGGAGTTCGGAAAATTTTCGATGAATAGTGTTTTGGCGATTTTCTATAAAAGGACCCCCACTTTCTTTGTTTTGCATAAACCCTAGGGTTTCAGCCCTTAGCCGCCACTTTCATTTCAATGGCCAGAAAATTTCGAAACTTCTTCCTCATTTTCCTCTCAATCCATCAACAATTAGCAAAAACTCTCAACTACAAAGTTGTAGAGGGCATCAAGATCTAGCTATCCAACGGTGGAGATCGGAAACGGAGCCACGGATTGACGGCAAAACGCGATGGAAGTAGCTGCGTTTTTCACGCAATTCGAGGCAGAGGATGAGGCCGAGCTTGGAGCTATTTGGGGTGAAGGTAGAGTAAGGCGGTGGATTCGAACTGGTGTAACCTGATCGTCTTCAAGTTGCTCGGTTTGGTCGTGAAAAATCGATGAAATGGCGGCTGATGGGTTAGCAGTGTGCGTGTTTTTCACGTTTAAAATCTGATAGGGGAAGAAGTAGCTAGCAACGGCCTGGATTAGCTCTGGGAGAATCAACAGTGATGATGGATCTGTGGTTTAAAATTGTAAATTATATGTATATTAATTCGTTTGATCTTTAAACTGCTATAACTTGTTCATACGAGGTCGGAATTCGACGAAACTTTTTGCGTTGGAATCGTTTCGACGAGTACTATGCTATGGAGATGGATTGGAATCGTTTGGAGCTAGAGAAAATTTTGAGTTAAATCGAACGTCGTTCGATTTGATTTAAAATCGTGAAATCAAGGTGAGTGTTTTATAACGCTCACAACGTACTAAATATCTTTATGCTAGTTAAATTTGATATTATGAAGTGTTATGATTTTATTTGTCATTGTTTGATAAAAATTTAATTGTTATATAGCTTGTCATTTGAATTAACCGTTGAAAAATTAAATTGACAGTTAAATTGAAATTAAAATTGAATTGCGATTAAATTACCTGACATTGATAACTATGAAACTGCCATGAATTGTATTGTTTATTAGATGATGTATTTTGATGGATGTTATTGGTTGATATTTAAATGTTTGGATGTCTATTTGCTTATATATACTGTTATGCATACATATGACACTGTGATCGGTTTAAGTAATATATACTCATCCCTGACATTTAATTTAAATAAATAATTACTTGGCCATAGGATAGAAAATTATATACGGACACCGAATTGGCTAAATTAATAATTTTTAAAATTGTCAATTTGAAATTTATTTAAATGCTTTGATTTGAAAGTTATAAATAGAAATAAATTTATAGAAATCGAATTTATCGAAAAATTGAGTTGGAATGTCGAAATAAATTTTGGTTAAAAGAAATTGTTAAATAATTAAAGTGGAGACTTTGGAATTTAAAATCGGGATATGATTAAATTTCGAAAATTGACTTGTATAAAGATTTAACTTTAATTCGAGCTTTGAATATTACTAAGTAAAAGCGATATAAAATGATATTTTGAAATCGAGCTTGGAATTGAACCATATTTGAAATTTGGATTTAAACTTGAATATTGATGGATAATTTTGTTAAGTGTTATAAATTGATATTGTGAAAAATCAAGCTCCAAAATCGATATAATTTGAAATTGAATAAATTAAAGGTGGATGTAAAATTGAATTAATTTGAAGTCAAAGTTGACATTGATTTGAATTAAAATCGAAATTGAATCGGTGGAATGGAAATTGAAATTGATTTGAATTGGGAAGTTATAATTGAAATGGATTGGTTTTGAAGCTGTTTTAGTTTGTTCCAAATTACTCAGTTATATAAACCATTTTTGAATACTTAAACTATTTTAATCTATTTTAAATCTACTTAACCCAATTTAAATTATTTTAAACTAATTTATCTATTTCAAATCCGTTTTAAGATTTTAAGTATTTTAATTATTTAAACTACTTTTAAATTACTTAAAACTATTTTTCTAAAATTCTAAGCTGGTCAATAAGGTGAAATGTTTATATTTAAATCTTGAATTTAAATACGAATTGGGTTAAATGAAGTTGCAACCTAAATTGAAATTCGAAAGATACGATGATATTTGAAATGGATTTGATTTTGAAGCGAATATGATATTTTGATATCAATTATGAATCGATGTGAAATGTAAAAGAGCCAATGGTGTAATAATACGTAGTTATTAAAGAGATCGGGATCGGATATGGACATACTCACTTTCGATACCGAAAACCACTTTAATAACTAGTATACGCGGAGTGTTGATCCAGAATGAAGTGGATGGTTTGGTGAACGCGTTGACTGAAGAAAGAGAACGATATTGGATGACCCCTAACATGACTAAAACAGGAGCCGCGCCGGGCCATTGAGGTTCGCCACCTCTAGCGGACACGCTTCTTCGATACCATTTCTATTACATTTGTGATTCGATTTGGGTGCACCCCTTGATTTGGGAGTGTTGTTTTGCGGTGTTGGGGTAGCTGCTGGCTATGCCCAACATCAGTCCGGATCACGCAACTACTAGTATCCTAGTTGGTATCGCCTCATGTACCTTGTCATACTGATTATCCTATTCGCGACCACTACGTTTGGTTTTGTGTTATACCTATGGGGTACCCTCTGATAACCACCAGTTTACGGTGGGGCTTACGGTGCTGTATAGACTATGGCATTATAAAAATGTGTTAAGGGGGATTATGGTAACGTCTTAACGCTATTTTGATACTTTATATTACTGATAGGCATTATCTACTTAGCGTACATTACTACATAGTAGATAGTTTAACGGATCCTTAAGAGATGGAAAATCCCGTAACATCTCTTGAGTTATTACACGCACGTTGACACTGGATATGAGATGTCAAACCCCGTAAATATCTCTGACGCCGTTACACTCATATTTATTTACGATTGATTTAACTTTCATAAGGGTATTTTAGTCCTGACTCGAGTGTTTTGTCTTTTCATTACGCTCGGTTCAGACCTGAGTTTTTTAGATTTTGAAGATCTATTCTGGAGGATGAAGACGAAGATTTGGTATACTATTACTATTATTACCCTTGCATCATGCTACTGCTGCATTATTTTATTTGTTCTATTGAATATGTATAACTCTGATAAACGTTGTATAAATAATGATCAAAGTATAGTAAACAACTTCATGAACTGTTTATTTGATTATTATATTTTATCATTCCGCTGCAAGATTCTGTGTTGTTTCATTTCCTTTATTTCTCTTTCTTTTCTTTTCTTATTTACCCCAATAACCATCTGCCCTTTTGAATGGTTTGGAATCAACATGTGTATTTGATCGTCGGTTTAAACTGTCCAAAAAGGCGGGTCATTACAAGTTTGGTTTGTCGCCATTTTGGAATTTGGTCATCTTCTTGAACTTCTTGAATTTATTGTAATTTTTGGCAGTAAAGCCAATATCCTCTTCGTCTAAGTCTGAACCTTTGTTCTTCGCTTGGAATGCTATGTCTTTCTTTTCATGAATTTGATCCTTTCTAGCCTGCAAGTTAGCTTCGTATGACATCAAATTTCCAGTTAGCTCTTCGATTTAAGTTAAGAAATATCATTAGCTTCTTCGATAGTTAAAACTTTTTTTTCCCGATCATTTGTCAAAGAATTTAAAATTTGTGTGACTAAATTGAAATCTGTGAATTTGACTCTAAACGTCATGAGATCGTGTTGAATGGTTTGAAATCTTGCATACATATCAATAGTTGATTCATTTGTTTTCATTTTAAAAGATGAGAATTGATTTTGTAAAATCGAAATTTTAGTTTGCTTGACTTTATTTGTGCCTTCACGTGTGACTTGTAAAGTGCGCCATATATCATATGTAGTCTTTCATAGCATGACACATGAAAACTCATTTTTTTCAAGTGAGCAAAACAATACGTTCATGGCTTTGGCATTGTCAAATGCCTCTGCTTTTTATGCATCAGTCCATGTGCTAATATCGACGTCAGATGATTCATATTTGTTTTGAGTTGCTAGCCATATTTCGATGTCATTGGCTTCCATAAAAATTCGCATATGTATTGACCAATAAGCATAATTTGAGCCAGTAAATAGTGGAGGATGAGCAGTTGATTGACCTTCTTGAAATGTGCTTGCCATTTTAGTGATTTTTTCAATTACGTGTTACTGTAGATTGAAATAACCCTGCCTTGATACCAACTGAAAATCTATAGGATCTTTATAAATAATGCAACTTGTATGTATATATATATATATATATATATATATATATATCTGTGTGTGTGTACATTACCAACTATGATAACTAGAGTATAATAATTGAATGTAAGACAAATAATAGAAACGATCAGACCAAATTTTTTATACTAGTTTGAACCTCCAGTCCTACGTCTAGTCCCGAAGCTCTCCATCGGTATTTCCTTTAACAAACTAACCCTCGCTTACCCCAGAAAAATAGGCTAATATAAAAGTATATCTTTGACAATCTTGTGTTCCAAGTAACATGGTTTTTGACTGATAGTATAAATCTTCCTATGATCTCCTTTAAGTATGTGAATGTGATTACTCTGAGTTGTAGGAAGTGGTTTAATCAAAATTATATTTTGGTTATAATAGATTGAGAGTATGTAAGCAATGTATGCATAAGATGGTGTTAAGAAATCAAGAGAGAATAGATTCAATTAATTCAAGTTCGTTAATTTTTACATCTCAATCTAAGTAATATTTACAGATTCAAAAGGATGCAAATGAAAAGTTGTTACTATTAGAGAAGTTCTATTCACTTTAATGAATGCAACCTTTCCATGAAGAGTAATTTCTTTTGGTCTTGACAGAAGTGTCTTTTCAAAATTTGTGTTTTTAATACAACAAATGTATGTGGTAAAACTTCAGACATCTATGACTTTAGAAAATAATTACCCAAGGATTGTCACAGACTTTTGTGACTTTACCTCAGATGTCTGTGAATAGTTAAAATAGTTTTCAACTTAATTTCAGTGCATATAAAATAGTGTATGATTGTGTATGCATATATACTGAAGGAGACCTTAATAATTTTTTATCTAAGACTCTTTTACAGTAGAATAACCTTACTAACTATAGTAAGGTCAATATATCTTCATTTCTTTTTGAGCTCAATATCTTCAAGCATGGTGTTTTCTTGCAGCATATACCTGTAATCTTGATAAAGAGTGTGTGTGTATGATTGTATAGTTATTATTATTGAAACATAAACCGTAGTTTTAATAATAAAGCAATAAGTCTTTTGGCATAAAGAAAAGGATTATTCATGTTGTACAAGAAGATCCGAGGGAAGAAGAAATTGAGCTCGATCTTGATCCGAGACAAGAGGCTAAGACAACTTCAGCAGCTAAGGCTCTACAAGATGTCTGCCTTGATGAAAATTACAAGTCTAAGATAGTTAAGGTAGGGTCCGAGAAGAACTAATTTCCTTTCTCAAGCATAACTTAGATGTATTCGTTTGGACTTATGACAATATGATAGGAATTGATCCCTCGGTCATTTGCCATTGTTTAAATATAGATCCGAAGTTTACTTGCATAAGGCAAAAAAGATGGCCTTTAGAAAAGGTCTAATATGTGGCTCTATAATAAGAAATTGAAAGGTTACTGAAGAATAATTTCATCCAGATATCTACTATCCGAAGTGGATCGCTAATCCGGTATTAGTAAAGAAGTCAAACATGAAATGGAGGACTTGCGCTGACTTTACGAATTTAAACAAAGCTTGCTTGAAGGATTGCTTCCCTTTGTTGAGAATCTATTAATTAGTAGATGCTACCAGTGGGCATCAATTGCTTTCATTTATGGACACCTATTTTGGGTACAATTAAATCCCAATATTTAAGCTTGATGAGGAGCATACAATTTTTTTCACCAACGTTAGTTTTTTCTACTATAAGGTAATGACCTTCGGTCTCAAGAATGTAGAAGCAACTTATTAGAGGTCAGTCAACCGAATATTTACTAAGAAAATAGGTCGAAACATGGAAGTGTATGTTGATGATATATTGGTCAAATCTAAACAATCAAAAAGTCATGTTTTGGATCTAGTCGAGACGTTCGATGTTCTTCGGAAGTATCAGATGAAACTAAACCCTCAGAAGTGTACCTTCGGTATACAATCTGGGAAATTCTTTAGTTATATTATAAGTGCTAGAGGGATAGAGATAAACCCCGACCATATAAAAGCTATAATCAACATGAAGGCTTCGACTAATGGAAAGGAGTTAATGAGCTTGAATGGAAATATCGCTGCTTTGAGAAGGTTGATAAGTCGATCGACTGACAAGTATGTTCCCTTCTTCAACCTATTAAAGAAGCATGTTGCTTTCAAATGGACAGATGAATGCCAAAAAGCATTCCAAGACCTGCAAAAGCATTTAAATTCTCCCCCGGTGTGTCTGAACCGATAGATGAGGAAACCATGTTCCTCTATTTGGTTGCCTCGGATTGGTCCATGATTCGGCCTTATTGAGAGATGATAAAGGGATGCAGAGATCCATATATTATGTAAATAAAAGGTTAGGTCCACCCGAGCAGCACTACCCTGTAATTGAAAAGCTAGCCTTTATCTTAATGTTCGCATCAAGAAGTTTCGACCGTATTTCCAGGAAGTCCTTACGGATCAACCACTTAGACAAGTTTTTAGTAAACCAAGACTGCGGAGAGGTTTATCAAGTGGGCTATATAGCACAGCCAGTACGGGATATCTCATGAGCCAAGGGTAGCAATCAAAGGTCAAGCACTAGCCGACCTCATCACTGAATGTGCTCATTTCAAAGCCGAAGCTAAAAAAGAAGACGACAAGAATAAGAAAATCTCTTAGCAACGTTATGTTGACGGAGCCTCAAATGAGCAAAGGGTAGGTGCTAGCAATATCTTGGTAATTTCAAATAACCATCAAATTTGCTACTTAATCAAGCTCGCCTTCTTAGCAATCAATAATGCGGCCGAGTATGAATCCTTGATAGTTGGATTAAGAATGGCAATTTTTATGAAGGTCTTAGAGATTCGGGTATACAGCGACTCCCATATAGTCATCAATCAAGTTCTTGATCACTATTAGACCCAAGATCTAAGGTTAGCTCTTTATGCTGAGCAAGTAAAGCAGGTACTTGGAGCTTTTGAGAATTATCACATAGAAAGCATCCCTAGAGATCAAAATGCTAGGCCGATGCCTTAGCAAAATATCCAAGCTCAAGGGATGTTAGAGGGTTTAATTTCATCCCAGTCAAGATCCTAGAGATATCTAGCATACAGGTATCGTAGAAAGTGTTAGTTATAATGCAGGCTCAAGCTGCTTGAGGTGAATCCACAGAACCAATAATAATTAAAGAAAATTCGATGTCACCATATATCTGATATCTAACTGATGATTTCTACCTTCGGATGTTGCCGAAGCGAAGCGTTTAAATAAAATGCCTCAAAGTTCATCATTATAGATGGAGTACTTTATAGGATGGTATTCTGAACTCCATACTTTCGATGTGTAACAGCCTCGGAAGGTTGTCAATTATTGAAAGAAGCCCATGATGGAATTTGTGAAGACCATCATGGAGGCCAAAAGTTGTTAAAAAAATACTCAAGCAAGGCTTCTAATGGCCGACACAAAATCGAGGTGCAAAAAAATGTGAAAAGTGTCGGTTTTATGCAACAGTGCGAGAGATCCTCCCAACGAGCTCTCCCCAATGATGAGTCCATGGCCCTTTTCTTTCTGAGGCATCGATCTTATAGGTCCCTTTACGACTGCTAAAGAAGGGGCAAGATATGCAATAGTGGCAATTGGTTACTTTACAAAAAGGGTCAAGGTCGTACCCTTAGCTACCATAACCTCCAATCAAGTAATATAGTTCATAATGAAGAATATTGTATCTAGATTTGGTCTTTCGCATAATATCATTATGGATAATGGCACTCAGTTCGAGAGCTGAGAGTTTTGTAGAATATTTTCGAGATTATGGGACGATCAAGAGTTTTTATTCTGTAACCCATCCACAAGAAAATGGGGCCGTAGAGGCAGCCAACAAAATTATCAAAGCTTGTTTGAAGAAAAGGTTAAACAAGGCAAAATGCAACTGGGCAGATGAATTGCTTTTCATTTTGTAGGCTTATAGAACAAGCACCAAGACCTCGATAGGACACACTCCTTTCTCTTTAGCTTAGGGCTTTGAAGCCATGCTCCCGGTTGAGTTAGAAATTTCCCCTCATCGAAGATATTATTATAATACATAGTAGAATGTGGAGCTCCAAAAGCAGTCACTGGATTTGTTGCCCGAGCTCTGGGACCAACCCGCTTTGAGGACAGTAGAGTATATTCAAAAGATGACCCAAAACTACAACCAAAGGGTTTGGACTAGAAAGTTTAAGAAATGAGACCTTGTCCTCCGAAAGAATCCATACACAAAGGATCTAGTAGATAGACCTTTCGGTTCGAATTGAGAAGGACCCCTAATAATTCACAACGCATCCCTTTGTGAACATATAGATTAAAGAAGCCAGATGGCAATGTAATACCTTGAACTTTGAATGCTGAGCATCCGAAACATTATCATAGCACGGGGCTACTACTTGACTAAAATCTTTACCAGAAGTTCGAGACAATAACCAATCTCTTAGCTATGACTCAGGTATATTGCACGAGACTCCAGTCTTCTTAAGTTAAGCATTTCAAATATTTCATCAAACATTTTAGTCATGATCAAGTAATATCATGCAACTTCTAAAAAGTGCATCAAAATGTTTTAGCCATGATACTTCTCTGATCAAGTAGTATCATGCGAGTTTCAATGCCATTCTTTCACCTTTGGGCAAGTAAATGATTTCACCTCTCAGCAATTACTTAGTTTCGCCTCTAGGTCATAAAAATAATATGGCCTCCGAGCAAAGTACAAGAGGTAAGAATTTATCACTTTTAGCCGTGACCTTGTAGTGTCATGCAAGAAATAAACCCTTACTAATCTTTTTATTTCAAGCTAAGAAATATAGTTGGTAGCCATGGTCAACCGGTACCATACAGAAGAATAGAACATTGGGTAGATTCCCAATAAGATTCGAATATTAGGTAGATTCCCAATGGGTTTAGATTATCGGGTAGATTTCCAGTTAGATTGGAATATGGGGTAGATTCATAATAAGATTAGAATATTGGGTAGATCCTTATAATAGTGAGTCATGGCCGATAGTATCATGCAAAGAGTGAGTCATGGAAAAGATGACCATACCGAACACACCTAGTGAGTCACCTTAAAAAGTGTTGTGCAAAGAGTAAGCCATGGCTGATCGTGTCATGCAAAGAGTGAGTTATGGTCGAATAGTACCATGTATGGTGTGGTATAGTGAGCCACAGCCGATAGTGTAGTGAAAAAAGTGAGTCACTAAAAAGACGATCATGCTGAACGTACCTAGTGAGCTACATCTAGAGTGTTGTGCAAAAGAGTGGGCCATGGCTGAATCGTGTCATGCAAAGTGTGAGCCATAGTCGAATAGTATCATGCACGATGCTGTATAGTGAGCCATGTTCTTATAATAATGTGCAAATATAGGCATTATACCACAACTAATAGTTTTCAAACCCGATACCTATGTAAGATCGGATGTAGATGACTAAAGCATGGTATCGAAGTATTTCACCTTTAGGCACCAATTTCAATTTCCAAAACCCTCTAGATGAGGTTAGATTTCAAATTATTTTCAAAACCGTCTAAACGAGGTTAGATCTTTATAAACTGTCTTAGTGAAGCAATGCTTTCGAAAGCTCTCAAAATACTACTTTGCTCGAAACTCAGAATCAACTTCATGATGGGAACAGAACAAGCAAGCCAAGTATTAAGCATAATAGACGCTATTATTTCCAAAGTCCACCTTATATCAACCTATGTGAGGTAAACTTTAGAGGGTATGTGTTACATCTTAATTTTTACAAAGTACAAATTACGAATATTCAGAGGAAGGTATCTTGGCTTGTGATTCTCGGACCCACTGTTTGATTTCCAACAAGAGTTTAAGCACTGAACTCAGTATTCGAGACCATGTAGTCTGAGAGCATGAGTCAAAGCATCAACCGAGATCAAGGTTATTGTCCAGCTAAGACAAGAAACTTAGCCGAGGACAGTAGTTGCCTGAACCAAAAACATTTCAGCAAGTATCAACAATTTATGGCTCAAATAACCCAGGTCGAGACCAACGGTCAAGATAAATGGAAGATATCTAAGAAGCTATATATAAAAGCATCATATCAACAATCCACGTCAAAATGCACTCAACAAGATGATGACAAGCGTTTAAATCTAAATTGCACATAGCAAGCCATGTCATTAATCCAAGAGAAAGCACCTGCACTAATGAAAAAACTTTAAATTTTCTATAAACAGAGGACCTCTTGCTACAGTAAAAGAGCTAGCAGTAAAAAAAGAACTAGATATAAAATCATATTATACTTTCCTATATTAGAGCTCTCTTTACAAACTCATCAATGGTGGAAATATATAGACTCGGTGTGATAAGCCTCTCGGCTAGATAAGAGTGACTAAATAAAGAAAGGACAATGGACGTAGGGATTTTCGGCCCGAACCGCTATAAAAGTTTCGGTGTTATTTACTTTCTGTACTTTACCTTATCTGCATTTGTTATTGCGAATCATCTCCTAACCTAAGCTTGATTGCATCACAACTCAGTAATCTCTTCATCGAGTTCAATAATCTAGCTAGCCTTTGGATCTTGAGGTGTTGGTGTTGACAAATTTTTGCACTAACACATAATATCTCAACAACACGTCGTCGTCGAAGCTTGAACATCGATATCACCACATCATCATCCTGTAGCTCATTTGAATGTCAGTATCTCAACAATGTAGGTAACCATATCACTACTAGCTCATTTGCATATAAACGCCCTATAACCACTGGCGGTCGTCAAGGTTTAACCCACGGCCACCATGATCATTGATAAGGTATGTACGCTATGGCACAATGGGGTAAAATGGGCTAGGTGTAATTTTTACGACGTAGTATTTCTGCATGGTAGTGGTTTTAATTTATTTCTACATGGTAATCTGTGTGGTAAAAATAACAACCACACAACCATGCTGCGTGGTTTTAAATTATTTCTATGTAGTAATCTGCATGGTATAAATAAGAACCATACAGCTATGCCGCATGGTTTTAATTTTACCACGTCGAAACGCTGTGTGCTAAAAAATAATAACACCCTTAATTTCGAACTATTCATTGATGGTTTTATTGTTTTGTTAATTATAGATGGTTCAAACTCGAATGACTATTTTGAAAAGATGTACAAGAGCAGAGAGAAGACGAAAGGAAGGAACTAGTGTGCCTGAAAACAAGGACATAAATATAGATGTCGATGTTGAAGGCAAAGAAGAGAAAATGCAGGATGTTGTAAAGCAAGAAGGCTAAGAGAGTGGAAAGGGAGAGGGGGAAGGGGGAGAGGGGAAGAAGGTAAGTGGGGAAGAGGGGGATGACGCAAATTCAGAATAGGGAGGAGATAACAAGGAAGATGGGGATGATATAGGTGACGATGCGGATACAAATGATGAAGCCGAGATAGAAGATAAAGCCGCACAATTGACAAATGAGTTCGACGGGTCTAGATATATTGATGTGATAAAATATTATGAGACTCATATTGCTTTGAAAGTATGGAAGGGAGAGGTATTTTAATTTATAATTTTTATGGTATTTTTTATAACAATGCATTAGGGTCATTAGATTGATATAATTATATTTTACTACAGGAACGATCACCCCTCATATGTGTTAATCATGCTATAGGAGTATTAACAAAAATTTGATATCAACTTTTGTGAAAGGCTAGTATCCAAAGACAAATACCTTCCATGTTTCATTGTCTAAATCTATGAAAGAATGGATACCGAACAGTTTGCTAAATAAAAACCAATAAAAATAATATATTACTTACATTATATGTTGTAAATTCGTTACTATAATCCAATAAAATGTCATTATTGATATTTTTGTCGCTTAAGGACTCTAGAAGTTGTAATAGTTAAAACAAATTTAACGTGAGAGGACATTAATAACGAAGAAGGAAGATAAAGTATTTTGCACTGTTCTAATACAGAAGGAACAAGTGGAGGCAAAGGAAATCACGTAGGGGCACTACATGATTAGTTTTAACCATGTAGAGATACTGCATGGTCGTATCCATTATCACGCGTTCCCTTATATGTTATGATACAAAGGGACCATGCATACCCTTTACATGATTGTGCAATCAACCAATCAGTCCCTCTTCTATGAACTGACAAATTTAAAATGCTAAATTTAAGAAAAATAGAATGAAAAGTGATAGTTTTACTGCTTCACAATCCTATGGATTTGTTGTATCATCATCAAGATCCATTTCTACAATTCAAATATGACTGATTTACTTTGAATATTTGAAGTAGGTTTATAATAGTAGGGCATAATGGTATGGAAGAAGGAGAAGAAGAGAAATGACCGATATGATAATGATCAGTTGTCCTATAAAATTAAAGAAAATAGGCGGCTACTCAACAAGTACGAAGGTTCTAATAGAAATTGCCAAACTTTTATTTCATTTCCTACAGCAACACTCACATTTTCCAAAGGACCCACCATAAAATTACAATATTACCCTCCTTATATTTCAAGTTTGCACTAATTCTCAAATTTTAACTAAAATGCTTTTGGGAAAAGTAGCACTTCCTATTTTATTTTAACCAATTTATAGAGAATTAAAATCGTTTTTGTAAACAGTAAAAAGGTATCCTTGTTTTTGATTTTGTTATAAAAAAAGGTGCACGTAGCAATTAATATGCAAACGAGATCCTTATTTCTTTCAAAAGAGAAAACTTTTGGATTTGGAAACTCCTAGACAATGATACAGCAACGTGGAAAGAAATAACCAGTAACTTTTACTACAATCCAAAAGCTTATCTAAACCTAATAACCAACCGTTCTCCTTTTTTAAGAAAATATCTCTAATAAGTTCCACGCATTTAAACTGAGCCTCAAAGTTAACACACATTCCGAAAACAAAACCTTCTTTTGGAATGACCTTTTGGATTCTGCAATCACCATAAAACATGAATTTCTAGAGAGAAAAAATTGCATCTAACAATAAGTGCGACCTTATTATAGACATTTTTAGACTACATGAAGTTTTTAATTGGAATTTCTCATTTAATCAAAATCAAGTATGAAATGTGTTTAGTCAATTTTAAAAACTTATTAATATTATTGATCATATTAATATTGATGACCATCATGATCACATGGTTTAGTTTTAGGATAAAAAGGAAAATTACACTTCGAAATCCATGTATAGGTTTTTTTTAATCTTCTGGAGAGCTTCAACCCTATGTTACTTTAAACCTATTTGTAAAATTGATGCAACCCCTGAAGTTGAAATTCATATGTGGATCAGATTATATGATAAACTAAACACTACTACTAGAAAAAATTCTAAACCAATAAACAATTTCAACCATGACTCATGTTGTTTTTGCAACATAGCCCCTGAAACCACCAAACATTTGTTTTATGAAAGACATTATACTTAACGTATAATTAGTAATCTCCTTGGTATTTTTGAATCTAACATAAGCACTACTGTACCTTTATCGTATGAATATTGGAATACTTTTAGATTTAATTACACTTATTCACTTAGAAAAATTTTAGATTCAATTTATTCTATTACATATTTGGGGTATTTAGAATGAAAGAAACCACTGACTATTTAATAATTCGTATAGAAATCTTCTTCTATCATTTATTTTATTACATGGCATATTTCACTTTGGAATAGAGGCATGTAGAAGAGATTCAAATAGGAGTTCTTGCCTTGATTGAATCATGTGCTACACTCCTCCATATGAAAAACTTCCCTTTATTTTACTAGAAAACTAACATGATTTGTTGCAGTTCCCACTCAAGCCTCAGGCTTGTCTAGATTCTCCATCTGATCCATACTCTCACTTGCATCATACCCTGCATGAGGCCCTTCTTAAAAAGCATAATTTCTCTCGCCCTGTTCGGTAGCAATTTCCACATTGGTTCAATACCACATTGTTGTCATTACGTTCCATTCAAGTTACAACTCCATACATGCCTACCTATTACACAGCCTATTTCATCATGCTAGCCTATTAAGTTGTCACACTGCTTATCATGCATTTGGTGGAGCCTTCTTAGCATTACTCATTACAGGCCAGTCTCCACAATCTTCCAATCACATAGTACTTCTTATATGTAATTATAGTTTTCTCAATTGTCTGTTTGACACATTGCAACCTATGTTCTTAGCATTAACTTATCACATAAGCCTCACCACATTGGATTAGCGCCATTCACATGTGTAAGCTCTGTTCTCCTATACATTCAGTCTATAGTCCACACGTGCCTTCTATCCCTAAAGATGACATTTCATGATCTATTGGTAGCTTATATTGTAGAAGTTATGTAAATATATTAATTTCTTTACATTTTCTTCATTATTTGATCATCCATGTGGATTATTTTTGTTTTGTAATCTCTTCTACTAAACTTTGTAATGTCTTCCGTTGGATTTGGGGATGGTTTTGGTTACTATTTTAATAATATTTTGAGTGTTCTCTTCAAACATAGGATCACTCTTTCATCGAAAAAATAGAAAACAAAAGGTAATTAGCAATTTCCTAACAGAGAACGCAAGTTGCTTGTACATTTTAGAAAAATTCGTAAATTCTACAAAATTAATAATAATAGGAAAATTGTAGCTAGTTAATAGAAATATACTTAAATAACAATCATAATTACTTACGAATAAAAAGATAATTTAAATTTTTTTCGAGAAACACAAGCTAACTTGCACTTTCTATTAAAAGTTTTAGTTAATTTGTGCTTTCAATTTAAGAAAATTGGTACTTGATGAACATAATGATTGATATAGTGGCTTTTACAACTACATCAAAAAATAAATATGATGTGCAAATCCCCTTTTGGGAATGCTACTTGCGAGATCCGACGACACAACGGTTGCGAGATAAAATAATTAGCACATGAGATTCTATGCATAAAAATAAAAATAGTTCGTAAAAATAACATGCGCTTTATTTTTGAAAAACATAATAATTAGTATAAGCACAACAATTTTCATGCATGAAAGACGAAAATTATAGTTCAGATTCAAAGTTTAAATATCAATTGTTGAATCATACCATTAGTTGATATATATATATATATATATATATATATATAACCTGTAAAGAAGTTTAATGTGAGCATAACATGTCGGTTCAACATATATTAAATATCGTTCTATAATAGTTTTTCCTCCGTCTTTTTTCTGTACGTTTACGTCACTTCAATGGTAAAAAAATTATATTGAAAATGTTTTTTAAGAATGTTACCGTAAGTCGTAATATCAATTGGGCACTTAAACTTCATGGCTTTTTGTCATTTGTTAGACTTAGCCTCATAGTCATTATTTATGTATTTATTTATTTTTCAAGGAAATCTAGTTTTTAAGTGGTCCATCCAATTTATCAATCAATTGAAATATAGGCATGAGCCTAAAGCACCTCGATCACAACGTCATCACTCGCATTCATCCAAAAAAAACGTATATCACAATCTTAGAAAGATGCAAACAATGCATCTATAAAAATACAGTTAACATTATCATACTAATGATTACAATATGCCTAACCAACACTACTTATATAGGCAAACAAAACTTCAACCAAAGCCGTAAATGTGGCAAAAGTTATCACTTTTGATGGTCATACGATGACCACAACACATGACATAGCACCAAACAATAGTTGAAAGCATGAAGATGTAGCTAAGAAGCACAAAAAACACCCATAAACTAGCAACCAAAGCACAAAGCACAAAATACATAACAATCAATACCAAATTCAAAATCGCATCCACTACGATATGTAGTCATCGTAGAGCAAAAGGTGAAAAGGGGAAGGGTAGGTGTTTAGTTGAGTAATCCATAATAAGCGACATAAAGTAAACAGAACATAATCGGTACTGCAAATTTCAGTCTTAATAAAGCACTCCACAACTAAATAATCAAAATGCTTCAGATCCACCAAAAGCAACCAAGGTAGCATATACACAACCATTATTGCAGCTAAAAACATTCAGCTAACATGACCATAGTTGTAACAACCCACTTAAAATAGATCTAAATTCTGACCCACAAAAGTTCTATCGAAACTTAGAATCATCTCGAAGTTGAAAGTTGGTTGGAAAAAAAGAATAATGCAGAGCTATTTATCTACACATTCAGTCTTACAACGGAAGGATAAAATATAAAAATAATAACAGTACCCATTTCATTCAAATTTCAAAAAGTCATTTAAAACCATAACAAAGTATCCATATACCAAACCTCAACAATAACTATACGTATCTGCAATGTTCCAAAATTTCAACATTAATTTTATTTCATGGGTACATCAGAAACAATAGAAAATAACAAGAAAATAAACAGTCTACTGCCACAAGCCTCATTGATGTCTCCGCCTTCAGCATCACGCTTCCTAACCTGTGTTGTAATAAGGAGGGAGTCAAAACAACATATGTTTGGTGAATAAAACTCTCGAGCCTTACTACATTACTACTTGGACGGTATAATTTAAATAGGAATATATTTTACGTTTTCTACCTACAACATAAATCTTTCCAAATATAAGCCAAAGGCTTTTTTCAAATTTAAATAAAAGTCTTTCCTAATATAAGCCTGTAACTAACCTGGTAGCAACCCAATATCCCATATCTATCGTTCATAATGACCTATCAATGTAGAAGATAATAGTCAAGTCGCTTAATGCCTTTTAGTGAGAATTAGGCAAACTCCAACCATTTAATATATTATTTAAGGCACGTTCATGTCATTTACTGCCTATATTCCCATGACAGGCTCCTTGCTAGTAAATATTTAGCAGACATTACACGGAATCTCTTCACTAACTTAATACTTCCTATTGAAGTGCGCCCTTTCTCGAAATATTCTCTATCATGCCTAACCCATAACCCCAACCATTTACTACTTCCTACATAGGGAGAGGCAGACCCTTACACAATCACTTATTACCTTCACTCTTTGAAGTAGATCCTTCGTATTATAACCCATACCCTACGGTAACGTCTTACATTAACCCGACAATTCATAAGCACTGGTAGCTAGATTAACCGGGCATATTTACTCTATATAATTTGGCACTAACCTCGCATTATCATAGTTACTTATTATAGGCGATGTCTCACATCAGCCCCAAAGTCACATTGCTAGAAGCCAGATTAGCTGGGTAGAATTCTGTGTGCATTTGACTGGCCTCGCATCCTTATAACTCAGTCATAATCTATATCACACTCTACAAATATTATAATACATCTCACTGTTTTCATAATCAAGGCCTTATAAGAAATCTTTCTTATTTCGCCTATAACATTAATTACCTTCCTAAAGGAGATGTAATAAAATTAATAACCTTCTTAACCTTCTTAACTATGCAATTATACGTTATAATTATATGTTCGTTATGCTAATATATGCATATAGATATGTGCTTAATAATTTCTAAGTGTGCATAATAAACGCCTAAACTAGCTTTTAAATATCAACTCTTTAAACAATTATACAAGTCTCATTCCATACAATCAACAATACCAAAATTTCAATTTTCATATCCAAAAAATTCCAATAAATAGACTTATATACAATTAAAGTTTAACCTTAACTTATGACATCAAAATAATGGGAAATATTCATAATAGAAACTTAAAATTCCAGCTTTTATGCTCTATTCAACTTCTTTTTCTCATAAAAATAAGCAAAGGAATTTCTATTTAATTTACAGGAATAAGCAGTGCAAATTATGAATAAAATTCGTACTTTATACACTATTCCTTAATCAAAATCCTTCAACCAAATTCAAAGAAAAAGAATGAGAAGTATAATAGAAGATAAAATTACCAAAACTGCAAATGTATAAAATTTCCATCATTTTGAGATAAACAATTTGAGGTTTCAACCTAAAATTGACATTTTGCATTGAAGGAGTTTAAGAGGTTTATAATACGATGTTTTTGCTAACCAAAACCCCTTCAGACATATTCAAATTACTAAATAGAAAATCTAAGATCTCCAAATGATATCCTTAGCTTTGTCTCATTTGGATTTGACACGCCTTTGAAAATCTTTATCAAATCTCTTCTTTTCGGTATACACACACACACACATCAAGGGATTTGTATATAGATTCAGAAAATTAGAGGTTTAGAGGAGAGTAGGTTGAGAAAGTAAATAATAAATAAAAATAGATATATCGGATTTCTTGCCTGAAACCCTAATGGAGTTTTCTGAATCTTTGAAGAGACGAACTAACAGAACTTCACTAATGTTTCCAAAATATTTTGTAAATAAAATTGAGGGGGATAGACTCCTATTTATATTGGTTGAAATGCACCAGAACCGTCAAATTTAAATTGGTTTAATAACATAGAATTTTGCACATTCATATCATAAACTCTAACCGCCACTTGATAGGGGGCGATCGACCGCCCCTCTACCATCATTCGACCGCTAGTGGTCGATTGGTCGAGGTCAAGGGTCGACCTTTCACTTTATTTCGAGAACATTACTTTTGTGTCATTTTTTATTTATTATATTTCTTAATTAATTTTTAACAATAATGTTAATTTCAACGTTTACATAACTCTCTAAGTCTAATTAATGTTGACTTTTTAATATCCAAGTCTAATTACTTAACCAGAAAGCTTCAAACATCCATAACTTTTCCGTCTAAGCTCCATTTTCAACATTAATATATACGGAAATTTATCAAAATTTCACCACAAAACGCAATGCATAACTTTCGTGGTCAAATTTCAATGTTTGCAAAATTTCCATTTTTATTCGATGTTATTTAATTTAATTTATCCAATTTAATTGTGGTTGATTTTACAGGCTGTTACATTTTTTCTCCCTTAAAAAGGATTTCCTCCCTGAAATTATTTCTAAGGGATGAACAACATAATGCATACTAAACATCTATGTTACACAACCAAGTTATCTATACATCCATCCACTCATCCAAAAATGCAATGTAATTATGGATTACAGACATACTATAAGCGAGCTCAGTCTTAGCGTGGGTGTGTGATTGTGACATATAAGTATATATGCTAAACACCCTAAACATGCTTTAAAATTTTTATATGAGTGCAAAGTGACGGTGAAAAGTGTAGCAACCATCTCCTACTATACAATGCAGCAACCACGATGCAACCAAAATCTAATTTTGGAGAGGAAAGTTTACCAGAGAAAATCTTAGAAGGAGAACTCCTCATGCTTTCCATTGGATTTCCTCCCCATTATACTTGAACCAACCTAATTTCTTTATTATGGAGCTTCCTAGTTCTGTGCTCCACAATGTGTGCGGTGGTATAGGATGCTATTGGCTCTATCTCAGTATCCCCCAATTGATCAAGCCCTACCATTGTAGTTGTGCTATGAAGGTATTTCCTAAAATGTGAAATAGAAAAATATCACGGACTCCTGCAAACTTCTCTGGTAACTCCACATGATATACGAGTTTCTTATTTTTCTCAAAATAGGAAAAGGCCCAACACATCTTGGCACACCCTTTCTTGACTTTCCAAATTTTACGACCTTCACACGCTGCTTAATCAAGCTCTATCTTTTCTAAGTCTCACAAGTTAGATCTTGTCTGAGTAGGATTTTGTCGGTGGTTTCCCACCGACAATTTAGCGATTTGCATGGCCTTCCTAAAGCACTTTGAAGGGTTCCATACCAATCGTCTATTAATGATTTTTAATATACACAAATTCTACTAAGGGTACGTCCTACTCCTATTGTACTCCAAAGTCCATGATGCAAGCACTTCAACAAATCCTCCAATATCTTATTCACTCTTCCATTTTATCCATTGGTCTACAGGTGGTAAGCGGTGCTAAGGTTCAATGTAGTTCCTAAAGCTGTCTGCAAACTCCTCCAAAATTCACTACTAAATAATGAGTTTCTATCACTAACGATGCTAATTGGAATCCCATGAAGTCAAATCACCTATTTGATATAAATCTATGCTTTGGATGCTGCGGTCTTATTGCCCCTAATGGAAAATTCTGCTGCCTTCTTCTTCATCCTTGTCCAATAGAAAATTCTCTTCACATCTCTGTTCATTCTATCTTATTATTGAATAGTGACATTTTAAAACCAAAATTTATTTTCCTCGAAATCCTAAAGTTTCTGGGATTAAAACATTCTTCTTTTTCTGTTTATTTGACTTAATTTCCTCATTAACTTCCAGTCTTGTCCATGGTTTATTGCTAGTTAAGTGTCCCTATAAATTTTTCTTTTTTACGTCTAATATAAATACACGCACACAAATATACATACATGCATATATATATATATATATATATATATATATATATATATATATATATATTAGACGGTTCAATCCCATCCAAAAACCATCATAATGATAAAACTGAGATATATCTTATACCATATCTTATGCATTTCTAATAACTAAGGGAGACAACTAGCGATTACAGCCCTAAAATTCTAAAAGAAATTTTGCTGGAAGCTGTCATTTATCATCAACTGGTGTAAATGATGTTGAGGTCCTAACTCTCAATATTAAATCAAGATAGACATTCCTAATATATCACTCCACTATCGCCCACTTTCCTTAATTTTCCTTCTTAATTTCTATTAAATATGGCTCATCCATTATTTTAGTTAATATACTCATTATTGTCAAATTTGGACCATCTATCTAAATCTCTGTTCAAATTCAAAAATCCATCTATTACTCCAATTCAATTTCCCCATCAATGTCATATTAAATTTCCCTAATCAGTCCTTACTTAATTCCTTTCAACACTCAATAATTACAAATTTATTGCTCATTAAATTAGCAATTAATTACCATAAATCCTAATCCATTAATTACTAACTAATTCATATCTAATCATAAAAATGCTATATATATATATATATATAAGTTATTAAGTGTGGTTTATACATGTATACTAATTTCAAAAGTAGAACACTTATTTCTGCATTTTTAATTTGTCGAAGCTATCCTTCTAAAAAGGATTACTGTTATAATTTTCTAAACATGAGATTTTTTCTTTGTTTGAGATTGCAAGAGATTATTCATTCTTTTATTGGAATAGACAGTGTAAACTATGAAAAGAACATTCATATCTTGCACATCTCTTTCTCTTTTTGATACAACCATCGTTAATTCAAACAATGCATTTTCACACATATTTTGCAATTGGATAATCTATGGAAATTACAAGGAAACGACTCTAAATAAATCAAAACATAGAAATTTACATTTCAAGTCAACTGGGGCAATCTAACTCACAACCTAATTATAAATTTGGAATATTTTCATAATTTTTACCAATATTCTACAATTAAATATTTGGGAATGATTTAAAATTTCCAAATCAAGTTGTACATATTATTCATATTTTATTCATATCTTAAAATCTTTACACTGCCTTACCTAGATAGTGTTCTACGTCTACTCTATATAAAAATTTGGTTCAGTTCTCTTTATTCTTTCAAACTAAAATTTCACACTTACAAAGTATCTTGCCTAAAATCTTTATCTTTAAAAATATAAACTTGGAAAACCTTTTTGTTAATTTCAAAAATTGCTTAGTTCCCAAAAAGGAGGAAAATAATTTTCATTCTCAAATAATATTTTCACTGAAGATTTATTCTTTTAAAAGTTGGAATTTTCATAACATTCAAAAATTGTTTGGTTTCAAAAAGGAACTATAAAAAGTTTCCTTTTTAATTACTTCCTATAACAAAGGCTTTCTTCTTTTGAAAGCAGGATTTTTAACCCAAAACATTCAAAAAAGTCGATCATTATACCAAGTACTCACTCGTTTCAAAAAAAAATCAAAAACATCTTGTATAATTTTAAACAATGAAAAGTGGAGTGGGTAATGGTAACTTCACTCCTATTATTTTCCTCTTATATTATTTCTATCTAGATTGCTAATCATTCTTTATATTAATTCCTAATGTTATTATTAACTATCTCAGCTGCCATTTCTGCATTGCCCTTACGGGAATGTTCCTTCTACCTATCTTATCGAGCATTCTTAACCTTTTATTCTTTCTATCCTATTTTAATCAGGTGCATTTTCCATTTATACACCCCATTTGAAAGAATTTTAAAGAAAAGAACTTCCAATTTTATAAATTATTAAAAATTATCAAGTCTAACCTACGTTCAAAATAGAAAAATATCTTTATCAAAAACCTTTAGACCAAAAACTTTTTAGCTCCATAAATTATAAACTAAAAATTTCAAGAATGCAAAATCCTTTTGAATTAGAACTTTTTTATTCAACTAATTTATAAATTATGAATTTTCAACTTTACGTGCTCTTTCAAAATACCAACTTTCAAATTTATAAAGTGAGAAAAATCATTGGGTCCATCATACGCCCTGTTTATTTCAAAAATGAAAATCCAGAAATTGAAAAATCGTTTAACTCAACTAAAAATTTCACAAATGAAAATCCCCATTCCACCAATCTTTAAAATTACAACTTTTTTTTCGAACTTTTCACAAAACAATTGATAACATATTTCCAAACCCAACTAAAATCACTTTTCTTTCAAAAAATGAATTTCAACCAATGATACATAAAATCTTTATTTTATAATCCTTTAAAAAAGCTCATTTAAAACATTTCAACGAATTTCGAAAATCTTTTTACAAAATTCTTTCTCTTGGGGTTGGATTTAGAAATTAACTTTAATTATACCTTCCTTTGAATTTTTCTACTCAGCCTTTAATAAAATTTGGTTATCTTTTTGTGGTGGTTAATGTACACCTTCTTTACATTTTACTTTTAGATATTTACAAGTTTAACAACCTGAACGTTTATGGGCCTAAATTTCAACAAAATTGAAATCCAAGTCCATCAAAGCATAGTTTGTTGGATTTGGTACCTGCAAATAAGCATGAACATTATCAAAGATTAATAGAAATCTAAACTCACATCGGAAACAATAAGAGGATAAGAATACTTACTATGACTACTGCCTTGGAATTAATGGTATTCCTTTGATTATAGTTTTTCACATTGGCATAGAGCATGAAAGAAAAGAAGACTTCTCCAATAACCAAACAACTCTAGCTCCAGTGATCCATTCCTCTAAATCTATCCTATAGGTTGTAATGAGGAAGGGGTCAGAACAAAATTCTGGTGAATAGAAAATCTATAAACTGTCCATAACATAAATTTATACCGATTAGTTTCCATTTAATTGTTATGTCTATTAAGGTTAGCAATTCTAATGTAAACTCGCACTGCATACACGATTACTTACCTACTCATCCCAATGTACAAAATACAGAGGAAGCCTTATCAACCAACCAGTAATTCCATCCCTATTTGTCACTTAATACTTCTAAATATGAAGTGGGTTTCTATTATGACCACATAATACTTTTAAAAGAGAAATAGGCAGACTCTATCGTTTAAGACCTATTCCCAAGATGGACTTCTAGCATCATCATTATTGGTCTATTAACACTAGCTATAGAGACCTTTGACTACTATCTATGGCCTTATAATTTATAATAGTCATTCCACTAACACATTTACCGTTATTAAAGTCTTAGCAATGTGAGAGACTGTACCCAAGCCACTTAGTACCTTATTAACAAGTACTAGGTAGGCCTCTATCTATTTAACACCTATTTATAGGTAGGCCTTTGCCACTTAATACCTAACCCAAAGGTGGACTCCTCACTGGTACTATCATCTGACATTGCTTGGAAATCTCATTGGCTACTTAGTACTTCTTTTGAGAGGCCAACCCTAGATCTATCACTCAATATCCCAAACCCGAATTGAACCCTTCCTAAGATATCCATCATCACTCTTAATTATAAATATGAAATCTCATTAGGCAACTTATTTCGGTAGGGAAGCAGACCCTAAGATAGCCACTTAATACCTTAACACTGAAGTAAACCATTTTAGAGACATCCTTATTTATTTGGCATCTCATTAGGTTACTTAATACTTCTTTTTAGGAGAGAGGTAGACCCTACAGCCACTTAATACCTTGAACCAGAAGTGAACCTCTATGGGGTAATTCCTTACTACTCCTAACTCCAAATTTGGACCACTTAATACTTTTAATTGGGAAAGAGATGAGCCCTCAAACAACCACTTAACACCTCTAACCCTAAAGCAGGTCTTATCTCTCGTAAAGTCACCGGTCATAGGATCAGTGATATCTTGCATCAATAGTAAGTGCATCCGGCTGCTATTAGCCTCAAAGTGAAGGACAGTCTTCCAACGAGTGACTCTGCTGAACTCGCATCACTAACCTACTAATTTTAATTAACCATCCTATGTCTTTACTTACATCATCTTAGACAAACATTGAACTTAACTTACTAATTTCCTTTTTATTTAAGACAATAAGATTTACCTTAAATATTTATCTTTTCGTAAATCCCTTTTTAATGCTCATAAATGTCAATTTGTCCATAAAATCCTAACGGACATTTCCTAAGAAATTTACATATGATTACTAATTTCAAATTAGTAACCTTTTTATATCTATTCCATTTTATCAGTCCAATCCACTTGTCCCCATTAATTGCAACTCCTAACTTTAGTTTCTCATTAATTGGAGTTACAATCTTTAACTAACCAACTGTAACACCTAATCTAATCATATCCATTATTTCTCATTAATTGCCCATTAATAGGGTTATAATCTTTTATAGGGCTATAATCTTTTATTTCTTATTAGTTATTTGCAATTCCTAATTTGTTGCCCATTAACAGAAATTACCACATTCCCTAATTCTACATATTCGCTTCCCTAAATGTGCTAATAACTAACGAACGGTACGCATAAATAATGCACGAATAAATGATGTTCTTCTTTATTAACACAATAAATACATACAAACTACCGAATAAAACTACTTTTTTTTGAAACTTGGTAAAAGGCTTATTACTCAACCAAATCTAGGTCAGCCTGACCCATACATTTAATATTAGAAATGATATTATACAGTTCATTTCAGACATAAAAGGAAAAAAGATAGAACTGCTTCATCTTCCTGCTCAACTTTTCACGGAGGAAACCATGGCTGCGCCGTCGCCGTCTGATTCTCGTTACTATGTGGTTCTAATCCCAGCTTCTTCAATGCAGTTAGTTCAGTAATTGATAGATCTGTAAGTTTTCCCACTCTTTTCACGATAATTCGTACATCTCTTTTAATCATTTCACTAACTGATTGTTCATTTTTGCAATTATTGTGGAAAATTCGTCTGTTTCTATCTCTCCATACATGCCATACAGCAGTAGTCAACAAAATGGAGGCCATTTTCCCCATCAAGCTTTTGGGTTTCCATCTTCAAATCAGGTAAACCGCAATGTCTCTTAGTTGAAAGTCTTGCAAATTACAGTTTAAGATTGATTTTTGGTTGTCCCAAAATTTTCTAGTAAAAGTACAGTGAAAAAATACATGATTGTGATTTTCTTCCTGCTGTTGACCAAAAACACAGATAGAGTCTTGAATAATCCCCCATTTTTTGAGCCGGTCCCTTGTAGGAAGTCTGTTTAGCAATGCTTTATAGGTTGTTTGTGACATTTTTGGAGTGCTTGCTCTACTTCACACAATTTTTGCCCATTCAATTTCTGTACTTCTTTCCCTCAGATGTTCCCAGGCAGTTTTCATAGTGAACTCTATATTATTTGGTTTCCATACCCAAGTGTTTGATAGGTTATCACTTAAAGGTATGCTCATTATTTCCTGTTCGATTTGGTTAGCTGGGGAATCAGATGGAATACACCATGATTTTCCTTGTATGATTTTCCTCAACATAAAATCTCTCCCTCCATATGCATTGAAATTGTCCCATCCCAGCTTGTTTATGATACATTCATTATTCAGCCAGGGATCAAACCAGAAGCTCGTGCTTTCACCATTATCAATTTTCCTATTTACTAATTTTTCGAAGTCACATCTAGCTCTAAGAATTGTTTTCCATATGCCTGAGGCATTTTTGTCCTCTTTCTGAGTCCAAAAATTTTCTTTTAAATATCTACTTCTCATCCAGTTTGCCCAGAGACCTTTCCTGTCTAAAATTTTCCAAGCCTATTTTGTAACATATGCTTTTTTTAAATCCTTGAGATTTTTGAGACCTACTCCTCCTTCTTTTTTAGGTTTGCATAGTGTTTGATATGATATCTTATGAATCCCCCCTCTCCAAATAAAGTTTGCACAAACACTTTCAATTTTATTAATGGAAGCACTAGGAATTTGAAATGTCTGTATTCAAAACCTGACCATAGATGTTATTACAGTGTGAACCAGTTCTATCCTACCAGCAAAGGATAGTAGTTTAGAGTCCAACTTTGCAGTTTGTTTCTTATTTTTGTAACAAGTACTCCACATTCTCTATCTGTGATCACATTTGTAGATAGTGGCACACCAAGGTACTTAACAGGCAGATAGCTCTCTTCATAGTTAAGGAGAGAATAGTATTGTTCTTTGTTCGTGCAATGCTCACTAAAATAACATTTTGTTTTTTGCTCATTAACTTTCAAACCTGCAAAACTCTCCAGTTTTTGGAATATTTCTTTCATCCCCCTGATTGCATCATTTAAAGCTTTATAGCAAATAATAAGGTCATCTGCATATAGAAGGTGAGTTATTAGTGGCTGGATTTTATAAACTGGCTGGATAATGTTGTTATGGGTGTATATACCCATTTGTAAAGAAAAATACTCCATGGCCACTGCAAATAGATATGGGGATAGGGGGTCTCCTTGCCTCAAACCTTTATTGCTTTTAATAAAACCTTTTGGGACCCCACTTATTAATATAGAGTAGGTTGGAGTGCATATACATTCTTCAATGAGTCTCAGAATTTTTTCAGGAAATCCCATATTTCTTAACATGTGAATGATGAATCCTCTATAATTTTATCATAAGCTTTTTGAAGATCCACCTTTAAGTAAATTTTTCCAGCTCCCTTCTTTTTGAAATTCCTTACCAACTCATGAGCTAGTAGAGAATTCTCAGATATGCTTCTTCCTTTAATAAAAGCACTTTGACATTCACTTATGCATTCATCTAAAATTGGTTTGATTCTATTGCAAATAATTTTGCTCAAGATTTTGTAAGAGACATTGCAGCATGAGATAGGTCTATAATCTTGTATATGGGTTGGTTTTCCTTTTTTTGCTATTAGACATATAAAAGTATGATTCATTTCTTTTATGATTTTTCCAGAATCTAGTGCTTCCTGATATGCTAACCTCAGTTTTCCTTGCAGATCTTCCCAGTGGGTTACATAGAAATGCGAACCCAGCCCATTTGGCCCTGGGCTGGCATCATGATGAATGGATTTCATAGCATTCTCAATTTTCCCGGTTTCAATATCTCTGGACAACATATGCCTCCCACTTTCGGTCACCAAGCATCTGGTTTTAATGTCATATAACTTTTGAGGGTAACTGCCATTGAAAAGATCAGTAAAATAATCTATTGCATCTTTTTCAAGGCTTTCCAGATTGGATATCAGTTCACCCTTATCATCAACTAAATTGTGAAAATTGTTATAATCCTGTTTAATGGACATTTTGGTGTAAATTTTTTTTGAGCTTTCATCACCTTATGTTAACCATTTTTCTTTGGCCTTTTGTTTTAACTCCATAGCTTGAATTTGCAAAGCAGATTTGAGTTCTTGTTGCACTTTAAAAAAATCCCTGTTTAATTCATCATTATATGGGTCTATATCCAATTTAGATTGGATATTGCCTAGGGTTTCCTGAAGTTGGGCAACCATATTATTTTGCTTCATTCTACACTTGTTCCATTCTTTTATTCTCAACTTAATATGTTTAAGAATCATAATGAGAACAAAAGAATTATTACCATCAAAAATATCAAGTTTTGAAAAATCTGCAGCTTTAAAGTAGTCTTTGCATAGAGGCCAGTAATTTGCATATCTAAAAGGCTTACCTTTCTCAATACTAAGTTGAATAAGTTCAACTAGAAGGGGGAGTGATCACTAGTAGAGCAAGGCAGAATATTGACTTTCATTGAGGGAAACATATTAATTGCATCTGCATTAGCTAAAACTCTATCTAGTTTGCAGGCTATCTCTTTAACTTCTCCACTTCTCCATGTATATTTCAGTCCAGTGCGGGCTACTTCAGTTAATCCTGCAGCACCAACACAGTCATTGAATTCCTCCAGCTGGGATGCTTTTAACGTGAGACCACCAACTTTATCTTCTGCATTTAGCATTGCATTATAGTCTCCCATTGTTATCCATGGTCCATCTATTTGTTTTGACGGATTTTTAGTTTGATTCCAGAGACATGAACGTTTTGTTGCAAGGTTGTTGGCGTGTATGAAAGAAATATTAATTTTTGAACCTCCCATATTAGTAGCTTTTATTGTAATTTGTTGATCATCTTTGCTTGTCATACTACATGACCAGAAATCATTGCACCAGGCAACTAAAATTCTACCTTTACAAGTATTAGCATTATTATGACATATACTCCAACTAGCACCCAAAATAGAATGGAAATTATCTATACTATCATTATTCATTTTATTTTCAAGCAAACCAAGTAATGATGGCTTGTATTTATTTCTTAAATTAAAGAGGTCTAATTGTCTCTCATCACTATCAAGACCTCTAACATTCCAGCAAATTATTGTCATTGGGAGGATGGTGCTTTATTACTCCTCAAGTTCCTAGGAGCAATGTTCTTTAGACCATGCTTACTTGCTTTCTTATTGAACCATTCTATGTATTCCTGATTTGGTTTAGTGTAAGTTCTTGATTTTGTATCATCATTTATCTCCTCATCACTAGAATCCAAATTTATGTTCATTTTATTAATGTCTTCTACTGTTTCGGGTTCTTCTTCAATCTGGAATAAATCTTCAAGCTCTTGTTCCTGTTCATTCTTCTGTGCTAAGTTATTCACATGCACCGATTGCTTCTTCCGGATTTCCTTTTCAGAACTTAGGCAGCCAGGGGTTGTTTGATTATCAACAGTGTTTTGATGTATTGAATCAGTGACCGTACTGATATTGCTTTGTATATTTTAAGTGACTGGTGATGAATTGTTAATATTCTCATTTGATGTTTTTTGTAGTACTTGTAATGGTTCAGGGAGCTTCTCATTTTGATTATGATGTAAATTATTAATCCTTATTTCTGAGCTTCTCTCTTGATCATTAGTTTCTTGCTGTTCAACTGTTTTCTCTTTGATTCTCCATTCTTGAACACTGTTCCTAGTACATTGCATTTGTGTATGCCCAAAGCTCAGACATTGTGAACATTTTGGAGGAATAAATTCATATTCCACATCTTGAACATATTCTTTTCCAGAACTGTCTTTAGCTCTAATTTTATTTGGTAATTTTGACTCTGCTGATATCACTACCAGTACCCTTGCAAATTTAAGCTTCCTCAGATGTTTAGTGTCTTCATCCATCTTAATTGGCTTCCCTATGAGACTAGCCAATTTGCTGATCCCTCTGCTACTCCATAAAGCAAGATTTAGATTCATTAATCTTATCCATCTAACATATCTCTCTCCAATCTTAGATTAGCCTCCCACCTTTTGATAAGTAATAACTTGCTATCCATAAACCATGGTCCGTTCTCTATAACTTTTTGGCAGTCAGATTCCAAATCAAATTTAACTAGGTAATATCCATTCTCTCTTGCAAAAACACTCCATCCTCCTTGTGATTTCCACTCTCTTTTAATGTATGCATTGAAATGAATGTAATATGGTCACTTTCCTGCCATGTAGATATAGATCGAATTCTTCCACATACTTTTAGCTTCAGCAAAATCCTCTTCATCAATTTCTGCAAAGATTCCTTTATCATCCATCATTTTCTCATAAAATCGCACATTGCTTTCTATACTTTCTTTGCATCCTGTGGCTTTCATCCAGCTTTTATTACTTTCGTTCGCAAAGACCTGAGATTTGAGCACATCCGCATAAGTCGATCGAGTTTGATTAATACTAGGGTTTGCCGCCATCTTCAGCTTTCCTTTTCTCCTGACCTCTTGCCAATTTTCATCGTCTTCTCCTTCTTCCGAATACAGAGTCGGATTTGAGGAATTAGGGTTGGAGGACGAAGATGCAGCCGCCATTTTTATCTTCTCTTGAGGTTAAAATGATTTATCGAATAAAACTACTTATTCCTATCCAAATATATTTTAGTCAACTAGAATATGCTTTCCATATTTAATGTGCTAGAATGAGATTCCTTGGGAAGATTTTCCGCTATGATTTCCATAAATTAGTTTTAACACAAAAGGGAAAGATTAAATCTATTTGAAATTACAAGAAACGAATAATTTCTTTTTAATTGGAATAAACAGTGTAAACTATGAAGGATAATCACATACTTTACAAATTTCTTCCCTTTTGTTTGTGGATTCCCTGTTAAATCAAACGTCACCCTTCTGAATCGAAAGCGGGAAAAGCAAACAAATTTATGAAAATCAAACAGATGTTCTTCCTACAAATTAAACTATGGAAAATCTAAAACTTAGCACAAATTAGACAATAATCCCAAAATTATATTTTAACCCAAGTACAGATCTGGAATAAAATATACATCATTCAAATTCTAAAATCTTTGGGACTGACTTTCAGATCTAGATAAAACATATTTCAAATTAGATCCTAAACAAGAATACGTAAGCAATAATTTTCTACACTAATTTAGTCTACAATTCTCAAATAAAATTGATTTAGGCATAAAAATCAAATGTATGCCAACGGAATAGATTAAAATAATAAATAATATATAAAATTTCTCACTCACCTTTTAAAAGCAATCCAAATACCTAGATCTAAAATAGAATCTTAAATTCGTCTCCAAATCATTCTTAATCCAAGAAATATACACAAAAAGGTATATACATACAGTAGAATTACAGATCTGAGAAGAGATTTGAAATTAGGAGAGGAAATAGATACAAATTTATAAATTGCCTCAAATACGCGTATAGTTGATTCTCTTCTCTTTTTTATTAGATTTCTGTTCTTCTCCAATTTGTATGAATATAGATACAAACATCCTGTTTATAATTTAGAAGAAACTAAAGAAGAAGAAATGGCAGAGCTCCGCTACTGCCTCCAAAAAAGTATGAGAAGAGAAGGGAGGGTTAGGCCTGAATTAAAGATGATAGAATCAACCTGAACCATTAGATTGAAATATATTAAATTTGGGCCGTTGGGCCTAGGCTAACCCTAACAGCCACACATAAAGCAGTCGACTGCCTCCTTCCTAGGGGTGGACCGCCCTTGGTCGACTGCTCCAATATGTGGATCGATCTGTGGGTCATAGATAATTAATAAATAAACATTAATTTTCCTATTTGAATTATTTCTGTTTCGAATTCGTTTTTGTCTGCAACTTCTTCGTTTGGATTCCGATCGCAAAACTCCAAATATGAAAGTTGCTCAGAATTTAGCTATGGACGCAATGGTGCATGTTTCATGGTTAAATTCCATCGTTCATACAAATTCCATTTTTAGAGTCTAATTAATTGAATTACTAACTAATTAAATAACCAACGTTAAACTACGGGGTGTTACATTCTTCTCCCCTTAAAAAGAATTTCGTTCTCAAAATTTCACTAATGACCAAGTCATGGTTTTGCCTCCTAATATCCTAAACTATATAACCAATGAGTGTACAACCAATTTTGCAACCAACGTGCGTAAGTGCATAGTGCATTATCGTATCAACACATAGAAAATATTTTTATATATATATATATATATATATATAGAATGATTCTAAATCGGATCATCCTATATGAATGCATTTTTTTGAAAACAGTTTTGAAAAATATATTGCAAACAACCTATGTATATACTGCCTGTTTTATATGTATGCATCTTTTTGAAAAAATCTTTTCAATCAAAACTTCCATACTCCTATAGATAGAAGTATGGAGCAACTAATTTGCATTCAATTCCTACCATTCAAAAATCTAACGCGTCAAAAGATCGCTTTCTAAACTTTACTCGTAGGCTGGAAAAAGGAATTTAGATGAAGAACTTAACATTCTTACAATTTTATAATCTTCCTATTTTCGTAATACAGAGGAAATTTTCTCGCTGTCCAGGATTGATTACAAATTTTCCACACATAAAACGCATAAGGAGGCTTATTTCAAGCTCTAAAATAGAATTGAGTTTAAAAATAAACCCATGTCGTCGTCGATAAGGTATGGAAATAGAAATTGCAAGGCTAAAGCAGCTATTTCCTTGTTATTGTTTGCATTTATCTCATTGTCAATCCTAATACACTGCTCAATCCACAAACTCTAAGTCTATTTTCCTTCCCTACGCTTAACATGTGGCCTTCAAAATCAAATATTTCACAAAAATCTTTCTCAGTTTTCAAATTTGTAAGATATTTGAAAAATAAAATCCCAACATATTTAGATGCACATTTTCCCTTAAAATTTAATTTTTTTTCCGAAAGAGAAACTTTTCAAATCAATCGTAAACTTTTCAAAATATTTTCCTTCTAAAATTTTTTGACAAATCAAGCCACAATTCAGTAGTCGAAAGTCGGTTATGCCCTCAACACATAAACTAAACTCTAAAATTCTATAACCGACATTTATCCATAAAACATAACATTATACATAAAGAAAAATGTCAATACATCTATCATTCAAAAAAATTAGCTTTTAAAGAACATGGGCAATGACTCGTAATGCTAAAACAACTTTACCATGTCCTTTGCTAAAAAAATTCAACTATTCAAAACTTTCAGTCTTATATTGCATTTACTAGTATTTAAGTGTCTTTTATGAAATTTCCATACTTAAAACTACTTCTTTACTATGCATACATTAGAGTGGTTTGCATGTCTAGAAACAATAACACGGTAAATAAATAAGAATACATAATATCGTACCTGCCTTTTATAAGAGGTAACTAATAGTTACAACCCGAATAACCTAAAAAAAAGAACAAAAGCTGAAAAGGAAAAGACAACAATACCATAAATCCTAAAATAATGCATACAGATTTCAAGATGCCTTGCTCTGCAGTTGGAGCTCGATCCATTATTTCAACCCTTGAATGATTGTAGCATGGCGGCTGTATATCCAATATCATGCTACAAGCGATGTTGGTGTTGCTGACAGCTTCAGAATTACCATCTTTCTAAGGAAGGATCTAATGATGGCAGAAAGAACCTTTTACTCAACTACCTCTCCATGAAGATTCACCAGTATTATCTAAAGATGAGAGTGGCTTGGTGAAAGTACGGAAAGTGATTATGTGGAGTGCTAATCCTTGATCAACAAATTGCATCAAAAGGGTGCAGGTCTAATTGACGACCATGCCGTCGATAATAGCATAATGGTCTTCCGCATCCCCGAATAAATTCGGTCGTAACTTCCCATTTTTGGGATGACGTTGTTTCGAATCATGCATATAATCAGGCGGTCAATCCGACGTAGATTATCCGTCTTTTAAACACTGACATCCTAGGAAAAGATCCGTTGGAAATTTTTTGAGTCAATCACTTCAAAATCATCCAAGTCCACATACTTTGTTGAGGCCTCCAAAATCTTAGGGAGATCATTATTAATCAGCTCAATCAAGACATCCTTCACCTCCAAACATATCAAATTGTTGCCTCCATTAAAATTGTATGCCAATAAGATATTGAAAAGGCAGATGTGGCATGGGTAACATTCCCGCTTAGAGGTCTAAAAAAAAGGATCGGTGCAATTCTTACCGTGACAAATAGCTTTTCTAGCCCAAAAGCTGCGAAATATTCTACTCATTTCGGTCCAGCCAAGTGGCCTCTTGAGGGTTGAGACCATAATGGTGCGAGGAAAAACCGACAGTTCGAAAAAGTGTCTTGGACTAAGAAGTGTTCCGATCGTTTATACTTTTTTTAAATAATAGAAATAAATTCATACCAAATCTTCCCTTAAAAATCAAACTTATATATATTTCAGGGTTTTCAAAAACCTTTTTAAAACACTAATTTTCCACCCGCCATTCGTAGCTCGGTTGGTTAGGGAGCTGGGAGATGGGGACTAAAGGACTGTGTCCGGGCAGGTTCGAATCCTAGCGCCTAACCATCAGTGGGAGTTTCAACGTTAAGCATCCGTGTCCGACGACTAAATAAAAGCGGGGTAGACACACGGCGTGGGGTTTACTTAAGTAAGTATCAATGAATACCATGACCTTAAGGTTCTCCATGATATCAAAAAAAAACACTAATTTTCCAAATTGAAAAACTATTTCCTTGTCAAGAATAAAAAGTTAGTCTTTATTGATATGTACATTTAAATATTTAAGGATTTAAAAAACTAATCTTTTATAAACTAAAAATTTCTTAACATGACTAACTTAGTGGTATACGTGTTTCTTTGAAAATTAAAATTTTAAAACATCCCAAAACAAAATCTTCAAAACAAATCCTTGGGAAAAGAAATCCTTTGAAAACTCTTTTTCTAAAATATAAGGATCTTCGAAAATATACTTTATAAAAATTCTTGCATAGGTTTTAGATTAAGAAATTGACATTAATTATCTAAATAAAAATCCGGTTCGCCATCAAAGAGATTATCAATGAATGCTCCTTACCAAAAACTTGCCTCTGGATAATTACGACATACAGACTCTAAATTTCCATCCATCTAGAATAATTATTTGTCTCCGACTGTAACTCGTCATCAAAATCCAAAATCATAAGGTAGGTAGAATCTCAGCCATCATGTCGAACACCTCTAGTCTGCGGTATTCCACCATATGTCGTACTCATGCTCTTTATCAACAGCGCTTACACATCGCTAGCACTCCGTGGAGTACTTCGGAGTCGATGTGAAATCTTAACTCTAAGATATTTCCAACCCATAGTTGCTTTGCACATTTCATTGGAGTGGAATGACAACTACTTCTATAGTAGGAATCCTTAGAATCTAATGTAAAAAGTATAATAATACTAGATAGGAAAGTACGAATACGTTCTTTCAATTTATCCTAATTCCTCTGATTTAACCTAGGTTCTGATACCAAATGTAATAGCCAAAGGTCACCCCTTAAAAGGCATGGCTACAAATGGTAACCCCAGACATCCTTATTTTATAGCCAGCCTCTTGACTGTCAATCAATCCACATTATCGGGACATGCAGAGGCAAGAGATAAAGCTTCGTCACCGTTCACAATGCGAGAACCCCTATCACGTAAGCATAAACATCTCAACAAGGTTTGGTGACTGGAAAATCTATAAACTGTCCATAACATAAATTTATAATGATTGGTTTCCATTTAACTGCTGTGTCTATTAAGGTTAGCAATTCCAATCTAACCTTGCATTGCACACACGATTACTTGCATATTCATTCCCAAGGTACAAAATACCGACGAAGCCTTATCAACCACCCAACACTTCCACACTATTTTGTGACTTAATACTTCTAAATATGAAACGGGCTTCTACTATCATCACATAACACTTTTAAATGAGAAATAGGCAGACTCTGTCATTTAAGACCTCAATCGAGGTAGAACCTGTCATTTAAGTCATATTGCCAAGATAGACTTCTAGCATCATCATTATTGATCTATTGGTCCTAGCTACATAGACCATTGACCACTATTTATGGCCTTACAATTTATAATAGCCATACCCCTAACGTATCTATCGTTATTAAAGTCTTAGCAAAGTCAAAGACTATACCCAAGCCACTTAATACCTTATTAATAAGAACTAATCAGGTCTCTGACCATTTAATACCTATTTATAGGTAGGCCTTTCCATTTAATACCTAACCTCAAGGTGAACTCCTTACTGGTACTATCTATCTGACACTGCTTGGAAATTTCATTGGCTACTTAATGCTTCTTTTATAGGAGAGAGTCCAACCCTAGTCACTTAGTACCTTAAACCAAAGCAAATCCTTCTTGAGATATTCATCATCGCTCTTAATTATAAATATGGAACCTCATTAGGTTATTTTGTTCGGTAGGGAGATGAGCCCTAAGATAGCCAGTTAATACCTTAACACTAAAGTAAACCTTTTTAGAGACGTCCTTATTCATTTGAAATCTCATCAGGTTGCTTAATACTTCCTTTTAGAAGAGAGGCGGACCCTATAACCACTTAATACCTCAAACTAGAAGCGAACCCCTATGAAGATATACCTTACCGCTCCTAATTTCAAATTTGGACCATTTAACACTTTTTAATTGGGAAAATGTGGGCCCTCAAACAATCACTTAATACCTATGACCCTAAAACAGGTTCGATCTCTCGCAAAGTCATGTATTCGAGGATTATGATATCTCACACCAGTAGTAAGTGCACCTGACTGTTGGTAGCCTCAAAGTGAAAGGTAGTCTTCCATCGAGTGGCTCTACTGACCTCGCATCATTAACCTACTAAGTCCAATTAACCATCCTAAATCTTTACTTACATTTTTCTTAGGTAGACATTGAACTTAGCTTACTAATTTCCCTTTTACTTAAGGCAATAAGATTTATCTTAAATATTTATCTACCCATAAATCCCCTTTTGATGCTCATAAATGTCAATTTGTCCATAAAATCCTAACGGGAATTTCCTAAGACATTTATGTATGATTACTAATTTCAAATTAGTAACTTTTTTATATTTATTCCCTTTTTATCAGTCCAGTTAATCTAGTTGTTCGTATTAATTGTAACACCTAACTTTAATTGTTTATTAATTGGAGTTACAATCTTTAACTAATCAAATGTAATCCCAAATCTAATCCTATCCATTATTTCTTATTAATTGCTCATTAATTGGGATTACAATTTTTTATTTCCTATAAATCATTGGCAATTCCTAATTTATTCCCCAGTGATATAAATTACTACATTTTCCAATTCTACCTATTCGCTTCCCTAAATATAATAATAATTAACGAATGCTACGAATAAATAACGCACGAATAAACTCTATTCTTCTTTATTAATGCAATAAAAACGTACAAACTACCTAATAAAACTACTTAATCCTATCCAAATATATTATAGTCACAAATTTTTAACTAGAATATGTTTTCCATATTTAATGCGCTAGAATTCGATTCCTTAGGAAGATTTTTCTCTATGATTTACATAAATAAGTTTTAACGTAGAAAGGAAACATTGACTTCATTTGAAATTACAAAGAATGGATAATTTCTTTTTAATTAGAATAAACAATGTAAACTATGGAGGATAGTCACATGCTTTACACATATCTTCCATTTTCTTTGAGGATATTCCTTGTTAAAATCACCCTTTTGAATCAAAAGTGGAAAAAGTAATCAAATTTATAAAAATCAAACGGATGTTCTTCCCACGCATTAAACTATTGAAATCTAAAACTTAGCACAACTTGGGAAATAGTCCAAAAATCCTATTTTTCACTTAAGTACAGATTTTGAATAAAATATACATCATTCAGATTCTAAAATCTTTAGTACCAATTTCCAGATCTAGGTGTAAATATATTTCAAATTAGATCTTAAATAAGAATATGTAGGCAATAATTTTCTACACTATTAAGTCGACAATTCACAAACAAAACTAATTTAGGCATAATATCAAATGTGTGCCAATGGAATAGATTTAAAATCATAACCAATGTATAACATTTCTCACTCACTTTTAAAAGCGATTCAAATCTCCAGATCTGAAGTAGAACCTTAAATTCAAATTTAGATCCATTTTAATCTAAGAAATATGTATAAAAAGGGCGTGTGTGTATATTAGAATTACAGATCTAAGAAGAGATTTGGGATTAGAAGAGAAAATAGACACAAATATATATAAATATATAAATTACCTCAAATACGTGTATAGTTGATTACCTTCTCTTCTTTTTTTTATTAGATTTCTATTCTTCTCCAATTTGTATGAATATGAGAAGAGAAGGGATGGTTAGGCCTGAATATATAGGCGCTAGAATCAACTCGAACCGTTAGATCGAAATATATTAAATTTGGATCGTTGGGCTTAGGTTAACCCTAGTTGTCACACATGAAGTGATCGAAAGCCCCCTTCCTAGGTGTCAACCGCCCCTAGTCGACCGCTAAAATATGTAAGTCGATCTATGGGCCCTAGATAATTAATATATAAACTTTAATTTTCCTATTCGAATTATTTCAGTTCCGAATTTATTTTTCGTCCGTAACTTCTTCATTTGGACTCCGATCGCAAAACTCCAAATATATAAGTTACTTAGAATTTCACCATGAACGCAATAATGCAAGTTTCATGGTCAAATTCCACGGTTCATAAAAATTCCATTTTTGAAGCCTAATTAATTAACTAACTAATTAAATAACTGACACCAAATTACTGGGTGTCACAGAAGTATTTTGCCTTATAATATTTAATCACTACAGAACATGTTACTCACTGCTTCTATAAATGTCAATTGTCCGTAATAAATGATTCTAATTCTAATGCACAAATTCTTAAAGACATTTATTCATTCTTTCTAGTTTATCTATTATGCCTTCCTTATATGCCTACAATTTATCTAATTATCTCTTTAACTAGTCCATTTATATCCTCATTAAATTCTTGTAACCCCTTATTTATTCCACATTTATCGCCTTATTTATCCTTAGAGTTACAATCTTTTCCACTTACATTTTCTATCCTTATTATTTATTAGGTGATTTATGTTAATATCCTAATTATATTTAATATGAACATTGACATGTATTAAGCTTATAGAGTTCACAATTATGAAAAAGTCTAGGTCAACAAAGGGATCAACTTCTAGGATGCTTCCATATGTTTGGCTCATGCTCTTCTTAGTCCACTCCTTACACGTCCTATGGGTAATCAGGGCAGGATTATAAATTTAAATATATTGAATTTTCCAATTCATAGTCGCTTCGTCCATCCTTTCAGAATGTAGTAGCAACTATCTTTATAATTGGAATTTATAGAGTTAGGCATATCTTCAAAATTAGTATAAATATTTATATACAGTAGAGTTTTTGAAAAAAATTCAATAATAACAATATGTCACTTATATGTGTACTTTCCCCGTTAATCGGGTAACCAAGGCTCTGATACCAATTGCAAAACCCCACCTTGAAATGGACCCGAATTCTGACCCAGAAAAGGCTCATCGAAATTTAGAACCATCTCAAAGCTGATTGTTGGTTGGTAAAATGAACAACATAGACCTATTTATCTACATATTCAGAGTCTCATAATGGAAGGATAAAATATAATAATAACAACAGTAACCATTCCATTCGAATTTCAAAATTTCATTTAAAACAATAACAAAATATCCATAATACCAAATTCCAGCAATAACCGTATACATCCGCAATATTCCATAATTGCAACATTTTTTTTATTTGATGGGTACATCAAAAAATAGACAATAACAAGCAAAAAAAATTGTCTACCGCCACAAACCTTATCAATGTCTTCTCTTTCAGTATCACCCTTCCTAACATGTGCTGTAATGAGGAGGGAGTTAGAACAATGTATATCTGGTAAATAAAAATCTCAAGCCTTACTACATTAGTACTTGGGTAAGTATAATTTAAATAGGAATATGTCTTACGTTTTCTACCTACAACATAAATCATTCCAAATATAAGCCCAAAGGCTTTTTTCAAACTTAATTAAAAGGATTTCCAAATATAAGCTCATAGTTAACTTGTTATCAACCCAATATCCCATATCTATCATCCATGATGTCTTATCAACGTAAGAGACAATAATCAAGTCACTTAATAACTTTTAGTGGGAATTGGGCAAACTACAACCATTTAATACCTTATTTAAGGCAGGTCCACGTCATTTACTACCTATAATCTCACGGCTGACTCCTTACTAGTAACCATCTAACTAACGTTGCATGGAATCTCTTCAGCTACTTAATACTTCATACTGAAGCGGGCTCTCTCTCAAGATATCCTCTACCGTGCCTAACCCATAACCCTGACCATTTACTACTTCCTACATAGAAAAGAGGTGGCCTCTCACACAACCACTTATTACCTTCAATTTCTGAAGCGGGTCCATTGTATTATGATCTATAGCCCACGGTGACATCTCATATTAGCCCGACTATTCATAGATATTGGTATGCAGATTAGCAGGTTAGATTTATCCTATGGAATTTGAGACTAACCTCGCTTCATTGTAGTTACTTATTATAGGCGATGTCTTACATTAACCCCAAGTCACCAGTCACCGCTGGTAGTCGGATTAGCTAGGCAGACTTCCGTATGCTTTTGACTGACCTCGCATCCCTATAACTTAGTCATAATCTATATCACACTCTGCATATATTATGACACATCACACCGTTTCCATAATCAAGTCTTTATAAGAAATCTTTCTTATTTCGCCTTTAACATCAATTACCTTCGTAAGAGGGATTTAATAAAATTAATAACCTACTTAATACACAATTTAATAATTATACATTAATTACGCTAATACACACACACACACATATATACATATAAATAAACACACACACACACACACACACACATATATATATGTGTGTGTGTGTGTGTGTGTGTGTGTGTGTGCATCTAGTTGTCTCTAAGCTTGTGGAGTATGCACCCTAAATTAACGTTTAAATGTCAACTGTTTAAATGATTATACAAATATCTTTCCATATTATCAACAATACCAAAATTCCAATATTCATATCCAAAAATTCCAATTGATAGACTTGTATATAATTAAATTTTAACCCAACTTATTACATCAAAATAATGGAATATATTTATAACAGAAACCTATAATTCTAGTTTTTATGCTTCACTCAGTATCTTTGTTCTCATAAAATAAACAAAAGAGTTTCTATTTAATTCATGAGATAAGCAATGCAAACTATGAATAAAATTCATACTTTGCACATTATTCCTTAATCAAAATCCTTCAAACAAATTCAAGGAAAAATAATTAGAAGTGGAATAGAAGGTAAAATATCAAAGCAACAAATCTATATAATTTCCATTATTTTGACATAAACAATTTGAGATTTCAACCTGGAATTGACATTTCACATTGAAGGAGTTTTAATGGTTTATAATATGATGTTTTCGCAAACCAAACCTCCCCAAGGCATATTCTAACCCAGACTATAATTAATTACTAAAATAGAAAAGCTATGATTTCCACTCATAATATATCCTTGGCTTTGTCTCCTTTGGATTTGACACGCCTTTGACAATCTTTATCAGATCTCTTTTTTTATGCATACACAGCAAGGGATTTGTATACGCTAGATTTAAAAATTAGAGGTTTGGAGGAGAATAGGTTGAGTAAGTAAACAACAAACAAAAATAGATATATAGAATTTCTTACTTGAAACTCTAATGGAGTTTTCTAAATCTTTGAAGAGACGAACTGATAGAGCTTCGTTAATGTTTCCAAAATATTTAGTGAATAAAAGTGAAGGGGCTAGGCTCCTATTTATAATAGTTGAAATGCACCAGAACCGTCGGATTTAGGTCGGTTTAATAATATAAAAATCCGGGCATTCAACACAAACCCTAGCTACTACTTGACAGCGAGCGTTCGACCACCGCTCTGCCACCGGTTGACTACTAGAGGTTGACCGGTCGAGGCCAGGGTCAACCTCTCCCTTTATTTTGGGAACGTTAATTTTGTGTCGTTGTTTTATTTATTATATTCCTTAATTTGTATTTATTATTACTGCTAATTTCAACGTTTACTTAACCATCCAAGTTTAATTACTATTAACTTTTGAATTTTAAAATTTTAAAATTAATTATTCATTTGAATTTGAATTCTATTTAAATTATTTTAAACCCAAAAACTTCAAACGCCCATAACTTTTCCATTTGAGCCCTGCTATCAACATATTATATATGGAAATTGATCAGAATTTTGCCACGAACGCAATGCATAACTTTTGTAGTCAAATTTCAACTTTTGCAATATTTTCATTTTACCCCTATCATATTTAATTTAATTTATCCAATATTTATGGTTGGTTTTACGGGGTGTTACAATAGCCATCCACTAGGGTTGTGTTTTTAATTTGAAATGGGGCTAGATTCGGCTAGAGATTGGAAAGTGAAGATATCGAGGCAAAATATGGTTATGGAGAGGCTCGCATTTGGGCAAATGCTAGATCTAGCTAAGTTAGGAGCAAACTTGGGAAGCAAGAGGATGTAGGGAGTATGAACAGTGGAGGGTGATGAGACAAAAGGTAGCTACAAAATAGTAATAGGGCTAGCAGGAGAAGACATGAGGGTGAAAAATGGAAAGGGATCTGAGAAGAAGAGAGGATTGATGTAGGGGTGGGAAATAAGAGGAGTTGATTGGATGGAATAAAAGAATAAGAAGAGAAGAAGGATGATGGCCAAGAAAACCTAGTCCCTATTAAACTCCATCGTGAAGCTTTGAGGAGATATCGTTATTATCTAGGGTAATGCTATTAGTACCCTAGTTAATGCCTTACACGCTCGGCCTTTGTCAAAAATAATTTCACACACCTCATCTTTTTTCTTTCCTACAAATTGTCCCTCCATTCTCTTAACAGTCTTAAAAGTTTTGTTTTCAATCCTTCAATATTTATTCTAGAAAATGCCTTGAATAACCATTCTCTTTCAATACTATTCATCAACAAATGAAAAGACAAAAGATTGCTTAATCTACATTTAGCTAAATCACCTAATCCAATATAGGTTTTAGTAAAATCAAATACAAGGTTAGGTTCTACCCCAAAACCATCTTTGACGCACATAATCCCATATTTTTTTACCAAAATTATGGACTTTCGTAGCGAAATGAATCATATCTTCATATTTAAGAATTTTTTAGTGCTATTAAAATGTATATGAATAATTAAATAGAGAATACCAATAGGTTTTTATGTATTTAGAAGTATTAAAACTACTATGTGTTTGTATATTTTGGTTTTAAATATTTGTTATGGTTGTGCTTTTCATTGTCACTTAATGTTTAAACATTGTTTCATAAATTTTATGTTGTATATAATTTTGGACGAAGCTTTGTTGTTTCACGGCTTCCCATTGTATTGCTTTGCAAATAGAAAACTGAAAAAGGTGAAACATTCAAGTATGACTTATGTGTTCAATAGTGATAAAATGGTGAATGATTTTATAAACTTTTACTGGAGTGTGAAATACAACATTTGGGATATTAATAGAATTACTTTATTGTTTATTACTTATTAAATAAAAAACTAATTTAACTAGCTGTGTACGAATGAGATCAAAATAATTGTTAGAAATTATCATAGTGGGAACTTGCATAGGTTATATACGTATATATAATCATAATTTCAACTATAATAGCTTTTTCCAAAATCTTTTAATTGTAAAGAAAGGTTTAACTATAATGCAAATATTATTTAAAAAAATGATCTTATTTATGATTAATCAGATTCTCAATTATTTTAACATACTACAAATGCAATTTTTTCCTCGTAAAGTAAGCTAAAGTTTTATATATATATATATATATATATATATATATATAGCATAATGAAGAGAGCATTAGAACAAAGAATAAATGCCAATATACAAATAAATAGGATTGAAAAAAAAAATTAAAGAAATAAAATATTTGAAAAATTGTTATTAATGGAATTTTGACCTATGACTGTTAATGATATTTTTGATCTCATAACACTAAATTATCAAAGTAATCATGCCGCTAAATGCTTGTGTTATTATGAATTAGCTCATTTAATGTGAATTAAACTACCGTAAATGTAGTAGTCATGGTGCTGAATGCTTACACAATTATGTTGGCCGTCATTTAACTACTTGATAAAATGCTTAACAATTCAATTCAAATTAAAATAAGTCTAAGCACAGATAACAACAATTAAAATGCAAAAAAGTAAAGACATAACATTTATGAAGTTCGAATATTAAGGAATCATATGTCCACTTGTCAAATCAATCAATTTGTTCGTTTTCTTTTCTAGTACAAGCTCTGAAATCAATGGAAGTTTTAGTATAACTTTTATAGTATCTAGTTATCTGAGCATAAAAATTTGATTCCCTTATTTTACTATAGCCCTTTCCATTTATAGCAGAAAAGACATCATATGGACTATTGAAGTCATACTTCATATCTAGCACCTGCAATTAGATCTTGCCACATGTCCTTCATCAGCCCAGTTGATCCGATTTATATGGAGTGCTGACTTGGATTTTAGGTGGGATAATGATTTAGGAGGGATAAATTTGGGTTTATGTAGGTTGATTTGGTTAAGGCGGGAAAAATTAAATTCAAATAGTGAGTTAGGCATGATACCATTGATTACCTGCAACCTGGCTTGGATTGGTGCAGTATGATGAGGAGCTTGGTTTTGCTATTCGAGAACATAATGCTATGCTACATTGCTTGTGCAGTTTTTTTGTGCAGTTTTAGCTGACATGATTCAGACATAGGCACCCTAGAAGTTGTGATGTGCTGGTCTCTATGCGAAATCTTTTGCCTGTGTAGTTTAGTTTAGAGATTGTTAGGCTTTGAATATTGTATTATAGAGCTTGCATAGTTCTTATTTGATGCAACTTCAGTCCATTTCATTCTTTATTTTAGTACAGCTTCAATTGCTGATTTCATTTAGCTGAACCTGCATTAAATGTTTGACTGAAAAATGAGTGCAACACTTGCCTCCCAAGTCTTGGCAAATTATATTAGGGTGAACTTGTCATTCCGCATTCAACTTTTAAATGGTCAAGTCAATCATTATTGCATTTAATGTTTCTACACATAGCATGTTGAGATTAGTTACCCTGTCTCACGATTATCAATTAAATTGTTTTTTATTCTAAGGAATCCTCTTTGTGCATTATGAATTCCTTGTGTTATCATTAGCATCCAATGACACATATCTTGTGTTGTTTAGATTTTATGGCTAGGATTTCTCTTGTACTATATATACCCACCTTCGCTTTTTAGTTTTTTTTTTACTCACTCACAATCTCTTAAGCATCTATTGATTTTCCTCCATTGCTTACTTGTCTCTTCAAGTTCTACCTCGTTATTATCTGCAAGTGGTTGTTTGCCAGTAATCTTTTTCTTACTCATTTTCTCCCCTCGCAACTCTGTGTATTGTCGTTTCCTCTGGGGAACTACAATGCAGTTTTCTCAAATTTTAAAGACTGCCTTCAACATGTTTGATCAAATGCCTACATCGATGCAGTCAACTGCGTGTTTGATCAAATGCCTAGGCATAACATATCATGTGTTTTCTAGGTTATTTTAACTAAGCAGGTATTTATTATTTCCCCCAAATTAAAACCTTATTTTTTCTCTTTCTTGCCTTATCGATCATAGCCTTTGATAATTCTTCCAGCACTATTGGCCAAGGCACCACTTCTTTTTTGATATTGTCTTGATCATTCATCAAGATGATCAAATTGGACACTTTGGAATTGGAGGCTACGACTATAGAGTTCCTCCCTTTTTTGGGTGCATCCACTTGCCTCTCGAAGGATTCATCTCGCTCACTTCTAAACGCATCTGATGTGGCCTCTATTTGCCTCGTCACTCCTTTATCAAAGAGTGGTTACATGCCATAGGAATTTTTCCTTTTGTATTTTCCCTTAATCTACACTTTCATTTTATATGCTAAGCGTCTTGACTCACCACCTTCATGCTGCAAACTACTTTTCCTTTATTTTATTCACAAGAATGTTAATCCTGGCTGCAGAGATTTGTCATATCTAAGCCATTAAATATTTTCAAAACTTCACCACATAAGACTTAGCGATAGGTAGCCTGGTTCTTTCTTATCTCAGATCAAGATGGCTTCATTTCTTCTCTTTAGCAGGCAAGCATTGCCTTTTTCCTTCTTCCAGTTTCTTTTCCTTAGCCTAATTGCCCTATGCTAATCTAATTTTCTTTTCTCTCTTTAGCTAATAGACTTAATTTTTCTGCTGTGGAAAGAAAGAAATTCTCATTGCATGGAGAACTTGCCTGTTCCGCCAGTGTGAGCCTGTGTGTATGCTCTGAAAATTTATGTCGATTCGTTGTTGCACCAATATCACATTTTAAGCGATCACCATCAATTTTATCGTTCATCTTTAAGTATGTGTTTGTTTCTTATGAGGAGGAGGCTTATAGTTTCTCCTTTGCACCAAAAGAGGGTAATATTTTATTTAGGTTATTTGTTAATTTTGTTCATGTTACGCTTTCTAACTACGTGGGGTTCAAAATGATTATGATATGTGCTTATTAGCATGCATTTAAATCTTCTTAAACTCCGCATGCATTATGTTTTCCCAACATGCGCTCCATCCTAAGCTATGCTTAATCCAAAGAGTTTCAAATCTATCATAGAACAAAAAAGACTATGGATGATCCTCCTCTACCAGGACCTAAACCAAAGCACCATAAGGGTAGTGCAATCCTCGAACCACCTCATTCAGTGGTACCTATCTCATAAGCTCCTCCTCCTTCTTGCGTTTTGCCTCTTCCGGTGGGGTGCACAACATCGGATCTTATCGAGATGATTGGGCGTCTCCTGATTTTCGACATTGCTGCCCTTCTCCTAATCCTACTTTATCTTTTCCAACTGTGCAGATCCCCACTGTAAAAGCTTTTGAGGGTTTCATAGGGGTTTCTTTCAGGTGCTTTGCAGGATAAGCGATTTAATATGATATACATACTTTATTATCATGTATTTATGTTCTTTTCTTTCTCTTTAATTATATGGTGCTATATTCTTTTAAGTATACCAGCATCTCGAGGGCTAACGTATAGAGCTGTAGAATGCTCATACTACATTGAGGGAAATTAAGGATATTAATACCATTTAGGTAAAGAAGCAGCCCAGTAGACATCCGACATGGCCTTTAGGGAATTACAAGAGGTAGCTTTCAAGATAAAGTGGGATTAGGCTGCACAGATGGTGGAGAAGGCCGAGAAAAAAGTTAAGGTATCGAGGAAAGTGTTAGCTAATGAATTTGAGGTTCATGAAATGGAATTGGAGGATAACACTTACTTTGTCCTATACTGGATATATGCCCAGGTGAAGAGATAATTCTTTAAGGATTATTAAGATGAAGAAGAGGGTAAAGTTAATCTCACTTGCTTGGAAGTCCCTGCCCTCATCGAAGTTGAATGCGCCTAGTGCCACGTTGAATGGGATTTGGATTAAAGTAAATCAATAACGATGCCATCTAGCTCTTTTATAATTATTAATATGCCGAATGAGCATGCGAAAGATGTTAAATCATCTCGTGTGCCAACTCATGATCCTACGCTTAAAACTTTAGTTAATGCTAATGTAACCAGTCGAACCTAGCTCATTTTGTTCTATATCATTTTAAGGTGAAAAGGTTAGGGTAGCACAACTGTTTTGTATATGTTTTAGCCTTCTAACCTTTGACGCGTATCCGATGAAGTTTTTTTGTGTGTGTGTATGTGCACTTGTCTTTTGGTTGGTTAATCTTCATTTTTCTTACATTATACGTTTTAGCTTAGGTTTTAAATTATTTTCTGTGAAGTTTGTTGTTTGTGCTTTTTTTGGTTATCGGCAAGGATGTAAACTGTATCTTCTGTTTAGGCGAAATGTATAACCACCAATAAGCTCTCATTTTTGGGAGAGTAGATTTATTCAATATTTACAAGAGTGTATTAAGCGTATAGAACAATAGACAATAGAGAGGATTAAAGTGAATGTTGCTGCCGTCATAAATAAAAGAAAGAGAGAACTTAAGGATGAAATTATGCGGTTAAAAAATAAACTCAAGGACTTTTGACTAAGATTTCAGAAGTCACTTGGGAGAAAGAGGCCTTAAGTGCCTTTATGAGGCGTATTTGATGCCCTCTATCAGAGGAGGATTTAACTTTCTTAGATCATCTCCATTTAGAATCATTTAAGTATAAAATTGGCAATGGGTAAGAATAATTTCAGTGGCCAGCTTTTCATTTTTATTTTAGTCAAAAAATGAGATGTTATTTATTTTTGGCTATGTTAAATAAAAATTATGCTTATCGCATGTTTAGCTTGTATTTTACTTGTTTGTATTCATATATATGTATACTTTGTAGAATGCCCCTACTTCCCTTGCCGAAACTCTGCAAGTCAACCTAGTCATAAATAAAGCTGGCGGTCCTTCTGATATTCCCTTGGCTCCCCTTAGCTCTTCTACAAAAGGTTGGACTCTTGCTCGTGTTTCTCAAATGTATAAAGAGAGCATTAAGGAACTAATAGAGCTAATAATGAGTTTTGGTATATGAGAAAGATTGCTAACGAAACTGAAATTGCAATGCTTAGAAAATTCGAAGAGGCGGCAAGTAATTGGATGTTAACAAGAAGCAATATAAATGTATTAACTAGGTAAATGTATACCAAGCTAAAAGTGGTGCAAAAGCATGCAATGGATTTATAAATTGTCATAGCTAATACGAAAGAAAATACCAAGTTAAGGGCGGCACAAAAATGTAAAAGGGAGTTGGAAGCTCCCATGGATAATATGAAGGATTTGTATGTTGCTTCCTATGAAGAAGAAATAATGAGGCTGCAACTATAGAATTATCTTTGGAGATGGCAAAGCAATTCCTAGTTGAGGAACCTTTGCTTTCCATGGTACTTCATAAATACTGCAGCCAAGAGTGGCTCCTACACCACCAATTGACATGGACTTGAGTTCTCCCGAGACGTGGAAGAACGATTTAGTGCATTTTACCAGTTAAAGTGTAAATGAGCTAAGGGCCACATATAAGAAAAAACTAGCAAATCCTAGAGCGACAAAGCATGGGTGTACAAAACAAGAGGTGAATTATTTGGTCCATTCTTATGGAAATCTAAAAGGACGAAGATGTTGTTAGAACTGGCTCAGCATGCAGTGGGATAAAAGGGTAAATCTAAAAATAAAAAATAAATAAAAAAAAAGCTTCCATTTGAATCTTAATAGGCCTACGAAGTTTATTTAGATCTTATCTAAATTTATTTTTACATAAAATATTTAATTTATAATAAAGTATTATAATATTAATATTACGATTAATAAATAATATAATATGTGTATCATATACACATATTTTTATACATGCACATGCAGCATAAAAGGTGTGCATGGTTTAACATGCCTTTGTATAGATGTTAGGATTTACACCGCAACGGACATATTGGCCATTCCATATACATATGTGTTGAATCATAAGTTGTGATTCATGACAAAAGAGCTTAAACAAATCAGTGAATGAGACTACATGGACAAGCGACAAAAGGAGAAAGAAATATGTTGTTAAACTACAAAGGAGATAAGACTACAAAACTGAGTATAGTATGTTTATTTGTCGAAGTTTTTAGTCTTAGAATTGTTAAAATCCATCCTCAAGTAGTCCACACAAATCAAGTTGTTTTAAGCTTCAAATTCTTTAAAATTTATGTGAACTATGCACTGACAGTCAGGTCAGTCGACTGACCATATACGACAAGTTGACAGAACCTGCTCAGTTTGCACAGAAACACTCTGTTTTGCAACAACTTTGAGTTTTCAGCTGACTGGTCATCTTGGGTCAGTCGACCGAACTTTTCCAACAACTATTTTTCTGAAGAGACACTTCCATTTGCCAAGAGATACGATCTGAAGAGTAATGGATGCTTCTTTTGTCGGAACTCTTCGTGAATGGTTGTAGCTGTTTATCTACTATATAAACACATAAGATTTACTTCACAAGTCACCGAATATTATTTTATTTTCCGATCATGCTCTCTACTATCTCTGCATTCTGAAAAGCAATCAGTATATTGCTTGAATCTCTGAATCAATTAACTTATTCTTCAATTCAAAGCAATATTCTCCTTTCTAAATCTTTACACACACACAAACACACACACACACACACACACACATATACACACTTGAGAAAAAGATTATAGGAAGGTTGTACTATCAAAAACAAATCAGTTTTATCAAGAACATAAAGTGTCAAAGCAATTTTATTGAAACTGTTGAAGTCCTGTTCAGTTGTTCAGACGGGTAAAGTCCTCTTTCGGTTGTTAGAGGCTGAAAAATCCTGATCGGTTGCTCAGGTGTTGTATACCTATTCCTCTGGGTTAAATAGGGGTTATTGTGAGAAATTCTAGAGGAAAGTTTGGGACTGGACGTAGAACGGGAAGTTCAAACCAGTATAAAAACTCCTAGTGTGCTTATTCTTATTTACTTTACTATTATTATCTGTTTTCGCATTTAGATTATAATACATTCCATATTACTCGATCCTAAGTGATAACTAGCAACACAGTAGTCACTTTCATTTAGTATCAGAGCGAGGACATCCTATAACCGTGACACGGTTATTTGATAATCTTTTTGTGAATATGGAAAATAACACCGGCACAAGCACTGTCATTAACACTAGTTTTATTGAAGGTCAATCTACTGCACGACCTCCACTATTCAATGGCATGAATTATAATTACTGGTCAACTAGAATGAGAATATATATGCAATCTAATGGTTTTGAAACTTGGAACATTACTCGAAATGAGTATACCATTACGACAGAATATTTTTCAACTTGGACTGCTGCACAGAAAGCTGATGCTATTTCAAATGCTAAAGCTATGGACATGTTATTTTGTGCATTAGATAGAAATGAATTTAATAGAGTCAGTATGTGTACAACTGCTTATGAGATATGGAGAACTCTAAAAATAACTCATGAAGGAACTAACAAAGCTAAACAAAGCAAAATTTCTATGTCGAAAAATCAGTTTCAAAATTTCAAAATGAAATCAAATGAAAATATAAATGACATGTCTCTAGATTTCAAGATATATATCACTCACTGTTGGCACTAGAAGAAAAATTTTCTGACTTTGATATAGTATCAAAAATCCTAAACTCTTTAACGGATGAATAGGAAAAAAAGGTTCTAGCTATTGAAGAAGCAAACGTCTTTATAAGATGAAACCAGAAGAGTTAATAGGAAATATAATGTCATATGAAGTGAATTCGCAGGCAAAGAAAGTTCAAGCACAAGATAAGAAGAATCTAGCATTTCAAGCAGAACAAGATGACTCTGGCTCAGATGAAGAGGATATGGCATTTATTGCAAAAAAATTCAAAAGGTTTTTGAAATTCAAAAAGAATAACAAGTTCAAGAGTTACAAAAATGAGTCTAGTAACAATAATAGCAATAAACCATCATCTTCTGTTATGGAATGTTATGAATGTCATAAAAAGGGTCATATGAAGAAAGACTGTCCAGAGAAACAGAAAAATAAATTCAAGAAGAACAAATTCAAGAAGAAAGCATTCTCAGTAACATGAGATGATTAGATTCTTCTTCATCAGAGAGCGACAGTGACAGTGACACATAGCAAGCAAATAATATATGCTTCATGGCTACAAACGATGATGTAAGTGAACTAAGTTTTGAAGATTTGGTTGAACTTAATTCAGAACTAGTGGATTTTGTAAAACAAACTAAAAAGCAAAATAAGGAGTTACAAGGAAAACTAAATAGATCTGAATCAGAAATTAATATGCTTAGAGATGAAAAGAAAATTCTTGAAGAAGAACTTGGAAAATTTCAAGATTCTAATTCTAATTTAACATCTTAACCTTCTATGATAACTCAGAAATTAGAATTTCAGAAAAATAAAAATGAAGATTTATCAGTTGAAATCAAAGATTTGAAATCTGACACTAAAGTATTAGAGTTCGAAAAATCTAGTCTTAAAACTAAATTAGAAGATATTAATAAAATATTTCAAATTTTAATAAAGGACGAGAAAATCTTTCAAAAATAATAGAAAATTCTCAGTCTACTTCAAATAAAATGGGATTAGGATATTAGAAAATTGAAAATCCAAAGAAATTTGGAAAGTTTAAAATAAATTTAAAAACAAAATTAAGAAAGATATTAAGAAAACAGTTTCTAAAGATTTTAAAACTATTAAAATATGGGTTCCTAAAACAAATAATAACTTAATTAGAAATAAGCATATCAAAACATTTATGGAAGCTATTCATAAGAATGTGAATTATATCTATAAAGGGAATTTTGAACCTTCTTGGGTTTGGTTTCCTAAGACCTAACTCTTAGGACCCTAAAAAGAAAAGTGGGTACCATCTTAATCTTTATTTTTTGCAGGTACCACTTAAAAAGAGAGGAAAATGGATTTTAGATAACGGTTGCTCAAAACACATGGCGGGTAATAAAGACATGTTAACAAACATAGTCTACTCAAATGGAGGATCGGTCACTTTTAGAGATAATTCAAAAAGATATGTCATCAGCAAAGGCGATGTGAGCAATAACGGTATCTTTAACTCACCTCTCATTACTGATGTTTTATTAGTTAAAAAATTAAAACATAATTTATTAAGCATAAGTCAATTATGTGATAAAGGTTTTAATATAATGTATTATTTCTGATAAAAATCAAAATTTAATTTTTGAAGGTATAAGAGATAGAAATATTTATATTTTAAATATGAATATAAATTATAACACAAACATGTGTTTAGTAGCTACAGAGGATGATTCTTGGCTATGGCACAAAATATTTTGTCATATAAATATTAATACTATTAATAAAATGGCTAAAATTAAACTTGTTAAAGGACTACCTGATATGTAATTCAAAATTGATAATATTTGTGATGCACATCAGTTAGGAAAATTAACAAAATCTTCTATTAAATCTAAGAAAATTATATCTACAACACAACCACTTGAACTACTACATATGGACCTTTTCGAACCTACTCAAGTTCAATCTATTAATTTCAATAGATATGTGTTTGTTATTGTAAATGATTTTTCAAGATTTACATAGACTATTTTTATGAAACATAAAAGCGATACTTTTGAGAATTTTATAATTTTTGTAAAAAGAATTCAAAATATAAAGAATTTAAAAGTTAAAAATATTAGAAGTGATCATGGAGGTGAATTTGAAAATGAAGCTTTCGAACATTTTTGTAACAAGAAAGGAATTAATCATAATTTCTCCTTTCTTAGAACATCACAACAAAATGGAGTTGTAGAAAGGAAAAACAGAACATTACAAAAATGGGCATGAACTTTACTAATGGAAACACTTTACCTAAGCATTTCTAGGCAGAGGCTGTTGCAACTGCTTATTATGTTTTGAATCGTGTTTCTATTCGATCTTTAACAAAACATACTCCATATGAACTTTTAAATGGTGGAAAACCAAATATATCATATTTCAAAGTTTTTGGTTCAAAATGTTTTATACTTAACACTAAAGATCAGCTTGGAAAATTTGATCCAAAATCCGATGAAGTAATATTCATAGGATATTCGAAAAGAAGCAAAGCTTATTGAGTTTTTAATACAAGAACTAAAGTAATTGAAAAAACACTTCATGTTTCATTCGATGAAAATGTCAAAAATTCTTCTAAAATTACAAACTTGGAAAATAATTCAAGTCAAATTCTTACAAATAATTCAGAAGACGATGATATTATTTTTCAAAATAATAATACTAATAATACTAGAGAAAATGAAAACTTTATTCAAAATGAAAATATAGTAAGATCTCCTCCAAGAATTCTTAGAGATCGCCATGTTCAAATTATAATTGGAGAAGTAGATTCCAATATAAGAACAAGACATCAATTAAATCAAATGGGCCATATGGCTTTTCTATCTAATATATAACCTAAAAATATTAAGGAAGCCTCAACTGATGACTATTGGATTATAACTATGCAAGAAGAGCTAAATCAATTTGAAAGAAACGAAGTTTGGGAATTAGTTCCTAGACCGAGTGATCAATCAGTCATGGGTACAAAATGGGTTTTCAAAAACAAAGCTGATGAACAAGGTAACTTTACTAGAAATAAAGCTAGATTAGTAGCACAAAGTTATAATTAAGAAGAGGGAATAGACTATGAAGAAACGTTTGCTCCATTCGCAAGATTAGAAGCTATACGTATTCTATTGGCTTTTGCATGTTTTCATAACTTTAAATTATATCAAATGGATGTTAAAAGTGCTTTTCTAAATGGATATATAAAAGAAAATGTTTATGTTGAACAACCTCCTCTTTTTACTCATGAAAAATTTCCAGATCACGTTTATAAACTTAAAAAAGCTTTATATGATTTAAAACAGGCACCTCATGCTTGGTATGATCGACTTAAAAGCTATCTAAAAGAATCTGGTTTTGAGATTGGAAAAGTTGATCAAACTTTATTTATTAAGAAAACTAAACAAGATATTTTAATTATACAAATATATCTTGATGATATTATATTTGGTTCAACAAATGAAAAATTATGTCAGGAATTTTCGACTATCATGACAAATGAATTTGAACTGTCACATATGGGAGAACTATCATATTTTCTTGAACTTCAAATCAAGCAATTACAAAATGGCATTTTCATTAACCAAGAAAACTATTGTAATAATCTAATTAAACGGGTTGATATGGAAAACACTTCTGCTAAACCAACTCTTATGAGTACAACTACACATCTCGATAAAGATGAAAATGGTAAGAGTGTCGACCAAAAACTATATCATAGTATGATTGGATCATTACTTTACTTAACTGCTAGTCGACCTGACATTATGATGAGTGTTTGTTTATGTGCTCGATTTCAAGAAAATCCTAAAGAATTACATATGCTAGCAGTAAAACTTATAATTCGTTATCGTAGCAAAACCAATGACGTATGATTATTTTATCCAAAAGAATGTCCTTTAATTAGTATCTTATAGTGATGCTGATTTTGGAGGAAGTCAGATAGATAGAAAAGGTACAAGTGGAACTTGTCATTTCATTGGACGATCCTTAGTATCTTCGTTTAGCAAGAAACAAAATTGTGTTTCACTATCGACATGTGAAGCAGAATATATATCTACAGCTTTAACATGTGCTCAAGTAATCTACATGCAACAAAAATTACAAGATTTTAATATAAAATTAAATAAATCTATAATATATTGTGATAACACCAGTGAATAAATTTATCTAAGAATCCTATCAATCACTCACAAACTAAACGTATTGACATTCGTCATCATTTTCATCGTGATAATAATGAAAAGGATATAATAAATTTATAATTTGTAAATTCTGAAAATCAGTTAGCTGGTATTTTCTCTAAACCACTCAATGATTTTTTTTTACAAAACTAAGAAGATAATTAGGTATAATTTCTTTAAAAGAATTATAAAATTTCTAAAGTAATTTAAAAAAAATTAATAATATTGTCTGATACTCGAACTCAGCACCTTGAGTTTGGTAATCCTATGTCCATGCCATTTGACCATTTACTATTTGACAACTATTTCTACTACCGTTTTCTCCTTATCTATTTTTTTATTTTTTAAGAACAATTCTCAGCCACAAAATTTGTGTTTTGTTTTCATTCTCTAATTATTTTTCATATTTTACGTAAATCCATCAACTTCTAACTGTTTATTCTCTTATATATATCTCAAAGTTCTACTCTTTATCCTTTCATCAGATTTTGGTTTCAAACATATTTTATCTTCTCTCTATCACAATGTCTTCACAAGAAAATTCATCAAATGGTTCCACTTACTCTTCTGTCGATTTTTCAACACCTTCATCTGGTTCGTCAAGCTTACCTGCACCTACACCTAATTATGAATCGGCCGGACCGTCAAACTATCACACAGGCCATACTCTCGAGAAAAAGAAGGCGCGACGTTTTCTGTTCTTTGATTCTCCTCAAACAAAACAAAAAATTGATGATTTATATCATTACCAGAGGGAATCTATAGCGATTCAACGCGAGATGTACTATGAACAGAAAATGAATTCAAGACGCCTTAGTTTTCTGGAGCAGATTGGCTGGAAATTCTGCGGGTCATCTTCATGTGCAGTTCATCAACCTACACCCTCTGCCTCTCGGAATCCATGGGATCATTCGCCACAACCTCCACCTGTGTCTTCGAACTCATGGAAGCGTGGAAACCGCTGGTCACCATTGAAATCATATGAAAAGAAGACGAAGGATGAACCCGACAACTCGAAGTCTCCATCTACTCCTTCATCCAAATAATTTATTTTATTTCCATAATTTTTTCTTAATTTGCTACTTTGTATGCATTATTTAAAACATATTGAATATATTCTTTTTATACCAAAAATATACTGAAAATGCTGCAAAAAGAGAATTCAATCGACTGAAAATATTCGACCAGTCGATTGAATCTGAAAACAGAAAGCTTTCAGACTATATTCAATCGACTGAAGGAATATAGCCAGTCGACTGAATCATAAAACAAAAAGCATTCAGCTTATATTCAATTGACTGAAATAATATGGCCAGTCGACTGAATCTGAAACAGAGAGTTTCGGGATATGAATCAGTCGACTAACCATATACGACCAGTCGACTGAATGGCAATCTGAGCCTTTTTTTTACACCTTTTCACCTACCTATTAACCCTCTAACCCACTATCTCCTCTTTCACTTTTCACTTTTACCTTCTCACTTCAATTTTCCAAAAACCCTAACTCCCAAAAAATTTCAAAATCCTTTACTCCATTATTATTTCCAATGGCTCCACGTCAACCTAAGAGATCTAGACATGCCTCTACCTCATCCTCTGAGCCAATTGACAAACAAATTTCTCAATGGCTCTATGATGCTACAGCTCTCCAAAGGTGGAATAAAATGAAAGAAGCACACTTTTTTGAAGGTTCTTTTGTTGTGTTTCCCAATTTTGCTACATTTAGAATTCAAGAGCTAGCAAGAAGAAGCCGTCTAGAGTCTCTTCTAGACCGCAATCAGAATAATATCAAGATAAATCACACTTTGGTAAAAAAAAATTATGCAAATTTGAATTTAGGCCATTTAAACTCACGTATCCGTGATAATTGCGTTTGGAGTTTAGTTTGTGGTCGACAAGTGTTCCTATCATTCGATCGAATTGGTCATATTCTCCATACTCCAACTGATGGTATTCCATTAGAAGAATTAAATGTACCTATAGGCGAGCGAGACGAAGTAAGTCATCGGTTCTTAGAAGATGACATGACTGAACTAAAGTATATCGCCTTATGCCCTGCAGCTCGTATTATGCATCGAGCATTGATGCACATGATTCTACCTCGTACTGGCTCTTATGAGCTTGTATACCCAACCAACTTTAGGGCATTGTATGCTATTTGAGGAGATGTCCAAATAAATTAGTCTAAACTTATTTTAGATGAATTCTTGTCGTTTAACCATGGTCGTATGAACATCATTTATTATGGAGAATATATTATGCAGATTCTTATGAACCTCCAGGTTCCTATTCCGAAATTCGATACTTCCATTCCCAAATCTTTAAATAGTCGCACAATAAGTCTTATGAAATTACCACCAGACCTCTATCTATCATGTCTTTTCAAGACTGGCAATCACGACCTCGTCAACAAACTTCTACTCCACGGTAACAACAACCAAGAGATGATATACGCACACCAACTCCATCCCGAAGCACTCAAGAATCCATTGATCTAATTGTGCGAAATCAAGTCATTTTGGATTCTCGCATAAAAATCTCGACAAGAAATTTGACAAGGTTAAAAGTTTCTACGGGAATTTATGGGATGCGATATCTTGTTCCTCTTCCACAACTATGGAAACTTTACACCGTGATCTGGGTAAACGTCCAACTCCTCGCTTTACTTGGTCTACATCAGAAGAACACACAAGTTCTAACATAAGCGGAAATGGAGATGGCAGACAGTTTGTGGAAAGTTCTTCCAGAGGCAAAACTCCAATGCAAGTGGAAGAAGAAGAAAAAGAGTCTGACTTAGACTGATATTGTTGTTTCTTTGTGGTAGTAAGTTATCTATTTATTCCGAACTTCTTATTTCTATGAGCTTGTATATGTAGCTCAAAATAATTTGATAAATTTTTTTGTCTTCTATGATTGCAATTTTTTGTTAGTTCAATGATGGATTTGTTATTATTTCCTTTTGTCGATGACAAAGGGGGAGAAATTTGTATGACTAACTATTCCTTGCAGGATTAAATATATCGCCAGATATTCAGGGGGAGATATATATAACTTCCGTTATATATTTCTCAAAATATAGTATTATTTGCAAAAGGTTGTCATCAATCAAAAAGGGGGAGAATGTTGAATCATAAGTTTTGATTCATGACAAAAGAGCTTAAACAAATCAGTGAATGAGACTATATGGACAAGTGACAAAAAGAGAAAGAAATATGCTGTTAAAACTACAAAGGAGACAAGAATATAAAACTGAGTATAGTATGTTTATTTGTCGAAGTTTTTAGTCTTAGAATTGTTAAAATGATACTCAAGTAGTCCACACAAATCAAAGTTGTTTTAAGCTTCAAATTCTTTAAAATTTATGTAAACTGTGCATTGACGGTTAGGTCAGTCGACTGACCATATGTGACCTGTCGACTGAACCTGCTCAGTTGCACAGAAACATTCTATTTTGCACCAACTTTGAATTTTTAGTTGACTGGTTGCTTTGGGTTAGTCGATTGAACTTTTCCAATAACTATTTTTCTAAACAGACACTTCCATTTGCCAAGAGATACGATCTAAATTGAAGAGTTATGGATGCTTCTTTTGGTCAGAACTCTTCATGAATGGTTGCAACTGTTTATCTACTATATAAACACATAAGTTTCACTTCACAAATCATCTAATTTTGTTTTATTTTCTGATCATACTCTCTACTATCTCTGCATTTTGAAAAGCAATCACAACTTACATATATTGCTTGAATCTCTGAATCAATTAACTTATTCTTCGATCCAAAGCAATATTCTCTTTTATAAATCTTTACACAAACATATATACTTGTGGAAAAGATTATGGGAATGTTGTACTATCAAAGACAAATTAATGTTATCAAGAACACAAAGTGTCAAAGCAATTTTATTGAAACTGTTGTAGTCCTATTAGGTTATTCAGGCGGGTAAAGTCCTCTTTTGGTTGTTAGAGGCTGAAAAATCCTGATCGGTTGCTCAGGAGTTGTATATCTATTCCTCCGGGTTAAGTGAGGGGTTATTATGAGAAATTCCAGGGGGAAATCTGGGACTGGACGTAGAACGGGAAGTTCGAACCAGTATAAAAACTCCTGGTATGTTTATTCTTATTTACTTTACTATTATTATCTGTTTCTGCATTTAGATTATAATACATTCCATATTACTCGATCCTAAGTGATAACTAGCAACACAGTAGTCACTTTCAATATGTGTCGTCCAATATGTAAATATGTATAAATACCTATGTTTGTGTATGTATTAAAAATAATATTTGTAAAATATACATGTAATTTTATGTTTGCGTGTGTATAGTTAACATTATTATACGTTGTGATTGTAATCTAATATAAATAACTGTAAATTCAAATTGAAATTTAAAATTCAAATGTTAAACACACAGTAAATATCTCATAATTCAAATTTAAGTTAGTACATTAAGTTTAAATAAATACATATTATATATGTACATTTCTAAACCTACAAAAATTAATTATTTTATATTTTAAATAAATACACACACATATACGTTATCATATAAACACATAACAAACTAATATTAAGAAATTAATATTTTATAATATATTTTAATGTAAATGTATGATTATGTATATATTCAAAAAAATGATAGTAAATTATTTTGGTTTAAATTTTGTTGTTTAAAAATTTGGTTTATTTTGTTTTATTGATTTCTATATGGAAATCATTTAAATATATATATATATATATATAATAAAAAAATAAAATTAATTTAAAACATGTATAAATTTTATCGATAAATATTTTTATATTATATATATGTATATATTACATATATGTAAATATTGTAAAATTTAAGTTTTGTTTTTAAATAAATTATATACATAATATATATATACACACATACATACACACATGGCTTAAAAAATAACTTGAAATCATACAATTATATTGATAAAATTTATATGTATAGTAAAAATATAATATACATACACAAACACACACACGCTTGCACTGCAACGACCCATAATTTCGCTACTTCGAAAATGAGAGATTTCGTTTAAGAAGGTTTAAAACTTAAATAAATAAATTAAATATATTAGATAATAATAGAGAAATTATTTATTCTTATAGTTGATAATTTAAAAAGTATAAATTTGAATTTTAGAACAAATCAACAAAAGTTAAATTTTGTTAAAAATCAATACAAGCTTAAATAAATAGGTTTAAATATTTATCTAAAAAAGATAAATCTTATAAAAAAAATCTAATAAAGATAATAAAAGTATATTAAAATATTAAAATGTTAATAACCGTTTAACAAAAATAACCAAATTTTGTCACATTTTGTCAATTTTTCATACACCGTAAAATTAGAGATTTTGATATTATTTGAATATGATTTTAAAATATAAAGAGACATGTTTTAATTTATTTAAATAAGTAAAAAGTTGATTTTTAAATTTGGTTTACATAAATAAATAGTTTAACTAAAAGGTTAAAATGTGACCGTAAAACATTTTGTCGAAAAACGACGTTTTGTCGATTAAAAGTTGTCGCAACGTCGTCGCACCTTTATGTTCTTATATAGGAACATATATTCAAATAGTTAATTCACTAATCAAGTTTACTTTTACGAAACAAGGTTAGAAACTTTTAGAAAATAATTAAGAAAAAGTAAGCACAAAAAGACAAAAATGTCATTTCAAAGCTAAAGGTAAAACATCAAATCAAAGAAACATAATTATTACTTACCTTACTTAATATCTAAGTGAAAATGACATAAAGAAATAATTTGAAATGTGATGTTAAGTGTTGAAAAAAAATAAGATTACTTTATAAGTAAGTAAGGGATTTTGGTCTTTTTACAAAATATTATTTTAATCCAAAACTTTTTCTATAAATAAGCATCCACTTTCTCACTTTTTTTCACTTCTTCAATTTTCTTTTCCAAGCTTTTCTCTACCTCTTTAATGGCATCTTCTCTTCCAAATGTTTACTAACTTTTTCAAAACCATATCAAATCAACTCCAAACACCACCAAACTTTGCCAAAGACCTTAGAATACCATTTAAACATGGTTTAGCACCTAAGAAGTGAAGAAATGATGGAGGAAGATGATGATATAGGTGTGGCCAAACCTATAAAGAGAAGGAAGCAAGTCGGAAAGCTTCGGAGTAAGAAAAAGAGAAGGAAGTGCCGCCGATTTCATTCCAAGAAGCTAGGAGAAAATTCAATGTGCCGCGGAAGCTCTGTCGGATTTTTAGGAGTTTGAAAGAAGAGGTCGACGGCATAAAGCAAAAGAAATGGAGTAGAAGTTGATTAGTTGAAGTTTAAGTGAAGTGTTGTTGCAAATGAATGTTGGTAGGAAGAATTGGTTTAAGTTAAAGGTGAGTGCTCATATTTACTAGTTAATCAATAACTTATTTCAAGTATAAAGATTCGAAAGTTTAGGTATGTTGAATGAATGATTGATAACTTGGTTGCAAATTGGTTGATTATGTGATTGTTTATTTGGTTGATAACTTGTTTGATAAATGATAAGAGAAATGATTAGTAATTAACCATAGTTAATTAAATGAGAATTAAATCCATATAAATGTGTGTATGGAAGTTATTTAGCCTCTTAATGATTTTAAATGATCTAAAAAGGTTAGAAATAATATTATGATGATAATCATAAAGTGAAATGAAATGGAATATTGAGTTTGAAATATTGCAATATTGTTTAAAATGATTTAGAAATGTTTTGTAAACATAAAAGTGTTTTCAAGAAGTTTGAAAAGAAATTGAGAAACAAGTCAAAATTATGCGCGTCGCGTAACCGTAGTTCGTGATTTCGTGCCATAAAAGTTAAATGTGTGTACAAAGTGAAATATAGCTCGGAATTCTTCGAGATAAGAAATTTCCGGTCTATTATATCCATAGTTTCCAAACAATAAAGAAAATCAAGATTTCGTTAAGTAGATTTTGAAATATGTCAAAAATAATTTTCTAAAAACATCGTGGTTTTGCGGTTCGGAATCCAAAAAGTGATCTCTTTATAAATGATATTTTTAAATGATTAAAAATATGAAATAAATTTGATAAATCAATAAAAATGGTTTAAAAGAGATTTGGAATGGAAAATATGAATTTTTAAATATTGAAAAATTGTTTAAATCAAATAAGCTTATATAGCATTTTCTACAGTACTTTTATGCTGCGAATTTTATAACCTTTTGAAATGTAGTTTTAAACTTAACAATTCTTTCCTAAATATTTTGTGAATGATTTTAAATGAATAATTAAGTAATGTAAAGATGATTTGGAAGTTTTAATAAGAGTTTGAATAAATTGTTAAGATGAATTGTTTGTACCACTTAAACAAAAAGTGAAGAATATTGAATGTAATAACAAACTGAATATGCGGAAACGACTAGTACATTTGTCCCGCCTGTGAGATCTGAGATGATAAAACAAGGTGTTTAACTAAGGTTAGGGATGGAGTCTTAGGCGAGGGTGGAACAGATCAAAAGGAAAGCCCGGATGCTCTAAAAGATTATATTTAAGTTTTTCAAGTTAAAAGACAAAAATATTCATGATGTAGGATTACTTGCTATTAGTCTCTGGAGGTGAAACTTGCCGTTAGTCCCTAGAGGTGAAATTTACCATATTTAAGATGGCAGTAGTGCTCCGTTATGAAAATTTTTGATTTGCAAGAATATGATTTGAAGTTAAGAAAGAAATCTTTGATTAAGATTTAATAATTGATTTGGGAATATTTTCTCTAAGTCAAAAGTTATAACTTGAATATAAGAAATTTTTTATTATGATTTAATGAATGATTTGGAAAAGTTTTCCTCCGTAAAAGAGAAAATGATTTGGAATTATTGCAGGATTTAAGAAAGGTTTAATAAATCAAATGATTTGATAAACGAGGCTTAATGATTCCATATACATTCGAAAAGAAAATGGAATAAATTGAAAAGAATATATTTAGGAAAGATATTTGATTTAAATAGAAGATGAAGTAATTGATTGATGATTGATATACACTTATGAACTTAACATCTTTTAAAGCGATGATTAGCTTTGAAGGAACTGGAGTTGGATTTGGTTGATTCCTATCCGAAAACCACTTTGAACCAATGTATACGTTCGGAAGTGAAGATATGTTGAAGATGATGATTATGGAAGACCGTGGATCTTCATAGCATGAGGACTGCTTGTTGAACATGCTCTGGGTCGCTCTTATTATAGAGTTATTTATAGTAGTGGTCTCCTCGTTGTGGAGATTTTTTCGGATTGCAAGGTCTTCTCGCCTAGAATGGACGAGGAAAGGACCTTCGGTTTCGTTCATTCCCAGAACGAACTTGTATGCATGTTTGTTTGACATTGTATTCTAAATCATATTTTAGTGGTTTCTATAAATGTATATCAGTTGGTGGCGGAGAAGGCAACTTCTTTTAGCTTAACACCCTTTCCCGAGACATACGAGCTCAGAAAGTTATACTTTTCTAGAAATCAGTCATGTGACGTGGAATGACAATGTGACATTAAAAATGGAACTTGTTATGATCAAAGCGTGGTTTTGTATGAAAAGCGTGGCTTTGAAGAAATTGAGCGTAGCCTCATGAGCCCCACACCCCGGTTATGATGGGATATTATTTGGTCTGACAGACACAAATTCGGAATAAGTGAGTATGTATGGTGGTATCAAATACGTTTAGCCCTTTGGGGGATACGTCCCTCAAGGCTTGTCCCATTTTGATAAAGTGCACTGCACCAAAATAGTGATTTTGCAACATTTTATATTTGTTAATTTCTAACACTTATAAGTGTTACAGCCTAGTGACAATAAAAAAGTGTTAGGATACCTGAAAAAGTGTTAGGAAATATAATTAATGTTTTTTATAAACTTTCTAACACATCAGTTGTGATTTACAATACAAAAAAATGTTAGAACAGTTGGTAAATTTGTAAATAACTCACTAAAAATTGGATCCTTTTGTAATCTTGTATACGTAGCATCTTTCTAATGCTTTCCCTTCCATCTCCACTATCGGCCACCTAATTTTAATTTAATTAGGGTTCTCGCGTTCCATCACCATCTTCTACCGCTTTCCCAATCACGCATCCTCCATTTCTTCTCACAACTCATTTGTTGACAGGTGCTTCATCTCTACATCCTACTAATGATTTCCCATTCCATCCTGAGCGTCATCTCCAGGTACATCGACTTAGGTTCGATTTTGATTTTAAATTTTTATATTGGTTCAAAACTAATTTCGTATTGTTGTTCGATTTCATACCTTGAATCAGGTTTTTTCGTTTAGTTATGATTATTTACCTTGAATCATGTTTTTGATGTTTGTGAGGAAAATGGCTGAGCGTCACAGTAGTTGATTTATTTAGCGGTTGATTTATAGTCTATTATGAGCATTTATAGTATGATTTCTTCAAAACTCAAATATATATATCTTTCGGTGAAGTTTTGCTTAATGCGAGTGTCACAGTAGTTGAACGAGATTTTGGATGATGATTATTTTTGGCAGTATACGATTACTGGAATTTTACAAATAAAACGTAGAAGTTGCAATTCTCCCTTTACTGAAATATATTGCCAAGAGTTTTAAAATTGTTGTTTTACAATTTTATTTGAGAAGAGTTATTCTAAAGGAAAAAACTAAAATCAATTTTAGTCTGACGACAAAATGATATATTATTTATATAACATTAATGTATTCGTGTAGCATTGCATATATATTAGACATTCAAAAATATTTTCGTTTAGTTTTTGGACATGCATGTAGGAAGCAACAACTACCAAAGGTAATTGGGTTATGAATCATATTAGATTGGCAAATCATTTATATCCAAATTACATACTCAAATATGAAGAAGTTCACAAATAAAACAAAACATCACTTATCATCATAGAAAAATTTATATCACCTAATGAAGTATATGCTATTAAATAATAAACATATGATGAACAGAAGAAAATGCGGAGCTAGTAAAGAACAGAGGAGATACGAAGAAAAAAATGTACAAGTTATACCACCCTATCATATTACAGTAAACATACAAGCAAGACGGTAACGGTCATAGTAATCCATTTACAGTTTTGGGAGAATCAAGAGTAGAGAGAAGCATAGCAATTGTAACAGGGCCAACCCCACCAGGCACAGGAGTGATAACTGAAACCATCTGCAATGCTTCTTCATTTATGTTTTATACACACTTACCATGATCTTGGATTCTTTGGGCATAGCTATCTGCCTTCTGGCCAATCTTGTTCGACCATTTGATAATCGAATCCTTTTTATCTGCACATACAATATAGTATTATATCATAATACCGACTCAAATAGCTATATTATGACATTATATAAAGGGCAAGAATTTACTGTGTTTGTATAGAGAACATTCTAATGAAGAGGAGTGAAGAAATTTATCAGTTGTACTAGTGATAGGTATTCTGATAACCTGACAATTGTTTTTAGTCTTCATTTTGGACCTTGTATTTTGTTTTTCTGTACTAGGAAATGAGAGATTGCAATGCTACTTAAAGTATGAAGCAGAAGGTTAAAGGTAGGTGAGTACATACAAGAAACAAGTCAGTAGTGGTTGAATGAATCACTAGTGCATGCTTTAGTGTCACCAGTTGCTCATACGTGATAAAAAAGATAAAAAGTGTTGTTATCCACAATGTTAAGGAAAGTGATGAAGTTGCGAGTACTAGTTTAAAGAATACTATTTTGAACCTCTTTTGAATATGGGTTGGATTAACTTTGAAATTTCCTCAGATTTAGGAGCATCTGTTTTGAATATCCAAATCACTAGTAAAATTTCCTTGCTCTATTAGTTAAATATAACAATGTTATAAGTTACTCCTCTTCTTGTTCTTTGAAATATCTGTTCCAGTATTTTGTTTAATTGATTACTGCCAAATCTCTGCTTTCTTGTTCTTTTTCTCACCATGATTTGCTTGCTTTTGTGGTTCCTTTGTTTTCATTTGTAAGCATGTATGTATTGTCATATCTTCCTTCTACCTTTAAATTGTGTGACAGTGGATTTTATGTGAATAGGCACGAAAGTGCAACAGCCATGCGTGTGAGTTAGTGTGAGTATAGGGTGCGTGAGTGATTTTGTTTTTTGTGGGAGAGTTTCCTTTGCATGAGTAGCTTGTGTCCTTGTATTTGTTTGCTGTTACTAAGTGTTTAAACTATATTTATATATTTTAAATCTTGTGAATATACATAGCTAATTGGAATTGAACATTTGCAAGTGTGTAGTGTGTGTCATTTATATATTACAAGTTCAATGACTTACCTGCAAATTTCAGGATTTTGTTCCATTTAAGTATTGATGCCTCCTTATATGTTTGTTATTCTTAGCATGATATATGTGAGGATTTTAGCTGGGTTAGCATAGTGCTTGTTTATATATTACAAAAGCATTTAATAGTTAAAGGCTAATGCATGGGTGAGTATTCAATGAAGTATTTTGTAAACCAATTCAGTTTAGTCCATTTCTATGAACAACAACACTTAAAGATATTGCATTGGCATATTGGTGTTTAGTTAGACATGTCATACACTGTACATAAGGGGTATGCTTTTGTTTGCTTTGTTCTGTTGTTTGAGCCATTTTGTAATGATTGTATGATTTTATAAATAGAGTTTTCAATGCCTTAGTCTAATGTATATATAACACGCATATATTTATAAAATTGTTTTTTTTACAGAAGTTATGAAGTCTAGGGTAAGTATAACACCCTAAATATATAGCTTTCTTGACGTTGTTTACATTTCATCTAAATGCACCTGACAGTTTCATTTTTTTTGAAATAGTGGCCTAACATAGATATTGTTTATTTATTTACTCTTATAAAAAGGATTTAGTCCTATTCATTTGAAATGCACCCCATTGTTTCTGCTACAAACCAGAGTTTCCATAAGAATCAAAACTGTTTGACTGGTCCTTTGTAGTTGACTGTTGGGTTTAGGCGACATTACTACTTTGTAATATACTATTTTTCAAATAAATACAAGGATTTATTTAATGTATGCTTTCTTTATTCAAGATGGAAAGTGAATGTTTTAAATCAGCTTATTCTCACCTTGAACAATTCAGTAATTTGAAGTTTTCAATTAGTTTATCACCAAATTGAACTGTGTAGTAATTTACTTAAACTCAATCCATCAACAACTTTATTCTAATAATTTTTTTATATAAATGATAATCTGTATATGAATGATATTTAAGATCATTTATGTATAAACCAATATGTTATTAGATTATCTAATGCAATATTATATATTATTTTTCTTTGCAAATCTATATGGCACTAACGTAATACTATATACTATTTTAGTTATGACAGAACAAACATCAAGAGGGTGAATTAAAAATCCACGTAGAAATGAAGATGAATATAAGAAAGATGTTCAGAACTTCATCAACTTTGTAAAGCAACACTCACCACAAGATATCCAATTATGTGTGTGTCCCTGTAAGAAGTGTAAAAACTCCAAAAAAATCTCAATAGAAACAGTTGAGAAACACTTGATAGTTTTTGGTATGCTTTCGACATACGATGTGTGGTTCTTTCATGGAGAGAGAAACAATGCTACAGTACAAATGACTCGTGCATCAGATTCCGCCCAAGAGTTACCTATTCAAGACCAAATGCAAGTAGAAGAGCCTATTGAGGGCGCTCTTGGAAATCTCGTTAATAATGCATTTAGAGTGCATGATATGCCACAGGCTAGCGGTGAAGTGAACTTTGAAGAGATACATGTTCAGAAAATGTACCATGAATATAGTAGCAAAGCAAATGAGAAAATATATCCTTCTTGTGAAGATGGACTTATGACTTTAGGTGTAATGGTTGAGCTTCAGAACTTGAAAAAAGAATTTAACTGGTCAGGAAATAACATGACGGAATTGTTGAAATTATTTAAAAAATATCTTCCAAAAGAAAATACATTACCCGACAAGTATCCCACCATGAAAAAATGTTAAAAGATTTGGGAATGAAGGTAAAAAGCATTCATGCATGCGAAAACAATTGCATGTTATTTTGGAAAGAGAACGCTAACATAGTAGAATGTCCTCATTGTCATACACCAATATTTAAAGATAAGGAAAATGCGTTAGGCATAAAAAAAATGACAACCCAACCGAGGAAAGTTCGAAGGCATTTCCCTATAATTCCAAGGCTGACTAGATTGTACACTATACCGTGGATAGCTCGTAAAATGCAGTGGCATAAGCATGCCGATCCTTCTTGGAATTTCATGCGCCATCCCGTTGACTCGGCCGAATGGAGATCAATCAAATGTAAGTGGTCAGAATTTGCAAATGAAGGACGTAATATATGGCTTGGTATCGCTAGTGATGGATTTAGTCCGAATGGGGTTCTCTCCAATAGTTACAGTTGTTGGCCCGTATATATGATTCCTTATAGCCTACCCCCGTCGTTATGCATGAAATCACAATCTCAAATGCTAAATTTATTAATTCCTGGAATGAAAGCACCAAGTCAAAACACTGATGTATACTTAGAACCTCTTGTTGATGGGTTGAAGAAACTTTGGATGGAAGGAGTGGCTTCTTTTGACATGGACATGGGAGAAATGTTTACAATGAAGGCAATACTATTAAGGGGAATCCATGACTTACCAGCATTTGAAAATTTATCTGGTTGCGTGACACATGGTTATAGAGCATGTCCAGTTTGTGCTATGGAGACCGAGTTAGAGTACATTGGTAACAAGGTTGTTTATCTAAAGTATAGAAGATTTTTAAAGGATGACCATCCATATAAATTAATAATACATGGATGGTATAAGGATACCGAAGATAAAGAACCGCCGACAAGGTTAAGTGGACCATCCCTTTTGGAAAAGCTTAATTGTATAAAATATTTTCCTGGAAAATTACCAAAGAATAAGAAGCGAACGATATATGAAGCTACCGATAAAAGTTTCTTTACAGTTGGAGATGGTGACATAGAAAAATTGTCTTGGTATAAGAAGTCAATTTTCTATGACTTAATTTATTGGAGTAGTCATAAAGTGAGACATACTATTGATGTGATGCATAGGGAGAAGAATGTTGCAGAGCATCTTATCAACTTAATGTTTGACAAGGGAAATCAATCATCTAAGTTTGCATGGGACAAGATTCATAAAATGAAATGTTGTCAAGTTCTAAAAGATGCCGAACTTCCATCGTGTCTTGGGACAAGATTTGGTAGCCTTGTTACTATTCAACCACCAACTTTGCACATAAAAAAAACATATGAGTATCATATTTTTATGCAATACTTGCTTCCTATAATGGTTCAAATGCATATCCAAAGCTTTGTGAGTTACGACGAGCTATTTTACAAGTGAGTTTGTATTTTAACATAATATGCTTAAAATTTTTAGTTTGAGAACATGTTCAAGCCGCCAAAGATATGATTTGCGAGGCATTGTGTGTGCTAGCACATTATTTTCCTACAGACTTCTTTGATATAAGTGTTCATCTTATGGTGCATCTAGCTGACCAAGCTTTGCTATGCGGACCTACAAACTATATATGGATGTATCCATTTGAAAGGTGAGATATTACTTTTGCAAGGTTTGTAAACATTATTTCAAAATGAAAATTTCTAAATATATGTGCATGTGTACATGTGTGTAGGGCTATGAAAGAATGCAAAAATATACCTAGTAATAAACGCTATATAGAAGGATCAATCGTTGAAGCATATCTTATTTCAGAATCAGTTAGATATGCAATGGAATATATGCCGAACCCACGTGATAGAAATCATAGTTCTACACAAGCATCCTTTTTAGATGATGGTGATGATATATATGAATGCCCCATCATTGAAGACAAATATATTAGGCTAACTAGGATGCAACGTGTTCAAATTCGAAGGTGGATACTTTTTAGAATCGATGTTCCCGAGAGAGATGAATATTATAGGTATGAATTTTCTTCATATTATGATAAATACCGATGACATAAAATAGCGAATGTATTCACATTATAATATCTAATTTGTAGTGCATATCGCTCCTCTTTAGAAGGTGTGTCTCGTGGTAAAAGAAAAGTTACCACAATGGCAGAAGTAGTTGTACAAATTGAATTTATTGATTGGTTGCACAAAAAGGTAAGTTATTTCAATATGAAAATTGTAGGTTTTGTTCCTTTTATGTTAGTCATGCAAATTTGTTTGTTCCTGACAGCTACTAGAAGAAAAATGCATGAACACAATGTTGTGGCAATATGTTAGTGGTCCAAAGTGGGAAGCCAAAAGCTATCTCAAGTATAGAGTGAATGGATATATATTCTCTCCTCAACATTACGACGACACTCTTTTAACCCAAGATAGCGGTGTTTGCATGGATGCAATCACCACATTTGTTGCAAGTGCAAAAGATATAAATCCTACAGACGATGACACTACTTGGTATGGTATCATTAAAGATATCATAGAAGTCGATTATTTTGATTCACAACATGTAGTATTCTATTGTGATTGGATAAACATCGCGGATAAGACAAATGGTTGTAAGATTTGTACTGATTCACATTTGTTGATGGTGAACTTGAAAAAGCTTAAAAATTCTAATGGAGAGTATGATGAGCCAGCTATTCTAGCAACCTAAGTAGGTCAAGTTTTCTATGTAAAAGACACTCAAAATCCTGATTGGTCTGTTGTTCGACGTTCTCCGAAGCGCATGACAGACAACAAAGATGACTACACGGTACTGACCGATTTTCAATCTGTTATGAAAGAACAAAACAACTTAGGACCATTATTGAAATGTGTTGAAATGAAATAGATATCATTTTGAAATGAATATTTATGTTGTTTGATATACTTGGTGCTTGGTAAACTAGCATATGAGTTTATGAACGTACATGCTCATGTTATTTGATATATTTTTGGATGCTTTCAGATTGATTTGTGAGCTTTGCTACTTTGATTTGTAGCATTCATTTACATTTTATTTTTCTTTCCTTAAATTGAATTTTTCACTTTACTAGATTTTGAATGTATAATTGCATGGTTAAAAAAAATAAAAATCCTCTAAAGGTACAAATGCAGAGCTTGAAGCATGTTTTTTGAGTGAATTCAGCGAAGATGTCATGCCTGTACTTTGAAATGACATTTTAAGTTTCATTGTATACTAAATTTTTTTCTACAGGTCTAAATGTCGAACAATTGCAATGCTAGTGCATCTAAAGGTACAAATGCAGAGCTTGAAGCATATAATCCTCCTCATACAAGTGATAAAAAATACTTAATAAGTGTTGATATTGAGGGTGTTAAAGGTAAAGATGAAGCTAAATGGAGCTCTAGATGCGGAGCCCTAATTCGTTGTCATATACCGATTGGCTATGACGAGTGGAGAAATGTAGATGATTATTACAAGAATATTTTGTGGCAAGAGCTATTGATATGTCACGAATTCATCTTATTTAGTCATTTATGTTTTGCACAAGATTTATCCTTAGTACTAAAATTTCTTTGTTAAACAGAATGAATTTGACATGGATATAGATCCCGATCTAGCTTGGCCAATTCTAGAAAATACTTTTCCACAATATTATCATACGGTAAAGTCTACTTTGCGGAATAAATTGCTCAGAGTCGGAGGAACCACCATACCCAAGAATATTGCTATTACTAAATGTCCCACAGACATTGACAAAGTATGGTGGGAAAAGTTTATAGATAATGAAGATTCAGATAAAAAAAGAGCAATGTAGGAAAAACGACGAAGCCAAAGCTAAAAATACTATCACTCATACACTAGGAAGAAAATCATACCGTAGAGTTTACGACGAAATGGTAAGAAATAGTATAAAAAATATTTCTTGTAAATATTAATAATGAATAGTTAATTAGTTTAAAAATATTTATTCTTGCAGGTCAAGGAAAATCCGAAAGAGAAAGTTACACGGACAATGGTTTGGAAGGCGGGACATATAAATAAGAAATCTGGACAAGTTCTTCCATCTGCGGCAAAAGCCTATGTATGTATTTTTACTTTAGTAAGAATTACTGATCAATTGTAAAAATTTCGGTAAAGCTTTATATGTATGCATTGGCATCTTCTTTGCACTTAATTTATTCCATATAATAGAATGCCAGTCAATTGTCTAATTGTAATTTTGAATTGTCATCTGTCTGTTTCTTGTATAGTCCAATAATTTGCCTGTTTGCTTGTATCCACTATAATTGGTAAGATATAATGTTTGATCTCTCTAGTTTCCGGTAGAAAATCTGGATTAAGTCGATGATTCTAAATTATAGCAGAGACTTTCCTATCTATAGTATTAAACAATGCTAATATATTCCAGCCCAAAATATCCACCAATGATTTATGGTTTATCCATGGATCAAACCAAAAAGATGTAGTGTTGCCATCAATACTCTGCTTAACACTTTATTAGCTAAATCTGTATGTCTTAAAATGAGCTTCATCATCACTAAAAAATTGTTGTTAATATGAACAGACCAAAAAACATATTGCCATTGGTACTTGTTTTAATAAATTAGCAGTTCCCAAATCCTTGAGTTGTCGTAGACCAATCCCCTCAGTTTTTGGCATGCATAGAACATGCTAGGCTATTTTGTGCACTTTGCCTGGATTGTGTTCCTCATGTTGTATGCATAGTTCTCCAGCGCATTCTTAGCCTCCACCTTTTTCTTGTGCTCCTCATCCTCAAACTTGCACTTCTCCACCTCCTGAACCATCTTCTCTATTTCTTCCTTGCTTAGCCTGGCCTTGTCATTTGTGATTGTAATCTTATTCTTCTGTCCAGTGGTTTTGTCTTTGGTGGAGACGTTCAATATGCCATTGGCATCGATGTCGAAGCATACAGTGATTTGTGGTACACCTCGAGGAGTAGGCGGGATACCAGACATAGCTGCAGTGGAGGGGATTGCTGTTGAAATGGTTGTTGCTGAGTGGTGATGTATAGGTTGTTGAGCAGTGTAGGGGGAAGTCGGATGTTAGTCGTGAGGCATTGGTATGCATTGTTAGCAAGGCAGTGGTATGTGAAATTTGCAAGTGGCTTAGAAGTTAGGAAAATGAAGATTGTTTTGTTTAAGAGTGGGTGTAAGTGTGTTGAAGGCTGAGGCAGTAGAAGTTTGTTGAATGTAGGGGATTGTGGTCAGGCAAGTAAGTTTGCAGTTTCTATTGATTAGTGCGATTGGTAGTATGATTTCGGGTGGTCAGGTGATTGAAGTGGTCGAAGCACAACAGGCTTGTGGAGATGTGAACTTGGAGTGATGAAATGTTGAGTTGCCAGTGGAAAGGGGGAGGAAGTGGATCAGGGCAGAGACTTGGATGGTGGAATCAGCAAGTTATGGGGATTGTAGTGTTGATATGAAATGAAATTCTAGTGTTGTATATGATGGTGGAGTAGTGATATTATGTGATCAGTGTGCTAGCTACGGGGATGGACTGTTATAAGAGCAGGAAATGGGAAAGGCAATGGAAGAGCAAGCAGTGGGAAGGCAGTTTGTAGTGTTTGCAGAGGTTCAGGGGTAGTTGCTATTGATATAACAGTATGGTTGTGATGTTGTAGCAGTTCAGTGATGTAGTTTAAGGTGGTGAATGAAGTGTGCTGGTTTGAGCTTGTGGTGATTTTGTTGATCAGAGGAATTTTGTTGGTGATTGTTTAAAATGCACAGTTTTGTCAGCAGTGAGGAGTTGAATGCAGTAAGATGGTGATGTAGGAGGATGGTGTGACGGGGGAGGTAGAGTGGCAGCAAAGTGTTAAAGTATACTGGTGATGAGACGTTTTGTGGCGATTGATGGTTGGTTAGTGAAGGCAAGAAGGGGGGTGGAACTGATAATGGAAAGAGGTGGTTCTGTAGTTTTGGTGGTCGGGAATGGTATGGAGAGTTGTAAAAAGAAATGTGTGAACAACTTTGCAATGTAAGGAAACAAAACATTTGTAACAATGTTTTAATACAAAGACACTTTGTATAAAAAATTTTTTTACAATGTAATTGTTTCGCACAATAGGAAATATCACTGAAACAACAGTCACACAATTCTTTCACAAGAATAACACAGCAACACAGTGAAAATACAGGGACATCCTTTGCGTCTTTATCTCCTCGTTTGGGTAGTACTTCCCATTGTGATCATAGTATATGTATTCAGATTCACTCATCTGATAGAGTATAGAATCGTCTCATTTATATTCATTGCTTGATTCACGCTTCTGAAATTTATAAATTGTAAGATTGCCTTATCAACATTATCTTTTAACAAAATAAGAAGCTAATATCATCTTCATCTGAAACATTAGCTCGCCTGGTTTCTAAAACATGACGTGAATAAAGGAGTGAATCTAGATGATTATTTCAGAGGGTCCTAAACTAAAAGAATCAAAAAATCAAATGAGCAAAGAAAGTGTTGGTAAAAGAACTAAAAATAAAAACAGAACATATCATTTGAGCAATTTTTGGATTTCAGAGATTTTTTACTACATCTGGAATGGTTAAGGAACCGACAATTTGTCAATTTGGCATCTTGCATGTAAACATTGTCAAATTTAGATGGAAAGTGAGAGTCATTACATTAAATCTCTACACTACGGGAAAAATCAAAGCATCATAGATTTTTGAATGATATCGCTTCAGAAGGATCCACTTGATTTTTAGATTGAAATCATAGTTAATTATATACACTGCTTACAGTAAGGTGATGATAGAGGAAATGGCAACAGTATATGCATGCATCCAGTTCTTATGATAGGTAAATGTTTTGGTATCAATTTATTGTGTGCGCCCCCCTCAAATTAATACAAACTTTTATGTCATTTGATATAATCCCAACGTGTCCAATTGCTTATTATTTATCTTATTGCTTCTCAACCGCTAATCTTCTGTACGTATTGAATGCAGGAACTTGTAGAGGAAGAGGAAGAAAAACAGAAATTGGAATGTAGCGGTAATGAGGAAGCAAACACATATGACCTTGACAACGATCCCATCTCTAAAAATTTTGGGTCCGATAGAAAGAAAAACTATTGTCATGCAATTAGCTTCACTTCCTCTGCAAAATAAGTAAAGTTGATGCAAACTTCAAAAGCAATTGCCGATAAGAATAAAAAGGAAGATTTTCGTCATGGTCATCGGAATTACAAAACCAAGTAGCAAATCAAGTTGCAAATCAACTGGCGAATCAAGTGTCGAGCCAAATCAATGAGGCTCTTAAATCATTTGCTTCATCTTTCTTGACTATGGTACCGGGGTTACAACATAATCTTAATGGTGGTAATGTGACGCCTATGAATGAAACCGCTTCTAACTTGAATAAATCTCCTTCGAATATTGGAGTTGCTAGTATTCCGTCAAATGATGTTGGATCATCTACAAGAGGTAAACAATTTGTAATGCTACTATCACAGGATACGAAGAAGGATGCAGCAAAAGCTTATATTGGAACACAAACTATGTGTCATTTCAGAGAGATAGTTCCAAATGTTGGGAAAGTTGCTTGGATAACAGAAGTTTTAGAACCGGAAGCACCAATTTACGATGTTCCTCAAAATGGGTACCACAAGCTTTGTGAATTTTCAGATGGGGGTTTTGTGATATGGCCTGTGTTTCATCTTTGTAGTAATTCTATTTATTAGTAGCTCTATTATATTGCATATTTAAAATTAGATATGAAATTGCTTTTCTGTAATTTGGATATGATATTGTGGTATTTTGAAACTGGAAAGTTTGTAGCTCGTATTATAGTATTATCTAAATATGATATTGTTGCATTTGAGATATGGAAGCATTTTAGACTTCATATTGAATTGATATGATGAATTATATATGATGTGGACATCATCATTTATGAGTTATTATATTCATTTGTTATAAGAATTTAATATTAATTGTGTATAAAATAGTGTAAAAACATAATTTCAATTAGTAACGCATATAAGTGTCACCAATATTTTGGATAACAACACTTATCTACGTCACAAACCTAAATGATAAGCAAAGCATTTTATGTGTAACAACACATATATGTGTTACTAAATAATCATTTTCCAACACTTATAAGCGTTACCGTATATTTCTGTACCAACACTTATAAGCGTTACCGTATATTTCTGTACCAACACTTATAAGCGTCACGTCATATTTCTGTACCAACACTTATAAGCGTTACCGTATATTTCTGTACCAACACTTATAAGTGTTAGTAATACGTATGTTCGTAACACTTATAAGTGTCACAAATTTGGCAGCTTCATTCCTCACAGTCCATTAGTAACACTTAAAAAGTGTTACTGAAATTATTTGTAATACTTATAAATGTTAGGATTTGCCTGTTTTGGTGTAGTGGTGGTTAGCTTGAGAAAAGCAAGGAACTACAGGTTATCAGTGGTAGTATAGTTCCAAGTGACTAGTTTTAGAAAAGAGATTAAGGCATCGTGGGAACTATGTTTGTTATGTGTGGATCGGAGAAAAGGTCACTAGTTCGCTATCATGTTGGAAATCCAATCCCAATACGAGATTTACGGTTTTGATTGTATTCCCAAAATAGCCGTAATGATTTGCAAACATTTCAGCTACCCATTGTTGGCATCATATATTCTGTTCGGTATATTTCGTTGACCTAGTCTGAATATATTACCTTAGACTTAGTCCGAGTATTGATACCTTATTTGAATAAGTTTATTGAAAAGTGTTTACAAAAGAATATCATTAAAAATAATATCAAGTGGATTTTAGTATAAAAGCGTTTTGGTTATCATAAGAAAAAAAACTTGTCCGTGTTTATGTGTGGCGTGGTCTTATGAGATACCCTTCTTTTCAAAGGTTTTGATAACATAGTCGTTTAAATTTTGAGTATCTCATGCTGGTTTATCAAGCCTGATCCTGGTATTTTCAATACTCGGGTCAGATCCGAGTAGTTTCAGGTTGAGTTGAAGACGGTTGGAGTTTCCAGAGGAGAGCTAGAGATCTTCATCATCGTATGGACATATTCTATTATCCGCTGTACTTAGTGTATTTTGTTTGATGTTTGTCAGCAATTGTAAGGACAGATGTTTATAACTGTCCAAGCTGAATTTAGGTTAGACTCTGATATTGTATTTAAAATTTTCCGTCGTAAAGATTATTATTGAAATAATATATGTTATTCTATTTGTGTGAGATTCTATTCTGCCTTTATTTTCTTTCTACCCTTAATGATCCATCTTTTCATGCAATTTGGGTTAGACATGTGTGGTTTATTGTCGATTCAAAGGGTATGTGTAACATCCTAAAATTATCAATTAAAATAAATAATATATTTAAACTCTTGGGATTTAATTTGGAAATAAATGGGAAAAAAACCTAAAAAAATTAAATAAGTGAAAAGAATATATAAATAAATTCCAACTTTATTTTGAGTGGAAAATATTGAAATAATGAATGTTTTAAAATGTCATTTAAATTTAAAATCTTATACATATGAAAATTACATATATTAGTAACATTTAATACACATTGAAATTTAAATTTGAAAAATATTTGTATGGACCAAAATCAAGGATGCATGCCTGGGGATATTATTTTTTTCTTCCCTGTTTCCTAAATTCTCTGATTTACAGTATAACTATGGCCAATCCAATCTTTCTCTCCCCCATTTCTTCTGTAAATAAATTGAAACAAGTTGAAGTCTTGTTTTTTTAAACTTGCACTATGTTCCAGTAACAACCCAAGGCAAGTTCTTGGTGATTTTCTTTTTATTAGAAACACAGTTACAATTGAGTATTAGGTTTACAAAGCAAACCACTTCAAAATTTTACATCTCTCTCTCCCTCTTTACTTCTGAAAAAGAGTGTAAACAAGTTAAAAATACTGTTTAATCTTATATTTCATTTCAGTAATGAATTTAAAGCAAGTTTATATAGTTCTTCTTCTGGAAATTATAATAACAGCCACAATTCAAAAGTTTCAAGAATTTTGAACTTCATAAATTTTAATTTCAGTAATACCATGTGAATCCCCTTCAAAAATGAGGATTTTAGAAACAAAAATGTGGACTTTTCATTAACTCTTCACCAAGGTATTCGAGATGATCTGAAAAATGAATCTTGCTAATTTCTGACGATCAAGGTGATCGTGGGCCTTGAGTTCGTCATTATAGCTTGGTTGGTTGTTCGTGATCGTTAGAAAAATACGAATATAAATTATAAATCCTTAAATTTGTGATGCGAGATCAAACTAGGGTTTAGAAACCCATTTCTGTTCACGCTTGAAACGACGGTGCTGCACCATCATGGGTGGATCGGACCATGTGCCACCGGTGTGAATCGATGCGTCGCACGATGGCGAAGCTTTGGACCAAAATTGGTGGCCAATAACGGACAGGGGAGGCGATGCGAAGTAGTTTCTGGAGACGTGCCTGATGGGTTGGTTTGCTCGTGATATCTCGGTCCTTGCTTTCGAAATAAAATCATGTTCTGGGTGTTTGTATCGTCTTGGGGAGTGATAGTCGACTCGTGGATGGCCGCAGCACCGACCAACGTTGGTGAAAGTGGCCGTGCACGTGCACGTGGAGTAGTGGGTGTCAGTTGTGATGGGTTGGGGAAGAAAGGTGGCTGCTCGAAGCAGTACGCGGGGGAATTGAGCGAAAACTCAAAGACGAGCTCGTGTCGTTTTAGCATTGTATCGGGTTGTTTTTTTTTAACTTAAACAAATCTTCGAAAAAAAATGTCACGGGTCAACCTGGGGTTAAACCCTAAGTAAGGGGATGTTTGGCTCAGGGTAAACCTCGTAGCAAGGCTCGGGTAGTCATGCAAACAGCAAAGAGACCCAGTTTTAGTTAAAATTTGGGAAACAAGAAAAAATAATTTTCTGAATAAATTAACGACAGTTGTAAATGGAATTGTAAGTAATTGGTATTGAATCAATTATTTAGAAATTATGAATTTTAAAGATATTTTTAAATCTCATATTTTCTTTTAAATAAAAGTTGTTTTAAAATTTTAACTTAATAAAAATTAAGAGCAAATCAATTGTTCAAGTGTTAATGTAAAAACCCAATTTGTTTATAATGGTGAAATAGTAATTAACAATTAATGTTTTGTAATGATTTTATGATTAAAAATTAATTAATTTAAAGAATTGTTAACGAATAAAAGTAATTAAACTTAATTAGTTAACAATTAAGTATTTATGCATTAAAAAAAATTAAAGAATAATTAATTAATTAAGCCAATTAAATTAATTCTTAATTAAGTAAAAATTTAACATTGAATTAAACAATAATTAATAAAGATAAATGTATGGTTAATTCACTTTAATCACAATCACCTTAATCAAAGATGACTGACTATCATTAAACATTCTGTACTGGATTGATATTTCTGTTGTGATACTGTGATTGCTTTGTGATGAACTGTGATTTGTTCCTGTATGTGTGTCAAACCCCTTTTACCCATAAAACGACATTTAAACCTCGATGCGACAGGGAGTTGGATTTCAGTTTGTTATCCGTAACCCGCATCGAACCTTGAATGAGAACCCTTGTAATTGACACACCTACATGTTTTAAAATCAAGCATCCACTATTCGGATTAGCCGGGGGAGGACCTTCGTGTCATATAACCCATTCCGAATAGTGATTCGATGAATGGATAGCATTTGAAGACGGTGGTGAAGACCGGGTGTCTTCGAAAACGATAGGATAACCTATCGATTGTCTCTGCACCGAGTTGCTTCGGTATAGGGATTCCCTAAGTGATGGGAAGTCCGATCGAGATTGTGGACGCCCGGATTTGCAAGGGCTTCTTCCTTTATTGGACGAAGTGCCTTCGGTTCTATTCGAACCCGAAAAAGACTTGTATGGTCGTGTGTTTGACACTACACTTTGAGATATAAAGCCGATTTCTTTCAAATACATATCTGTTGGCGGTGGAGAATTTATTCTCTTAGCTTAACACCCTTCTCTAAGACATACGAGCTCAGAGGTTATGTAGTTGAAGGTTATCAGCGATATACTCCCAATTTGGCAGTGTGGCATGTTAAGTGCTGCTGTATATTGATGATCATTTTTTGATCATTTGTGATCAAAGCATGGCTTTTGTGTAAAGCGTAGCTTTGCGGACGAGACCTCATCGGACCTCACACCCCGGAAATGGTCGAAACAGGAAAGATTTATGAGGGTCGTGCCCTTTAGGGTATGTCATTTCCTTTTGGAAAAAGGTGGTGTCATGGTATGAAGCCCAGATACTTACCTACGTGGTTGCTTCAATCTCATCTACTGTATGGTTGTTGCTTTGTGATGGAGGGACCTCGGATAAAGGTCCCAAAGGACCAAGGAATGACATAGTCGTGTAGTAGTTACCTAGTTACAGAGGTAACTCGGTCTTGTGTTGGCAGAGAACTGGTTAAGTTCTCGGGACGTCCCGCCAAAGGCGTACCCATGTGGCATAGGAAGTTCCTTAACCTGACCATTTGTTGGAAATCCAATTGCTAATACGAACCCAGTATGGTTTTAGTTGTAGAACCTGCCATTTAACATGGCAGCTATAGTAGGCATAGTATCATGGTACCTATGCTGGCTACGATTAATATTATACTTTTGAAATGGCTTTCTACACTATTCACTAGTAATAATATCAAAGAATTTTCCCGTATCAAGCATATTTGACTATTTAAGAAGAAATCTCCTCCAATTCTGCGATTGCATTGTGTGTGTGGCAGAAGGTCTTACGGTAGTTTCATTTTCCAAAAGCATACCGATTTTTCTTATATAAATCTGTTTTATTTGAAAGCAACTATCTTTGTTTACTCATACCAGTCCCATGACTGACCCGTAGTTTATTGTTTCCTTTCTAAACTCTGGGTACCCACCATTTCTACACGGGCAGCCTGGTAAAAAAAATATAAATTAAAGAATAATTAATTAATTAAGCCAATTAAATTAATTCTTAATTTAACATTGAATTAAACAATAATTAACAAAGATAAATGTATGGTTAATTTGCTTTAATCACAATCACCTCAATCAAAGATGATTGACTATCATCAAATATTCTGTACTGGATTAATACTTCTGTTGTGATACTGTAATTGCTTTGTGATGAAATGTGATTTGTGATTTGTTCCTATATGTGTGTGAAACCCCTTTTGCCCGTAAAACATCATTTAAACCTCGATGCGACAGGAGTCGGATTTCAGTTTGTTATCCGAAACCCACATCGAACCTTGAATGAGAACCCTTGTAATTGACACACCCACATGTTTTAAAATCAAGCGTTCACTATTCGGATTAACCGGGGGAGGCTCTTTGTGTCATATAACCCATTCCGAATAGTGATTCGACGAATGGATAGCATTTGAAGATGGTGGTGAAGACCTGGTATCTTCGAAAACGATAGGATAACCTATCGATTGTCTCTGCACCGAGTTGCTCCGGTATAGGGATTCCCTAAGTGATAGGAAGTCCGATCGGGATTGTGGACGCCTGGATTTGCAAGGGCTTCTTCCTTTATTGGACGAAGTGCCTTCGGTTTTATTCGAACCCGGAACAGACTTGTATGTTCCTGTGTCTGACACTACACTTTGAGATATAAAGCCGATTTCTTTCAAATACATATCTGTTGGTGGCGGAGAATTTATTCTCTTAGCTTAACACCCTTCTCTGAGACATACGAGTTCAGAGGTTATGTAGTTGAAGCTTATCAGCGATATATTCCCAATTTGGTAGTGTGGCATGCTAAGTGCTGCTATATATTGATGATCATTTGATGATCATTTGTGATCAAAGCATGGATTTCGTGTAAAGCGTAGCTTTGTGGGCGAGGCCTCATTGGATGTCACACCCCGAAAATGGTCGAAACAGGAAAGATGCGACAAGGTTATGTGGGTCGTGCCCTTTAGGGTATGTCATTTCCTTCTGGAAAAAGGTGGTGTCATGGTATGGAGCCAAGATACTTACCTGTGTGGTTGCTTCAATCTCATATACTGTGTGGTTGTTGCTTTGTGATGGAGGGCCCTTGGATAAAGGTCCCAAAGGACCGGGGAATGGCATGGTCGTGTAGTAGTTACCTAGTTACAGAGGTACCCGGCCTTATGTTGGCAGAGAGCTGGTTAAGTTCTCGGGACGTCCCACCAGAGGCGTACCCAGTGGCATAGGAAGTTCCTTAGCCTAACCATTTGTTGGAAATCCAATTCCTAATACAAACCCAGTACGGATTTAGTTGTAGAACCTGGTATTTAACATGGCAGCTATAGTAGGCATAGTATCATGGTACCTATGCAGGCTACGATTAATATTATACTTTTGAAATGGCTTTCTACACTATGAATTAGTAATAATATCAAAGAATTTTCCCGTATCAAGCATATTTGACTATCGTAAGAAAAAATCTCCTCCAATTCTGCGATTGCACTGTGTGTGTGGCGGGAGGTCTTATGGTAGTTTCATTTTCCAAAAGCATACCGGTTTTTCTTGTATAAATCTGTTTTATTTGAAAACAACTATCTTTGTTTACTCATACCAGTCCCATGACTGACCCGGAGTTTATTGTTTCCTTTTTAAACTCTGGGTGCCCACCATTTCTACACGGGCAACCTAGTAGCAGGATTTTCCGTATTTAGGCTCTAGCTATATTTTGGAGTATTTTGGTTTGGAGACTATTGTTTTTCTAGAGGCTTATACCTTAGAGACATTTTGGAAGCTTTTGGATCTCGAGGTGCTTAACTTGGATGTTCACTATCATTCCCTATTTGCTTGAAGACTTTTAGCATTATCTCTTATTATTCTATTATGTCATTCTATTTGGAGTTGTGATTCATGTATTATGATACTCTGTTGTTGTAACAGATATTATTATGATGTTGTAACTGTGATGTAATGCATGATATTCATTTTATTTCCGCTGTTTTATATTCATCTAATATTGTTATAAGCTCCATCCAACTAGAGTTCGATGTTTGAATTATTGACAGTCGAGTACAAGTGAGGTATTTGATGTCAATTTTCGAACGTTGGATTTCGGGTCGTGACATGTGGTATCAGAGCTAAAGGTTGAGTAAGAACTTTAGCTATGGAGTATAACACATTAGATGGCTCATTGGAGATAGGGTAAAGTATACCCTAGAATGAGTATAATTGATCGAAACCTCAAATTTTCTTAGTCTATTTCCTTTGACTGCTGATATTCCTTAAGATATCTCGTCCAAACATCTAAGCCAATTTTCTTACTAATTACAGATAGTAAGGATGAGCGGACGAAGAGGCAGAGTTGGGGGGCGAGGAAATGCCACTGCCCCTAGCCAAGTTCCCCCTACAGCAGAAGCAGCTTTACCAGCCAAATCTGGCTGATTTATGTAATAATTTCTCAAGGCTTGGTGGTAAGCCGTTCACCGGCAAGGAGACGATTGTTGAGGCTCAGGCATGGATTAGATCGTGTGAGAAATTTTTTAAAGGGCTTAAGTTGCAAGATGATCAGATGCGTCTCATAGCTACTTGGCAGCTTCAAGATGGAGCTTTAGCATGGTGGGAGACAGTTACTATTGATGAGCCCGAAGATGAGTTTACTTGGGGGAGATTCAAAGAAGTATTTGAGAAGCGCTACATGCCATCAGCTGGGATTTCTCGTATGTACCAGGAATTCTTGGACTTAAAGCAAGGGAGTTTGCCATTCGAGGAGTATCTCAAAAAATTCAATGAATTGTCTCGCTTCGGTCCAGGATTAGTTAATACACCTTTGAAGAAGAATGAGAGGTTCATTCGTGGGATGAATAAGAAGTTTCACGAAAGGATGACTGGCCACGTCAAAGAATCCTTCTCAGATTTGGTTGATATGGGATACCGTTATGCTACACTTGATATGCAAGGAGCTTCGGTGGAGAAAGGAAATTCGAGCAATCAGAATTGGAAGAAGAGAAAATTTGGAGGCAAGAAACCATGGCACGGTTAAGAGAAAAAGAAGAGCAATCAGGGGAGCACAGCAGAGAATGTCACTTGCTCTAATTGCTTGGAGAAGGGCCACTATTCTAGTAGATGCACGAAGCCTAAGAAGCAAGTCAGCCAATCCGCTCAAGCAAAGCCCAGGAAATGCTATTATTGTCAGAAGGTGGGACATGAAGTTAAAGACTGCCCAGTTATGAAGCAATCTCAGACAGCTAAAGTGTACTCAGTCAAAGACAAGCCCATATCTTCCAAAGCAGAAAAGGGGAAAGGAGTTCTGGAAGGTAATCTCACTATTTATGATAGCATTGCTAGAGTTCTTTTTGACGCTGGCGCTACACACAGTTTAACCTCTCAGCAAGCTATTAATGAATTGAATCTTGAACCTGGTTTTGTTGATAAGCCTATATGTGTAAGGAATCCAGTTGGAGGTCCCACGAATCTCTGTCTTCGATGTAGAGATGTTCCTATCTCATATTCTTGCAGTCAATTCCCTATTGGTCTCTTTGTTCTTGATTCAACGAGTTTGAAGTCTTACTCGGAATGGATTGGCTAGCAAAATATAAAGCCAAATTGGATTGCAATAATCGATTGATTTCAATCAAAACCGAATTTGGGGATTTCATCGAGATTTCTTGTGAGGACCCTAGTCCTAAAAGGGAAGGGTTGATGTATAATTTGGGTTATCCTGAACCCAGTCTGGAGTCCATTCCTATTGTGAGAGATTTTCCAGATGTATTTGAAGAAGTGAAATCTCTATCTCCGCACCAAGAAATAGAATTCAGAATCGAGCTTATACCCAATGCTCGTCCTATCGTTCATGCAAGTCACAGGATGGCACCAAGGGAAAGGGTTGAATTAGTCGACCAGACCAGAGATTTACTAAAGAAGGGGTTGATTCGACCCAATGTTTCTAAATGGGGCTCAGCAATCGTATTTGTTGTCAAATCGGACGGATCTTTGAGGTTGTGTGTAGATTACCGCGATCTCAATAAGAAGACTCGCAAGAATAAATTCCCACTGCCCAGAATTGATGATTTATTTGATCAGTTGCACGACGCTTGTTTCTTCTAGAAGATGGGTCTAGCCCAAGGATTCCATCAACTACGAATCTTCGAAGACTGTGTTCATTTGACAGCTTTCAGGGGTCCCAATATGTTCTACGAATGGTTAGTCATGCCTTTTGGGCTAACCAATACCCCAGCATACTTCGTAGACCTTATGAATCGTGTGTTTCGGGATGTATTGAATAAATTTGTGCTCGTATTTATTGATGATAGTTTGGTCTATTCCAAGACCGAAGAGGAGCATGCCGAACACTTTAGAATCGTCTTGAAGTATTGAGGAGAAACATTCTATATGCAAAATTTTCCAGATGCCACTTCTGGGTTAAAGAAGTCAAATTTCTTGGCCATATTGTTAATGAAGAAGGGATTTCTATTGATCCTAGCAAAATTTCCGCCATTCTTGATTGGAGAAAGCCTACTACCCCAAAGGAAGTTCGAAGTTTTTTGGGTTTTGCAGGTTATTATCGAAAGTTTGTTCAGGACTTTTCGAAGTTAGCTAGTCCATTAACTAAGCTAACGATGAAGAATGCAAAATTCATTTGGACACCAAAATGTGACGAAGATTTTGAGGAGTTAAAGAAGAGATTAACCACCACTCCTATTCTCGCTATTATCAACGAGAACCAGGGTTTATCCGTTTATACCGATGCTTGCGGTGAAGGCTTGGGTGCAGTATTGATGCAGAATGGGAAGGCGATTGCTTATGCGAGTAGACAATTACGTCCTCATGAAAGAAATTATCCAACCCATGATTTGGAGCTTCTAGCTGTTATCTTTGCTTTAAAAATATGGCGACATTATCTTCTGGGTAAGAATCTTTTCAGCTTTCTTAACAATCTACGAATTTGATTTAACTTAACTTAACAAATATACTTATTGAACTCTCTTTATTTCTAGGTGAAAAATTCGAATTATTCACCGACCACATATCTTTGAAATATCTCTTCATCCAGAAAGATCTGAATTTGCGACAACAACGTTGGTTGGAATTTCTGGCATCTTATGACCTAGACATTTTATATACATCCGGATAAGCCAATGTAGTTGCCGACGCCTTGAGTAGAAAGCATGCTATTCTTGCTCACCTTGTCATTGCTCCTACTCTCCTTCAGACAATCGCCAACAAGCAAAAAGAGGACAAGTTTCTTCAAGAAATATATGGGAGAATTCATCGAGGTAAAGATTCTAGTTTTGCAATTGATGATAATGGGATTATAAGATTAAAGGGTAGAATATGTGTCCCAAACTTTCCTGATCTGAAACGTGAAGTTCTAGACGAATGCCACAAGTATAAGCTTTGCACCCATCTAGGAGTTAACAAGATGTATAGAGATATCAAAAGGAATTTCTGGTGGAAGACGATGAAAAGGGATATATCTATTTATGTGGGTCGCTGTGCTACTTGTCAACAAATCAAGAGCGATCAAAAGAAGATGGCGGGTTTACTTCAGCCTTTAGAGGTACCCAAGTGGAAATGGGACCAGGTATCGATGGATTTCATCGACGGTTTTCCTCATACTCAAAAAGGCAATGAAGCAATTTGGGTCATTGTGGACCGTTTGACTAAGACAACCCACTTCTTGCCAGTAAAAGCAACCCGCACGACTGCTAGTCTAGCTAAATGGTATGTGAAAGAAATTGTCTGTCTTCATGGCATTCCTAGCAGCATAGTGAGTGATCGTGATCTGATCTTCACTAGTAGATTTTGGGAGGCATTTCAAGACACATTGGGAACCAAGCTGAATTTCAGCACTGCTTATCACCCACAGTCTAATGGGCAGACTGAGAGGATCAACTGAATCTTGGAGGACCTATTGCGAGCTTGTATACTTGATTTTGGTGGTTCTTGGGAGGACCATTTTCATCTGGTTGAGTTCTCTTATAACAACAGCTATCAGGCCAGTATAGAGATGGCTCCTTTTGAGGCTTTATATGGTCGTCCATGTCGATCACCGGCATGCTGGATCGAGGCAGTGATAGACTCGTTCTTGGACCAGATATGATTAAAGAAGCCATGGAGAAAGTTGATTTTATTCAGAAGAAATTGAAGACAGCTCAGAGTCGTCAAAAGAGTTACTATGATCGTAGAAGACGGGATTTGGAATTCCAGATTGGGGACTCTATTTTTCTTAAAGTATCTCATATGCGAGGTGTACTGAGATTTGGGAAGACCGGTAAGCTAGCACCATGATATATTGGTCCTTTTCCTATTCTGGAGAGGATCGGTTCCTTAGCCTACCGTGTGCAGTTGCCTAGCTGGTTATCGGGTGTGCATGATGTATTCCACATTTCTAGCCTTCGAAAGTATGTGCACGATCTAGAGAGTATTATTGAAGAAGCTGCTCAACAGGATCTCGACATCACTCCCAACTTGACAGTCAAAAGAGAACCGATAAAGATTGTGGATCGTGAAGAGAAGCAATTGAGGAGCAAAATTGTGAAGCTAGTAAAAGTTCAGTGGAGTGGCGATCCAAAGGACTGCACTTGGGAAACTGAAGATAATATGCAGAAATCCTATCCCAGTTGCAGAGTGGATATCTCGGCTTGAGCCGGTAAGCCATTTACTTATTCTTTCTAAATTCGTATATTCTTTGTTTGTTTTTCTCTCTCTTTCAATTTCGAGGATGAAATTTTCTTAAGGAGAGGATATCTGTAACATACCAAAATTATCAATTAAAATAAATAATATATTTAAACTCTTGGGATTTAATTTGGAAATAAATGGGAAAAAAACCCAAAACAAATTAAATAAGTGAAAAGAATATATAAATAAATTCCAACTTTATTTTGAGTGAAAAATATTGAAATAATGAATGTTTTAAAATGTCATTTAAATTTAAAATCTTATACATATGAACATTACATATATTAGTAACATTTAATACACATTGAAATTTAATTTAAATTTTTCAAGATAAGTGTGAATATAACAAATGGGTATAAGTGTTTATACTTCAAGTTTAAAAATTGAAGTTTGAATTTAAATTTAAAATGAATGTTTTAAAAAATTAGTAGCATTTAAAATTATTAAGGTGTAACACATGTAATGTAAATATTGGTTAGATTCTTTTAAAGTTGTACATGTATATATATATACACAAATGAATAAAGATATATATTTATTTATAAAGGTATATAATATAGAAAATAAAATATATAAAACTTTCTTTTGCCTTGAAAAAATCAAAGGGCTGAACATACATTCACAATGGAGTAGAATAATCAACAAAATCTAAGGGTTATGATTTTCTTCTTACAAATGGCACAAGACATCATTTCTTTAATAAAATAATCAAGTAAAAAAATTCAAAAAAAATTTCACCTTCCCAATTCAAATTTTTAAAGCTCCTAATCTCTGAAGTTTAGTAACCAAAAAGGATTTAGCAATCTTGACTTCAACTCTCAAGAAAAAAAAAAGTTCAGAGAAAAAAAAAGTTGAAAAAAAAACTGCCTTCTTCAATTCAAACTAAAATCTGAAGTGTTTTAACAATAGTGTGTTACATCTCTCAGGTAAGTTTTGTTTTAAACTTTATAGTTTATGAAATTATGATTTTAAAATCAAGTTTTTAACAATCAATTCAAAAACAAAACTGCAGATTTGTAAAGGCAGGGAGTTTCTGGGTTTCAAAGCAGTGCATAGTTTTTTTTTTCGAGAAATAATAAAAGGCAAGTGAATCTTTTCTTTTTTAAAAAAAATTGAATTTGAGGTTATAATCTGAAATGGAGCAAGATTTAATACAATAATATTTAATCTGTTGCAGGGAAAAAATCAAGTTCAAGCCTAAAACTTGGTTTCTAGTTTCAAAACTGCAGAAAAAAAAGGGAAGCTTCTCTGATTTTTTTAGAACTGTAAGTAAAATAAAATAAAAAAAACTATTTTTATTAATGATTAAGTAAATAAATACAACAAGGGATTTAATACAATAATACCCAATTAATTGCAGGAAGAATCAAGAATTAAAAGCTATTTTGGTTTTCAAGTTTCAGAAAAAAGGGAGCTTCTCTATTATAAATCTCAACTGTAAGTAAATTAAAATTGTGGTTACTGATTAATTGAATGCATAAATACAACCAAGAGTAATCATAGATCTGTAACCATCATTTGCAGATCTAAGTTTAAAAAGAATTAAAGTAGAAAAAAGAAGGGAAGTTGCAGGCCTTCATTTTCATCTCTGTTTTGATAAAAAAACTGCCAGGAAACTCTCTGGAAACATGTGAGTAAACTCCTATTTTCTGTTAATCATTGTTGCTGTGTGTATGCTTGGATGATGTAGGAAACTTAATCTTTGTTTGGCATGCAAGAATTCTGGAATATGATTGAAGTCTTGGCTGTGCATATTGATTATACAAAATGCAATCTCTGTTTAGCTACGGGAAACAAAAACCTGTCAAACCCCAAATTTTTTTTTGTTTCTAGCTGTGGATTGATTAAAGTATTAAAATGGAAATTGTTCAGATACACTTAAATTGAATTTGAAAAATATGGACCAAAATCAAGGATGCATGCCTTGGGATATTATTTTTTTCTTCCCTGTTTCCTAAATTCTCTGATTTTAGTATAACTATGGCCAATCCAATCTTTCTCTCCCCTATTTCTTCTGTAAATAAATTGAAACAAGTTGAAGTCTTGTTTTTTTAAACTTGCACTATGTTCCAGTAACAACCCTAGGAAAGTTCTTGGTGATTTTATTTTTACTGGAAACACAGTTACAATTGAGTATCAGGTTTACAAAGCAAACCACTTCAAAATTTTACATCTCTCTCTCCCCCCCTTTACTTCTGAAAAAGAGTGTAAACAAGTTAAAAATACTGTTTAATCTTGTATTTCATTTCAGTAATGAATTTAAAGCAAGTTTATATAATTCTTCTTCTGGAAATTATAATAACGGCCACAATTCAAAATTTTCAAGAATTTCGAACTTCATAAATTTTAATTTCAATAATACCATTTGAATCCCCTTCAAAAATGAGGATTTTAGAAACAAAAATGTAGATTTTTCATTAACTCTTCAACAAGGTATTCGAGATTATCTGAAAAATGAATCTTTGCCAATTTCCGGTGATCGAGGTGATCGTGGGCCTCGAGTTCTTCATTATAGTTTGGTTGGTTGTTCGTGATCGTTAGAAAAATACGAATATAAATTATAAATCCTTAAATTTGTGATGCGAGATCAAACTAGGGTTTAGAAACCCATTTTCGTTCACGCTTGAAACGACTGTGCTGCACCATTATGGGTGGATCAGATCGTGTGCCACCGGTGCGAATCGATGCGTCACACGATGACGAAGCTTTGGACCAAAATTGGTGGCCGATAACGGATAGGGGAGGCGGCGTCCGGCAGTTTCTGGTGATGTGCCTGATGGGTTGGTTTACTCGTGAAATCTCGATCCTTGCTTTCGAAATAAAATCATGTTCTGGGTGTTTGTATCGTCTTGGGGAGTTATAGTCGACTCGTGGACGGCCGCAGCACCGACCAACGTTGGCGAAAGTGGCCGTGCACGTGGAGGAGTGGGTGTCAGTTGTGATGGGTTGAGGAAGAAAGGTGGCAGCTCGAAGCAGTACGCGGGGGAATTGAGCGAAAATTCGAAGACGAGCTCGTGTCATTTTAGCATTGTATCGGGTTGTTTTTTTCAACTTAAACAAATCTTCGAAAAAAAATGTCACGAGTCAATCTGGGGTTAAACCCGAAGTAAGGGGATGTTTGGCTCGATGTAAACCTCGAAGCAAGGCTCGGGTAGTCATGCAAACAGCAAAGAGACCCGATTTTAGTTAAAATTTGGAAACAACTAAAAATAATTTTATGAATAAATTAACGATAGTTGTAAATGGAATTGGAAGTAATTGGTATTGAATCAATTATTTAAAATTTATGAAATTCAAAGATATTTTTAAATCTCATATTTTCTTTTAAATAAAAGTTGTTTTAAAATTTTAACTTGATAAAAATTTAAGAGTAAATCAATTGTTCAAGTGTTAATGTAAAAAGTCAATTTGTTTATAATGGTGAAATAGTAATTAACAATTAATGTTTTGTAATGATTTTATGATTAAAAATTAATTAATTTAACGAATTGTTAATGAATAAAAGTAATTAAACTTTATTAGTTAACAACTAAGAATTTATGAATTAAAAAAATGTAAATTAAAGAATAAATTAAGCCAATTAAATTAATTCTTAATTAAGTAAAAATTTAACATTGAATTAAACAATAATTAATAAAGATAAATGTATGGTTAATTCACTTTAATCGCAATCACCTTAATCAAAGATGACTGACTATCATCAAATATTCTGTACTCGATTGATAATTCTGTTGTGATACTGTGATTGCTTTGTGATGAACTGTGATTTGTTCCTATATATGTGTGAAACCCCTTTTCCCCGTAAAACGACATTTAAACCTCGATGCGACAGGGAGTCGGATTTCAGTTTGTTATCCGAAACCCACATCGAACCTTGAATGAGAACCCTTGTACTTGATACTCCCACATGTTTTAAAATCAAGCGTTCAGTATTTGATTAGCCGGGGGAGGACCTTTGTGTCATATAACCCATTCCGAATAGTGATTCGACGAATGGATAGCATTTGACGACAGTAAATAATACACATATAACCCACATAACCCACATCTTCAAGCTGTAAAATACTGGGTCTGACCCGGGTATTACGTTCAAAAGAAAATAATACACAGGTCAGTCTAATTCAAACTCAGTTATTAGTGCATAGAGGCAATAATAATCAATTAACAATTAGACGACAGTCAAATATAAATTTACCTATCCGATCTTTTAATAAGAAATCGGATAACGGTAAATATAACACTTAACAGTGTTATAACAACAAATCAGTAGATTCAAATTTCCAACACAGATAGATAGAAGGATTATTAATGAAGAAAATTTAGAAAACAACAGAATTGCCAAAACGACAATTAACTACAAAATCATCAAAATGCGATTCGAAATATATTGAATTGGCAACATAAAATAAATTTCCATCAATAGAAAAACGTCAAGTCTAGTAGGGCTGCAGTACACACATGCGTGCACGGCCTCGCCACATTTAAAATGTTAACTCTGTGTGGCTGCAGTTCACGCTTGCGTGCACTGCCTCGCCACTACCGTAATGAAATACGCAAAAGATAATAAATCAAAACAAAATAATATATCAATAAAACAATACCGTGTGGCTGCAGTTCACGCTTGCGTGCACTGCCTTGCCACTATCGTGATGATGTACTCAAAAGGTCAACGAACCAAAACCAATGAAGGTTCAAATATCAATTCAAAATGTGGATACTGTGTGGCTGCAGTTCATGCTTGCGTGCAGTGTCTCGCCACAACATGTGAAATCATCACAACAGAGAATACTATCAGAAATCAAAGCTGCAGAGGTCAAGCCAGTGACTCAACACAACTGCAACACTAAACCAAGGTTAACAGCAAAACCAAGAAAAAGTCTGGACAACAAAAATGACCAAGTGCACAAGGCATGGTCCACTGGAATAAGTATTTCAACGAAGTGGACATGCAATCAACCAAAGGTAAGTCCAGACGCAGCCAAGATATGGCAACACAGGGGAAGCACAACGCAACAGAGGAGGCCCATGGATGTGCAGACCCAAACCAAACAGGGGAAAACTGCAATTATCAAAGTAAAGCAAGAAACAACTGCACATAGAATCTGCAGTTGAAACAAGCAAATGGCCTCGGAACTAAACAGTCGAGCAACGACAACGTAAGTGCCAAACTCAACTGAACAACACAAGTTAAGAGCTGAAACACTACAACTACACATGTCACTGTCAGGCCAAATCAAAACCAAGTATTCAAAGTTTAAGGCAACTTGCAGTTCAACAACAAGTGCACAAAGGCAGTCATACCCAAAACAATGCAAGCCAGTGATAAATGATGTACACATGAATGCAACATTGAAACTGCTACACCAAGTGCACAAGTAAGGCTACTACATAGAGTAGTAAACACAAAAGTAGACTGTACATGATGGCAGTAAAACATCAAGACAATAAAATTCAAAGATGCAACAAAATGGAACTGCATGATTCAGTTCAAACAAAATCGATCAACTACAAAGGCAGTAGTGAGTGTAGACAAACCAAACTCATGATTTCAGAATGCAGTGGCCATACACATATGTACATACAAGAATGTATGTATACAAATGATCAGCCATAAAAGAACAGTACATATGCAATTTGGATATGCAAGCATACAGTATCAACATAGACAAAAAGGGAAGAATATTTGGAGTGAATGCAGACAACTACAGACAAGAAACCACAATGAAGTGCAACAGGTGAAACAACTACAGATGCATATGGTCAAGAGAATCAACTTACTTGGAGTGAATGCAATAAGGTATGCAACCCAGTGTCGACAACAGTGCAACAGGTCAAGTAATGATGCAGACCAAAGGGCAAAAACTCAAGTATATGGATGCAAAGGACTCATATATGAAGATCACAAGACACATGTACAACTGCTATACAATCAGACTCGACAATATTCACAGATTAAAATGGAAGAAAGACACAAAAACAAGTTCAGTACAAATCTGAACCAATATACATGAATGCACCAAGCATCTGCAGACAACATGCTCGAAGCAAAAGAATGCAACAATGAAGACTACTTCAAGATTCTAACAAAGACAAATGCAACCAGATGATAGTGTAACAGTGCACCATCAAGACCAGGAACAAGAAATAGTTCTGTAACCAGACAAATCTTCAAACTGAAACAAGTCAAAACTGTCTCAGCGATCAAAAACATAAACCAGAATGGAACTAGACTCCATAAGAATCCAGATTTAATACAAGTGCTAGACCAAGCTTAACATATCTGTTGTCTGATACTACATTTGGAGATATAAAGCCGATTTCTTTCAAATACATATCTGTTGGTGGCAGAGAATTTATTCTCTTAGCTTAACACCCTTCTCTGAGACATACGAGCTCAGAGGTTATGTAGTTGAAGGTTATCAGCGGTATACTCTCAATTTGGTAGTGTGGCATGCTAAGTGCTGCTGTATATTGTTGATCATTTGTGATCAAAGCATGGCTTTCGTGTAAAGTGTAGCTTTGTGGACGAGACCTCGTCGGACCTCACACCTTGGAAATGGTCGAAACGGGAAAGATGCGAAAAGGTTACGAAGGTCGCGCCTTTAGGGTATGTCATTTCCTTCTGGAAAAAGATGGTGTCATGGTATGAAGCCCAGATACTTACGTATGTGGTTGCTTCAATCTCATCTACTGTGTGGTTGTTGCTTTGTGTTGTAGGGCTCTCGCATAAGGTCCCAAAGGACCGAGGAATGGCATAGTCGTGTAGTAGTTACCTAGTTACAGAGGTAACCCGGCCTTGTGTTGGCAGAGAACTGGTTAAGTTCTCGGGACGTCCCGCCAGAGGCGTACCCATATGGAAGTTCCTTAGCCTGACCATTTGTTGGAAATCCAATTCCCAATACGAACCCAGTACGGTTTTAGTTGTAGAACCTGCCATTTAACACGGCAGCTATAGTAGGCATAGTATCATGGTACCTATGCTGGCTACGATTAATATTATACTTTCGAAATGGATTTCTACATTATACACTAGTAATAATATCAAAGAATTTTCCCATATCAAGCATATTTGATTATCATAAGAATAAATCTCTTCCAATTCTGCGATTGCATTGTGTGTGTGGCGGGAGGTCTTATGGTAGTTTCATTTTCCAAAAGCATACCGATTTTTCTTGTATAAATCTGTTTTATTTAAAAGCTATTATCTTTGTTTACTCATACCAGTCCCACGACTGACCCGGAGTTTATTGTTTCCTTTCTAAACTCTAGGTGCCCACCATTTCTACACGGGCAACCTAGTAGCAGGTTTTCCGTATTTTGGCTCTAGCTACATTTTGGAGTATTTTGGTTTGGAGACTATCTTTGTTTGGAGGCTTATACCTTAGAGACATTTTGGAAGCTTTTGGACCTCAAGGTGCTTAGCTTGGATGTTCACTATCATTCCCTATTTGCTTGAAGACTTTTAGCATTATCTCTTGTTATTCTATTATGTCATTCTATTTGGAGTTGTGATTCATGTATTATGATACGCTGATGTTGTGACAGATATTATTATGATTTTGTATCTATGATGCAATGCATGATATTCATTTTATTTCCGCTGTTTTATATTCATCTAATGTTGTTATAAGCTCCATCCGACTGGAGTTCGATGTTTGAATCATTGATAGTCGAGTACAAGTGAGGTATTTGATGTCAATTTTCGAACGTTGGATTTTGGGTCGTGATAGTATGGAAAATGGGGCCATTACATTTGGTATCAGAGCTGAAGGTTAAGCGAGAATTTTGGCTTTGTTGGGGTAAAGACTCATCAAAGATAGGGTTAGTAATACGCAGGGTATTAGTAACTCATTAGAGATAGGTTTAGTAACACCCTAGAATGAGTTTGAGTGTATTATATATGAGCACGTATTTGTTAGTGACTAATAAAATGTTTTGTGTTGATTTATCTGTTGTGTGATTTATGGATTCTGATCGACGCCTAATCACCATTATCGATGAGGGTTCCTAAACACTTGAACAAGGTGAACCGACACATTGATTTTGAAAAAATTGGTAAATGAAATAATTTTACCTTGAATTATATTTTGAATATAAAATATATATTTTGAAAAGTTGTATAGTTAGAAATCAGGATTAGTGAAATTTAAATATGAACATCTTGTGATTAGAATTTCACAGTTTGACTAAAAGATATTTCATAAAGATTATCGATACGTAAGAAATCTGATATGGTAATTAAGATCTTTAATACTTATTCCAAAATACTAAATTAAGAAATGATAATGTTAAGTTACTATCGTATATTGATCAAATGTTTGATTTAAAAATTAAAAGATAAAAACCTTGTGAAATAAGTTTCACGACTTGACTATAAGGTGTTTGATAATAAGATTTGTTTAAGGAATGAACATATAAGCTGCAAATGTATTTAAATAATAGAAAATGATTTTGTAAAAGTTACATATAAAAGGAATGAGAATTTAAGTTCAATTAAAATAATTGTGGTAATTTAAATGAAGTTAATCAATATAAGATAAAATGAATTTATAAGATAGGTTTTACAAAGTAATCTCTAAAGGATTTTGAAAATGTTATTATTTCAAATATAAAAGAGATATTTTATGATAACTAATTCGATTGGCTCGAAAATAAACTAAAAATGGGCAAGTGATGTGTTCGAATGGTAAGCAATTCTCTTAAGTATTACTCTTCTTGTAAGATGATATATGATACTATTGGTAATACCCAGTTTCTTAGATTGTTTTGGAGTTATTCGATCTACGTAATTTTTTTTAAGTTTAGGAAATAATGTGAATCATTAACTGATAAATTATTAGTAATCTTTATACAAATATTTAAACCAAAGATAAATTGGGATCACTAATTGATAAGATAAAGCGGGATTTTCGACGATTTTGGACAGTCGAAAATTTCTGAATCATACCTAACTCAATGCTAAGAAATTTGTGAAAACTAAAAGGTTGTGAAACATTCCGAGTAAATGAAATTAGATAAGTATAATTTTTAAATGTGATTTATTGATAAAAAGGATTTAAAAGCCGAGGATTTAATGATTTTAGTACGGTTTTAAAATTTGTTTTTTTCAAAGTTAGAAAAATAATAATGACTCTTTAAAAACGTAATTATAACCTAGAAAAAGTTTTATTAATGAATTCCAGCACTAATTAAGGATTTGGACTTAAGTCTTTAAAATATGATTGATAGTTATAAGATGTAATAAACTTAAGTAATAGTTTTACGAATGATTTGTAAATAACAATAGTGTTAAAAGAAATATACCGAGTTAAAAGATTGTGAGGAAACTTTTTTATACAGATAAATTATCTTTTGAGTGAAAATGGTTTCTTTAGGATATTTTCCTTTAAAAAAATATATTTGGAAATAAATAATTAAAGGGATTTTATAAAGAATCGCATTTATAAAGTGTTTGAGCTTAAGATTGTGTTTTTATGAGAGTTTTGAGAGGTAATAAATACATATATTACATGTAGATCATTTCGTCACACAAATGTTGATTTAATATTCGAGTACGGAACTTTGAGATGTTTACACTAGTCCAAAAAAGAATTTATCACTTGGTTCTTGACGACGAACATTGATTAAGGTTTATGGTTGGGCACTAGAGTTTTCTATCATAGTTAAGCATTATGCAAGGAAAGCAAAGGTTTCTGAACGAAGAGCCTGATTAAAGTCCGCATTAGAGAATTGGGGGATCGATACTAGTTCGAAAATGAAGTTATGTATTTGAATAGTAGATCAAATAAGATATTTCATACGGATGATCTGTGCATATTATATGGAATTAATTTTAAAGATAAAGCTTTTGGGCAAACTTTTGTTTGGATAATTTCGAGGATGAAATTCTTTTAAGTAGGAGAGAATGTAACGACCTGTAATTTCGCTACTTCGAAAATGAGAGATTTCATTTAAGAAGGTTTAAAACTTAAATAAATAAGTTAAATATATTAGATAATAACAGAGAAATTATTTATTCTTATAGTTGACAATTTAAAAAGTATAAATTTGGATTTAGAACAAATCAACAAAAGTTAAGTTTTGTTAAAAATAAATAAATGCTTAAATAAGTTTAAATATTTATTTAAAAAAAGATAAATCTTATTGAAAACATCTAATAAAGATAATAAAATTATATTAAAATATCTAAAAGTATGTTAATAATCGTTTAACAAAAATAACCAAATTTCATCGCATTTTGTCAGTTTTACATACACCGTAAAATTAGAGATTTTGGTATTATTTAAATATGATTTTAAAATATAAAGAGATATGTTTTAATTTATTTAAAAAAAGTAAAAAGTTAATTTTTAAATTTGGTTTACATAAATAAATGGTTTAACTAAAACGTCAAAATGTGACAGACCGTAAAATATTTTGTCGAAAAACGACGTTTTATCGATTAAAAGTTGTCGCAACGTCGTCGCACCATTATTTTCTTATATAACATATATTCAAATAGAATAAGCACTAATTAATTCACTAATCAAGTTTACTTTTACCAAACAAGATTAGAAACTTCTAGAAAACAATTAAGAAAAGCAAGCACAAAAAGACAAAAATGTCATTTCAAAGCAAAAGATAAAACATCAAATCAAAGAAACATAATTATTACTTACTTTACTTAATATCTAACTGAAAATGACATAAAGTAATGATTTGAAATGTGATGTTAAGTGTTGAAAAGAATAAGATTACTTTATAAGTAAGTAAGGGTATTTTGGTCTTTTTACAAAATATTATTTTAATCTAAAATTTTTTCTATAAATAAGCGTCCACTTTCTCACTTTTTTCACTTCTTCTTCTTCCTTTTCCAAGCTTTTCTCTACCTCTTTAATGACTTCTTCTCTTTCAAATGTTTACTAACTTTTTCAAAAACACATCAAATCAACTCCAAACACCACCAAACTTTGCCAAAGACCTTAGAATACCATTTAAACATGGTTTAACACTTAAGAAGTAAAGAAATGATGGAGGAAGATAAGGATATAGGTATGGCCGAACCTATAAAGAGAAGGAAGCAAGTTGGAAAGCTTCGGAGCAAGAAAAAGAGAAGGAAGTGCCGCCGATTTCATTCCAAGGAGCTAGGAGAAAATTCAAGGTGCTACGGAAGCTCTGCCGTATTTTCGAGAGTTTGAAAGAAGAGGTCGATGGCATAAAGCAAAAGAAATGGAGTAGAAGTTGATTAGTTGAAGTTTAGGTAAAGTGTTGTCGCAAATGAATGTTGGTAGGAAGAATTGGTTAAGTTAAAAGTGAGTGCTCATATTTACTAATTAATCCATAACTTATTTCAAGTATAAAAATTTGAAAGTTTAAATATGTTAAATGAATGATTGATAACTTAGTTGCAAATTGGTTGATTATGTGATTGTTTATTTGGTTGATAACTTATTTGATAAATGATAAGAGAAATGATTAATAACCATAGTTAATTAAATGAGGATTAAATCCATATAAATGTGTGTATGGAAATTATTTAGCCTCTTAATGATTTTAAATGATCTAAAAAGGTTAGAAATAATATTATGATGATATAATATCATAAAGTGAAATAAATGGAATATGAGTTTGAAATATCGCAATATTGTTTAAAATGAGTTTAAAATGATTTAGAAATGTTTTACAAACATTTAAAAGTGCTTTCAAGAAGTTTGAAAAGAAATTGAGAAACAAGTCAAAACTATGCGCGTCGCGTAACGGTAGTTCGCGATTTAGTGCCATAAAAGTTAAAGTACAAAGCGAAAATATAGCTTGGAATTCTTCGAGATAAGAATTTTCCGGTCTATTATATCCATAGTTTCCAAATGAAGAAAGAAAATCAAGATTTCGTTAAGTAGATTTTGAAATGTGTTCAAAACAATTTTCTAAAAACATCGCGGTTTTGAATTTCTGAATCCAAAAAGTGATCTCTTTATAAATGATATTTTTAAAATGATTAAAAATATGAAATAAATTTGATAAATATATAAAAATGGTTTAAAAGAGGTTTGGAATAGAAATATGAATTTTTAAATATTAAAAAGTTGTTTAAATCAAATAAGCTTATATAACATTTTCTACAGCACTTTTATGCTGCGAATTCTATAACCTTTTGAAATGTAGTTTTAAACTTAACAATTCTTTCCTAAATCTTTTGTGAATGATTTTAAAGGAATAATTAAGTAATTTAAAGATGATTTGAAGTTTTAATAAGAGTTTGAATAAATTGTTAAGATGAATTGTTTATACCACTTAAACAAAAAGTGAAGACTATTGAATGTAATAACAAACTGAGTATGCGGAAACAACTAGTACATTTGTCCCGCCTATGAGATTTGGAATGTAAAACAAGGTGTTTAACTAAGGTTAGAGATGGAGCAACCAGTGCCCTGAACTTACCTGGTCTATGTTTTCTCTTCTTAGGGGAGGGGTGGAACAGATCGAAAGGAAAGTCCGGATGCTCTAAAAGATCATATTTTAAGTTTTTCTAAGTTAAAAGACAAAGATATTTATGATGTAGGATTACTTGCCATTAGTCCCTAGAGGTGAAACTTTCCATTAGTCCCTGAATGTGAAATTTTCCATATTTAAGATGGCAGTAGTGCTCTGTTATGAAAATCTTTGATTTGTAAGAATATGATTTGAAGTTAAGAAAGAAATCTTTGATTAAGATTTAATAAATGATTTGGGAATATTTTTCCTAAGTTAAAAGTTATAACTTGAATATAAGAAATCTTTGATTAAGATTTAATGAATGATTTGGAAAAGTTTTCCTTAGTAAAGGAGAAAATGATTTGGAATTATTCCAGAATTTAAGAAAGGTTAAATAAATCAAATGATTTGATAAATGAGGCTTAATGATTCCATATACATTCGAAAAGAAAATGGAATAAATTGAAAAGAATATATCTAAGAAAGATATTTGATTTAAATAGAAGATGAAGTAATTGATTGATGATTGATATCCACATATGAACTTAACATCTTTTAAAGTGATGATTAGCTTCGAAGGAACCGGAGTTGGATTTGGCTGATTCCTATCCGAAAACCACTTCGAACCAATGTATACGTTCGAAAGTGAAGACATGTTGAAGATGATGATTATGGAAGACCGTGGATCTTCATAGTTTGAGGACTGCATGTCGAACATGCTCTGGGTCGCTCCCATTATAGAGTTATTTATAGCAATGGTCTCCTCGTTGCGGAGATTTTTTCGGATTGCAAAGGCTTCTCGCCTAGTAATGGCCGAGGAAAGTGCCTTCGGTTTCGTTCAGTCCTAGAACGAACTTGTATGGATGTTTGTCTGACATTGTATTCTAAATCACATTTGAGTGGTTTCTATAAATGTATATTAGTTGGTGGCGGAGAAGGAAACTTCTTTTAGCTTAACACCCTTTCCCGAGACATACGAGCTCAGGAAGTTATACTTTTCTAGAAATCAGGCATGTGACGTGGAATGACAATGTGGAATTCAAAGTGGAACTTGTTATGATCAAAGCGTGGTTTTGTATGAAAAGTGTGGCTTTGAAGAAATTGAGCGTAACCTCATGAGCCTCACACCCTGGTTATGATGGGATACTATGTGGTCTGATAGACACAAATTCAGAATAAGCGAGTATGTATGGTGGTGTCAAATATGTTTGGCCTTTTGGAGGATACGTCCCTCAAGACATTTATTGCTCCATTTTGATAAAGTGGTTAGCTTGAGAAAAATAGGGAACTACCGGTTATCAGTGGTAGTATAGCAAGTATAGTTCTAAGTGACTAGTTTGAGAAAAGCTATTAAGGCACCGTGGGAACTATGTTTGTTATGCGTGGATCGGAGAAAAGGTCACTAATTCCCTATCATGTTGGAAATCCAATCCCAATACGAGATTTGTGGTTTTAATTGTATTCCCAAAATAGCTGTAATGATTTGCAAACATTTCAGCTTCCCCTTATTGGCATCATATATTCTGTTCGGTATATTCCGTTGACCTAGTCTGAATATATTACCTTAGTCTTAGTCCGGGTATCGATACCTTATTTGAATAAGTTTATTTGAAAAGTGTTTTCAAAAGAATGTCATTAAAAATAATATCAAGTGAATTTTGGTATAAAAGTGTTTTGGTTATCATAAGGAAAAAAACTCGTCCGTGTTTATGTGTGGGCGTGGTCTTATGAGATAACCTTCTTTTCAAAGGTTTTGATAACATAGTCATTTAAATTTCGAGTATCTCACGCTGGTTTATCAAGCCTGATCCGGGTATTTTCAATACTCGGGTTAGATCCGAGTAGTTTCAGGTTGAGTTGAAGACCATTGGAGTTTCCAGAGGAGAGCTCGAGATATTCATCATCGTATGGACATATTCTATCATCCGTTGTACTTAGTGTGTTTTGTTTGATGTTTGTCAGCAATTGTAAGGACAGATGTTTATAACTAACCAAGCTGAATTTAGGTTAGACTCAGATATTGTATTTAAAAATTTTCGTTGTAAAGATTATTATTGAAATAATATATGTTATTCCATTCGTGTGAGATTCTATTTTGTCTTTATTTTCTTTCTATTCTTAATGATCCGTCTTTTCGTGCAATTTGGGTTAGACATGTGTGGTTTATTGTCGATTCAAAGGTATGGAAAATCGAGCCATTAGATGCATACACACACATATATTCGTGTGTGTGCATGTGTGCGCTCATGTATGTATGTCTATCTTAGATCAAGCTTGTTTAAAAATTATTAGATTATCATTTTTGAAAAATTAGAATAAAATTTTATATATTCATTGTTGGATGATATATGAATAAACACACACACATACATATATATTTTTTTTCCCCAACACACATATAAACAAAAATATGCATCCAATGTTGACACACTAACAATATGGGTTCGTGGTAGTATATATTAACTAACCATATATTTACATAATATACAATTGTTTATACGTACATAAATTTAAATATGGATTATTACCTTTCATGAAAGCCTAAATAAAACAAGTTGATATGTTGACTGATTACTCCTTGAATCGATGTTCAAGCCTTTAGATAGAGCTATCAATATAAGTGCAGCTGCCAGTAATCTTCGAATTTGATTTAATTTGTGTAGTTAGAAGGTTGAAAATGACAAGGAGAGAGTTAGTATAGGGGTCAGTCAAATTAGGTTTTAGGAGGAGCAAAAGGAAGATCAAAATAAAGTGGGGGTAGAGATGAATATATCGAGAGATACTAAGCAACAAAAAAGGGATCCAGATCCACCTTTTTCTCTTACCATTTCGTCTTCCTTCGAATAAAAATTCAAACCACTTTGCTCTATCCTATGGCTGGCCGTAACAACCCCTATTTGTGCCTCATAACTGCTTCAAGTCTGATAAGACAAATATGCATTTAAATCTGATTCAAATGCACATCAATATCGTATATTGATATGCGTGTCTACAACTATTGTTTAGACATTATTTAATATTGATCAACAAAATTTAAATAAATTTTTTGTAACGACCCAAAATTTCTGTCATTTGAAATTCAGATATTTAATTGATTTTAAATATCAACAAGTAAAATTTGTAAGTCGAATAATTTATTTTTCGAATATCTGGATTTAATTGGATAATTAAATCGATAAATTTAATATGTGAAATTCCAAAAATAATTGGAAATTGGGTGTAATGTGATTAAAAATGATTTATAAAGTTATATTAAATCATATTGGAGTTAGAACAATGTTTGTGAACTTTTAAAATTAAATTAAAAGTTAATTTGTGAAAATTGAATATTTTAATATTTAATCGACTAGTGAAAATAGTTATTTTTCAAATAGTCTCGGATTTCGATGAAACTAGTTTCATCGGATCCGTAATGTTATATTATTGTATGGTTTCAAATTTTGTGTCAATCGGATTTACTGTTTGTCCGGGGCAAGCCAAAACGTATAGAAATTGGTTTAATCGATTTAATTTAAATTTGATCGTTTACTGCCGTAACTCGCACATATTCCGTTGTGTTCGGAACGTAGGGTAAACCCTAGAAATGCCAGTCACCGCGCGAGATTTGGAGTTCGAAAAATTTCGGATGAATAATAATTTGAGAAATTTTTATAAAAGGACCTAGGATCTTATTTTTTCACTAAACCCTAATTCTACCTTCAGCCGCTGCTTCTAATAATTTCAATGGCCAAAATCGTGCCATCTTCTCCTCCACTTTTCTCCAAATCCGTGAAGTTTTAGCCAATCCTTCCAACTGAAGATTGTAGGAAACCTCGAGATCTACCTATCCAACGGTAGATCTAGCGAATCGTCGTCGATTGGAGAAGGAAATTGGGCGCGTCCTCCTACGGTTCGTGCGCGTTTTCAGAGGAAAGGGGGGTGCCGAGTTTCATGCCATGGTGGCCATGGGTAGAGGCGAGGGAGAGCTACATGATGATGCTAGTTGATCGACCTAAAGTTAATCGAGGAGGGAGCAAAAATTGCTTGATTTATGGCGGTCGTGGGTTCGGTTATGCTGGGTAATTGATGCGTTTGGGAAGAAACGAGATGCGGCTGTGATTGCTCCACTTGAAATGTGCGGCTCTAATTTGATTAGGGTATAAAAACTAAAAGGAACTGAAATTAAATTATATTATGATGTGTACGAACTTTAAAAATTGATAACTTGTTCATACGAGGTCGGAATTGCGCAAAACAAATTGCGTCGGGTTCGTTTTGTCGAGCACTACGCAATGGAGCTGGTTTGGAGTCGTTTGGAGCTAGTATATATTTCGGGTAAAATTAAAAGCACGTTTAATTTTATTCGAAATCAAACGCTACAAATGTTATCGGAAACTCAAGGTGAGAACTTCTCACTCAATCGAATTATTTCGATTTAAATTTTAAATAGTTAAATTTAAAATTGCTTGATTGTGTGATTGGATGATAGTTATTGTCTGTTGTATTGAATAGACCCTATACGCCGTATATTAAGCGGATGTTATTTATTAAACACATATACCGCGATAATTCCAACTTGAATGGAATTGGTATTATATATGTATTTGGAGTTGATTTCCCGCATTATATAGCGGATGTGACCCTATTGCGCCGCATAATAACAGATAATATTTTATAAATCCCATATTCCGCGATATTCCGTCTCGAAGCGGAATTGGTATTGTGCTAACATCTTTAAATGCAGGGAAACAGGTTGGAGGGATCCAAATGGATTCCTCAAACATTTGAATTTGTTTCAATGTTGTGTGTTGATCTACTTATTGATCTATTTATAATCTGCGTGATTATCTTTGTGATTGAAATCGTTAAAGGCTAAATTTTAGCCAAATATATTCTTGGTATCGTTAGATGCCGAAAATAAATAAAATTTGATTTTTGAAAATATAAGTTGAGAATTCATAACAAAATTTAATTTTGGAATTGATTCATTTTAAATAAATAAACGTTGAAATTTTTATGTTATAAAAATTATGATTTTTGTGAAATATAACCGAAATGTGATTTTTTGAAATCAGTAGTTGATTAATTTATAAAATGGTTAAATTGAGATTTTTGAATTATTATAAATGATTTATATAAAAATTTTATAAAATTGATATTTATAATTAAAATGTTGGAATTATAAAATGAGTTTTTATAAGTATTAAAATGAATTATAAATGGATTTCGTAAGTGGATGAAATCTATAGATTTATAAATTGTGAAGCTATAAAATGAATAGATTTTGTTAAATAAAAAATTTATAAGTAATTAACTTATAAACTGGATTTTGGCATGTAAATGGGATATGGATAGAATTTGTTAATAAAGTGATTTTATAAGTTGAAGTTGTTATAAAGTATAAATGGTATTTATAAACGTTGTTTTATAAATCCGAAATTGACTTATTTTGACAAGTTTAATTATTATAGCTTATTAAAGGAAATATACCCATGATTTTACACAGTGAATAATCCTTTAAATAATATATGTAGAAATGTTGAATTTGGTAAATGAAGTATATTCACGATTTTGGACAATAAATAGTATATCAAAGAAATGTTTTCGGAAAGTGATATTTTAAATAGAATTAAAAACAATTTAAAGATGTTTTAAAATGTATTAAGTATCGAAACCATAGATTTCGACATTCATTGTTGAAATAGACGTTTTCGAGAAATAGATGGAAATTGTGGACTATAACACTGTTGTTATAGTAAATGATTTCCGAAAGGAAAAGTTTTGTATAGTATTGGGATTTATATATCTTTCTTAATTTCGAATCCCTATACTAGTGATTTTGGGTTGTCGTAACGATGTTTTACGCAACATTCGTTTTGACTCAAACAGATGTGTTTAAGAGGATGTTTTCCTTAAAGAATAAAATATATACTTAATTGTGATTTAAGTATATTTAAAATTTTCCAAATATTGAAAATAAATAGATTGGTGAATTACTTATTATTGAATAAGTATGGAAATATTTCCAATATGAAGTGAATGTTTTGAGATTATATCTTTTAAAGATAAATTGAAAGTGAATAATTGAAATCGATTTGAAAAATCGTATAAAAAGTGAATATTTGGAAATGTAAATTCACAATGGAAATTTATAAGGGAAATTTGTTTTGAAAATAAACATTGATTTATTTTTGAAGTGTGGAAATAAATTTACGAATTGGAACGTAAATTTAATAAACCGGTAAGGATTTATTCAATTGGTTTAAATGAACCATTTTGAAATGAAAGTTGTAAATGTGAAATTTGATTTGAAATTTGTTTTCAAATGGTTGAAGTGTGGAAATGATATCTTGTAGAGATATTTTTGAAAATAAATAATTTGAGAAATTATTTGAAATCGGGTTATGTTGTGAATATTGATTGATAGTTAAATAACCGACTATAAATATTGACCCTTAAATGGCTATTTGTTGTGAATTGGTTGAAATTGAATGCTACACTTATTTTTAAATTATTGCGTTCGTTATTCGGATTACCCATTCCGAATAGTGATATGAGGTAATGGATAGCACTGAAGACCGGTGGTGACGACCGGGTATTTGTGAAAATGATAGGATGACCTATCGATTGTCTCTACACCGTTAGCTACGATATGGAGATTTCCTTTGTGATGGGAAATTCGATCGGGATTGTGAATACCAGATTGCAAGGGCTTCTTTTGAAGTGCCTTCGGTTCTGTTCGAACCTGGAACAGACTTGTACGGTTACGTGTCTGACATTACATTTTGAGATATAAAGCAGATTTCTTTCAAATACATTTCTGTTGGTGGCAGAGAATTTATTCTCTTAGCTTAACACCCTTCTCTGAAACGTACGAGTTCAGAAGTTTTGTAGTTGAAGGTTATCAGTGATACATTCCCAATTCGGTAATGTGGCATGTCGAGTGTCGCTGTGTGATGATTATTTATTGATCATTTGTTGATCAAAGCGTGGCTTTGTGAAAAAACGTGGCTTTGTGGATGAGACTTCGTCAGACCTCACACCTCGGAAATGGTCAAAACAAGAATATGCTGCAAGGTTATGAGGGTCGCGCCCTTTAGGGTATGTCATTTCCTTCTGGAAAAGGGTGGTGTCAGGTATGGAGCCCTGACGCTTAACCTATGTGGTTGCTCCAATCTCATTTTTCTTTGTGGTTGTTGCTTGGTGATCGAGGGCCCTCGGATAAAGGTCCCAAAGGACCGGGTGGCGGCATATTCATGTAGTAGTTACCTAGTTACAGAGGTAACCCGGCCTTGTGTTGGTAGAGAGCTGGTTAAGTTCTCGGGACGTCCCGCTAGAGGCGTACCCATGTGGCAGTAGGAAGTTCCTTAGCCTGACCATTTGTTGAAAATCCAATTCTCATTACGAACTCAGTATGGCTTTAGTTGTATAACCTGCCATTTACTTATGGTGGTCACCACTGTTTAGATGGTAGCTATATTAGGCATAGTTCGAAATGTCTATGTTGGCTAAGATTAATATTCTATTTTTGAAATACTTTCATCACTATGCACTAATAATAATATCAAAAATGATTTGTTTTGCGTAGTAAGCATCTTTGACTATCATAAGGAGAAATCTCCTCCAATTCTGCGTTTGCATTGTGTGTGTGCGGGGAGGCCTTATGGTAGTTTTATTTTCCAAAAGCATTGCGGATATTTTTCACTTCCCTTGTTGTTGTTGTTTAAAAGATAAATAACTTCTTTAGTTCTCACACCAGTCACATGACTGACCTGGAATTTATTATTCTCTTCCTAAACTCTGGGTGCCCATAATTTTCCACACGGGCGGTCTAGAGTCAGGTTATCAGGTCATTCTGGATTCAGAAGTGCTATGGAGCTCAAGTGGCGAGCTGGATGGCGAGGCGTATTACTTGTATATGATATTATCTTTCCGCTGTAAATTCACTCGTAGGGACGTGTTTGTATAACTGTCCATTGTTTTGTTGTGTTGTATATTGTTGATGTACACCCTGATGATGATGTGATGTAATGTAATAACTGATATAGTTCTTTGTTTTAAAGATTATTCATTTATCTATCATATTTGTTCCGCTACTACTGTGAGATTCTGTTATTGTTTCTGTTCTGTTTCCTTATTTCTTCTATCTTTTTCTTCTACCTCTTCTTTTTAACCCTAACAATTCGGTTTTCCGGCATTCGATTATGCGACATTTGATACAGTGGACGTAAGAATGCCGACCTTCGGATCCTGATAAAATCGCATATGTTACAATTTTATAATTAATATTTCATAAATATTATTTGATTTAATTAATTTATAACTATTTACAATTAATTAAATCAGACAGTAGTAGGAGTATTCAACATTTCGGTAGTTTGGCTCTTAGGCACAAGGATTGATATCAAACAATTCAAAACTAACGATCACATGTCACCTAGAAGTTTATGTGATGTTATGGCCAAATTTATTGTTTAGATAGCTTCGGTAAAATCAAATTTTACTTTATTTAACTGTGACCAAGTAGGGCAATTATTTGCACCAATTCTCTTATCAAAATATACATATTAGGGATTATGGAATTTGGTAATGGTGAAAATTCCAATATCGTTCATTTTCAACTTTATAGTCCAAACATAAAGTCCTTGGTTTAATAATAACAGTTATTGTCAACTGAACAGCTCTAGCCGGAGACTTTGACTTTGAGTTGACTTCAGTTGACCATGATACTAACCTCATATAACTGAGGAGATGAATCGTCAATTGAATAATGTTTCGCTTCTAATGCTTCCATTTGACTTAACTATAGTCGTTCGATGGATGTCATGCCACGATTAAACTATAATCAAAGTGATGTTTTCACATTGAAGCTTAATATTATTCTTAAGTCGATAATATTATCACTTTGATATTTTTTGTTTGGCCTTGGTTACATTAACCAACAGAAAACTATTGAGTGGGTCATTGCATAATTATCCAATAACTATCAGTACGTAACCCTTTGGTGCCCCTATCAGTCATGAGTAAAACACTATCCAATATTTGAAGAGAGTTGAGTACTCTAGTCTCAACGGATGTACTGATATCCAGTTTCAATACATCTTGACTAAGAATATTTAAAACGGTATGTGTATTTTATTGTAATAAATCAATTGTTATTATAACGTATTATAACTACTATCGCAAAACATACTATTATGGATTTTGTATAAATATACTTTTAATTAAATTAACTAATTATTATAATATATTATAATAAGTATATAATATAAAGAAAACACCTTTTATTTTGAACAAAACTGGTTATCGAGTTAGATATATGTAACAATTACATAATTTCCCCTGGGACATACCCCTACTCTATCCATCTCCGACTTATACTTGGGCTAATTATGGAATCTCTATCCCATTCCTTCGATCGGTTAGGTGAGAACTGATCAAAGATGCTTCGTGAATGGATCTGCATTAGTCTTTCTCTGGAAGACACATTCGCGGCTGATGGATTATGTCCTTTCGCATACAAATATTAAAATCATATTTTAATAATATACATGGAGTTCATTTTGGATCTGTGCTTATTATATTCCAACCGCATTAGTCTTTTTTTAAGACACAATCACGGTCGATGGATTATATCCCTTTGGGTACAAATACCAAAATTATATTTTTAAAATGTACTTGGAATTGATTTCAAATATGTGCATCATACAATGTGGCAAAGTCAATGCTCTTAGTGCTTTAATTGAAAATTGAGGATTATGTATTCTCGATATTGATAAGAAAGTCATAGTCTCCTTTTAATGTGCGAGAATACTTATTAGACACTCCAATACGTTGTATTTGTTTATGTTTGGTTAATTTCATTGCATTTTCTATAATCAATTTCCTTTTTAGATCGTATCTAAATTCATTTTTCCACCAATAATTTCTTATAAAATTCCTTCGCTACGAAGTTGGTATTTCTTGAAACAATGGTTGTTCCTTAGTGCAACGGAACAGATATTCATAGACACTTTATGAATTTCCTTATATATAAACTAATTTGGTTTATGTTCAAAACATAAATTAGTCATCCAATGACGATCGTTTCCAATCTTCTTTTGGCGCGATTCATACAAGATCCTTCACGAACAATTATTATGTGCAGTTTTTCAACTCACACAACCTCCTAACTCATTGGCTTAGGATATGTTAGGGTTTCTTCAAAACTCTTATCTTGTATGATTTTGTGAATTATACTCTTAAGTATACGACCTTATAGAAAGAAGTTAAGTCAGTATCACCCACTATTAGTCATACTTTGTTTAACAAAGTTTGATTACCCCTTATTGATACATCATTATGTATCACATGGAGGAATGAATTTTGATATTAAATCTTTATCAAGTACATTCAAAACTCTTTCCAATATACTCACATATTAAATCAAATCGAATCATCTTATTTTCTTTTACATGTTATTTTATTTACTTCTATCTTATATTATATGAGTTTATCATAGATATATTACATGTGTATCAAATACCCATGTTCATATTTGTCATAACTCATTAGAAAGTATAATGAAATACATGAAATCATTTTGGAATTAATAGGATTTTGATTACATACATCTTATACATATCAATTCAAATAATTCGTCAGTTCTTATGTTGCTCCTACTCAATGGTGCTTTGCTCTCGATTGTTTGAGATATAATTACTTGTATCATATGATTCATAATTATATAATCAAAGAATTATTTCTCAAAATATGGCTTAGTCTATAATTCCAAAATAGTTGCAAATGATTTTAGATTATTTTAAAGTTTCTAATGCATTACAATTACCACCATTATGGTTTTATTTTATAATAAATACCCATAATATGCGTAACGAAATAAACCTATGTCTATTTTTTAGTCAATACTGAAAAATAATCCCTATCTCATAAATAATATTTTGTACGTTTTATGAAAATAATTTTTGCAATTTGATGCAACCAATAAGTGTTATATGTCATGCTCCCACTATTTCCAACATTACTGTAATAACATATGAAATACAAAGCCTCAATAAACCATTTAATATAGGCTATTTATTTTCATTTACTATAGCTGGTTTACAGTCGGAGAACTTTTAGATCAAATATCTTAAATTCAAAGAAATAAATATCATAGAAAATAATTTTCTATGTGAAAATGCATTTCATTTTACTAATAAGCTCCCACTAGTATTTTATATTTCTCAAAACCCTAAGATGAAACATAGAAGTCTTTCAACTTCACTAGTGGGTGTTTGGACTCATTTGTCTTGGGGTTATGACCTTGAGTTTGCTCAATAAGTCATAGCCCCACAAATGATGGATCACTTTTTATTGGTTGTATCATATACAACTCCTAACCTATGGTTCTTTATCCTAATCTCATTTTGACCTTGAGTTTCCTCGACAAATTGAAAGAGATTATCCATTCATCCTATGATTCTACGATAGCATAAATACGATATAAGTACCTTGAGTTTTCTCAATAAATACATATAGTTATCTTATCTCATCTATTACATATATATTAATAATACTACGCATAACATCCCTAGCTTGATTTTGCTCAATAACCAAAAAACATGCAAATTATTTAATAATATATAAATGGTAAAGGAAAAATATTCTATTGAAGCTTTATAATCTTTAACGTATTTGACTAAGTGATATCAAATTATGAAATAATTTATTCTTCTGAAATATTCTCATGATTTGAGTGTCGGATAAATCAGAAATCACTGTATACATACCCTACGTATGTATATATTCCTTAAGACTATTTGGGTTTCATACCATTCCACCTTTTATTGTATGTTAATACTATATAAATTTAACTCTTGTATAACATTATATTAATTAAATCTTATTTAATTAATTTAACTAATTAACATTTTAATTTATTCATTGAAACATTTTAAATTAATACGTGCAATATAGCATTTATAGTAATATACATATATCTTATATATGTACTATATTATATATTAATTAACATTTAATTAATATGTCTATTTAAAATAATTCTGCCCTGGGCGACACACGTGCTACAATGGGCGGGACAAAGGGTCGCGATCCCGCGAGGGTGAGCTAACTCCAAAAACCCGTCCTCAGTTCGGATTGCAGGCTGCAACTCGCCTGCATGAAGCCGGAATCGCTAGTAATCGCCGGTCAGCCATACGGCGGTGAATTCGTTCCCGGGCCTTGTACACACCGCCCGTCACACTACGGGAGCTGGCCATGCCCGAAGTCGTTACCTTAACCGCGAGGGGGATGCCGAAGGCGGGGCTAGTGACTGGAGTGAAGTCGTAACAAGGTAGCCGTACTGGAAGGTGCGGCTGGATCACCTCCTTTTCAGGGAGAGCTAGCTAATCTTATTGGAAATCATGTAAAGACAATTCTTATTTGATATAGCTATTTGCGCAAGTATTTTACGATTAAGAAGCAACTGCTTCTTATACAGATTGTGTATGAATTTACTATAACTATAGAATACCGTATTCTCACGAGCTGCTGCATTTATTCGAGTAATCCACAAACGACGAAAGTCCCTCTTTTGTCTGCCCCTATCCCGATGAGAGGAAACCAAAGCTCTCATAGAAAATTGTATATATACTACTTTAACATCTTAAGATAATGTTGCATATATTGGCATATATAATTAATTAACTTTTAATTAATTATTCAATTTGTTAATCCAATTAGTAATTAATAATTTTCAAAAATATTTATTTTATTTTCAAAAAAGTTTTGAAAATCATTAGATATTTTAAATTTAAGATTTTAAACTTAAAATATTACCTTTATTTATTTTTAGTTTAACCTTTGAAATGTAAAACTTTATTTTAATTTCAAAACAGATTTTGAAAAAGCTCAAGACCCAAATCAATTTCGGCCTTTATATTAGGGATAACTTTTAGGCTTACCTCATCCTTTCGAACTAGGCCAATAGCTAGTTAGGGCAAAGTAATTGCTTACCCAAACCAACCTCAAACACTACTTTTCTAAACACCCTATTAAGGCTTTACTAAGTTAGCCCAAATACTGTTAATTTAGACCACATTGGTCACTTGGCCCTAATACTATCATTTAAACTAGGCCATAACACAACTAAGTAAATGAAAATTTCATAGAAAATATATTCTTCCATCTTAGTGGCCTATGAAGTTTAATTTTTTTTAGATCCCATCTAAATTTGTTTTTAATAAAATCAATATTTTAATTTATTTATAATAAAGTTTATTACATTAATATTATGATTAAATGTATAATATAGCATGTGTATCATATAAACATATGTGAATACATGCACGTGAAACATAGAAGGTCTACATGGTTTAACATGCCCGTGTATACATGTTGGAATTTATACTGCAACGTGCATAGTAACCCCTTTATATACATATGTGCCATCTAATACACACAAACATATAGCTCTGTGTGTGTAAATTATAAAATAATATTTGTAAAATGTATATATAACTTTATGTAAATATATGTGTGTGTGTCCGAATAGTTAACATATTAATATGTTGTGATTGCAATCTAATATAAATAACTATAAATTCAAATTGGAATTTAAAATTCAAATGTCAGATCTTAGATCTTGATCTACAAAGTAAATATCTAATAGATCAAATTTAAGTTAGTATATCAATTTTAAATAAATATATATTATATATGTATATTTCAAAACCTAAAAAGGTTAAATTTTTAATGTTTTAAATATACGTACACGTTATTATTGTGAGAAATACGGATTACGGATCTTAAGGCTAGGATTAACACTAGAGGGGGTGAATAGTGTTAATAAAGAATTACTAAATCTTTTTGAGTTTATGTTAATTTAGACACTGATGTATGCAATATACAGACACAAATATGATCACAGAAATAAACACAGATTCAGAAATAAAATAAAAGCAGTAAAGGAAAGAACAAACTGGATTTTATACTAGTTTGGAGTTACCCTACATCCAGTCCCGCAATACAAGTACGGATTTCCTTTCAAAAGCAATTGTACAATTACACCCTCGGTTTCAAGGCTACGAGGTATACCCTCCTAAATTTCTATCCTCTGGGTAAAGATACTTGATTTCCGGGCCACAAGTTTACCTAATTGATTTACCAAGGCTACAATCACACCTTTTCTCTTTTGATTGATTTCCAAGACTACAATCACACCTTTTCTCGCTTAATAGATTACAAAGAAGTCTATAACTCTGAATAGAACTGATAACCTTGTAGAGATAGTGATAGAGAATCAAATTAGAAGTAATCGAGTTCGATTCAATGTTGATTTCAGCAGAGTAATGGTAAGAATATGTATTAAGAAATGTGGAAGAAGAAGAGGAGTGAAAAACCAGAAAATATGATATAAAATTCGTTGAAACTAACCCCTATTTAGAAGAACAACAACCATGTCCATTCATGAAGAGTAATGGCGAATAGACACTTCTTTTGAAATTTAAATTTTGAACTCAACTGACACCATGTCGACATGGTTACCCTAGGCATGTCGACATCCCAAAGCAATTTTTGGTGATTTGATTTTCTTTGAAAATAACCTTTATCTTATATTAAAACTATTTTAAACTTTACAAATATACTTGACTATAGTTAAAATTCATAAGTAAATATAGAGAATAATATATATAAATTGTGACTATAATTTTTTATTCAAATCTAAGTATAAAAGTTAAATATATAATTCAAAAGGATAGTTCAAAATCAGGAGCAATTTGACTTTGAAAATAAAGATAATTTTGAGGCTAAAATTAGTTAAAATCAGGATAGAGGGTTTTGATGTTTTTAAAAGGAAAGTTTTAAAAAAAAATTTGAAAACAGGATATAATTTTGAAAAATCATTTTGAATAAAAAATTAGCGGATACAAAACGATTTTCCACTAGATTTTTCGTAGGTTCCATCCTACTTAGGGTTCCATCCTTTTAACAGGCTCGAAGTGGATTCCATTACATGAATAAATTGGATTTTAAGATGCCAGTGCTCTTCTACGAGTTTTAACAAAGAATTCCTAATAAAAATACTTATGCTTGAAATTTTGAACTCTTGATAATCTTGATACTCGTGAGTCTTCTATTTTGATATCTTGAATCTCTATACTGTACAGTCTTCATTCTTGGTACCTGCATGGTTAAATCCTGCATATACATATACATACACACACACACACACACACACACATATATATATATATATCTAAACTTATAATGTTAGTATTTATATTTTATAATCTATTCTAATGTTGTTGTCATCAAAACTATCATCTCACGGACTAACAATCTCCCCCATTTTGATGATGACAACCTTTGTTTATAAAATATTATTTCTATCCTAATAACTCCACTTAAAACTAATAACTCCCCTTAATTAATGCCTAACTACCCTATTTTATATTTCTCCCCCTTTGTCCTCAATAAAAAACTCACTCCAAACTATATAAGTCCCTCTAAAACTAACACTCTATGACATGTGATTATAATGATAGTGTTATCATAAGTAATCATCACTTAAATCTAATACTAAAACATAGTCCTAAACTATTAACCATCCTAACTAAGAATTCACGATAGTTCTTATAATTAAAACACATATAAAAACACGAGTTATTTATTACGTATGAAGTTGTATATACATGAGCGTTTTAGAAAACATAAAGAAACACAAACAACAATGGAGAAGGAAGAAAAGAAACTATCGTGTGTTTTTAAACATAAGGGATCTATGAATCGAACAGTTTGGATAGTGGAAACAGGAATTTCCACGTTGTTCGACAAGATTTCCATTTTTGTCAAAACACACTTCTCCAACGCACACGACTTAGTCATCATCTTCCGCTTGCGCTTCTTCTTCCATGGGTTCTTCTTCTTCTTCTTGTTCACTGGCCTCTTGTTCTTGATTGAGTGAAGAGTCTTCATCAATCAAGATAGGATTGGCCCGGTTATCCATTAGGAATTTTTGCAAATTCCTATGAATCTTGCCTTGCCTCTTTTGTTCCTTTTCCATATGAAGTTGAGTCACTTGAATTTCAGTCATCATCCGAAGTGCACCTTAAGAGAATCCTCTATTTAGTCACACGAGCGAGAGTAGTACGTTGAAATGGACCAAACGTAGGAGAGGGGAATGAAAAGGTTGATTTTATGTTTGATTTGGAAGAGAAGACCATTGATTATTTGATTTCAAAGAGAAGAACAGAGAGATAACAGAAAGGATGAATAATGTTTCGAAAATGTGAAGAATTTATAACCAATTATTTTGAATTTTGGTGGAAAAAATTTAATTTAAAAACGTTGCATGTCGACATGGGTATATGGGGGATGTCGACATGGTCTTTTATATTTTAACTCTTTGAATTATTTTAATATTAATTATTAATTATACTTGTTATTTATATTTTATATTTCAGTTATAGAACAAATACCTAATTCTCTTCTTAATTTAGTAAATACTGATTCATTGAAGGTTTTTGTTAAGATATCGGCAATTTGATTCTCAGAATTGATATAATTGAGAGTAACTACTTCCTTACTTATATTATCTCTGAAATAATGATGTCTGATATCAATATGTTTAGTTCGAGCATGTTGAGTAGTATTTTTGGATAAATTTACCGCACTCGTATGGTCACAATAAATTGGTGATTTTGGAAATTTTAAACCAAAATCTTTTAAGGTTTGTTGCATATATATTACTTGAGAACAAGCCAAAGCAGCATAAATATATTCCGCTTCAGTTGTTGATAAAGAAACCGTGTTTTGCTTTTTACTAATCCAAGAAATCAGAGAATGCCCCAAAAAGTGACAAGTCCCACTTGAACTTTTTCGGTCTGATTTACACCAGCATAGTCAGCATCACAGTAAGATATTAAGTCAAAAGAATCATTTTTAGGGTAGAATAAACCATAATCAGATGTGTGTTTAACATATCTTATGATTCATTTTACGGCTTTTAAGTGGGTCTCTTTAGGTTGGGATTGATATCTGGCACAGAGACAAACAATATGCATGATATCAGGTCTACTGGCAGTAATATAGAGTAGTGATCCAATCATTCCTCTATATAGTTTTTGATCTACATCTTTCGAGAGATCTTCTTTACTAAGGTACTATTGGTTGCCATGGGAGTGGGTTTTCCACTCACAGTAGTCAAACCAAATTTACTAATTAGGTCTTTAGCATATTTTTCTTGACTAATAAAGATACCATTATCTAATTGTTTTATTTGTAATCCTAAAAAGAAATTTAATTCACCCATATAACTCTTCTCAAACTCTTCTGTCATTATTTAATAAAATTCTTTATTCATTTCAGAATTAGTTGAACCAAAAATGATATCATCTACGTAAACTTGTACTAGTTGAATATCATTTTTATTTCTTTTAATAAAAAGAGTATTATCTACTTTACCAATTTCAAAATTAGATTGCAATAAATAAGATCTTAGTCTATCATACCCGGCTCTAGGAGCTTGTTTTAGAACATATAATGCTTTCTTAAGTTTGTAAACATGATTTGGTAATTTATCATTTTGAAAAAGTGGTGGTTGTTCAACATATACTTCTTCTTTTACAAATCCATTTAAAAAGGCATTTTTAACATCCATTTGAAATAATTTGAAATTATTATGATTTGCAAAAGCAAGTAGAATCCTAATGGCTTCTAATCTTGCTACGGGAGCGAAGGTTTCATCAAAATCTATTCCTTCTTCTTGACAATAACCTTGAGCGACTAATCGAGCTTTATTTCTAACTACCTCTCCTTATTCATTCATTTTATTTTTATAAACCCATTTAGTTCTAATTATAGTTTTATTTTCTGGTCTAGGAACAAGTTCCCAAACATCATTTCTAGTAAATTGATTTAATTTTTCTTGCATAGCCAAAATCCATGAATCATCATTTGATGCTTCTTTTGGATTTTTGGGTTCAATAGTTGATATAAAAGCTACATTACTCATTTTACTTAGTTGATTTATAATTTTAACAACAGATTGCATATCTTCCAGTATATTTTCTATATGATGATCTTTTAAAAGTTTAGTCCTTTTATTAGGATGATTAATTTCATTATTAGTTTCAATTGATTCTTGATTTTGAGTGATTACGTCCTCTTCATCATTTGTATCTTCAAAATTTTTGAAATTTTCATCAAATGAAACATGCATTATTTCTTCAATGGAATTGGTTTTTAAATTAACATTTAAACACTCTGTACGCTTTACTTCTATTAGAATATCCGATAAAGATACCTTTGTCGGATTTAGGATCAAATTTATCTAAATTATCATTTGTATTTAAAATAAAGCATTTACTTCCAAAAATTCTGAAATAGGATACCTTAGGTTTCTTTGAATAAAGGAGTTCATAAGATGTCTTATCAGTTAAAGGTCTAATTAAAATTCTATTTAAAATATAACAGGCGGTAGCAACTACTTCTGCCCAAAAATTCTTTGGTAAATTACTATCTGTAAGCATAGTTCTCGCACACTTTTGAATCATCCTATTTTTATGTTCTACTACTCCGTTTTGTCATGGAGTTCTCGAAAATGAAAAATTGTGAGTTATTCCCTTTTTATTACAGAATTCCTCAAACTTTTCATTTTCAAGTTCTCCACCATGATCACTTCAAATAGTTATAATTTTTAGAGAAAATTGATTTTGAATTCATTTTGAAAATGTCTTAAAACATTCAAAAGTATCACTTTTGTGTTTCAAAAATATGGTCCATGTAAATCTAGAAAAATCATCCACAATTACAAAGACATATTTACTATGATTTATTGATAGAATTTGAGATGGACCAAATAAATCAAGATGAAGTAATTCAAGAGGTTTTGAAGTTGAAATCATATCTTTTAACTTAAAGGAACTTTTTCTAAGTTTTCCTAATTGGCAAGCATCACATAAACTATCTACTTCAAAATTCATTTTAGAGAGACCTCTTACTAGATCATGTTTTGACAGTCTAGATAAGAGTTTGAAATTAAAATGCGCAAATCTTTTATGCCAAATCCAAGGGTTACTTGTATTTTCCAACAGACACAAGTTATCATTTGAAACTTTCATACTAGGAATATAAATATTCTTTTTCCTGACTCCCTCAAATATAATGGTTGAATTATTATCTTCAATGTGACATTTATCTTTTTCAAATTTAATTTTATATCCTTTACCACACAGTTGACTTATACTTAGAAGATTATGTTTCTGATTCTTAACTAGCAAAACATTAGTAATAGTAGGAGTTTCAGAATTACCGACTTTGTTGATGCCAATCACATATCCTTTTGAATTGTCTCCAAAGTTAACCAGTCCTCTGTCTTTGTATATTATATCATTCAGTATATCTGGATTGCCAGTCATGTGTCTAGAACATCCACTATCAAGTATCCATTTGTTCTTTCTGATCTGCACAATTTGTCCATTGTGGATTGATTCCTCAACACCCATAAAGCATGATTCCTGCACATCAAACAATCTTGGTAGACAACTTGAATTTGAATATTGATTATATGCAGACTCAAGAAACAATGATGGTTTGAATATTTCTAAACTAGTATTAACAAATATAGCCATTTTAAAAACTTTTCAAAAATCAGATTATGAAACTTTTAAAATCTTGCTCTGATACCAATTGTGAGAAATGCGGATTACGGATCTTAAGGCTAGGATTAACACTAGAGGGGGGGTGAATAGTATTAATAAAGCATTACTAAATCTTTTTGAGTTTATGTTAATTTAGACACCAATGTATGCAATATACAGACACAGATATGATCACAGAAGCAAACATAGATTCAGAAATAAAATAAAAGCAGTAAAGGAAAGAACACACCGGATTTTATACTGGTTCGGAGTTACCCTACTTCCAGTTCCACAACACAAGTACGGATTTCCTTTCAAAAGAAATTGTACAATTACAGCCTCGGTTTCAAGGCTACGAGGTACACCCTCCAGAATTTCTATCCTCTGGATAGAGATACTTGATTTCCGGGCCACAAGTTTACCCAATTGATTTACCAAGGCTACAATCACACCTTTTCTCTTTTGATTGATTTCCAAGACTACAATCACACCTTTTCTCGCTTAATAGATTACAAAGAAGTTATAATTCTGAATAGCACTGAGAACCTTGTGGAGATAGTGATAAAGAATCAAACTAGAAGTAATCGAGTTCGATTCAATATTGATTTCGGCAGAGTGATGGTAAGAATATGTATTAAGAAATGTGGAAGAAGAAGAGGAGGGAAAAACCAGAAAATCTGATATAAAATTCGTTGAAACTAACCCCTATTTATAGAAGAACAACAACCATGTCCATTCATGAAGAGTTATGGCGAATAGACACTTCTTTTGAAATTTAAATTTTGAACTCAACTGACACCATGTCGACGTGGTTACCCTAGGCATGTCGACATCCCAAAGCAATTTTTGGTGATTTGATTTTCTTTGAAAATAACCTTTATCTTATATTAAAACTATTTTAAACTTTACAAATATACTTGACTATAGTTAAAATTCATAAGTAAATATGGAGAATAATATATATAGATTTTAACCTTAATTTTATATTTAAATCTAAGTATAAAGGTTAAATGTATAATTCAAAAAGACAGTTTAAAATCAGGAGTAATTTGACTTTGAAATTAAAGATAATTTTGAGGCTAAAATTATTTAAAATTAGGATAGAGGGTTTTGATGTTTTTAAAAGGAAAGTTTTGAAAAACATTTGAAAACAGGATATAATTTTGAAAAATCATTTTGGATAAAAAGTTAGCGGACACAAAACAATGTTCCACTAGATTTTTCATAGGTTCCATCCTACTTAGGGTTCCATCCCTTTAACAAGCTCGAAGTGGATTCCATTCCACGAATAAATTGGATTTTAAGATGTCAGTTCTCTTCTACGAGTTTTAACAAAAAATTCCTAATAAAAATACTTATGCTTGAAATCTTGAACTCTTGATAATCTTGATACTCATGAGTCTTCTAGTTTGATATCTTGAATCTATATACTGTACAGTCTTCATTCTCGGTACCTGCATGGTTAAATCCTGCATATACATATATATCTAAACTTATAATGTTAGTATTTATATTTTATAATCTATTCTAAGGTTGTTGTCATCAAAACTATCATCTCACGGACTAACAATTATATGAACACATAACAAATTATATAAAGAAATCTATAATTAATATATATATATATATGAAATATAGTTTGACGTAAATGTATGATTTTATATATATATATATGAAAAAATGATAATAGGTTCTTTTATTTAAAATTTATAGGTTAAAAAATTAGGTTTTCATTATATTTTATTGATTTCTGCACGAAATTCATTTAAATATATATATATATATAAATATAAATTCATTTAAATATATATATATATATATATATATGTATAAATATAAATATATATATATATGCAAATTCTCTTTTGTTGAAAGAAATTTAAAACATGTATAAATTTTATTAAATCAATATTTGCATATTATATATTTGTATATTATAGATATGTAAATACTATAAACTAAGGTTTGGTGTTTAAATTGTATATGTATGTATGTATGTATGTATGCACGCATACACACATGGCTTAATTTTTTTTTAAATTCGAAATCATATCATGTATATTGATAAAATTTATACGTATATTTAAAATAATATGTGTGTGTGTGTGTATATATATATATATTACATCACACTTGTTTAAAAATTGTTAGATTATTATTTTTGAAAAATTAGACTAAACAATTTTTTTACGTTCAATGCCGAATGATATATGAATACATATACATATATACATACATATATACGTATATATATAATCAATAGACATATAAACAATCACATACATCTATATTAACGACACTAATGTATATGGAGTCGTGATAGTATATATTAACTAACCATATTTATAACATAATGAACAATTGTTTATACGTATATAAATATAAAATATGGATTATTACCTTTCACCAAAGCCTAGATAAAACATCTTGAGGTTGAATCTGATCGCTACTTGAATCAATATCCATTCCATCAAATATAATTACCAATCTGACTACAACTACCGCTAATCTTCGAATTTTATTTAATTTGTGTATTTGGAAAGTTGAAAATAAGGAGGATTGGTCAATGGGTCGCCCAGACAAGGTCTTATGAGGAGAAAAAGGAGGATGAAAATAAAATGAAGCAAGAGATAAATATACAGAGAGATACTAAGACAAGGTCTTATGAGGAGCAAAAGGAGGATGAAAATAAAGTGAAGCAAGAGATAAATATACAAAGAGATACTAAGGAGCACAAAAGGGATCTGGATCTACCTGTTTCACCTACCATTTCATCTCCTTTTGAATCAAAATTCAAACCACTTTGCTACCTCCTACAGCCAGCCATAATAGCCCCTATTTAGGCCCCCTAATTACTTCAAGTCTGATTAAATAAACATGCATTTAAATCCACTTCAAATGCACACTGATATCGTATATCGATACGTATGTCTATGACTATTATATACACACTATTTAATATTGATCAACACAAATTAAATAAATTTTTAAAACTAATATTTCATAAAAGTTAATTATTTTATAATAATTTATAATTAATTAAATAGGTGGTAGTAGGTGTATTCAACATTTCAATTTTGTTACTCCTAGGCGTAAATTTGGTTTGCTATTAATATCGGACAAGTCAAATGTTAACCTTCATACGTTACTTGGTAGGTGGTGGATATTATGGCCAAATTTATTGCTTAAATACCTTCGATAAAATCTAATTTTACTTTATTTATGTGTTACCCGGTAGTGACAATTATTTACACCAATTCTCTTCGTCAAAAACTATACACATTCGGGCTTATGGAATTTGGTAATGGTCAAAATTCCAATATCCTCCATATTCAACTTTATAGTCAAATCTCAAAGTCCTTGGTTTAATAATAATAATAATTATTATTAATTGAACTGTTTCGGCCAAGGAATTTGACTTTAAATTGACTTCAGTTGATCATGATACTAACCTCATAAACCGAGGAGACGAATACTCTATTGAATAGTATTTCACTTTCAATGCTTCCACTCGACCTAACTATAGTCATTCGGTGGACGTCGTGCCACTATTTAACTATAGTCAAAGTGGAGTTTCCATCTTGAAGTTCGATATTATTCTCAAGTTGGAAGAATTGTGTAATATTATCACTTTGATATTTTCTATTTGACCCTGGTCATATTAACCAATAGAAAACTATCGAGTGAGTCATTCCATACTTATCCAATAACTATCAGTACGTAAATCCTTCGTGACCCCAGCAGCCAAGAGTAATATATTGCCTAACATTTAGAGAGCGTTACATATTCAAATCTCAACAGATGTATCGATATCCAGTCTCGATACATCTTGATAAAGAATATTTAAAGAGGGCTGTTTATTTTATTGTGATAAATCACTCATGGTTACAACACATTATAACTGCTATTCCAAAACATACCATTTATAAATTTTTCTACTAAATTTACTTCTGATTAAATTAATTAATTAACACAACATATTATGTCAACCATATAATAGAATGAAAACACATTTGGAACAAGATTAGTTATCAAGTAAGATATATGCAACAATTACATAATTACTCTTAGGGTGTACCCCTAACTCTATCAGGTGCAACTTCTATCTAAAATGAAGCGCATGAAGGAAATTGCTTTTGATCATGTCCACGCTCTCGAGGCTAAAATTGCCACCCTTAAGTCTCAATTCCGTGTGCAGCCTTTTGATTTAGCTTCTCCATCCATATCGGCTAGTTTTATTATCCAAACTTATCCTCGTACTATGCAATCCTACTTGGTTGTCGAGCTTCATTGTGAGAAGGTTAAACCTACTATGAAAAATATCATGTTGGATCATTCTATTTATGTTTTGCACTACTTTTGGCTTAACTTGGACATGTAATTCTTAAGTAGCAAACCTATATTGGCTCCTAGAGTGTAGGTCGGGGATCACTAGGAAAGGACTAGCTATGGCCTTAGAGTTATAGCTATTAGTGAAACTCAACACTCCTTAGTGATAATTACTAAAGTTTTAGATACTCCTACAGACTCGCATCACAAGTTAAGGATTGGCATCGCACTCCCCCCCACCAAGCCACTTCGTTGACTTGACCTTCTTGTAGAGGAGAAAAGAGAATTTCGGCTGAAGAGCTTAGCTCAGAGTCGGACTTTAACTCTTAGTGCTAATTGTATAGTGTTATATGTATATACTTAGAAAATTTAACTTGAATTGAAGCGCATAAGTAGTAACATGTAAAAGTTATTGTATGCAAAAACTGAATGAAAGAAATTTTCTTTTTTCTTACTACACTTTTATAAAATTCTTTATTAGCATCATTTACTGTGCTTCATGTGCATCTTTACATGTCTTGTTTTATATGCGGCTATTCTTCTTCTTTTTTTGTATATACATGACCCAATGTAGTGTCGACACTTATGAAGGGTTGGATCGTTGCTTTTGGAACATGACAAATGATGCCTTTATCCCACTGTATTCATCTATTTTAATGATGATTACCGCACTACTTCGTAAGGATTATGTCACTACTTCGTAAGGATTATGTCACAACATCATTGGCTTTCGATAAGCGATTGAAGGAACCTAGTCTATTGCATAATGGATGAAATTGGTAACTTTAAAAAAGATCCCTATTTGCATCTAAGTAGGTCTACGAAGTATATTAACTAGCATTAGGTCCAATTTATGTATTAAAACAAAATCATATTTTATTTAAGATACTTTTTATTTAATTAATTAATTAATCATATTAACTAATTTCATTCAACAATCATTTTGAATATATCTCATATATATATATATATATTTATATATTAAAATGATGACATATATGTATGTGTGCGTGTAATTAATTGGGATTTTCTTCTGTTAATCAGATAGATAAAAAGTTTTATTATGGGGTACACATTAAGGGGTCATAAATGTAACATAAGTGTAATTAATTAGGTATTTTATTTTGTTCCCTTTGGGCATGTGAAAGGGTATATGGACGTATAGGGTGTATACGATAAAGTAAACATATTTACGACGTGATTGTATGATGATAAATAAGCATATGTATGTGATATATATACATATATGTATTGTTATGATTATAAAGTTAAGTTTATATATATATGCATGCAGGTATATATGTATGTAATAATTGAAATAAATTTTAAGTTCGTCCCTTTACTAAGTAAACATCAAAATATCTTAATTTGAAATGTTAACTTAGTCAAATATCTAAATTAAATAACATCTTGTTATATCAAATAATATAATAATGTATAAAAAAATTCAAATTGAATAATTCAATATTAATTATACTAAATATATTAAATTTATAAAATTATTTTATGAAATTTCGATTTTATCCTAAAATAATTTAATAGACTAAGCATGTTCATTTTAGCTTAATTTTACATTATAAAATGATGCATATAAATAACTTTAGATATATGAAATTACGTAGTTTAAATCATTGCCAAAATAAATAAATAAATATTATATATATAAATAATTCTATATTAAATGAAACATAATTTGTATAAATTGATCAACATCATTAAAATAAATTAACATAAATGCATAAATGAAATTCTATAACATATATATACTTCACGTTGAATTTTGTTTATGAAACAACACTTATAACGACATTAAATTAGGTCAAAATGAAACCCAATTAAAATATATCACATACATCAATATAGATCCGAGGTTAGTATACACGAGTATGTATTATAAAATAAGGATTGTACGTAATTAGATTGAGCCCTTCGTGGTACCTCAGTTTGAGAATAAACTCCTACATTCCTTTGATCATCACTCAGTGGAGCAACTATCAAATAAACCACTTTTGTTATTATTTATTTAATGATATTTTGGATGAAAATTTTAGCAATGGGGAGTAAGGCTTGGAAGTGGTGGCTTGAAAAGAGAGAAGCAAAATAAGGAAGGAGTTAAAAGAATTAATGTGAAAGCTTAGGTGTTTAAGTAGAGAAGATGGATCTTTCACCTCCCTCACTTTAAAAACTCCTTTATTTAATTCTGTTTGTTCTTAGATATAAATCTAGACTACCTTATTTCCTAGAATGGCCAGACATAGATGGTCCTCTTCATGGACCATAGATTCCAATGTTCGTTAAGTAATAATATATGAAGCCTATAAATACATATCAATATCTTATGTCGATGCGTGCATATATAACATTTTATACGCTTCCAAATAATTACTAATGACTCGCGAAACATCTCTAGAAGCTATCTATTTTATAATAACACCCGAAACATTAAATACACCATTAATCAAGATTTAAAATATTAATTAGTTTAATTAATTTATAACGCCTTACAAATAAATTAAATCGTATGGTCTTTCAAAAAATTCACAAATATGGTTGTGTGACTCGGAGGTATGAATTCAGTCCACTATTAATATTAAACAACTGAAATATTTACATTCATGTGTCACCTTTGCTAGTGATGTGACAGCTTGGTAATATCATATTTTTCCCCACTTTAGGCGATACCAATAGTGATAATACTTTACATATGTTAACTTCGCCAACACTATATCACTTTAGGATGTATGAAATATGGTATTGATTAAAATTCCGATATTATCCATATCTAATTTTATTATTCTATAAACTAAGTTCTTGGTTCAATAATAACATTTATTATTACCCATACTACTCTGCTCGGATATTTTGACGTTGAGTTGAGTAAATTGACCGTGATATTAACCACATACAATTGAGGAGAAGAATTCTCTATTGAATAATACTTCACTTCAAATTCTTCAACTCAAACCCAACTATACTCATTCGATGGATAGTCATGCTATAATTTAACTATAATTATAGTGAAGTATCCACATAGAAGTTTCTTGGTATTCTCAAGTCGAGGGAACCATGTAACATTGTCATGCTGAGATTTCATGTTCGACCTAGTTATTGTTTACCAACAAGAAATTCCTGAATGAGTCATTCCATAGTTATCTAATAATTATAAATACGTAACTTCTTATTGTCCCCAAAAATCATGAGTAATACATTGCCTAATATTTGAAGAGCATTATGCGCTATGGTCTTAACGATGTATCGATATTCTTTCTTGAAACATCTTGACCATGAATATTTAAAATAAAATATCATTTGAGTTAAATTACTCATGATTTCAACTATATGCGACTACAATCACATAATATTTATTTAAATATATTTTTTTACACTCTTCGAATTAATTAATTAATTAATTAATTATATCACAATACAACTGAGTATGTAAAAGAAAAAATAATTGTTACTACAAACAAGATTGACCATAGAGTTAGATATATGTAACAGTACATAATTTTCCATGGCATACCACTGATTATTTTGGCAATGAGGTTTGTTTTCTTCATGTTTGCACTGATAGGCTCATGTGCACACCATTTGCTGTATTTGGTTTAGTTTGTTGTATTATAACGTGTTTCCTAAACTTTTATCTAGGCACTTAGATTGTGTGACCATCATCTTTTGGCAACCTAACTTTTCTTTCAAATGTACACGTTAGCATAGGTTTGCTATACTTTAGGCAAACTAATTTGATTACTTTTGGCTGAGAAGCCAGGTTATATATTTACAGCCCTTATTTTTTTGTACATGCACATACTTTTACGATGATTTACGTTGTCTAACATCCTTACTTTCAATGAAGTTTAGCTGAAAAGTCGAGTTGTTTATTTATAACTCTAGTTTGATGCTTAAGTAATGAATAGCAACACATGGATTTTAATGCTGGTTTGGGATGTTTAATATTCCTACATCCATTTATCATCTTATTACCCTTGATTATTATAGTAAATGTATCATATTCTTTTATAAAATTGCTCAAACAATGTAAGATCTAAGATGTTCTACATTATATACTCTTGGAACAATATTTCCATCTGGCCTAGATAGACGGTATGCACTATGAGAAAGTACTATTGTGATGGCTAGCAGTCCTCCCCAGTTTGGCTCTAATATGCTATGAATGAGTCTTTTGTGTTGGCCATTACCTTCCTTGATATCGGTCTCCTTTATGGTACTTTCTTTCGTTGACCCGAGAATTGTAGATTTTGTCCTTATTTGATATATTGTTGCTTTCATGGCTACCTCATCCCTTCTTTCATTTATAAAATGAAGCATAATTTCTTTCAGTTGTTGGTTCTCCTTTGAAACATATAACAAGCATTGTTGTGATGGTACTTCAACCTCAACTGGAAGCATTGCCTCGTAGCTATGTGACAATGAAATTGGGGTATGCACAGTGGGAGATCTGGTTAAGGCTTAGTAGGCCTATAGGACAATGGGTAACTCCTTCGCCCACATCCCTTTACCTTTGTTAATCATTTCTTGAGCATTTGTTTGATAGCTTTGTTGGCTGCTTTGACTTGCTCATTAGCTTAAGGGTGTGCCATGAAGGAAAAGCTTTTGACTATGTTATTTCTTTCAGAAATTTTATTAAATTCCTTACTTTCAAATTGTGTACCATTATTGTAAAAAAAATTATGTGATCCCAAATCTGGTGATGATATTCCTAACTATAAAATTCATGATTTTTTTGATATGGAGAGTGTAAGTGGTTCTGGTTCTATCCACTTTGTAAAATAATATACGGACACTACTGCATATTTTGCTCCTCCTTTGGACATTGGGAGTGGTCCTGTCAAATCTATGCCCCTATGTATCGGATGGCCAAGGGCTGTTAATCATGACGAGTTCATGTGATGGAAGTCTTGGGATACTAGCAAACTTTTGGCATCGACCACATTTGCAAACAAACTCTATTACATCATGATGTTTAGTAGGTCAGTAATAGCCTTGCCTCAACACTTCCATTGTTGGCTCTAGGCCTCTAAAGCAATGTCCATAGTATCCCTCATGGACTTCCCTCATGACCCTGACCTCTTATTTATTTGTAACACATCTGAGATATGAGGTTGAATACCCTTTTTTGTAATATTTAATGAAAGATTGTGAAGAATGGAGCTTGCTACCTAACTTTTTAGATGTTCCATTGTCTATTGGCAACATCTCGTCCAATAAGGACCACTTGATAAGGGTCATCCAAGTTTCTACTAAATCTTATTGCATGGGTACTGCAGGTTGATTCCTGTGAGTTAAAGCATTTTTATTTTGGTTTGTTGTAATTTGACTTTAGCATGCTGTCAATATGTAAGAACTCGGATTTTCTTATCTTAGGAGATGCAAGGTTCGGCCAATTGTCCCATTGGAACTACTTTCATTTCTTATGTAGTTTTTGCACTAGCTAACGTGGCTAAGGAGTTTGTTGGAAAAAAAAATTCCCCTCTCGGAATTTGCTCGATACTATCTTCTTTAAATGACTCAATAATTGCTTGGACAACTCAACATTTTGGGAAGGTTCAGTTCCTTTGTATTGTACTTTCTCTAAACTTGATTTACAACTAGTTGGGAATCACAATAAATTTTAATATGTGTTATCTTCATTATCTACCCCATTTCTAATCCAGCAATGAGTGCTTCGTATTCTACAACCTTGTTGGTTGCTTTGAATCCAAGTTGGACTTCGCCATATAGCTTTTATTTATCTGGTGTGATCACACTATAAGAAATTTTATTTTTGGTGGCGCACAAAAGATGCTACCAAAACTTGTGGTAGCGTTTTGATAAATGCCGTGATAAATCCCACAACTAAAAATCCATGATTTTTAGTTGCATTTATTTCAACGCCACTATAAATCCTTTTATTGTAGCATTTCTCAAACGCGACCATAAATCTTTTTGTAGCGTTTTAAAGATGCCAACAAAAGGTATTTTGGCGCTACCAATAGAATTTCCTACTTTACCCCTACTTTACGGTTGCATTTACTCAATGCCACTATATGTATTTCTGTAGCGTTTTTGAAACACTACTAAAAGTTGATGATCATTTTGCACTATTTTTTCATGCTATTATTTCCTGTTGATGGTCTATTTTGTTCCTACTATATCAATCAACAATTGCTCACATAATCATCATATTCAAACAATTAAAAAAACATATTAATCATATAATCAAATAGGATATCCATAACCATTCTAATACAGTAGTTTCTTGATAAAATAACCAAACTCACATACAATACGCATTTGTATACAAATTTACACACCAAGTACTAATAAAATGTTATACCAAACTGGTGCTAACAAACGCTCGATTACCCACAATTATTTGTTGCATGCACAAGTGAAAGCTAGAACCATAAAAGTCCAACCTTGCTCTCTTCGGAAATCGAATGCCTGCATAAGTGAAAGCACAACATATAGTCAAACAATTATGTTAATTCGTAGGACTTTAAATCTGACATCAAACATTTATAGCATTGTACAAGCATATCATATTATAAATAACGTCATATAAACAATCAATGATATAAAAGAAATGAAATAAATAAAGTCCAGTCTTACAGTTATATATAAAACTTTGCTAGATTAATTATATTATAACATTCATAAAATGTAGTTAACTTAAACTTAGTTAATTTTTATAAAACTTGTTTAATTAATTTTAACAAAACTTAGTTAATTTTTATTAACTTGGTTAACTTAGTTAATTTATTATTATAATTATTATTATTTATAAAACTCGATTAACTTAGTTAATTTATTATTATTATTGTTAAAACCTGATTTAACTTAATTTTATTATTGTTGTTGTTGTTGTTCTTATGAATTTATTTCATTTTTATGGACTTAGTTAATTCATCATCATCGTCATTATTATTATTTTGTATAAAATTTTGTTAAGTTAGTTATATTATTATTATTTATAAAATTTAATTAACTTAAATTTAGTTAATTTTATAAAACTTGTTTAATTTTAACAAAACTTAGTTAATTTTTGTTAACTTAGTTAATTAATTAATTTATTATTATTATTTATAAAAATCGGTTAACTTAATTAATTTATTATTATTGCTATTATTATTATTAAAACTCGGTTAGCTTAATTATTATATTATTATCATTATATTAGTTAATTATTATAAACTTGGTTATTTCATCATCATCATCGTTATTATTTATAAAACTTTGTTAAATTAGTTATATTATTATTGTTTATAAAATTAGTTAACTTAAACTTAGTTAATTTTACAAAACTTGCTTAATTTTAACAAAACTTAGTTAATTTTTATTAATTTGGTTAACTTGGTTAATTTATTATTATTATTATTTATTATTATTATTATTATATTTATAAAACTCGGTTAACTTAGTTCATTTATTATTATTAAAACTCAGTTAACTTAATTATTATATTATTATTATAATATTATTTAATTTTTATAAACTTTGTTAATTCATCATCATCATTATTATTTGTAAAACTTTGTCATTACAAATTATAACAAAACTCCTCATTTGTAATGACATGACTTTATTATGAGAAGACACTTTTTATAACACAGACATCTTTTTGTAAACCATTATTTCTTTCAATGAATAAACAGAACTACTCATTATATATTATGAAAAGTAGCAATTTTTCAGAAAGAATGATCTTTCTTCACAATATAAAAATAGTATTTACATTAAAAGGTTTATATTTAATAAACTTTCTGTAAAGAAGTTTTCAACGTAACTAATATGCCAACTAAATTATGTGCTCAAGTACATACCTAATTTAAAGGTCGACCATAATCTACCAGATCTCTACGAGTAATTGCTTCAAGCAGTACAACACCAAAGCTATAGACATCACTATTTTCATTCAAAAGTCCTGTGTTGGCATACTCTGGCGCCACGTAACTGAAAACAAACAAAATGAAAAATATGAATGTGATGAAAAAAATCATGATCTCAAATTAGATGCAAGTGAGCAGAGTATTAGAGCATACCCAAATGTCCCCATAACTCGTGTCGTTATATGACTTTTTCCAGCACCAAACAGCTTGGCTAAACCGAAATCAGATACTTTGGCATCAAAGTCATAGTCAATCAAGATATTTCTTGACTTGATATCTCTATCCACAACTTTTGGTTCTATTTCCTCGTGCAGATGAGCAAGTCTGTTCAGTGATAACATTTAGACTACCTCAAGTTAAAAAAAAAATCAAAGTTATTTATCGCAGAAAAATGTTACTTACGCCTTGACGGTGCCGATTAGAATCTTCATGCATGCTTCCCATGAAAGAGAACCTTGTTGACTCATACCCCCATGAAGCCACTGTTCTAGATTTCCATTATTTACATACTCATATACCAGAATCCTGAACATCCAAAATCAAAATCAATCAAATGCAATAAACATATTACTCTAGTTGTACTCACAAGAAGTTGAGTTTTTGTAGTATATTATTGTGACAAATGACAACAGTTTAAATGGGAAGCTTACCTTTGAGTGCCTTCAACACAGTAACCAAGTAGCCGAACAAGATTCTTGTGAAGAACATGACCAATAGCTTAAGTTCAGTAAACATTTACTTCGAAATTGCTCTGCAGCAGGAGTGCTAATAGCCCAACCATTATTTCTGCAGAAGAATATGATTGGAACCCCCATCATAGAAGCAAAGTTCAAACCAGCATGAAAATCACCCTATATTTATTGTTATTTGTTAAATTTTGTAATACCCCAAAGTGCTATTATAAAGCTAAGTTCTCAAAATTGTTCTTAAGCTAAGAACATGAAATTCTGATGAGATACAAGATGAAGTTTATGATTTTATATACTAATGATGCACACAATTTTAATAGGAATTCATAAGAATATCTGAATGATCAAAAGATCATCAACTAAGAATCTTCATAAGTGTTTGTTTTCCATGATATCATTAGCGATTAAGAGAAATTTGAGAAAAAAAACAAAACAAAAATATAACTGGAAAAACAAAGAAGATGGTATGCTCTGGTTTGTTTTCAACTGTAGCTCAAAAGTTTGATGATCCAAATAAATGCGTACATGTTAGAACATCTTTCTTTTTCTTTAGCATGCTAAATTCATCTATGAATTTGAGCAAACAAACTTCTGGTAGCAGATGATATATTCATATCTATGTATGTTACCTCACTTATGGCTCCGTCCCCCAAGTAAGTAATATCACAGGCATTTTCCTTGTCCATTTTAAGTGAATACGCAGCCCTAGCAGCTTGAGATATTTGTGTGCTGATATGATTTGCATTCATAAGTAAAAATGTAAGACTTAAGTGATCACAGGTTGTAGGTCCATGTAAAGCGTTCATAAATTTTGGATTCGTGTAAAAATTGTCAATGCAGAGTTATTTACGCTATAGGTGAGGATATTGTGAAGCAATTGAGCTTTTTACTACCATAATGAACTGGCATTTGTCTTCCTTTTCCATTGTCATCTTTGTTGCCGAAGCATTGATTTGCACTGTCTTGGACAGTGAATCCACGCCATAGAAGTACTCTAGGTTCTTTATACTGAATTAAAAGTCACTACACCAAATTGATGATTTTGCAACATTTTGTGTTTGTAAATTTCTAACACTTACAAATGTTACAAACCACTAACAGTTAATAAGTGTTAGAATAGCTGAAAAAGCGTCGGTAAAAATAAATAATTTTCTACATAAACTTTACAACACATTACTTATGATATATAACACAAATAAGTGTTACAATGATTGGTAAATTTGTAAATAATTCATGACCAAGTGCACTTGTTTGTAATTTAGCGTACATTTCATTCCCATTCCTATTCTCATTTTTGGCCGCATGTTTTTTTATTTCCAATTTAGGTTTCTCCTTCTCAGCTACTACCAAATTGAGCCTAAACCCTATTTACCCTCATTTCAACCATGGCCATGCCGTACTACCAAATGAAGTCCAAACAACCATGGCCATGCCTCATTCGCGTTTAAAGGAGGAGGTGGATATGGGTTTGAGCAAATTCGTGGATTGAAGGTGGCCGGTCAGTGGTAAGGAGGCGATTCAGTGTTCCTCTCAGCTCTAAATGTCTCCCTATGCACCAATGGACGCATCATCTGCTCATTTATTGTGCCGCCTCATCTCACTGTGAGTAATTCTGTTCCTGGTCTTGTCTAATACTACTTGGATTATTGGGATTAATTGGTATGGTGTAGGATGAAGAGGGGAATTGGGCGCTGGAGCAATCGCTGGACTAATTGATGGACTTGGAGCTGTCGCCATAAAAACATTTGATTGGAATGCTGGGGTCTCTGTTGACCTTTCCATCTCCTATTACTCTCCTGCTAAAATGTCATTTTATTTTATTCATTTGCTCCAACTTTTGCATTATTGTTGTATAATCTTGTATATTCTCGACAATAGTATGTTGATTCTCTTTAATAAAAGATATATTGATTTATCAAGTATAACTTAGTCCTCTATATCAAGCCCCAAAATTGCACAAAATCCTATCTTGTTTGTTCATCTTATTTTATTTTCGGGTTGTTTGTAAAAATATTGATGGTCTGGTCTCCGTAAATAATAAGTTGTCTAACGACATGTATTTGGGAGCCCAAACTGGGAATGATGCTTTATGGTTTATAAGTCTTAGAATGACCGGGTATGTAGGTTTATAATTGGAGTCATTCAACCTATACATTTACTGAAAAGAAAATTTCCATTTGCTTAACTTTGGAGGTAGGTCGGTAATGAAATTCAACAGGTACGTGCCCTAGCAAAATAATATCGTAACAATGGAATAACTTGTTGGACATTTCACAAATCAAAACTCTATTTGACTCAACTTCATGATAACAAATTGAGTACTCTCGTATAGGGGATCAATGAATCATAGAAACTGCTAATAGAATTAATTATATTGATATAGCAGGAGGTGGAGATTGATGCAAAAGTTATAGGGGAAAAAGGGTACCGTAGGTTGATATTAGTTATTGTAGATATTAGAAAGAAAGATAGTGGAGTCTTGGTTGCATCAGGGAAATTATGGATGACATCGCCTGGACCTCATCTACGCAACAATCTTTAGTTTTCTTTATTTTTCTCTGCATTCTTTTTTGCAGACTCTTATGTACGTTGTTTAAGATGCTTTGCTCAGTTGCATCAATCAATGTATATTAAAGTGGAAAGCAAGCATAGCAATGTGGCTTGTTTTGACCTCAGGTTGATACTTTTTCGTTCGGATTTGAAAATGTCGAGAAAATTTCATATGAACATATTTATATGTGCAAGTTTGTGTGTATGTATATGTCAATGATTTTTTTTAAATTAACGACTTTGGAATATATAAAAATTCTCGCTAGGTGTAATGTATACATCACCACTGTCCACTGATATGTTTGTCTGTCAACCACAAAAGATAAACGTAAACTAGAAAGTTCCTATTCAAAGATGTAAAAAGAACCAAGATTACATAGATTAATTAGAACATGGGCTGTGATAACACAAAATGAAAATGTAATAACCGGGAACCATTGCCTACAACTCAAACTTAACTATTCTAGATTTTAACATATGGGACCAAGTTATGAAGTCTGCATATCTAATGTATCGTAGAAATGAAGTCGCAACCTACTTACTTTTTTTTGTAAATTCTATGGTGGACGCATAGGTAATGTAAACCGCCTAAATATTTTTTCTTTTATTGGTATTTGTTCATTTTTACAACTTTTATAAATACGAGTATATATGCAAGTCTACGATGGTTTTCATCCGGTCGTGATTTTTTTTTTGCTTTGAGATTAGGGATTTGCTATCATCGACAACAGACTGATGGGGAAGAGTGGATTGATGTGAATCATATTGAAGCTGGATTGATACAGGTGCCTAAATACAGTTCTTCATCCTTCTTTATTACATCCAATGGAGTTCATCGATCTTATAATCGTGTAAAAGGCAACAAAGGTACAAGAAAGGGAGTTCCTTGGACCCAAATGGAGCACAGGTATTTTTCCTTTTTCTATACCACTTTTTTAAAAAAAAGGGAAGTTTATGACATAATTCTGTGATATATGGAAAACTGCATGGTTATAGAACATATTCATAAGACATATGCAGTACTGGTATGTTGCATGTTCAACTAATAATGGTTGCTTTCAGTATTCATTAACTATGCAAGTACGTAAAAGATTTGGGTTTGACATAGGATTTTTGTGATGTATTTACTGCAGACTATTCTTGGTGGGTCTAAAAAAGCATGGAAACTGAACATAGCAGACTAGTTATAATTGTATCACTGATACAAACTATTACAGAATAAGTTTAACTCTACTATTGTGACCATATAGTTGTAATTTAAATGAATTAAATACCAATCTATCTTCTTCTGATGATCTTCCTAAGAAACAATTTTTCTATACAGGTTTCCACAAATGACAGCTCCAAATGTACCTGAACCCAGTTCTCTTATTTCTTTAACATCCACATTATTTTTATATTATGTTACATGTAACTTTACAGAATTCAGTAACTGTTAATCACTTGATGCATAGATATTATACATAAAAAATATGACGAAGAAGATTTGCTTGAGATGATCCTACCAAAACCTATATTGAATAGAATATGGAATGCAACTTCAGGAAAAAAAATAAAGGTATGTTTTAACCCTTTATATCACTCATTAACAAATGCACAACTTAAGGATATCTTATTAGATTACACGTCTGAAATAAATCTTTAACTAAAATCTAAGCATACTTAGGTTGGAAACATATTAATATTTTTAGAACAGCAATAACATACTCTTTTTTCAATTCTTTTTCTAACATAAATGTACATTGTATGCATGACATACACTATGCATATTTAAATTCCAAGCAGTGTACCAGTCATTACCACAAACTAATGAATCAATTAGTTTTTTGAAGGTTGTTTGTAGAAGCATGGTTATTAACAAGACACCCTATATGTTAAACAGGTATGATAAAAAGTTTGAAACAAAATATTGTGTTTACGGAACCCTAGCTAGCCGCCATCCCCAACCGGCGATTGAATCTCCTCTTCGTTGCTTCTGACTTCCCCCGTCCTCCCTGTTCATCGCACTCATCGCCCCAATCTTTGTCATGGCCGCATCCTCCTCGATTAGTTTACTGACACCCCAGCCCCAGATCCGCCGCCTTCCCCTTCCAACCATCCTCCTGGTTTTGAACCACTGCAGCTGGAACGTTTGCCTACCAACGACGACGATGGATTTATTTCCGTGATTTCGCGTAATGGAGGAGACAAAACAAGCTGAGTTCTAGGACCGTCAACCCAAGGAATTGGGCCAATCAGACCGTTCCTTTCCTTTAGGTAACCATCGAGTTCCTCCGGCTCAAAAACAGAACCCATCTCCCCCTATAACGTACTCACAAAAATTCCCACTGAATACCAATCAACCTCCCACTAAATGGAATTTTGCCTCCCCAATTAGTAAAGCGTGGAATGAGGTTGTCAAAGGCAACAACATACAGATGTCTATTCCACTGAAATTTTACCAGCCCCACGAAGTCAATTCACTTAAGTGCTAAAAAATGTCCACTGAAGTTATTTCGGATGCTAGAAAACAATGGAGAAACGCAATTGTTGTTTACGTGGTCGGACCTAAGCCGTATTATCCATACTTCAAAGAGTATATTATGAGAGTTTGGAAGCCAGCGGAGGAATTCTCTATTTTTTCAATGGAAAATGGATTTTACGTGATTAAATTCAGCAAAGAAAAAGATTGTCTGAACGTTCTAGAGGGTGGACCATACTATTATAACAAGAAACTGATGATGATGAAAAGATGGAACCCTGGAATGCAACTTAATAAAGACCTACTTAAGTCTATTCCGATCTGGATTTGCCTCCCCAATCTGCCACTTGACTTCTAGACAGAAGAAGGAATTATTAGATAGCCTCAGTGCTCGGAACTCCTATTAGGCTTGATAAGTTTACTGAAGGAATAATCAAGATTGCTTTTGCAAGAGTTCTTATTGAAATTGATAACAACTTTAAATTTCCCAGTAAACTTCCTATCCTAAACGATAAAGACGAACTAATATGGAAAGAAGTTATCTACGAGTGGAAACCTAGTGTATGTTCTAATTGTTTGAGCTTTGGACACTCAGAAATTCATTGTCAATTCAGCAAAGTGTGGCTACCCAAAGCGAATAGTAACACAGTTAACAACGATACAGAAATGATTATCGATTCTAATGGAAATGCTCCGGAAAACAGTGTTAGCAAAACAAAGTCAATTAATCATGTTACAACTATGGAAACAATGACTTAGACTAAACAACAGATTCATACTGGGCCAATACAAAATAATCACAATGAATCAGATACAAATGATAAGACTCCAGAAATTAATCAAATCAATTTGGTTAACAAACAAACTGTACAGACAAATAAGGACTGCGTGAACCCTATCACGTTAGAAGATTACAACATAGCAGATAACTTGGCCACTCAGACTGACCCCAACAATACAATCCCCCACAAATTACATACTGAATCAAGCTCTACTACTTCCCTTCACAAGGACAATGCTTCAATCATCTTAGAAATTCCCACTACTGTCACACAAAATGAACCAGAGACACTGGAACTTTCGCATTCCACCAGAAATAAGCCATCTCGCAAAACAAGATCAGAGGAAGTGTCGTTTGAGTTTAAAGCTTCATTGAATTCCGATGTAATAGAAAACCCTGAATGGTCGAATCTTGTTAGCCAAATAAAAAACAAAAACAAGAAATCCAAAAAAACAAACATCACGGGGAAAGCTACCCCCATGGAAGAAAGTAGCTCTCCTATTAATAGTTGTTAATGGAATTCCTCATTTGGAATATTAGGGGGATGAATGCCCTCTACAAACAGGTAGAAGTAATTGGTATTATTAAAACGAATAAATACTCCTTTATTGGCATTCTGGAAAATAAGCTCTCAACTAATTCTATCGAAAACTTCATGAATAAAATAGACAGAAAATGGAAAATTTCACACAATGCTACGGGTGATCGAAAAATTCGAATCATTATTATGTGGGACTCTTCTATATGGACCACTGTTGTTCTTCATACTACTGACCAATCCATTTCCTGTATACTTCACAATGCAAAAAATATAAGTATTGTATGCACGGTTATTTATGCATATAATGAAGAAGATGGTCGAAAAAAATCTATGGGAAGACATCATCACATTATCCAAGCTAATTAACCTCCCGTGGTTAGTGGTAGGTGATTTTAACACAATTCTTCATAACAATGAGAGAATAAACAATGGCAGGTTAAACTCAAATGGAGATCCCAACTTCTATGACTGTATCACTATTTCCGAACTAGTGGAACCAAAACTCTCGGGTAATTTCTACACTTGGAGAGGAGGTAACTTATTCTCTATTCATAGTAAGATTGATAGAGCTTTTGTTAACTACAACTGGTTAGACAAATTTAACAACTTTGGCATTAACTTCGGTAATCATTCCCCAAGTGACCATACCCCTATTTCAATCATTCTACATGTACAGAGTATTCAAAAGAAAATCAGACCTTTTAAATATAAAAACTCTTGGCACTGCTACCCTGACTATACCCCAGTAATCAATGAGGCTTTGGAATCCCACTTCATTGGATGCCCTCTGTATACTTTGCTTTGCAAAATGAAAAAAGTGAAATATAATCTGAAGAATTGGTCATGTAATCATAATAATCTGTAGAAAAAAATTAATAGTCTGAAAGAGCATAATAACAGTATCTATAACCAGATACTTGCTAATCCTGTTGATGCTAACCTGTTGCAACTATACTCAATAATTATGATAGATTACACAATATGATGAAGAAAATGGCCATTGAAAATGAACAAAAAATGAAAATCAATTGGCTTATTAAGGGGGACAGGCCAACGGAATTTTTTTTCAGTAAAATTGCAGAATACAAACCATGTCGAAAAAACTATCTTACGGTCAACCATCAAGGTATGTGGATTTCAGCATCAGAGAAAATTGCTCAAGAAGCTTCTCTATATTTCTCAGATCTCTTTTTCTTACCCCATGACCCAAACCAATTTCCAAACATTATTTGCAAGAAAATTCTTTCAGACAATGCAAAGAACCAATTATGTAAACCTTTTTTATTGGAGGAAATCAAAGAAGCTATCTTCCAAATTAATGATAATAGTTCTCCTGGACCAGATGGCCTCAACTCTAAATTTTTCAAACTTCATTGGGACAAAATTCAAATGGACATTTGGAAAGCTATGAATGGTATACTTCAAACTGGTAAAATCATCAAAGAAATTAACCACACTTTCATTTGTCTTATTCCAAAAATTCCAGATGCCTCAAAAATGTCAGATTTTCGGCCTATCTCGCTTTGTAATGTCACATATAAAATTCTTGCTAACCTTCTATGCAACAGGATGAAAGTATACATGAATGAATTAATATCATTTAACCAAAACGCTTTCATCCCTAATAGGCTAATCTCTGAAAACTCTCTACTAGCCTACGAAATGGTCAGAAGTTTTAATAGAAAAAATTCGAACAATCTTTGTTTGAAAATTGATTTGCACAAGTCCTATGACAAGATCAATAGAGAATTTATCCATCATATGCCGATATCTATGGGGTTTCCTATCTCTTTTGCTACTCTTATATATGAGTGTACTTCTACTCTCTCATTTTCTATTTTAATAGATGGTGCCCCATATGGTTTTATTAATAGCTCGAGAGGAATTAGACAAGGAGATCCTCTGTCGCCTTACTTATTTGCAATAGCCATGGAATATCTCACGTTAAATTTAGACATTGAACACATCAAAGGAAATATCAGTCCTATTTATCAAGTAGAACCGATAATTACCCATCTCCTTTATGCAGATGATATTCTCATAATGACAAAAGCTACCACCAAAAATGCAGAAACTATCCATCAAATCTTACAAAATATGAAAAAATTCTCTGGACTTGAATTAAATGCCAAAATATCAAGGTTATTTTTCAGTAAAGGTGCCAGGAATAAACAGGAAATTGCAGAAATTATTAATTTCAAAATTGATAACTTGCCAATCATTTATTTGGGAATTCCCCTTTCCAATAATGCCTTGAAAACTAGAGACTTTGGATGGCTTATTGACAAAATCAATAAAAAATTTAATAATTGGCAAACCAGATTCCTCAATAACACTGGGAGAGCTGAACTTATTAAGACCATTATCCATCCCATGCTGCAGTTTTGACTTCAGGTAGCTCAATTTCCTGTAACAATCATTTAAGATTAACTCATTATGTGCGAATTTTTTATGGAAATCAAAATCACATAAAATGAGTTGGAATGAAGTATGCAAAACCAAAAGAGAAGGGGGATTGGGAATCAGAAAAATCGAAGACATAGCTGTAGCCTCAGCAACTAAACTGCTGTGGAACTATATTAATGGTAATTCTATGTGGGCAAGTTGGATGCATAACAGATATTGTAAAAATATTAATTTTTGGACTGTCAGAATGGACAATAATGCTTCCCACACTTGGAAAACTATTCTACGCGCTAGACAATGGTGCAAAGGATATATAGACAGGAAAATAGTGAATGGAGATACAACCGACATTTGGTTCGATCCATGGATTCAAGGATCTTCATTGATTGACAACTATGGATGGAGCAGCATGTATACATCGAGGGGTTGCCACAAAAAGGTCTCTAATCTCATATATAATAATAATTGGAAACAAAACCTCAATCCTATTCCCATCCGTTCTCACAATGATATCAAGAAAATTCACATACTCAATCATATGCAACATGATTTCTGGTGGTGGCTGCCTAGCAAACAAGGCCATTTCACTTTAAAATCTGCCTGGAATGTTTTTAGAAATAAATATGAAGAGTATGAATGGACTAAACTCATTTGGGACAAAGGCTGCGCACCAAAAATGTCAACTTGTTCTCTTTTGGCCATCAGAGACAAATTGCATACAAAAGACAGGGTTAGCAAATGGTCTCCTACTATAGACCAAAAGTGTGCTTTATGCACTAACCACAATGAAGATGGAGATCACCTTTTTTCCAATGTTCTTACTCTAGAAACATTTTAGATGCCATCCTTCCTAAACTCAATATCAAACAAGTAATCAATAATGAGATCAGCCCCCTTCTGATGGATATCCAAAAAGCACAGGAAAATTTCCAACCAGCTAATGCATGTATTACAAGCATCATATGTACAACTATCATCTGGAATATATGGTGCGAGCGTAACAAAAGGGTTTTTAACGGAACAGAAGAACCAGTTGAATTGAAAATTAATCAGATTCTCATTCAAAGCAAACATCTTATTCAGCAGAGGATACAGATCCACAAATTAAATGAAGAATAAAAACTTATCTTGTCGAATCTTTTTAAGGTAACAAATCTGCATGCCCTCTTTCGACCTCCTTGAATATCGGGTATTTGTTACTCGGCATCAGAAGTATAAAGATTGTCTTCGCTGTCAGATGAAGCTCATCAAGCTTCTCCGTTCCTCTGATTGTAAGAGATTTTGATTTGAGAATTTGGGAACGAGTATCCTCTCTCTCCCCACTGATTTTACTATTGCAGTTGAAACGTGGTAGGCCTAGTAGACCGTCATTTTGTATTGGTGTGGCTTTTATTTTTCCTATGTAACTTAGGTGATAGGCATTGTGCAAGATCACTGAAGCAAGCTGATCGTACGGATGGTTTTGACACTGTACTTCTTGTGTTCACTCCTCCATCTGTTTGAAAGCTTAGCTCTATATTGACTTGTTGTATTGTTAATATATGGAATTGATATGTACTCTTTTTCCTTACAAGGCACCCATATAGGTTAGGGGGGTTGTAAGGTTTTAATGAGGCATATCAAGAAAATATATGCTTTATATAGTTTTAATAAAGTACCTTTTTTCAAAAAAGATATTACATGCAAGTAATAATTTTCTCTGAAGTGATTCTTTTTTATCCAGAATTTATAAGTGTCCTTGTTAAAGTAGTTTCATCCTATCTCACTAATATTAAGTGTCTAGCTAGTGCCATCCCATTTCACTAACACCGTCCCATTTCACCAACATCAACTTTATATATAACACAAGTTTCATGACTTTAACCTGCAAACGAATGCACTTGCTTCTTTAACTGCTATAACAGCATTTGTGAAAGGCTCCTCCATCTCTTATTCTACAACATCATACATTGCATAAATAAATCAAAAGAAACCCCACTTCAATGAATTAACCAAAGAGTGCTATCGGTCATGAATAAAGGATCATCCATATATTCCATATAAAGGAAAATGATGAAGATGCCCAAGTACTTGATGATTGTTAAATGTGCACATCATTTTTATAAAAGGTGTATTGCATTGACTTGAACCGAGTAAACACTAAAGAAGTTACATGGTAACCAGCTCAAAACCCAATAGCAATATGGTTCTAGTGATACCATACATTTCACCCCACTTAATGATCAATTTGTGTAATAAAATTATGCAAAAATGGCAATATGACCACTTGGATGTATACAATAGAATAAAATATTTAGCAAAATAATATATGATTACAAATAATATGGTAAGTTCATTTTATATTGTGGTAATATGTTGTTAGTTTAGCATGAGTAAGCTTCAAGCTATGGATGATTAGGAAGAATAATTATTCATAATGAAGGAATAAAATATCCATTTCTTAGGAAGCAAGCTCTTACACTTGTATAATTGTAGCTAGATTTAATGTAACAACAAAGATTTTAAGATTAGTTTAGTGCATGGTAGGATATTCCACTGTAAAAAGCAATTTGACTATCCTCCAAAAAGAATTAAACTTAGTTAAGTCACTAATGTAACTCAAGCTATATATAAAGTTACATACATCATCTATTGCTTTATACAGCAAAAATTTCTAAAAATTAACCAGCATGGCTAAAATAATCATCTCCTACATAATAAAATTGTTGTTAGTTTCATTTACTGTAAATTTCAACTTAAAAACAGAAGCTTTGTCTATGGAGTACTACATACTGAGATGTCCATTTGTAGAGATGATAGTGAGGAACACTGTCAATCAAGCTTTGAGTGATGATCCTACTCTTGCTGCTGGCCTTCTAAGAATGCATTTTCATGATTGCTTTGTAGAGGTTTGTATTATCAGTTAACCTTTTGTGTGTATGTGCACGCACAAAATTTTGAAAGAATTTGCTAAAATTTGTTGAATAGGGATGTGATGGGTCAGTTTTGTTTGATTCAACAAAAGAAAATACAGCTGAAAAGGACTCACCTGCAAATCTAAGCTTGCGAGGATACGAAATAATCGATGCAGCGAAGGAAGCCATTGAAAATCAGTGTCCAGGAGTTGTTTCTTGTGCTGATATTATTACCATAGCAGCTAGAGAGGCTGTTTTCTTTGTATGTTTTCATTATTATTATCATCTTCTTCTTTTTTTATTAACAAAAAAAACAAGAAAATAAATAAATAGCAGTATAGTACTAAGTTATTGTTATGAATTGGAATGATAATCAGGTGGGAGGACCATTTTATGATATGCCAAAAGGAAGGAAGGATGGAAGAAGATCGAAGATAGAAGACACAATCAGATTGCCTGCACCAGTTTTCAATAGTACTACACTTATCAAAGTTTTCGGTCAGCATAGATTTAGTGCTCAAGAAGTGGTAGCCTTCTCTGGTAAGAATCAAATATTACATGCTAATTTTTTCCTGAAAAATTTGCAATACACCTTTTATAAAAATGATGTTTATGAGGATGTTGGATAGTTCACTGTAAAATTGACTAGCTGTGTCATGAATAATCCATTATTTAATGTAAGGAAAGATTTGTAATAATGAACAGTTAAATATTTGTAATAGAGAAAGAACCATATGAAACAGACACGATTTCAGATATTAATGATAAAATTTACTATAAATTCTATTTGCTAACATATACAAGTATGTATCCCTATAGAATCTACAAAATTCGACCTATCCATTAGACAATTCTCCAAACTTGGATTGTAATGGTTCATTTAAGCTAAAGAAGTCACAGATCTAGAGGCTGATGATCTTTAGAAGAGAAACTCTATTTCGCATTAGACGCTTGAACAATACTGCTATATTTGGGGTAGATACTCACAATCAATGGCTTTTATGCAAGTTTCTTGACTTAATTTCACAATTTAATTTAAACAAAGACAAAACAAGTTCTATAGGTAATGAACATAACATATAAGGTGTGTTTCAAATCTTTACATAATAAGATAAACCTAATTTATATTTAACTAATGATTCAATTGTTTCCATAATATAATTATGCATAGAAATAGATAAGTGAACAAAAAAATTGTAGGATGTCTCCTTCAAACTTAAAAAGTGTGGTGGGTACTTGGATATTGTGCCAAGGACGAATGCTAGTTTATGGTTAAACATAAGTACACATAGAATATAATTTTAAAAATGCACTGAATAGAAGTATTGGATAATTACATATAAATCTGTTAAACCTTAATTAAAACAGCTCATGACATGAATAACTGATAACAAAATAGGCAATTACAAATGCAATGAAGTAAGCTGCTTGGTTTAGCAAATGTATTATTGCTGCATATTAACCGACCTATGAATGTGTGAATTTTCTACCTAAATAAGCCAAACTAAAGTAAACTTCTTGTTTTATGTGATTACGTATTACGAAATATATATATACATGGAGTCTGCTACTAATCTTATTGATTGGATCTGCTATTAATTTTGTTTGAAATTTTCATGTGATGCTCAGGTCCATGTGATTGTGTAAAAGATATATAGTCTTAATAATTACATTGAAGAGGTAAGTATCATAAATGTCAACAAAGGCTTTCAATAGACTATTAGTGGTATGATGTGTTCTATTTTTTCCAAGCGTATGTTGCACTGTCGTTCAATACTGAACACTGAATAAAGAAGCACCCTAAATACAAGACCAATAATGCAAATAGTGTAAATTTAGTATACAGTATACTGATATTCCAATACAAAAAAAAGTGGCATGTATACGATGCTTGCCCACACTATCGTATGTGTTTCCGCTGATGCCATTTTTTGGTGTGGTAAAAAAGAGAAAATTGTTTAGTATGTCATTCAAAAACCTTTAGTGTATTTAGCATTGAAAATTTTATTTACTTCTAAAAGACTTTCCTAAAACTGTCTAGGAGCATGGAAAAACTCACTGTTTCAGTATCATAGTCTCTTGTTTTGTTCCAAGTTTCCAGATTTTTTTTAATTCTTCTAAATTTTATTATAATTTCTAAATGCCACCGCCCTAAGTAAAATCTAATAAGATGAGAACTACATAATCTGTTGCCATATGCCAAATATTGATATATTTGGAATGTATCCCCTTTCCTTGAGCACCTTGTAAATGTAGTTTAATAATGATAGGGTTGTGATCACTAAGTGCTGATGTAGTGGTAGTAGCTATGAAATCTTGGAAGTGGAAGTGTTGCAGAAAGGTGTCATTGATTAATAATTTGCCTATACGTATGGCTACCCCATTTTATCTTCATGTAGTTTGATTAACATGTATTTTGCATACGAAGTGCTGATGTAGTTTGATTAACATGTATTTTGCATACTAAGTTTGCGAATTCATAAATGCAAAAAAAATTAGAACCTGAGTTGTAACTCAGTCTTTAACCTTTTGATTTTGAAGGTATAAGTTTTTATCGAGTGTTTATATTAAATGCAGGAACTTGAAGAAGGATGCTTTGGATTGTTGTATTGGACGTTGAAGAATATTCAAAACCATTAGAGTTTGGAGTGGATGATCAGGAATGGTTAGTTAACCGTAAGCTAAACTTTAAGTGTATTTTGAAATATATTTTTTAACCTTATGTTGCAATAATATCTGAATATATGACATTGTGGTATTTTAGATATGTAAATAATTGTTTATGATATATTATACTACATTTGCAGAGCGTTTAAACTTTGCATGGAATATGTATGATGAATTATTTGTGATATGGAAACCATTATTTGCAGTGTGTTTATATTTGAACTTTGCATTTAAGTTTTGGTATATATATATATGTGTGTGTGTGTGTTACTAAATAATCATTTTCCAACACTTATAAGCGTTACCGCATATTTCTGTACCGACACTTATAAGTGTTATCGTATATTTCGTTACCAACACTTATAAGCGTTACCGTATATTTCTGTACCAACACTTATAAGTGTTACCATATATTTCGTTACCAACACTTATAAGCATTACCGTATATTTCTGTACCAACACTTATAAGTGTTACCGTATATTTCGTTACCAACACTTATAAGCGTTACCGTATATTTAGGTACCAACACTTATAAGTGTTAGTAATACGTATGTTTGTAACACATGTAAGCGTTACAAATTTGGCCGCTCCATTCCTCACAGTCCATTAGCAACACTTAAAAAGTGCTATTGAAATTATTTGTAACACTTATAAATGTTAGAATTTGCCTGTTTTGGTGTAGTGAGTAGAATAAGAAATTAATCACATAAATTAAATAACAAAATAAACCTGTTCAATATGACGGTACAATATAATAAACCTGTGGGAAGATGATATCGTCACTAGCAAATGCAGCAGCAGATGCAATATTGATAGCTTCTTCTCCATTTGAGGTCATGTAAAATGAAATTCTACCCTGTCTTTGCGCTTCATAAAATATGTTGTCCATAACTTGGAGGGTTACCATATGATTGTACATTTTTATTGCCATTTCTCTATTTATCCATTTAAAGCCACAATATTAGTGTTTTCCAAACAGTCTATGTATATAAAAATGGAATCATAAGAAAAAAGCTTACAATTCAAGCTAAAACTTCCATCTTCAAGCTTTAGACATCACTGTAGCTACCACCTTCGCACCTCCCACACTGTATCGACGAGCACTGACACAAGTGCTGTCTCGCGATGCTAATTCCAACACCATCCTCTCCACATGCCGTAGGCTCATCCCCCAATTATACACATCCCCAATTAGCCTCCCCTCCACCAGAACTTATCGCGACTACTCCTCATGCGTAGTAGCCATCCATCGTCAAACATCACATCGAGATCCCCATGCCACTGTACATTGTGGCTCTCTCTCTCTCTCTCTCCTGGACATCGATGATTATTGACATGCTTCCAGATCGCAATGTTTATTTTAGTAATTTGGTAGCGATTTTTGAATTGGGAAAATTAGGGCTTGGAGGAGTAATTTTGAAGACGAAAACTTTTTTATTCTCATCGTAGTTTTGAGAGGAGGAAAAACAGTTAAAAGGATATTTGAGCGGCCACGAAAAATTTTAGCAGAAATTTACGAAATCATTGGCGGGAGTGATTAGCGGCGTTTCTTCGTTTATTTCTATATTTTAAAATTACCAATAGTTGCATATAGCTTGAAACGCTACAAATTAATGCAACCGAAAGCAAGTTTTGTTGTAGTGTCAAAACATATCCAACGCATGTCCCTTGCTCATTTGGCGTGCCATCCACGTATTATTGCCAATTTTGAGCTTTCTGTTTGACTTCTTCAATCTACCATTCAATTGACTACATATGTTCCACAATGAAGTCGAGTAAGGCTTGTCCTTTAATAACATTTCTTCGGCAATATGAGATGTCATACTAACTTAGTTCAATTTCCTACTTCAACAAATGGTCCATTATTTCTATTTTAGCCTCACTCTAGAAAAAAAATTGTTGGTAAAGTACACTAGGCATTGCATGCCTTCATTTACTCTTACTATGGCTGCATTGATAACTTAATCAGTTACAACAAAGTATACAAAAAAAATCCTCACTTGCGATTGGTTTTGAGAGAATAAAGGCACTTGCTAGATGGTCCCTTAGCACTTGGAAGTATCCTTGCACACCTTTGTCCATTCAAAGATCAAAGAACGTGATGCATTGGTTAGTGTCTTTAGAGATGAACCTACTTGGTGCAGCTTCGATCCCATTTTGACTCTTCACATCCTTTGGATTTTCTAAGGCTTCTATTTTGGTAATGGCATCAATCTTTTTCGAATTGGCTTTGACTCCCATAGTACATATGATATATCTAAGAACGTTTCCTGACTTGATGGCAAAGGTCATTTGAGAGTATTTAACTTCATGTTGAATTTTTGAAGTTTGTGAAGGTCTCTTCTAGGTCCTAAATATGGTAGGAGCTTTTCTGGACTTTACAAGCATGTCATCTATGCAAGATTCAACATTCTTTTTGATATGCTAAAAGAACATCATATTTACTAATCTTTTGTAAGCTACTTCATCATTCTTTAATCCAAATGACATGACCTTAGAGTAGTACAGTCTCTTATCTATAGTGAAGCTGTTACACTCTTGGTTCTACTCAGACATAGCAATCCAGTTATAACCCAAGTATGCATCCGTGAAGGTGACTAATTCATGACCACTAGTTGCACTGGTATAATATGGGCAGAGAAAAACTGTCTTTAGGGTAGGGTTTTTTTAGTTGGTGAAGTCAATGTAGGTTTGCAACTTTCCATTGGGCTTCTTACTAGAACTAGGTCGACTACCCATTTAAGATAAAAACCTTCCTAAATGAAACCTTTTTCCTTTAGTTTCTTTGCTTCCTCGTGTAAAGCATTATACCTTTCCTGGTCTAGAGAGCCTCTCTTTTGTCTAACAAGATGTGCATCTGGTTAATGTTGGGACTTGAGAGCATGGAATATTATGGACTGATCTATCCTAATTATGTCCGAGTGAGTCTAAGCAAACACATTAGCTGATTTCTATTAAGAAACCGATCAATTTTGCATGTAGTTCTCTATTTAGATACTTTTCTCCATTTTCACAACTTTTGATGGATCTACAGGATCTAGCTATATATCTTCTAGCTCATCTACTAGTTTGAGTTCTTTTACATTCATCCCTAACCTTAGATCCACTTCATCCTCCATTTCAGGTGACTTTGATGAAGTCGTTCTATGGGCAGTTTGTGCAGCATCACCGAAGTACTGCATATAGAAAATGACATATTCATCAGTTCTAATCATGTGTCGATAATCTCTCTTCTTATTTCATGCTAGTATTATGGTTGTAGGTTGAACTATTTCAGTGTCAGTCTTGGTATCAGATATAGGCGCGGTTCCCTCAACTAGTTTATCATTTTATGTTTTCTCATTTCTACACATATAAGAATATACAATGATACAATCGAAATGAATTTCCTACTATGATGCAAAGTTATATAGTTCCATAGCTAAAAGTTGTTCACCCTAATAATCCCTATCCTAGTAGTAGTATGAAGTTTCGTAAGAAAATTTTCATTTAAAACTAATGCTCAAAGATTTGTCAGCCTAGTCCTTCTTAGAAAGCCATTGTATGGAAATGGTTGATCAATTATGAGAAAACTTGCATAGAAGGATTTATAAAGTGGCGCAATTCCAGCCATTACAAGGAGCCTGGCTATGCCTATTGGACCTATCAAAGTATAATTGAAGCCATGAAATTTCTCTGGGCTAGGCTACACCTTCATTGGAAATTCCATTTTGTCAGAGGAAACTTGTAGATTATGTTGACTAAGCTTCTAGAGTAAATAGACTTGCTTCACAATCCAGTTTGGTATTTTCATTATTTCTACCATTGGGTCTTGATAGAGAACACAACTCCTATTGAATCCATAATGGTGAAGACGATATCTGGCATAGATTGCTGTTTAATATGATACACTGCTCTGTGCTTGACATGCCGTTCCTAAACATATTTTTCCATTGATCTTTTGGTTTTTCCAGCTAGTTGAGACGCTCCAAGGATGGAGCTAATGAGTATTCCATGATTCCATGCTTGATTTGCATGAGGATCAGGCGATCATTTCTGAGCTGGAGCTAGAGCTGCTGTCATAGTCTATTGAAGAACACCCAAATAGCCATTCTGAATCACCTCTCAATTTAATTCTTCAAGTGATGGCAATTATCAATGTGGTGCCCATTTACCCTTTGAAGGCGGTAGTAGGCACCACCTTTGTTCTTTTCATGTTTCGTCCTTTTGTTGGGGATGTTGTATGCTAGCTCTATTTTGGTCACTTCGAATATATGTCTTACGATGTGAGTTAGAGGGGTGTGATCTCCGATGTTGAATCCCTCTATCTCTTTGCTAGCTGGCTCTACCCTCCTTTTCGTCACTTTGAATTGGGGAAACTTTATCAATTAATATAGCCTCGGCCTTTTGAGTTTCCTTAACTTGGATGCATCCATTAGCTCTCTCATAGGAGGCTTTAATGCTTTTACAATGTTTTTTGTTGTTCTTATCTCAAAACGCTTTATCTTTTTAATTCTGAATGCTACCATTAGTAGCACTTCTTCACCTGCGAGGCCGATTGCATAGCTTCGGACTTGAATTAGCTTATGGAACTGTGCTTGTAATCATGTTGCTTAATGTAGGATAATGTATTAGGATCTGGTGACACTTTCTTTTTAACTTGAATTATCGATGGAAGTCTAATAATAATTGTGCCCATGAATAAATCCCCCTAGACTCATACCTTCAAAACCACCTTGAAACTTATCTAGCGAAGTAAACTAGAAACAGCTTGCATCCAACAAATCTTCCACTTTCATATTTTCCATGTGATTTGAAAGTTCATAGATGTTCATCTTGATTTGATGTACTATCATACTTCTCTACAACTATAGTCCAGAAGTTGTTAGAGAAGTTGGACTATGCTATGTCCTTGCTGAATGAAGAGCAGCTCTCCTCCCTTCTCCTAATTTCGTTGGTTTACAGGTTTTGTTTCACTGACTATTCTACCCAGTCTTCAGTGCCCTGATTCCTTCATCCATGACCTTATTCATTAATGAACAACCCTTGTAAGATAAGATGGCCTAATCAATTTGTTGCATAGTTAGTTTACTATGCTTTTCAAGAAGGAGTGGATTTATGTTAGGTCTTTTGGATGTTATCTTAGGATTTACTTGGATTAGGTTTTTCATTTTTGAACCCATGCTTTTATGGCCACCATTTCCATTCTCAATGCTGAGACTATCGTTCTTATTCACTAGTTGCGCAGTTTTTTCAACTAGTGAACTTTGGCTGCGAGCTGTGAAGCTATCAGAGCAAGTAAGATTTGGAGCTAGATATTGGGCTTCTATTCTTTCTATCCTGATATCCTATATGTTTATCTGGGCCATAAATAGTTAAAGGCTTCCAGGATGGGGTTTGAGGAAGGGCTTTGAGGTGGGCCTATTAGCAACTTAAGTGTAGTAGGGATATTGTGAGGTTTTGTCATAATGGCATGGTGTTCAACTTTGGTCAAAGGAGAAGTGAGAGAACCAATGCTCTGGAGGCTGTTGGGGGAAGTTTTGTGAAATGAATATTGATGTTCCAGTGCCAAAATGTTAGTGTGATTTTTTGATCTCACAACGCCAAAATATCAAAGTAATCACGCTATTAAATGCTTATGTGATTATGAATTAGCTAATTAATTTGAATTAGATGTCATGAATGTAGTTATTATTTTGTTGAACGCTTACACAATTATGAGGGTCGTCATTTAACTATTTGATAAAATGTCTTAACGACTTGATTTATATTAAAACAAATCCAAGCGTAGATAACAACAACTAAAATGCAGAAAGTAAAGACATGAAAATTTATGTAGTTTAGATACATGGAATCCTACATCTATGTCTTAAATCAACCAATTTGTTGTTTCTTTTTACAGTACAAGCTATGAAATCAATGGTGATCTTATTACAACTTTTACAGTATTTAATTTTTGGAGCAATCAAATTTTGATCCCCTTTTCAACTATAGGCCTTACCTTTTATAGCAAAAAAGACATCATATGAATTGCCGACATCGTACTTTTTATTTGATAGTTGTCGTTAGATCTTGCCATATGTCCTTCACCTGCCTAGTTGATCTAATGTGGATGGATTGCTTACTTAGATTTAGGTGGGATGAGTTGGTTGAGGTAGGAAAAATTGAATTTAAATAATGAGTTACGTATGACGTTGATTGCCTGCCACCTGGCTTAGATTGGTGTAGTATGTCGAGGAGCTTGGTCTTGTTGTTTGAGAACATAAATCTACACAGTGTTGGTTGGGCAATTTTAGCTGATATGATTAAGACATATCATACTTTGCAAAGAATTATTCCTAGTGGTGCATCGTAGAAGTGGTGATGCATTGGTCGCTGTGTAAAGTCTTTTGGCTATGTAGTTTAGTTTAGAGATTGCTGGGTTTTGAATGATCCATGGATCATGCGCAATTCTTACTTGACATAGCATTCGACCTATTTCTTTCTTTATTGTACTATTTTGCCTTATGATTCTGTTTACCTAAACATGTGCTAAATACTTAATTGGGAAATGAGTGTGAGAAAGACCTTAATAGCATTTTGCTCTTTGTAAATAAAAAAGATTAATTTTACAGTGATTGGGATTCGAACGTGCGACCTCATCTATATATGGTAAGGGTATTTTAGGAAGTTTATGATTGAATCAATTTGCAAACTTATTGTAATTATTAGTAGAAATAAAGATGGCATAGATATTTAAAAAGTAAGATGCATAATAATTTTTTGTATAAAGATTTGTTAGGTTAAAAGGATACTCCTTTACCTATATAGAATACACCATGGAATCAATCAATATTCAATGCAAAGTAATGTATTTTTGAAAATTTAGATGAATATTATGTGGATAGTTAAATTAGTTCTAATAACATTTCTCATTTTCTCACAAAAGTATTACTATTTCCTCGAAACCCAAGAGCAAAATCCTTCTTAACAAGAGTCAACTAGCACCTCCCTTAGCGCATTTGCATGTCAACACAATAGGTTTTTCCCTTAAGGTCTATTTATCTACTTCCTTCTCAAAGGCAACGGTCACCTGCAAACCCTATCGAATAGTGCCTTCTAAGTCTTCTTCAAGGACCTCCTCACCCTATCCACTACCATCCAACCTGACCGTGGAAGGGCAACTCCCAAACCCCCTGTTCGTGCATGGGTCTTTTGTGTACCTGTCCTTAAATTTCTGACCAACACCTCATGCTCATTTCATTTTTTTAGCAAATAGGCAGATTTTTGACAAATGCTCCTTATCGTCCTGGCAAAATCGTTGATAATCTCTTACTATTCTCCTCACAAAAGCACCATAACAACAATATTCATTTGACAAAAGTACCACTGTACCCCAACCATTCTTCATACTTTACTGCCCATTTGGCCAAAGTGCCATTATACATCAACCACTTCTTGTTCCATACCGCTCCACTAATACATGTACGTCGCAATACAGCTAGCCAATTAGTATGCGTTTAGACCACTTCATCCACATATACCCAAGATGGCCACATCTTGACCGCAAATCAAAATCAATGGCTCTAGGGAAACTTTATATTTAAGGAATTAATCGTAGTCCTTTAAGATATGATCTCTATGGCTATGAATAGGGGAACCTATGTACTTCTGCAAGGATCAAATTTTCTACGTTTAGGAAATATAATTTTGCTAGTTTTATGCTCTTGTAATAACTATTAAATTTCTCTTCGAACCATAAATTCCAGCAATACGATAAGAAGCCATTATAGGCATATATGATTTTTTATACCAAATCACTCTACATTTTGCGCTATTTACTCAATTGCACCATATTTTACTTCTTATTTTACATTTCTAACAACGTTTTAAGTGAATAATCTTCGTTGAAAATCACTACTAATTACTACTCGGAGGTTGGCTAGATATTTAGTCAAAATTTTGTGCCATAAGGAGAGCCTTTGCCTTAAAGCTTTAAATTTTCACTAGTTTCTTCTCGTCAACAACTTATTCTCCTCTAACATTCATCATGCAACCTAGTAATAATGAAGCTAATGTAGACAAGTCTCCATAAACTATGGTTAGAGAGTCCCATTGTAGGTTATTGGATTCCTAAACACACTAATGTAGAATGGATCTTAAGGCTACTAATACACTAGATGAGGATGAATAGTGTATATCAAATATTTAAATATTAACTTTTGAATCTAAAAGGTCGCTACTTAGATAGTAACAAAATCACAAACAAAAGCATATAATAAGATAATAGATGCAAAGCAAGGTAAAAGCAATAAAAGTAAAATACACTAGGAATTTTTATACTTGTTCAGATATCTAAGCTTACGTCCAGTCATGTACTCCTTATATAGAATTTCTTATCACTTCCTTACTTTCCACAGATGGCGAGAACATGTTTACAGTCAAATAATTCTACGGGTGAGATACATCTTTCCTATTGACTTTCCATGGGTACCATGAACACATTTCTCTTTACAACAACAATAAAGTTTAGGCAAGTAGTTGTACATCCAATACAGATCCTTGCAATTCAATAATGATTCTATAGACCTCCAATAGAAATACATCTTTCAATTCAAAGAGGAATTGGATGAGACCAAAGGGAGAATAGTTGAGAATTCAAGTACAAACTCTTTAATCTTTAGTGGTTTGAAAATCTTTGAAAAAATATGGCCAAAAGGGTATGAATTTGCAAAGAGACCGGATATCTGTAAATGAGTCATTCTCACTGAATTATTGAAATTAAAGAATAAGATAATATTGGAAAAGTACTAACTAAAATGCATTTCTAGACCCTTTAAATAGAAGATGAAAGGATATGTCTATTGGTGAGGAGAAAATCTTTTCACTTAAAATTTTAATTTTAGAATAACCGTACTATTGTATAATTTGTTTTTCTTTTTCCAAAATTCAAATTTGACTTGCAAATTTCAGTCTGTTCATATGAAGATGCTAGCGATTAAAATAGAATTGAATGAAAGAAGAGTACCAAAGATACTTGTAATGGGTGTTTGATCTCATCTGCTTATTTTTATCTATTGAGTTTCTTATTTGTCTCCATAAAATATCTTCATAGTTGATCTAGAAATATTGCAGAACTCAATAATTACTTTATAAAATAAAATTCAAAAGTGAATTTATTTTAATGACAACAATTTATATGGTATAATCACCTTCTCCCTCATAATCGAGTTCTACTTTCAGCCATCATCGACTAGTCTCCTCCTTCGTTCTGCCTCTATTCTGTTAATAAATTTAGGGTAGTGTAAGAGTAATTACTTTAAGGCACGAAAATATCGTTGTCTTTCAAGAATGTTTTCCCTTTTTTTTATCACAGTGAGTGTTTTGAAAACTTTCTTTCAGGATACAACGGAGATTATCTGTGCAAGTTGTGATTACTTGCACAGATCAGAAGAAACACTTAGAAGAATAATTCAAAGGAGTTAGATTTAGAAGAAAAGAGAAGTGGTTCTCTGCGTTGATGGAATGCTCTATTATATAGGGAGTGAGGTGTCTCTTCGTCTACAGGTGCCTATCCGAATGGTCGTGACCGTTTTCTAACGGTTGTTACCGTTGACTGTTGAATTTGAATTCAACAGCCAATAAAACGTACCATTTTGGACGGGGCGTTGCCCCGCACCCCGCTGGGGGCGCTGCCCCCTGGACCCCTGCGACCTGACCGGGTAGGTCGATCCCTGTAGCGGGGGCGTTGCCCCCGCACCCCCACCTTGGAGGGTTGCCACTCCACTGGACCCTCCTCCGTAGGGATCTTATTTGAGAAAACATTCAACATATTCTACCACTCCGCTTCTCTTCCATGCTATTAAACTGAAAAAAGGGTTTTCCCTTTGTTGGAATCATGTCATCCCTGAGTCATTGGCTAATACCCTTCCTCCGACCACCACATTCGCTCAAGTTTACAAACCATCAGCATTCTCTAATGCCGATTTACCTTCCCTAAACAAATCCCTCTTCAAATACAAGCTTTGACCACCCAATCCAAGTCCATCTGCCAATTTCCCATACAATAACATATCGCTGCCTCAACATTTTCTAGACAACATGCCGCTACCAATAATATCCCATGTTCTCCGCCTGCAGCTTCTGGTCTTATGATGTCTTCTGCCATGGTTGTTTCCTACATTGCTGCCTCTTCATTTGCTGAACCTGCCTCTAAAGTGATACAGTTATGCCTTGCTCCAAATCAACATTTTCCTCCCTCTTTTCAGGCAAGGCAAAAAACACAAGTAGTTATACTACTAAACAATTTAAACTTTCATCAAATGTTTTGATGTATTCTTGTTCCCTCGCAATGAGTTGTTGAAGCGGATTAGGAATTTATTAAAAATACCCTTGCCGGGTTCTTTTTGGATTATGATATCCCTTATGCAATTGTAAAAAGACACCTCTCGATTTGTTGGAAATCGAAGGGATCATTGAAAGTAAGATTTGATAAGACATGTATTTTTTCAACTTTGGAAATGAAGAGGAGTGCTAATGGTATTAAAAGTGGACCCTTGTGTTATTAAAGTAATATTCTTTATAATAACTTGGTGGAGTCCTTCAGTTGACTCTACCAACGAGAAAGTCATGTCAATTCCTATTTGGGCAAAATTATCATGGATTCACTCCTCTTTGGTCTTTAGTGTGTCTTGATTGGTTAGTTATAAATATTCGAGTGATTATCTACTATGATGAAAACACAAAGCGTAGAAACTATCTTAATTTTACTAGAGCTCTCGTCGAGATCACATCACACCAGCCTTTACATGTTACTCTTCCAGTTCATATTTCTAGGAATAGATTACTCATATTCGTGTCTCATATTTATGGCAGCCCTCAATATGCATTTATTGCCACTCTTTTAGTCATACTATCTCCTCCTATATCCATATTCTAGCTTCGGGCTTGGAGGATTCCACTTGTCCCTCGCCTCATATTCTTGCTAAAGTTTCCTTGCAAAGGCTTGGCTATGCTATGGAAGGTCAAAACATTTGTTATCCTGGCCTTTGAAACATCTAATCCTATGACAACTTCTCATGGTTCCTCTCCAGCTTCCCCAGCTGCCCCTAACTAACCCATCAATCTTGCAAAGCTTGATGCTTTCCTTGCTACCACTTTGTTGTTTGACATCAGCGCCCTTGCCAAATTCCTATTGATAGGTCCTCTAGATTAATAATTGATGCCACCTTTGCCCCTGCCCTTGGCAAGAGTCCTCCTTATTGTATTGAATAACCTTTGAGCTAGATAATGCATGACTTGACAATCTCGATGATGGGATTGAGTACAATATTGCAGAACTTTTTCCATCTTAATTTATCTTGATTTATGTTGTTTTTTTATATGTATTAGTTGTTTGGTATATTCAGGTGCTTGGACATGTTATGTGCTATGTGCGTTATAGCCGCGTTTTGGCATTCTGTCAAACACCTGTTTAATTTGAATAATGAAAAGTGGACAATGCCACTTAAAAAACTGGCCCACCTTCCAAAATACTGCGTAATTGGTGGAACGTTTGCAGAAATATTTATATGGTTCTCGCCATCAAAGTAAATACTTAGGTATTAACAATATCCTCATTTTATGATGGCAACCACAAACACGCACACATATTGTAACATTCCTGAAAATTTATCAAGTTGATTTGGCAATTAAATTAATTTTTGAAAATAAATTGTGAATTTATTAGAGATTTCGGGAATAAATAAATAATTTTTGATTTTAAATAGAAATGTAATTTGAAATATAGGGATAAGTATTTTATAAATAAAAATTGAATTTAAAAATAAATGTATTAAAAATAAAATAGAAATTAAAAGCTTGAGATTAATAAAAAGATAATGATAGTTGTTTCTAAAATTTTAATTATATTAATATTTGAAAGTTGTAATAAACAGAAAAAGTTAGCGTACTCATTTTTAAAAATATTATTCTTAAGTCAAATTCCCTTATATAAATACAAACGTAACTATTGTTAATATGAAATCAAAGTTTTTAAATCATTCTTTTTATAAAATTGTACAATAATAAATAATAAAAAAATGTATGAATGTAAATTGCATAGATATATTAGTGTATAAACATGTTGAACAAAAATTAAATGTAAAAAAAATTTAGGATAAAATTTTTGTTTGTGTAAATAAAAAAAAATTAAAATTCTTTTATCTTTGAAAATTTCAAATGTAAACATACATAATAAGAATAAGTAAGCAAATCAACATGCAAAGATTCCATAATCAATTTCTCTTTACACATGGCATTCAAATTATTTAATTGAATAAAAAATGAAATTAAAAATTATAAAAACTTTTCAGGTTCCCCATATGAAATTATTAAGTATCTCAGCAAAATCTGATATACAGTAAACAAAGATTTGGGTATCTCAAATCTCAAACCCCAAAAAAAAGAAGAAAACAAAAGGAGAAATCAACAGAAGGCTGATCATCATCTTCAGTTCAAAGTAAAGTAAAAACCTGAAAAATCTTCTTCAAAAACAATAATCTGAGGAAGAAAATCAAAAGTGAGATCAATCAGCAAAACAAATTCAAAGCAACCTGAAAACAGAATTTCGAGAACTTAGAGAAAAATTTAAATCTAGGAACCTGGAAGAAAATAGTTTCTGTGAGAATCTTCTGAAAACTTCAAGCTTTTGTTACCATTTCTCAGGTAAGCTTTTAACTTCATAGTTTAATAAATTTTTGGTTTCAAAATCAGATTTTTAATATAAAAACAAATTCAAGAATTGCAGAAAAAGGGGAACAGAGCTGCAGTTTTTTGGCCAGATAGTGCAGATTCTCTAAAAAAAGGAATTAAGGCAAGTAAAAAAAATTCTCTTAAAAGATTTGGATTGAATTAGTTAATCAGTAATGAAGCAAAGGAATTTAAACAATCCTATTTAATAGGTGCAGGAAAAAAGAGGGGTCTCTGTTATATATAAAAGGATTCAAACTGTAGGTAAGTAAATTAAAGTTTTTGTTACTGATGAAATGAATAAACAAATAAATAGTGATTAAGCAAAGATTTGGTTTACGAGTTCCTGATTCAAAGCCTCAGGCAAGACTAAACAAAATCAAGGTTTAAAGAAAAAGAAAAGAAAACAGTTTCCAGTTCTCTCAAAAAAAATAAGACGCTTTTGTTCTTTCCTGCCTTTATACTTCCAGGTGAGCAAACTACCAAATTTTACTCGAATCTGTTGTGATTTTGGATTACACACTCAAAGCTGTTAGTAGGAACGTTTGCATGTATGTGTGGATACATATTTATATATTGTTGTTAAGTGGTTGTCTGTATACACAAACTCATCCCTGTTAACAGCAGGCTAGGAAAAAAAATTCTAGGAAATACCTGTATCTGTTTTAAGTTCATGCTTCAGATTTATTGGAAGAAAAAAATTCCTATCTCCACACACATTGATTTTAGACAAAGTTGTAAAGAAAAATGACTCTAGAAATATATCATCAATTTTTAATTTTGTTTCAAAAATTTTATATGAAGTAACCATCTTGACATTTTGAAAATTACAGTGGTAAACAAATTTAGGCTGAAAGTCAATGATTTTAAATGCATGATTTGATTTCATAATGAAATTCATTCGGGTAAATGATGAATTTAGGAAATCATTTCATAATTTTTCGTTTGGTAATTTGGGGGAAATTGAAGGTTGAACGGAATCTACGTTTTTGCCAAACTCTGGCAATTAACGTCGAATGGTGGGTTGTGGTTGGGGTCGAATGTAGCTGGAAGGAGGTAGATCATGGGAAAAATAATAGTTAATTTTATAATGGACTGTGGTGATCGGTCCACGGCAAACTAGGGTTTTAGCCTAGTTCGAAAGCGACGTCATAATTTTAGTTCGTACAGCGTCATCGAGGATATTGGGTCAATCGCACCGGTGGGGTTGGGATAGTGAGAGGTAGGCGTCGCTTCGACCAAGGTTGCGACGTTGATAGTGGCTCGAGGCGATCAAACATGACGATTTTTCTGATGGTCGAATGTTTCCAGTTGAGTTGAATAGCGAGATTTCGGGTTCGACGTTGTTTCAAAATTCTGGGTGGTAAATTTGGGTGACGAGGTCATCGCCGTCACGATGGTGGCTACGGCAACGTTTGGAGAGCTTCCTAACGATCGTGCACGTGCACGTATGTTGTCTGGTTTATGTTGTTAGTAGGGTTGGAGAAGAAGGGGGGCAATTCGAAGTTGAGCTCGAGAAGAGTGGCGATGGGCTCAAGTGGATTTAGGGGTGTTCGTGTAGGCAGTTGATTTACAGGTTCTAAACTTTTAAATCAAAATAAGTTTAAAATATAGGAGGGGGAAGAACTCGGGTTGTTCTGGGAAAAACTCGAAGTCGAGTACGTGTATTTGTGGGTTTGGCTCGGGTAAAGGGAAGTGTGGCTCAGGAAGTAATAATACAACAAGTTTTTTTTAGTTAAATATTTTTAAAAAGTTTAAAAAACTATTTAAATGTTTAAAGCAAGTTTCGACAAATATAGGAGGGTGAACTAATGATGTATTAAATAAAGTTTTTAAATTTATTAAATCATATTTTGAAGTTAAAATGAAAATTAAATGAGTTTTAACAAAGTTACAAATTTTTTTTAAGTTAAACATTAAAAATTGATTTGTTTTTAAATAATATAGATATTATGTATTTTATTTTTAATGCTTTCGAGAAGAATCTAATAATTAATTATTAGGATGGGTGATTAATTCTCAATATAACTAAATTAAAGGGTTATTTGTATAATCAAAGTGATTTGTTAAATTTTATTAATCCATTAAGAATTAAGGTAAAATAATTACATGATTTGGGTTAATTAAATAATGACTTGATGATTAATTAATGAAAGTATCTAAGGGACGATTTATTAATAAAGATAATTAATAAATTAATTAAGAAAATCAAGGGTAATTAATTGCTTGGAGATAACTACTTAATTAAAAGTAACTAATTTATGATTAAAAGTTGATTAACCAAGTGATCAAACAATAACTCATTTAAGGATAACTAATTAATATGATTAATTGGAAGATGATTAATGAAATGATGAATTAAATAAATTAAGGTAAATTATTTAATAATTAAAAGTTGATGGATTGTATTAAGGGTAATAAATTTAAAGATAAATTTATTTATGAAAGTAAATAAAAGATAATTACTTTGTGTAATTAAATGAAAGCTAATTACTTAGTGAACTTAATGAAGGATAATTAATTAAGGGTTAATTAATTAATTAAAGTTAATTAATTAAATGGTGAATTAAATAATTAAAGGCTAATTATTTAATAATTAAAGGATGATGAATTATAATTAAAGGTTAATTAATTATAAATGGTTAATTAATAAATGATTAAAGAGTAATTAATCAAAATGATTTAATTTATTAATATTAATTAACCAGGATTAGTAAGTCATAAGTAATTAAACCTGATTTGAAATTATCAGACAGTTAACTGATTTTACTTATGGATGTCTGGATTCGATTTGATGGTTGAATTGTTTGATATCCCTAATTGTGATGCTCTGTTTTGATTTGAGCTATGTTTACTGTGATTTATTTGCTATGATATACCTGTGATCTGTAAATGAAAGATAAGCGTTATAATTGGTTTGTACCGCTTGTCAAATATAAGCGTTATAGTTTATACCGCTTATTAAATATATTGTTGTATTTGAATCTGTGTTGATTGATGATGTGGCACTTTTATTGTGTAAAACCCTGGACCACACTTATACACACACAAATATGGATTGCACATGGAAACGGGTTAAGTCACAGGTTTTGAAATAGTTTTAAAGATTAAATTTTTGAATCCAAATTAGTTTTGGAATTAGAATTAAAAGCTTTTGAAAATGAATTTCAAAAATAAAAGTTATTTTGAATAACTTGTTTGAATTTTGAAATTTAAATAATTTGATTTAAATTTGAATTCGAATTCTATGATTTGGAAACTATGGTTTAAAAAGGTTATTCAACTTATAAATGTGTTTATATGGGTTTTTAAACCATTTTAAAAGTGTTGTTTTGGGAATTTAAATTTAACCCAAAGGTTTTTAACTTGTATAAATGGAATCGGATTTTCCAAAACGAAACTATGTGTTTTCTAATAATAAAAGCTTTCACATAAGGAATGAACGTCCAATTTGTGTTAAAAGGACTTCAAGTTAAAATGAGAATAGTTTTCCAAGTATGAATAAATCTTTGGAAATGGGTTTGAAAACTATAAATTAAATCTTTAATTTAAAGTTTTGATTGAGTTAATCCAAATTGAAATGGAAATTATTTTGGAATCTATAAATAGATCTTTGCAAACTGGGTGAAACTTTGTGAAATAAATCTTTTTGTTTAAAAATTTAAAATGGTAATTTGTTTAACCATTTAAAAGAAAGTTTGGGTTATAAGTTGTGACTTAACTGAAATACCATATCCATATGTTTTTAAAAATTACGCTCATTATTCGGTTTAGCCTGGAGAGGACCTTGTATCATATAGCCCATTCCGAATAGTAATACGACGTTATGGATTGCATTTGAAGACCGGTGTTGAAGACCGGGTGTTTTCGAGTACGTTAGGATAACCTATCGATTGTCTCTGCACTGAGTAGCTACGTTATAGAGATTCCCTAAGTGATGGGATGTCCGATCAGGATTGTGGATACCCGGATTTGCAAGGGTTCTTTGGAAGTGCCTTCGGTTCTTTACGAACCCGGAACAGACTTGTATAGTTGTATGTTCGACACTACACTTTGAGATATTAAATTGATCTCTATCAAATACATTTCTTCTTGGTTGCGGAGAATTTATTCTCTTAGCTTAACACCCTTCTCTGAGACATACGAGCTCAGAGGTTATGTAGTTGATATTTATCAGTGATGTACTCCCAAATTTGGTAGTGTGGCATGCTGAGTGCTGCAGTGTATCATTTGTTGATCAAAGCATGGATTTTGTATAAAGCGTAGCTTTTTGGTCGAGACTGCATCAGGACCTCACACCCCGGAAATGGTCGAAACAGGAAAGATGCGGCAAGGTTATGAGGGTCGTGCCCTTTAGAGTTTGTCATTCCCTTCTGGAAAAGGGTGGTATCATGGTATGGAGCCCAGATACTTACTCATGTGGATACCGCAGATCTATTACTTTGTGATTGCTTTGTGGTTGTTAGATTAGAGGTACCTCGGATAAAGGTCACAAAGAACCGGGGGATGACACGCTCGTGTAGTAGTTACCTAGTTACAGAGGTAACCCGGCCTTGTGTTGGTAGAGAGATGGTTAAGCTCTCGGGACGTCCCGCCAGAGGCGTATCCATGGACAGTAGGAAGTTCCTTAGCATGACCATTTGTTGAAAATCCAATCAAAACAATATGCGCCTTGTACGGTTTTAGTTGTATAACCTGCCATGGAATGTGGTGGTAACCTGCTATTGAACATGGTAGCTATAGTACGCATAAGTGCGAAATGCCAATGCTGGCTAGGATTTATATTATACTTTCGAAATGGTTTTTCTACACTATGCACTAGTAATAATATCAAAGAAATTTCTCGTATTAAGCAAATTTGACTATCATAAGGAGAAATCTTCTCCAATTCTGCGTTTGCATTTGTGTGTGGCGGGAGGCCTTATGGTAGTTTCATTTTCTAAAAAGCATTGCGGATTTTCAAATTTAAATTCTTTGCTTGTTTTAAAAGACCAACTGTTTTGGTTTGCTCATACCAGTCCCACAACTGACCTGGAGTTTATTGTTCCTTCCTAAACTCTAGGCGCCCACTGTTTTCCCACGCGGGCAGTCTAGAGTTGGGTTTTTCAGATAATCAATAGTAGGTGTAGATTCGATAGCTTTCAGCCTAGGATTTGGCAATCGTTTGCGGACGAGACTTGCTTATCTTTGTGCATTGTGATTGGAAGTTCGAGCTATTGCTGGATTGGTGTTTTGAAGATGGAGTTCTTTCTTGAAGACTATATTGGAGATTTTGTTCCGCTGCTAGTGTTATCTTTTCTTTCCGCTGCTATTGTCTTGTATCATATCTCATATGTATATTGATATTCATTGTATCATCTATTGTATCATATTTTATCTGATATTGTATCAATGTTGTATATTGATATATTCTTTTCTTCCGCCGTGTTGTTATACTTAATGTGTTATAGCTCTGGCAAACCAGATTCGACGTTTGGATCTGCGGCATTTGAATATGAGTGTCGTATTCGGTGCCGATTTTCGAAGGTCGGGTCAGGGTCGTTATACATATATATATATTTGAGAGATAAATACATCATTTTACATTTGACTCCTCCTTACGCTATGCATTTCCCCTATCGTTTTACGTAGTATATTTTTACATCCTCCTTTAGACATTAGCAAAAATGGGTAGAAAAGAACAGTTATGCATAGCTAAACAATATGTATAGAGTTTGTATATAGAGGTATAGATGAATGTTTATAAATAACACTCATGAGATGAATCAAAATCGATAATGAGTATGAAATGGAACACATATTTTATTATAATGCTAAACATTAAAATATTAAACAAACATACATATATACAACATAAACATAACAACATAAAAACAATGATATAAAGAAATATACATAACACAACACTTAATGATGATGATAAAGTTGTATAATGGGTGATTTGTGTGTTTGTTGGGTTAAGATGCACCAAAGTTTCTCAAACGTTGGATAATTTGACCATATTCATCGAAAATGGCTCACCCACACATCGAAAATTGTCCTCATCATCCATATTGATTTCTTCTTCCTCTTCCTTCTTATCATCTTCTCTTACATTAAAATGATTATAAATAACTAAGTTTGGTTTTAGATCATTTTTTGACATGACAATTGAATTTGCTTGGTTATTCAGGAGATGGTTTTGAAAGTTATCATTCTCCCTTACCTTTCTTGCTCGTTTTTGAGTCTAATAGGGAGAACCTCTATTTTAAGCGTGTTTAATATATGTTTAATTGAATTCTCCATTTTAGCAAGAGATACGAACATAAAAGCAATGAACCAAGATCGCGAAGAAGAAAATTCATCCATATACCTTTTGGAATTGACTGAATCCAGTAGAACTTGATTATTTTATTTTGCAAAGAAGAAGATAGGAATTATGCCTCTAACCTAAAAAATATTTAATTATCAAGTGGGATTTAAAATTAAAAATAGGAGGGAAAAGCATTTTTTCATTAACTGTCGGTATGTCGACATCTTAAAGTATATGTTCACATATACGTCTTAAGAGTGCCCATTTTTATTTCTGTGAGTTTATATAGATATACATGCATTAAAATTCTTTTTTATTCAAAATTCAGTAAAAGAACAAATACCTATGTTCTTCATTATTTAATAAATGTATTTTCTATTAGAGTTTTGTTAAAATATCGGCTAATTACTTTTTAGTATTTATAAAATATAAAGTTATGTCGTCTTTGTTGATATTATCTCTTAAGACATGACGTCTATATCTATATATTTTGTTCTAATGTGATTTGTTAGATTTTAGATAGATTTATCGTAATCATATTTTTAGAATATATTAGTGGTTATTTAATATTTATTCCAAATCGATTAATGTTTGTTGTATATATATGACTTTTGATCATTAAAGTGCGACAGATATATACTATGCTTTTGTTGTAGACCAAGAGACAAAATTATGCTTTTTGTTGAACTAAGATCCAAATGAATGTCCCAAAAAGTGACAAGCTTCACTTGTACCTTTTCTATCGGATTTACACCGGCATAAATATCATCACTATATGATATCAAGTAAAATGAATCTTCCTTAGGTAGAAGATCACAATATCCAAAGTATTATCAATGAAGGAACCAGAGCAGTTGAAAATGGGTAAAATGGGAAAATTTAAAAAAAATCCTATTTTGGATCTTTATTGGGCTTATAAAATCAAACTAATTTTAAATCCAATATTATATTTGTTTTAAATAAAATCTTATTTTACTTATTTTTTAAAAAGGGCGTTTAATTTAACATAAATAAAATACATTATATGAGCGCATCAAATACGCTAGTATGTGTACAATTCACATGCAACAAATAATAGTGTACATGGCTAATGTATATGTTTATAGGTGTTGTGATTTACTCCGCAACAGACACGTTTTCCCTTTATATATGCCTTTGTTGTCCATAATACTATTTTGAAATTATACAAAATAATAATTACATACATACACACATAAAGTTTGCAAGGCAAGCCAGTTATTATAGTCCCCCGTCCACTTTCATATTTAAAACATGTGTGAGGGAAAATACCTCAGCAACTTCAGCACATACGCCTAAAAATACAAACACTCATACAAAGTTGGACTAAGCAATCACTCATACAATCGCTCACAAGTCACATACACATTCCAAATAATAAGAAACTACGTTATTACATAGAATTAAAAATGGTAACAGTACTATGACCAACACCTAAGCACACAATATTGTACTTCAAAGGAAGATAACATAAAGTAAGAATATCCCAAATTGGCCATGCCAACACAACGACATAGCATAACCAAAGCATATAGTCAAAAGATCATCTTAAATTAAATTACATTCATCACCAATAAATTGCTGATCATCAGAACCCAAAAGAGTAACCAAAACCTAATAAGGAAAAGCAAAGCAACCTACAAAAGCTCACTCTAGCTGCATATGGCATCACCGTGGAGCAAAGATGGGGATAGTTTAAGTTAATGAGTTTAAGTAGGCATAGTTTGCTTTTACTTATGTATACATAGTTCACTTAAATTGATCTATAGTATGTTGTAAAATTAATTTAACTAATTAATAATAGTTCAAATATATTTAAAACATGATAGTTGATGAGTTTATGTGGGCATTTAAGAAGATGAAAATGTGGAGGTCTTTTAATAAAAGTTTACATATATTTATAATATGATAATTAATGATTCTAAATAGGCATATGAAAAGAGGAAAAAAATTCCTTCTTTTACTCACTTTTTTGTTTGCCGTTCAAATCTCATTTGAACACTCAAACCCTTACTTATATTAAAATAATTTGTGATTGATTTTATGTGTTCTGAAATTTAAAATTTAACTTTGACTTAGGAAGAATTCAGGATTAGATCTATGACTTTAAACAAAATTCCATTTACAAACTTTGAATTAAAATAACATATATACCTACACAAATAATAACAAAGTATATTTTATATTTGAAAATAACACATACACATAAACTTGTATTCAATTTATAAAATAATTTTCATAATTAATACAAGTAATTTATTTATATTTATATATATAATGTATTATAAAGTTATTTAAACTAATTAAAATAGTTTTAAATCCAATTTTTTTAAAAGATTATAACTGAAAATCATTTCAATATAATGTTCTTACGAATGCTTTTTTCCATTAAACATTAACTTCTAAAATAACAACAAATAATAGATTGGACAACATAGAATATATAAATTCGTTATATGAGATATGGGAATTAAATTATACTAACATGGTGTAACATATAATCAAAATGAGAATTGATAATTACCTTATGAAGTAGCCAAAGATTCAAACAACTTGAATGATTGAATAAGTCCTACATTTAGTCAAATCATCCTACAAATTTTTCTTTGATCTAGAGATGAACATCACCTTTATATTGATGCAATTTTATTTGTTGGAACTTGGATAGTTCGCAGTGGAAGTTATGGGTAAATTTCAGAAAAAATTCCCTTATTGGAACTATATTGAGCCTACGAAGTCTAATTCATTTAGAACATTTATAGATTTTAGTTAGATAAAATCTCTTATTTTATATAAATTTATATGGTTTTATTTAATTTATATATTAATACATATAAATATACACATCTGTATCATATTCATATATGTATGTGTGTGCATGTGTAACATGATATCTTATGCAAGGTATAACATGCCCATGTATAGATATTAGTATTTACATTACAACAGATATGTTAGCTCATCCAATATGTATTGTGTGTTGTCAAAATACATGTATGTATTTAATCTTGTTACTTATATAAATACCATAAAACAATATACATACATACATGTATATATATAAATGAATATGTTAATTTTGTTTAAATAATTCTATGTAAACGAAATATTTAAATATATACATATATGTGTATGTGTGTTTGCATGTATATGCATATGTATATACATCCTAGAATAAATGGCTACAAAGAGATCTAGTTAAGTCAATAAGAAGAGGAAGAGCAATAAAGAAAAATCAAAGAAGAAAACAAACAAATGTTTCATGGCAAAAGATAATGAGGTTAGTGATCTAACTTTTGATGATATGATAGAAATAAATTCAAAACTTCTATACACTTTAAAAAGTCTGAAAAGAAAATATAAGGAAGCTCTGGAAAATCAGAAGAAAGAAGAATTCGAAAGAGATATGTTTAAAGACGAGAAGAGAATATTAGAAGAAGAACTTGAGAAAATTCAAGATTCAGACAATTCTCAACTCGTTCTACTAAGTCAAGAAATAGAAGCTCAAAAAGAAAAGAATAATGCTCTAGCTTTTGAGAATCATGAGTTAAAAATTAAAATTAAAATTGTTGAGTTAGATAACACTAGTCTTAAAACTAAGCTTGATGACATTACTAAAAATGTTTCCAATTTTAATAAAGGGAGAGAAAATTTATCCAGGATTATTGAAAATTCTCAACCTGCTTCAAGTAAGAAGGGATTAGGTTATGTTAAGAATTCAAAAGCTCACAATGATAAAAGTGGTTTAGGATATAATAAAACTTATCGTAGAAATAGCACTAGATATGATTTCATGTATAGTAAAAATGATAGTGCTAGTACTAAATTTAGAATAAAGTCTAAATCTAATTTTTATAGAAATTCAAACACTGCATTTTCAATAGATAATTCAAACACCGCTATGACCAATAATGTTTATAATTTCTTTAGAAGTACAAAATTATTGAATGGAAATATGAATAAAAATTATCTAAGTATTTGGGTTCCTGTTAATTGGAAAAATAGGGGAAAATACATTAATGATTATTTTGATATGGTAGTTAATAATGAAAATTATATGTATAAAGGTTCAACCACACCCAAATGGGTATGGTTTCCTAAGACCTAACCCCTCCGGACCCTAATATAGTAAGCGGGTACCAAAAATAATTATTATTTATTGCAGGTACTCGGAGAAACAAAAGGAAAAGGATAGATTTTGGAATTTTAAAGAATGTTCCATACGTTTAATAGAAGTACGTGCTTACAATGAAATATGGACTTCAGCAAATATGGTAAATCTATTTTATTTTTCCTTCATAATCAATACTGAGTTTATGTCGTTACTTAAAAGATATTTTATATAATTTATTACATTCCCTCATTCTTTTTTCTAATGACAAAGAGGGAGAAATTCATATGCATATTAGTTGAGGGAGATATTATACTTAGGGGGAGATGTTATACTTAGGGGGAGATTTAAACATATTTATATTCTTAATATTTTTTTATATAGAATGAATATTTTCTTAAATTGTATAGTTGTCATCATCAAAAAAAAAGGGACAATGTTAGAACCTCAATTATTGGATTTTAATGACAACAACTATACAATTATGTCAAAGAATCTCTAAGCTAATTTGTAGGTACATGAGCATCAAAAAGAGATAAACAAATACGTTCAAAATTAAGATTCACAGTAGAAAAAAGAATGAAAGAATGTATATGGAGATACAAGAAGAGATATACACTATAGAGACAAGACGAAGGTAAGAAACAAAGTTTTATTAGTCATAGAGTATCGTGTCTAGAGTTTACAAATGTTAAAATCTTCTCCAAATGATATACACGCATATACGTTCATATTTTAAATGAAAAATCAAGTTTTCAAAAATTACATGGAGCGAAGCTCGAATCCGGGTCTCTAGTTCAGAAGGCAAGTGCTCTAACCATTTGAGTTATCGTATTTTTAGTTATATTCAGATGTCTGAATGTAACAAATCAGACGTCTGAATCTGGAAAAATGAATATTGTTTAGTACAATATTCAGACGTCTGACTTTTTCATTTCAGAATTCTGAAAATGGTCATTTTTAGCCTATTTCCTTTCTGATTTGAGCTCATGCAAATTCAGAAGTCTGAATTATTCAATTCAGAAGTCTGAATATTGTTTAGTGCAAATTCAAAAGTCTGAAATATTCAATTCAGAAGTCTGAATATCTACAACGGCTATATTTTCAAATAGGCACTTCCATTCGTGAAGAGACGCGTCCTTCATTTCAATAGATATGACTATATCTCTTCATGATAACTCTTCACGAACAAATGCACCTATTTATAATCTATATAAACACATTAGAATCATAGTTTTAACCATCAATTCAATCTATTCTTACTCTACTCTTATATTCTTTGATTCTAATACTCTTGTGCATTTAATGTCATACAAATTCATTCTATTATTTCCTTATTCTTCACGTATTCATATATACATCATAAAGGAGAAGATTATAGGAAGGGTGTGCTATAATTGATAAATTTGTGTTGTTAAAGAACACATAAAATCAAGAAAAATTTATTTATAAAAGTCCTGTTCTGCTGCTCAGGCAAAGTGAAGTCCTCTTCGGCTACTGAGGCGAAATCCTGTTCTGCTGCTCGGGTCCCTTGTTCGGCTATTCAAAGGTTGTATAGACCTGTTCCTCCGGGTTAAGTGAGGGTTGTTGTAGTTGAAATTCCAAAAGGAGTCTGGGACTGGACGTAGAACGGGAAGTTCGAACCAGTATAAAAATTCCTGGTGTGCTTTTTTTTTACTTATTTACATCGCTATAGTATTTTAGTTTATTTCTGCACTAGTATAGTATAATTCCATATAGCACGATCCGCACTGTCTTTTCAGTATATGTATGAAATTTATAAACATATATAAAATATTAATAATATATATTTTTATATATGCATAATATTATAATAAATATATACATATATGTATGTATATATATTTATATTACGAATAATGTATAAACCAATATATGTATGTGCAATGAAAGATATATTTATTAACAATATATATATATATACATAAATATATTTATCATGTCTAAATATGTATGTGTGTGTATCAATTTATAAATACAAAAGTTTTTTAAATTCCAGATCAAATGTACAGCACAGACAATTTTATTATTAATATTGAAATATATATTAAGTAAATATTCTTTCGAAAATACATAAAACATTAATAAAAAATATTTTTAAAATTTTAAATTTCCAGTGAATCGCATATGATATTTTAAATTTTCAAATATTTTTTCATAATTTTTCTGGGTCGAATTATATTTTTATTATTTTATTAATTTTTTGCCAATCGTTGTAATAATATTTAAAAATAGCAAAATTAATTTTAATTTTTTACTTTCTGAATGAGTGCTTATCTTATGATAAAATAATTTTCGAAGGATATTTAATTTTATATGATTTATTTAGATAGTATACTGATTTAAATATTATTAAATAATAATTAATTAATTACTACTATCGAAAATTATTATAGCTAAAATGTATAAAATAATATTATAAATTTTTACCACAGAAATATATTGTATAAATATAAACCATATATGCATATTAAATGGTGTGTATATATATTGATAAAATAATAATTAATTATATCTAAAATATGCGGTTGTACATATCAACCTTGCATATAAAAAATTCTTTTTGCAGTGAATACATACACATAACCAATCTAGCTTGCATCCATAATAATACAAATTAGAATCATCATCTAATTAACATATATATATATATATATAATGAAATATTAGTCAAAAAATTATAAACTATATTTCAATGTAAAATATACTTGAGATCCAATTCTTTGTAGCACACCATGAAAAGAGAACTCTCTCATTTGAAAGCTTTTCGATACGGAAGATTGCCAGCCCTTGAACCGTTGACCTTTGACTATTGGATAGCGATCGATTTTGAATTGATTTAAGCTTGATATGATGGATCACCTATGGAGTTATTTCGATCAGATACAGAAGGAAGGAGTGGCAGCCAAAATTATTTGCAGTTAGGATTAGATATGTTTGAATAATGGATTGAAGAGAGAAATTAGTGGACCACATTTCATACTAGTTCTCCCTCAATCTGAGCCATCCAAAATTTAACCATTCTACCCTAATGTGAGTAGCTCCTTAATGCCATATTGCAGCCAAAATTCTGACCATCATGAAGGGCCAAAATCCTATTTAAGCCCAATTTTTTTTATTTAATTAAATCAAATTTATAACTTATCGATATTGTGTATTGATATAGTTATAACTATTATAGATATATTTAATAATATTCATTCCACAATTCATAATCAAAATTTTATAATTAGTAATTCATAAATATTAATTAGTTTAATAAATTTATAAAATTATAAATTAATTAAATTGTTTGGTTAAAAAAGAATTCATCATTTTGGTTGTGTGACTAATTAGGTATAAATTTAGTCAGTGATAATATCAGATTATTCAAATATTAACATTCACACGTCGATTAGTTGGTGGTGTTTCATTTTGGGAATTTTATCGCTTTAGTTTCAGTAAAATCCAATTTCACATTGTTAAGCTTTATCTAGTTGTGACTTTTATTTACACCAATTCTCTTTTCCAGAACTATATCACTTTGAACTTATGGAATTTAGTAATGGTCAAAATTCCAATATCGTCCATATTCAACTCTATATTCCAAACATAAAATCTCTGGTTCAATAATAACAATTATTATTAATCGAACTACTCCGGCCAAAGATTTTGACTTTGAGTTGACTTTAGTTAACCATGATACTAACCCATACAACTGAGGAGAAGAATCCTCTCTTAAGTAGTGTTTCACTTCCAATACTCCACTCGACCTAACTATAGTCACTCAATGGATGTCATGACATGATTTTACTATAACCAAAGTAGATCTTTCATATTGAACATCCACGATATTCTCAAGTCGAGAAAGCTATGTAAATCAGTCATACCGATATTTTCTATTTGACATTAGTTATATTAACCAACTAGAAAACTATCGAGTGAGTCATTCCATAGCTATCCAATAACTATTAGTATGTAATCCCTAGGTGCCTTCCAGTAGTTATGAGGAATCCACCGCCCAACATTTGAAGAGCGTTATGTACTCTAGTCTCAATGGATACGTCGACACCTAGTCTCGATGCATCTTGATGAAGAACATTTAAAATGATGTGTTTTATAATATTATGATACAATACTCATGATTACAGCTAATTGTAATTACTATCACAAACACGCCATTTATGGATTTTATGTTAAATATATTTTAATTAAGCATTTAATTATTTATAATACATTGTAAAAAAATATAACAAAAAGGAAAATTATCTTTATTGTGGATGAGGATTGAATGTAGAGTTCATTAATCTACAATAAATTATAGAATTTCTTCCAGCACACCCCTAACTCTATCAATATTCCACTTGCACTTGGGGCCAATTATGGAATCTAAGCCTATCCCTTCAATCGACTTCTTGAGAGCCAACCGAGTTATACCCTTAGTGCATGGATCTACTATATTTTCCTTGGTATTTACCCTTTGAATCGGGACTTCTTTCTTCTCAACGAATTCTCAAATCAAGTGGAACTTTTGAAGAATGTGCCGTGACTTCTTGTGTACTCTCGACTTCTTTACGATCGCTACATTGTTATCACAAAATAATGCCAAAGGATTCTCGGCATCGAGAATCACTTCGAGCTCACTTAAAAACTTGTGTATCCAAACTACCTCTTTGCTTGCTTCATTGAGGGTGATATACTCAATCTCCATCGTGGAATCAACAACTGTTTCTTGTTTGGAACTTTTTCAACTAACGGTTCCGCCTTTAAGAGTAAAGACACAACCAATACTGACTTAGTGTCATCTATATCACTTTAAAAACTCAAATTTTTGTACCCCTTCATAAGGAGGTTTGCATTCCTATTATGATAAATAATTCCTTAGTATTTCTCAAATACTTAAGTATACATTTTACGGTCCTCTAATGTTTTTCTCCAAGATTAGACTGTATTTGCTTACGCATCCTAATGCATATACCATATCCAGTCCAATACATAACATAGCATATATTGTGGATCCTATGGCTGAAGCATAGGGGATCATGTTCATATGCTCTTTGGAGAATCCTTCTTAGAGAGGATGATTCAGGACTGCGTTTGAACATTTCCATGCTTGGAATTATCCATAACCTTTTTAGGGGTATCTACATACAGGGATTGAGACAATCTCAACAGTCTCTTAGATCTATCTCTATAGATCATTATACCAAGTATATAGGCTGCTTCTCCCAAATCCTTCATGAGGTAATTCTTAGAATGCCAAGCTTTCACTGATTGTAATGACAAAATGCCATGGCTAATCAATAATAGATTATCGGCATAAAGTACTAAGAATATGATAGCTTTACCCAATTCTTTTCTATATACGCATGTTTCCTCTATGCTCCGATAAAAGCCACCATTTGATTACTTTATCCAAATATTTGTTCCAACTCCTTGAAGCAGGCTTCAGTCCATAAATGTACTTTAACAATTTGCAAGCCTTGCCCTCATTCTCACTGAATAAAATACCCTCGAGTTGTGACATATAAATGGTTTCTTCTAAAGCTTCATTCAGAAAAGTCATCTTTATAACCATTTTCCATGTTTCATAGTCGTAGAATGCAACGACGGCTAGCATAATCCGAATGGACTTTAGCATGGCTATAGGTGAAAAGGTCTTGTTATAATCAACACCTTGAATTTGACAAAATCCTTTTACAACTAGCTTTGCCTTATAAGTCTCCATGTTCCCATCTGCGTTTAGCTTTTTCTTAAAACTCCATTTGCAACCGATGGGTTTTATCCTTTGGGTATGTCCGACAAAGTCAAACTTTGTTTTTCTACATGCAATCCTTCTCGGATTTTATAGCTCCAAGCTAGAGTGCAAAGTCTTTACTCTACGGTGCTTGTTGGAAAGATGGAGGAGTGTCATCGTTTCAGACGCAATCTTGCTCCTTGCCATCCACCATAAAATTATAGTATCTCTCCAGTGCTCGAGATTCCCTACCAGACCTTCTAATTGGTTGCGTGTTTATGTATACGGGTGAATTTGGTTCTCCCACTGGTCCGGCATCAGTGTTAATTTCTTAGATCTCATCCAAGTCTACAACCTTGTTGTTAATTTCCTATGATAGAAATTCGTTTTCTAAAAGGATAGCATGTTGAGAAACAACGAACATTTGTTCCTCGATTGTAAAATACATATCCCATTGAGTTTTTGGGATATCCTATAAATTTACACAGTATCGATCTTGCCTTTAGTTTATTCAAACCAATACGCTTAACGTACGCCAAACAACCCCACACCTTCAAATATTTGAGTTGAGGTTTCTTACCATATCACATCTCATATGGTGTTTTAGGCATAGATTTAGCAGGTAACAAGTTCAACATATGCGCTACGATTTCTAGCGCATATTAACAATAGGACAGAGGTAATCAGCCTCACTCATCATAGAATAAATCATATCTAATAGGGTTTGATTCCTTCGCTCAAACACACCATTGTGTTGTGGAGTATACGGTGGAATAACATGAGAGATAACTTATTATCTTTTAAGTACTTTTGGAAATCTTTTCCAACATATTCACCTCCTCGATCTGATCGAAGGATTTTAATCTTACGAACAATTTGAGTTTCTGCTACATTTTTATACTAAACTAATTTCTTATAAACGTTAGATTTGTTCTTCGTAAGTAACACATATTCCAGTCTCAAGAAATCATTAGTAAAGGTAATAAAGTAAGAACTATTATCTTTGGTAGCTATAGGCATCGGGCAATATACATCGGGCAATATACATCACTATTTTCTAACCTCAAGAGTTCATCAACTCTTTCATTGCTCCCACTGAAGGGGTTCTTAGTCATTTTACCTTTAAGACATGATTGACATGCGTTGAATGATTCAAAGTCAACTGATGGTAGAAAACCTTTGTTTTTTAATACGTGTAGTCATTTCTCACTAATATGACCTAATGTACAATGCCAAAGATAACTATCATTTATATTATTAGAATATTATCCACGGAACATATGAAATTAGTATTAATCACATAGATTCTATTTTCAAGAATACCATCGCATACTTTATTTCCATCCAAATTAAAGTTCATAACATTATTTGCATAATGAAATCAAACAGTCTAGAAAAAGAATTAATCCCACAAATAAAGTCTTTTACAAAATATCAATTATGTAATACTACTACCAATCCACTAGGCAAAACTAAATGATAGTCTCTTACTATCATTGCATCCACCATGATCCATCAGCAACTTGGAGCCTCGTCTCTTCGTTTGCCATGCGATGACAGTTCTTAAGCCCTTATAACGAATACATATGTAAGTATTAAATACAGTATCTAAAACCATTTCATTTAGTTGATTATATAACAACTTTAAATCAAAAATATATCTGATGGAGTCGTAGAACCATTCTGCTTCCTTTCCCTAAGAATCTTCAAGTAGTTAGGGTAGTTCCTTTTCTAGTGGCGTTTCTTGTGGTAGTGATGACATTCACCCTTGTCATTGGTCTTCTTACTTTTCTTTTTCTTACCTTTTATTTTCCTCTTCTTTGAACTCTTTTAAGATGATGCATTACCCTTAACAGTAAGTACAGCCCATTAATCCTTAGATTGTGACTCGGTCGATCTCAACATATTGAGGAGCTCCACGAGATTCACATTCAGTTAGTTTATATTATAATTCAGTAAGAATGGTTCATACTGAGGAGTAAGTGAACCAAGGATCAGATCTACTTGAAATTCGTTGCTTATCTATATATCCAACCGCGAAAGCCTATCAATAGAGACCTTTATCATCAACTGTAACTGTCAACTTTCTCTCCGTTGGTCATTTTAGTATTGAAAAGCTTCTTTGTAAGCTTATACCTTATGGAATGTGACTGTTCACCAAATCGTGTCTTGATACGATTAAATATCTCATGGACAGACATATTTTCATAATGCATCTGCAACGAATTGTCTAATATAGACAATAAGAAAACTTAGGCTATCTTTAAGTCTGGCACCCATTTTTCATAAGCAAGTCGTAGTGCAAGGTCTGCATCATCATAGGTTATTCTTTAGGTTCACATGTATAGCAGCCCAAAGATTCTCATAAGTCAACACTATTTTAATTGCTCTTAGCCAGTCGGTATACTTAGGTCTGGTAAGTTTGTCGGTTTCAGAAAAGAGTTTTGGAATTTCCATTTTCTGCAAGTTTAAGTGGTAGATCATTTGGACAAATTACAGTGTAGTTCTTATAATATTAGTAAGGTTAAACTTTATGTTTCATTTTACTAATAAGCTCCCACCAGTCTTTTATGTTTCATCAACCTAAATTCAAAACATAGAAGTATTTCAACTTCATTATTAGGTGTTAGGACTCGTCTGTCCTAGAATGTGACCTTGAGTTTTCTCAACAAATCAGAGTTCCACGGACAGTGGATAACTCCTTATCTATTGTATCGTATACAACTCCTAAACCTTGGTACCTTGTCATAATTTCAGTTTAACCTTGAGTTTTCTTATCAAATCGAAATGAAATTCTTCATTCGTACATACCATATCATGACGGCTTAAGTATAGTATATGTACTTTGAGTTTGCTAAACAAATACATATAGTTATCTTATCTCGTTTATTCAGTATATTAATAATACTACACATAACATCCCTAGCTTGAGTTTGCTCAACAACTAAGGAGTATGCAAATCTTTTATTAATATATGTGTGTGTGCGCGCGCGCGTGGTATATGATAACATTATATTGAAACATAATCTTCAATAAATATAATGTTAAGTGATATTGATTTATGAAATTATATAATTCTTATGAATTACTCTCGTGATTCAAGTGTTGGAAACATCATAAATCATGGTATTTTATTCTCTAAGTTTATTTGGTTTTCTTTAATGTTATACCTTTAATATACATTCTTATTATATTATTTTTATTATTATATAGATATCATATTTTATATTACTTATATAATAGTATAACATTATGTTAATTAAATCTTATTTAATTAATTAACATTTCAATTAATAACATATTAATATAGCATTAATCTTTATTAATTATTGTATACTATAACTTTTATATTATAACACATATATCAAATACATGTGTATATTATTTAATTAATTAAATAAACTACTTTAATTAAATTATATTAATTTCAAAATTTAATTCATATACATACATGTATACATATGTTATTTTAAACAATTTAAAATAACGTAACATATATCATAATATATAATACATGTATTCATTTATTAATTAATTAAATTATTTTATGTTATTAGTTTTATTAATAAATTTGAACATTTTTGAAATTCATTTGAATTATTTTTCGGTCATTTTGGAAATCTCCTTATATTATAACTTTTATAATATATTTATATCTTATTTTAACTTTAACTTTTAAATTTAAAATCATTTGTATTTAATTTTCAAACAATTTTGAATATTAGCCTAAGACCCAATTTAAATTGGGCCTTTTCTATTAAGCGCAACCTTTGAGCTTACATATCTGTTTGGGCCAAGCTGGTAGTCAGGTAGTACAGAGTGCTAGATTATCCAAACTCAATCCTTCGACACTAACATTTTAGACACCATACTATTTGAGCTATGCGCTTAATTAATAAGCTCTAACGTGACTAATTTAGACTGCATAGGCTATTGGGCTCTGATACCATTGTTAGAACAAGGTCAACCCACAACAGAAGTTAGGGTTAATTTTTTAAAAAAATTCCCTTATTGGATCTAAATGGGCCTATGAAGTCTAATTTATTTAAAACATTTTTAAATTTTATTTAAGTAAAATCTCTTATTTTATTTAAATTTAAATAGTTTTATTTAATTTATATATTAGTATATATAAATATACACATATGTATCATATACGTATACGTAAGTGTGTTCACGTGTAACATGATATCCTGTGCAAGGTATAACATGGTGGTATGTAGACGTTGGGATTTACATCACAACGGACACGTTAGCTCAACCGATATGTATTATAGTTGTACAAATATATGTATGTATTTAAACTTGTTGCTCATACAAATATTATAAATAAATATATATATACATACACATACACATACACACATAAATGTATACACACACATATAAATGTATATGCTAGCTTTTTTAAAGATAAATTTATGTAAATGAAAATATTTAAACATATACATATGTATGCATATGTATATACATGAAATTTATCAATATATATAAAGTATTAATTATATATATGTGTGTGCATATTATTATAATATATATAATTTTTTAGGAATCATGTACGAACCTATATATATATATATATAATGACAAAACAATATTTTTAAATAGTGTATATATATTCATAAATATATTTATATTGTCCAAATGTGTGTGTATATGTTAATTAATAAATATATCTATAAAAAGCTAATTCCAGATCGTACATACAACATCAAAATTTTAATTATTGATTTTTATAATTTTAATATACAAATTAATTGAACTTTCTTTTGAAAATGCATAACATATTAATAAAAAATTATTTTCGAAATATTTTTCCAAATTATAAATATCTACTAAATCACATATGGTATTTTAATTTTTCTCTGTCAAATTATATTTTCATTATATTATGGATTTTTGGCCGATTATTATGATAATTTTATAACAAAATTTATTTTTTATTTTTTTATTTTCTGGCAAAAAGCTTTTCCTGTGACAAAATAATTTTCAAAACATAATTAATTTTATATGGTTTATTTAGATTGTACATTGATTTAAGTAATATTCAATAATGATCATAAAAAATATTTAACTACCATCAAAGATTATTATTGTTTCAATAAAGATGCATGTATGAAATTATATCATTAGTTTTAACCATAGAAATGTAATGTATAAATATAAACCATATATGCATAATTAAATGAATATATATATATATATATATATAAATTAATAAAATAATGATTAGTTATACCTAAAACATGCAGCTATTATGCAGCTATTAGACCCATCTTTCATATTAAAAATTGTTTTTTTAAACGAAAACATATGTATAACCAATCTTGTTGTGACAACATTAATACATATTAGAATTATCACTTAACTAACAATAATATATATATAATGAAATATTATTCAAAAAATTATGAACTAAATTCCATGTATACCTAAGAACTAATGGCTTAAAAGCAAACCTTGAAATAATGAACTCTCTTATTTGAAAACTTTTTGATTCGATAGATTGCTATTCTTTGAACCGTTGACCTTTGCCTATCGGATAATGATCGATTTTTAATTGATTTGAGATTGATATTATAGAGCATATATAAAGTGATTTTGGCCAAAGATAAAATGAAGGATCGGCAGCCAAAAGTTATTTGCAATTGGAGCTAGAGATGTTTAAATAGTGGATAGAAGAGAGAAAATAGTGGATCACATATCGTACCAATTCTCCCTCAATTTAAGCCATCCAAAATTTAACCATTCTACCCTAATTTGACCACCCCTTATTACCATATTACAGCTGTAATTCTCACCATTATGATAGGCCAAAATCACATTTAAGCCCAAAGAAATTTATTTTAATTAATTCCAATTTAATCGCTTATCGGTATTGTATGTTGATTGGTATATTTATAACTATTATTAATATATTTAATAATAATCACTCCTCGTATCATAATCAAAATTTTATAATTAATATTTCATTAATATTGATTAATTAAATTAATTTTGAATAATATAAACTAATTAAATCATTTGGTCAAAAGAGAATTCATCGTTTCAGTTATGTGAATCATCAGGTGTAAATTTGGTCAATGATTAATATCGACTATTCAAATATTAATGTTCCCATGTTGCTTAGCAGGCGGTGTAACATTTTGGCTTAATTTATTATGTACTTGATTTTGGTAAAATTCAATTTCACTTTGTTAACAATTGCTCGGTTGTGACTTTTATGTACACCAATTCTCTTCGTCAAAACTATATCACTTTGGACTTATGGAATTTAGTAATGGTCGAAATTCCAATATCGTCCATATTCAACTCTATAGTCCAAACATAAAGTCTTTGGTTCAATAATAACAATTATTATTAACCGAACTACTCTGGCCAAAGATTTTGACTTTTAGCTAATCGTGATACTAACCTCATGTAACTGAGGAGATGAATCCTCTCTTAAATAGTGCTTCACTTTCAATACTTCCACTCGACCTAACTATAGTAACTCGATGGATGTCATGCCATGATTTGACTTAATCAAAGCAGAGCTTTCATATTGAAGATCTATAGTATTTTCAAGTCTAGAGAACTATGTAAATCAATCACATCGATATTTTATGTTTGACCATAGTTATATTAACCAACAGAAAACTATCGAGTCAGTCCTATAATAGTTATCCAATAACTATAAGTACATAACCCTTAGGTGCCTCCAGCAGTCATGATTAATCCACTGCCCAACGTTTGGAGACCATTACATACTCTAGACTAAACATATACATTGATGTCCAGTCTCGCTGCATCTTGTCTAGGAACATATAAAATGATGTGTTTTATAATATTGTGATATAATATTTATGATTACAACCGTATGTAATTACTACAACAACCAACCATTTATGTATTTTCTATTAGATATATTTTAATTAAGCATTTAATTATTTATAACACATTATAATAAATATATAACAGAAAGAAAAATACCTTTATTACGATTGAGAATTGATTACAAAGTTAATTAATTTACAATAAATTACAGAGTTGCCCTTAGCGCATACCTCTAACTCTATCATTATTTTGATTTGCTTTTGGGATTTTAATGACTTTGGAACCATGATATTTTCGCTAGAATTGTCGCGCCCAAAATTGACACAGCACCCCAATATCAGTTGGATCTGAATTAAAGAAGTAGAAAAACTAAGAAATTGAAGGAAAGAACCTAAAACATAAGATTTTTATTGTGGTTAGGCAAAATCTTTGGCCTACGTCCACTTAATCTTATTATTCGATAAATTCACTCCGGAATACAACAATTTGTATCTAAATCTAACTTACAGTTCCATAGATCTCGGTTTTATGTAAATTTTATGTGATGGGGGAAGAAAAAGTTGCTCTCAAGTCTAAAAATCCAATCCCTTTCTAGTTAAAGGTTCCATCTTATTTATAGACAAATCCAAGCATGAATCTCATCACTCCAAGCTTGAACTACCTTTTCACTGGATCTAAAGTTCTATCATGAAGAATAGATCGTCATACATGTTTCCCAAAAACACAAATCAACTCGGTATTAACCATAATATGATTGGTACCGACCTATTTTTGCAATCAAATCTTTGAGTTTTGCTCTAGGGTCAGTCCCCGTCTCATCATGCACGCATCCCAACATAACCCAAAAAAATTTGTACCAATAATTTGTGGTCGATGTTGGAACATTAATTGGTGTACTAATAATTAATTGTTAGTACCAACATGATTTCAAGTTCCATAATTCCAAGCCTTCTCATGGATGAAGCTCCTTAGTCCCATGCATGCAAAATATGTGGTCGGTACCGACTTAATTCCAATCATGGTCAATTTTCTTTTGGATCCATTCTTTTATCATATTATAGTTTATTTTATCTGTTTGACTCTGTTTTGAGACCAATGGAAAATTTATCAGAAACACTTTCCTTACAATGTACGCCTTGTGAACATATGCCATGCTTTGCTAAAGTACATGTATCTAGACGGGTAGATTATCATCACTTGCACTCTTTGGCTATCTATTGGATAAATCATGGTGAATTATCTGGTTCCTTTGGATCCACCTATAAATCAAAGGTCGCTCTTGACCCATCATAGTGGATGACTCAAGTCCTTGCTTAACTGTTAGTTGTAAGTCATCTCATCACGCCTTCCCTTGGGATTAAATTACATTGTTAAATTACATATCATGCTGTCATGCATCATTAACCAAAGTAATGCATTGCCACCGATTGGGACATTACTCATGATTACCCTTATAGGTATGTCCAACTGAATCGAGGCAATGATAGTTATTTATCATTTATTAATCATTATTACATTACTTCAAACTAAAAGGCATTCAAATCCTAAGTTTATTTTTATATCTCCGCGGGTTACATAACCATAAATCTAAATTGAGCCTAATTCGCTCGCTCTCTAGTGATGGGATTCAATATCCAAAGTGAGTCCATTCGCTCTCTCACAAGAAAGTGGATTTATCCTATATAAGCCTAATCCAATTGCTCTTCGATGAGGGACCTATATTTTTCCTTTTTTCACCCCATCTTTCCGATTAAGAAACTATTATCTATTTGTTTATCTATTAAACGCAAAGGATAACTACTTTTAGATAGTATCCATCAATCATATCAAAATCAAATATCATTTAACATCCATAATCAGATCATTCATATATAATTACTCAAAGAAAAGTGCATCAAGGGAAAATCAAAACATCTAATCCAATCAAGGATTACTCTCGGACTTTAATTCAAAGCATGCTTGTAGTACCATTTTGGATCATGTACATGTGTAAATAGCCCAGTAATAATCCTTCATAGTTTCTTCAATGAAAAATCAAAATACAAATATTAAACCTTATTCTAATCCATCTCGATCATGGGATCATGATACCCGACCTGCATCTTTGGCTGCGATCAGGCAGATATGCCATATATAGTGGTCGCTCCTACTGCACTACTACTATTTGATTCTTTACATACTATTGAAGCTAAATGTTCTGAACCTGATCCTCTATCAAGTCACGTAAATATCTACATTTATTGTTCTCGTGCCCATCCAGCTTATGGAATAGGCAGTATTTTTCGAACATTCTCTCCTTATCTATAGGTTCTCTCTTTGTAAGTTTTTTATAGGGAATTTACCCCCTTGTATGAAGATTGATCTTCTTTTAGTCTCTATTAATTTAGTGAAAGAGGAAAGCTTCTATTCCCTCATTTGTCGCTTTGATCCTCCAAAGTCATCATCAGCGTTTTGCTTTCCCTTATCCTTCCATAACCTTCTTTGGATGGTCCTCCATCTTCTACGACATTGACTTTAGCGTTTTTACCTTTTTTGTCCTCTCTACCCACATATCTCTCTACTGGGTAGTAGAAAACTACAAGATCCATTGATGGATCCCTATTCAAAGTTATCTTAAAATTAGCTTTATTGGAAACCTTAGAAATGTCCACCATCACAACTATTGATAGGTCTGGCTTCTGCACCACAACAGCTGCTGTGTTGAAGCTGGACAAATAGCTCCATAAGGTCTCAACCTGCCTATTGTCATGCTAGACAACCTCGTCATATTCCTTGGTTGAATAATGTGAATTCCAAACTAGTTCATGAATTTTTCCACCAATTCAGTCGCCGTGCTGGTGGACCCATTCTCTGACTGGCGAAACCACATATCTGCTAAATCTATTAAAAACAATGAGAAACATTGTCCCATTACTTCTTCCAAATCTTACAACACCGTCACATGCTAGATATATCTCATCCAATAAACTGTTGGATCCGTCCTTCCATCATACGACTCCAAAGTTGGCAATATAAAATTTGGCAGATCCAGTGTATCAGATGTTAAGGGTAAATTGATTTCTATTTACATCCTCTAAACTCTAATCTAAAGTTCCACCTCAGAGCACCTGTCTTATAATGCTAGCTAATATATCATTATCATTCAGTTGAAATCTCTAGGGCTCCATACCCTTTTGATTCAAATCTTCATCGTGTCCTTATTCCTACATCGAATTTTTAGTTTTAATCCTTATTATTATAAGTTTGCATTTTTATCTTTGTTTTTGGCTTTATTATTGTCATTTCTTGGTTTCCTAGCTCGCTCAAATCCTAAGTTAATTATGCCCCTGATCGTTATGGTCAGTACCGACATGATTGTGGTTGGTACAGACCTGTTTGAGTGTTGAAGGGTTGGTTCTGGTTTGCTTTGTCCTATTCCCTTATGCTTGTGCATTGTTTTCAACCTTTAATGTTGATTTCCAACTATTTTGGCAGCCTTTGCCGCTCAATCGTTATGAAGAATCCATTAAGCGTCTCCACTTGCTGAGCCATCAATCTTTTTTATCTCCATTATCATCCCTTCCATCTCCTCTCTAGTAACGTAGATAGGAGGGGAATTTAAACTTGAAGATAGCCGCTAGCTTTCCCCATGCCCTTGTCGACTTCCTCCAACAATAAATCTTGTAATAAGCCTCTTCGTCTTCTCCAATTCAAATCTCAAGTCTTTCTTGGTGAAAACAACATAAGCCTCCAAAACAATGACAATTCATATGTTTAAGTGGGCATTTAAGAAAATAAAAAGGCAGAGGAGTTTTCTCCTTCATTTAACTCATTAACTTAGTATTATTTCAAAATAATTTTTAAACACTAAGGCCCTCTCTTGCCATGTTATTTTTCGATTGAAAATGAAGAGGAGGAGGGAGATAAATAATGACAATTAATTATGCTTAATTAAGCATTTAAGTAGAGGAAAAAGTAAAGCACTTTTTTTCCCTTCTTTTAGCTATTCTTTTAATTCCAATTTAAAACTATTTTGAACACTATAACTCATATTCTTATAGAGGTGTCAATTTGAACTGACCTGATGGATGCGGACCCACCCAATGGGTCTCAGTTCTTGGCTGGTTGGATTTTGTTGGTTCAAAACTATACGTTTTAAAATTTAGACCCAAGCTTTAGTTTGGATCGGTTGGGTAATAACACTAAAAAGGTATATATTTCATTGTTTTCTAGTTGGGTCTTTCGAATCGAGTTAGTTGGGTCTTAATTGAGTCTTTAAGGTTTACATCACTCAAGCCTGATTCGAGGCCCGTCTAGTTTGGTTTGGGTCATTCTGAGTCGGTTTGGGGTTATGGTTCTCGGTTCTAAGTGTCAGCCCTACCTTCTTATACCCTTATGACCGGCTATATATTTTCTTTAGAAAAGCCTTTAAAATCTTTAAACGTATTTAGTAATCAATAGGTTTAAATGATAGTTAAATATTTATGGATATCGTACATTAGTATGTACATATATAACTTTTGTAAGTGTACTTTATTAAATATACTAATGGTATTTAAAATAAAATTTAATACTTAGCATATCATAAACATTAATTAGTCTAAATAATTTACAGCAATTATAACTGAATTAAATCATGTAGCGTTTTAAAGTAATAATCATTACGGTTGTGCGACTGGTAGGTGTAAATTCAGTCAGCTAATATCGGGCAATTCAAATATTAATGCTTACAGTTTACCATTGTTAATGGCATGACAGTTTGGTCGAATTTATCGCTTATACGTCATTTCATTAAAATCCAATTTTACTATTTTAAGCGCTACCTTTTTGTTAACGGTTGTTACACGTATTCTTTTCGTCAAAACTTTATTACATTAGGACTTATGGAATTTGGTTTTGGTTAAAATTTCAATATCATCCACATTCTACCCGGTTAGTCTAAATGGAAAATCCTTGGTTCAACAATAACATTTATTATTAACTACACTTCCCTAACCAGAGACTGACTTGACCATAGTTAATTGTGATACGATTGAAATAACTCGCTATTTATGATGCCTCGATTCATGCTTAAAATGACACAAATCTTGCAAACAGAGGATCGTTTTGAGCTAAAATATTCAAAATATAAAACATATCACGGAGCTATCTATAATATTATACACTTTCTAAAACTCATAATGGAAAGAATAAAATATAATACAACAAATACCATAATTACAAATGAGTAGATAAATTGTAACTAATAGTCTTTAGTAACATATTATCTCTAAGTAAAGAATCTAAATAGTTGGGAAAATATCAAATAAAAAGTATATAGCCAATAATAAATAAATGCATGTCTTCATCGTACCATCACACCTCCAAAACAAAACGAGGTTATAACATTCTTCCCATCCTTCGATTTGCAACAAGTTCCATCGAAATCCGTTAGGAAACGGAGAAGTTATGAATTTTCAAAGTTTTATAAATATGAAAGAAGAAGAAGAAATGGTTTTGAATTCAGTTAGGACTTTGTTTGGAGATACGATGAAGAAGAAGATAAAGATTAGTGGCAAGACGTTCAGGCTAAAGTAGGATTAGAGAATAGAGTTTTCATTTCTATTTATGGGCTGAAATAAAACATGTTTAGCCTAAAATCTCGAAATTAATATATAATGAAAATTCCACTGGGTTTGACTTCTTCGAATTTCTAGCTTGTTAAACCAAATTCATCAACTTATATATGTTTTCTGACTTAAAACAACATTTCAAACACAATGGAAAAAGTCTCAAAGTCTAATTATAGCTCTTGTTAAAATTTACTATTTTTCCTTTTATGTGAGATTATGGTTTAATCCTTTTAATTCAATAGTTTAATTTTCGCAAAATTAAGGGGTGTTACATCCTCCCCAAAATATTATTATTCCCAAAATTCCCTAAGGTGGATAATGCAATTCACTTTATAGCATACGCACATACCAATAGATATGACCACAACCATCGACCATCCATTATACAACACAATCAAGAATATATGATACTAATGATATATAAAATATGACGATATGAGATGAGTGCAAATGCGACAAAATCAGCCTTCGATATGAATTCATATGTAGTGCAACCAATACGTATGCAAACATCTTAATATATTCAAATATAAATACTTTTATATCTATGTGCATCCATACATCCATTTGCAACATCCATATAAAAGTGCAAGTAAACAATTGCGCCTATAAACACAATTAGTAAATGCATATATAAATAGATAATAAATAGCACATATATAATTCACTAGCATAAATTAAATTATCTAACTATATGCATCCATCCTAGGTTGGAATATATATAGATACAAGTCAACGTGGTATAAACTAAATTGGTATAACCTAAACAAAGCAACCATAGCAACCAAAACACATCATAAGGATATGCTTACAACCAATCCTTGCATCTATACATTCATGCCTATGTCAACTGGCTAGCTAAAGCAACCATGCAAACAAACAACTATCTAACAAGCAAACTAACCTATAAACTAACTAAATGAGAAACTTATTGGAAGAGAGCTCATGATAGGGAAGTAGATTCTCTCCTCAAGCTCCAGCATATTCCTATCCAAACCTTTCCCTGGACATATTTGAACCAACTTCATTTCCTCATTTTTACGGTGTATCATATCAAGTTCTAAGATGTGAATACAGCAATGGAGTATTCTATATTTCGTATTTATATTCACCTCTTAAGCTGACTATGCTCATAACCGCTAAACTGTCAACGTACGTCCATATATGGGCACAACAAAAAATGTTAGAACACCCGTTAAATTTTCAAGAAGCCTACTCATACGTGATGACTTCCCTACTCTCTATACAATTGGAAAAGGTCCAACAACTTATGGCGCTAGCTTTTCCACATAACATATCCCAACTGCGAGTCCTTCACCCACTTAGTTACCCACTACGAACTCTCTATGCATGTCTATCCTATGTGGTTTCCATTCATTTACTTATCACAATGGTGTTTAATCATGTATTGTCCAAGTATTTCTTTGATTTAAATACACTTAATTGCTGATATATATAAATTATCAAGTACTTTGCAACATACTTTTCCATTTACTTCTTCATCCTCAACTAATAGAAAACCTTCTTTGTATCCTTTAGCATACCTCATCAAACTCCTTCTTTAAGTATATAGGGATGACAATATAATAACGGATGATGTTTTCCCTTTAAGTGGACTAACATTTTAGATTCCTATCTGAAATCATTGTCTATCACTGTTAAATTTATAGATATCACAAATGGACGATGTCTTATGTCCAGTGAAAATAAATATTACTATAACAAACTCAAGAACTAGGTTATATACTTTTCACTTATTTTCACATGTATCGAGTACTAAAAATAAGTTATGCATAAATTATCGCTATTTCATAGAAATTAAATTTAGAAGATTGTTCTTTTAAGCCAAGTGATGACTTGAAAGAAGAATTAAAAAGAAATTATCTTACCTTTTAGGCAATTTTAATCCAAATTTTCAAATCTCGCCTTCCTTAAAATCACCTTCGTTCGTTAGTACATGCAAGTGAAGACATTTATTATGTAACACCCCGTAGTTTTTAAGAAAAACTAAATTAAACTGTTAATAAGGGGAAAAATGTGAATTTACATAAAAGGACGAAATCGTAAATTTTTATAAATGAAGGAATTTGAGAAATCTAACTTTTACATTGTGTCAAGTAGATTTTTCTAGCCCAAATTTATATATAATTTATTAAAAACAGACATCTTATGAAAAAGATATGGAATGTTTATTGTAGTGTGCATTTTGCGTTTTACGCGTATTTTGGGAGTAAGATAAAAGACTAAAGAAAGAGTTAATAAGACTTATTTGATAATAAATAGTTTGAATATGTATAGGTTGACTATAATAAAAGGAAAAAAGTATAATGATGTGAATACATTTAAAAAAATATTGAAAGATAAAAGAATGAGTGACATAGTGGTAAGACATGTGCATTCCATCCAAGTGACCCGAGTTCAAGTACTCGAAGAGTACATTTTTTATGAGAACATTTCAACCATAAATATATATATGTAAAAAGGTAAAAGACTAACATAAAATAAGTATGTAAACAAACATATTAATTAATAGGAGTATTTATTACCAAATACAGAAAGTTCATATGTTAATGAAACATTTCTTGAAAGAAGAGAAGGAGTATGTGTCAACTTATATATATATATATATATATATATATATATATATATATATAGGGTTCTCTTCTAGGTTTAATAATTCAAATGTGATATGTATTACTAGATAAGGGTAGAAAAGGGAGAATTATGTATAAATACATGTAGTGTATATATATAATATGTATTTATTTATTAATGTTTAAATGGTTAGCGACGTACGTACATAAATGTATAAGTTAATTGGTTAGGAAGATATATATTAAGATGAAATCGACTAATTGAATTAGGAGGATTTAATATCGGTTAAAAAGGGTAACATTTATGTAAATTAAGGAAGAAAATTAACACCAATTAATTTCAAAATTGATTGCGCAGTTAGATAGTAAAGAATATGGTCAATTATATACATATGTGTATGTTCGATACCAATTAATTGATTTATTAATAGATTACATTAAAAGCTTAAACGTGTACATATTTTATTTAGAAAAGTGTCTAAGTTCAACGTATCTTATTCAACACTTTTAATTAATTCCCTCCACCTGAAGTAATTATCCAATGGCGTACATGAATTTACAAATCCTATAAATTCAGCCTGAACCTAACTGAATTCTCATTATAAAAACTATTCTTTACTCTATTCCCTATTCTAGTTTCTCTTCCTCTCTTAATTTTCCTCTTCTTCATTAAAATAAATTTTATACAAAATAAAATAAAGTTAGAAGCGGATTAATGAATAGCAAGGTGGCTTGAAAAGGAGGAGTTAGGTACACTTATATGCATTGCAAGGATTCAGGTGAGAGGATAACACCCTATTTTGGGAATTTGCCTATGAAACGTGTAGATTTGTTTATATGTTTTAATTCTGCCCCATTTGGATTGTAATTTGTATTCTTCTTTCCAATTTCTTTCAGATTTAGTATACTTTCCCTTTTTCTTGTAGATCTATAAATGATTTGGGAGTATGATTTACATTTTAGTTCAAATCTGTTGATTTGAATATATTTACTCTTCTATAAATTATAAAAGGTGAATTTTACCCCTTTCCTATCCTATTCATGTTTATCCATTTTCCTCTAAGATAGTTACTTTCAGATCTGATTTGTGTGAGGAAATATGGAAGCTATCTAATTTAAATTGAATGGAACAAATTGTGTATGTATATGTTATTATACTTTTAATATCAGATCTATTCTATATTCTTCTTCTTTATTTAGATCTGTATTGAATTAGATATGATTCACATGTTATTCTAGACTTGTAAATCTAGATTAAATTCATATATTTCCTGCTTTTATAATATGTGAATTAGACCTATTTTCACCCATTTTCAAAATCTATACAATTGTTATATATTTTCAAATCTAAATTGAAAATGAAAAGTTATAGAATATATTTGATTTAGAGTTAATATGTTGTGATGAATCTTTGTACACTAGAGTTTGTATATTGGGAATGTTAAATATGCAATAGAATTATGTATAAACAGGGAAGGATAGGGCGACTGTAGTTACCAGTGCCAGCACTTAAGGATGTTTGAGATTGACTGATTTAAAGAGCTTATTTTATTTATTTTGTTATTTGGGTTGGTGTAAGATTTTTTTATGGTGTTTGGATTAGTATAAACTCAAGATTTAGTTGTAATTTATTTACTTTCAACTTAGTTATATTTTATTTCTTGAGTTGGAATATTACAGTAGACGGAAGTCCACAGTGATGTAACTATGGAAAGTCATAAGCGGAGCAGGCTCGTGGGGATTATGGGATCTTTGGTTGAGTGTTCCCTTAGTGCAAAAAGCACAAGCGGAAGTTGTAGTGGTGTAATTATGGAACAGGGGTGTAACAAGACATGATCGAAGCAGCGGTGTAACTAGTGGAAGATCGTGATTGGGGAATTCGGTGGTGTAATTGAATGGGATGCGTGATAGGAGTTTTTCCCATTTATTGTCGGAAAGCATTTGGTGTACCATGCAAGACCTGATATAAGAGGCATTTAGCCACTTAATTCTGAGAGAGAACATGAGAGAGGCCGATGATACCAGTGAAGCTAGGCTAAACTTGCGTGTTCTTTCCATAGTAACTTGTGGATTAGTTGTGAACAGATGTCCAGCAGGCCGATCAGCGATTTATTTTAGATTATTGCTATTTTTATTAGATGGGTAATCTAAATCATTATTCTCTTATCTACTTAGATGGTTCATTTAAGTTATCATTCCTTTATTATTTTCCTATATACTTAGATGGGTAATCTAAATTATGCTCCATTCTATTTGTACTTTGGATAGTCTAAACAGACCTGAAAGTTTGATATTCTTATTCACTTTTTAGTATATTATTCATTCCCAGACTTTATGTCTGACCCATTCACCTTTTTCCCCACCATACGAAATTAGGGGTGATAGATCCGTTGTTGAGTCGCTATTTTTTTTTTGGAGCTTGTGTGATTCAGCTCTTTTTCCTCTATCGTGTATTTTCAGTGTTTCTTTTATCTTGGGGACTACCATCATTTATGAATTTTTATATTTTGCACTTTGGTATTTGGAACTCTCAAGTAATAATTTGTAAGACTATGATTTGCTCCCTGTGATACTTTTTATCGATACTTTTTTTTCGAAACCAATTCAAAATGGTTATGACTATCTTTTGAAAAGCATTTGTTTTCTTCAGCCGTGTTTTCAATATACACAGCTAGTATTTTGACTATTTATTTAGTTTATTTTGAATCATAGCTCTGTTTATTCGATTGTTGAGTATGACCCATGCTCCTAGCCATATCCGACATCACGAGAGGAGTGTCTAGGGGTTCGACTTGTCACAATTGGCATCAGATCCCGGGTTTAAGAATTCCTAAAATATTTTTAAAGAATTTTCCAAATGAAGTGGGTTTTAACAATTTCTTCAATATGTATATAAATTGGAAAGTATAAAAGTGTATTTGTAATACCAAAGAGTCCCATAAATGGGTCCCCACATCCCTTCCTTCAGTTTATTCTTTTTCTTCTTTCCTCTAACTATTTATAAGATTGTCTTATTTTAATTTCCTAGATGGTAGACCCATTGGGTGTTCTAGACATTCCCTGCATGCATATACCGATTTAGTTTAGGTTGTACCTCCAAGCTACAGGCGCAGCCTGATCCACTCGTATGGGTAAATAAGGAAGATAGAGCTCATCCTTTGGTTAATCCGAATTTCTCTAAGTTGTGTAAAGATTTTTCTAGCCTTGGTGGGACTGTATTTGAGGGGAAGGAATCTTTTGTGGAGACTAAGGCATGGTTAAGGGACTGCAAGAGGATATTTACTCTCTTAAATTTAAATGACTGTACTAAGAGACAGCTAACCTCTTGGGAACTCAAAGGAGAAGCGGGATGTTGATGGGTATTAGTTGAAGCTGAGGCTGGAGAGCTAACATAGGATGATTTCAAAGAAAGATTTAAGAAGAAGTTCCTTTCTCAGGATGAAAAAGGAGTGTAGATGGAGAAGTTCATAAAATTGAAGCAAGAGGAGATGGAAGAAAAGGAGTATATTAGCAAATTCATTGAGTTGGAAAGGTTTGGCCTCGATATGATCAATACACCTCACAAAATGACCTTAAATTTTGCGAAGGGGTTGAATAAGCCGCTTCAGGATTTGGCTCTAAGCCATATCCCTATAGGTGCTACTTATGAAGGGCTAGTTGAGATGGCGTTGATGGAGAATGTGGAGAAGAAAGCTCAGAAGGAAGAGGTTCAGAAAGGTAATAGCAAGAAAAATTGGAAGAAGAGAAAAGCTGAAAGTGCTAAGGGTAATGGAAGGTTTTCGAAGATTAAGTGTTACAAGTGTGGAAAGATGGGTCATTTTGCTGATAGGTGCAAGTCAAAAAAGGTGAGACCAAATTAGGCGCTTTATTTGTGATCAAGAAGGACATTTCAAGGATAAATGCACGATGAGAGCTAAGGCCACTGCCTAGGCCTATGCATTGGAGGCAGCTCCACCCACCAGTGAGTGTACTGCCTAAGATAAAGGGAAGGAAGCAGTTATGGAAAGTTTGTTAACTATATCTGGTAATTCAATTCGTACTTTTATTTGACTCTGGGGCATCATATTCTTTTATTGCTAGCTCATTGGTTGAGAAGTTGCATCTCAATATATCCTTAGTTTTTGATCCGGTAGTTGTGTCGAACTCGGTAGGGGGATCGCCTTACCTTTCAATGATATGTAAAGGATTGAAATTATTCATTCTTGAGGTCGAATTTGATTGTGACGCTTATGTTTTAGGGTTTTCTAAGTTTGGGATAATCCTGGGTATGGATTGGTTGACTATGTATGGGGCGATTTTGGATTCTAGTAACGACCCATATCCCCCTTAATACATTTTTACATAATTCTCGTAGTCTATATAGATACTGTATGCTCCAACAAACCAATGGGATACTCAGGAGCACTCCATAGGTAGGGTACAAACCAAACTCATAGTGGGCGCGATAAGGCATATGACAAGGCACACGAGGCAATGCCCAGGGTAGGATACTACCATTTTGCATATCTGGACTAGTGGTAACGCATAGCAGCTACTGCCGCCCAACCTGAGACACACTCCCATAATCAGATCGAGGGGTGGCCACCAAATCAATCACAAAGTAATAAATATGGTATCGAAGAAGCATGCTTGATCGGGGGTGCGACCTCGCTTGGTCTGGCATAGCTCCTGTTTTAATCATATCAAGATGAACCGAGGGGGTTAGGGCTACGTTCATACCTCGTGCAGTAGCGTTCACCAAACCATCCTACTTCATTCTAGATTCTCCACCATGTACGCAGTTGTTAAATTAGTTTTCGGTATTGGTAGAGAGTGTAACAATAAACGATCTCGGTTTCTTTATCAACCAAATGCATATTACACATGGGTTGGTTCCTTTACATTTGAAACAGTTCATATCAAAATATCATATTCATTTCAAAATCATATCACTTCTGAAAACCATTATTTACTTCAAAATCATATTAACTTCCAAATCATATTCTCTTTCAAAATCATTTATCACCTTAAATCATATTCGTTTTAAAATCATAACCACAAAAATAGGTTAAACCATCATATCAAAATTATTCGCATTTAAATCTATTAAATCTATATCATAACAATTCCAACTTTAAACAGTTTGAATATTGAAAGTAGTTTATATATTGGAATAGTTATACACTAAATAAGTTTATAATTTAAAAATAGGTTATAGATTAAAATACTTTATATATTAAAAAACTTTATATATTAAAGTGGTTAATATACTAAAATAGTTTATAATAGTTTACAATAGTTTAAAATAGTTTTATTAGTTTAATATAGTTTAGTTTAATAGCTTGAATAGTTTAAAGATTTAAAAACAATTAAAATAGTTTAGTATAAAATAGTTTTATTATTGGAATGGTTTATATAGTAAGTAGCTTGAAAATATAAATAATATTAAAATAATTAATTTAAAAAAATAATATGAAATTAAACTATTTCTTCCATTTCAAAAAATCTGGACCATATCCAGATTTCAAATCAACAAAACTTAATTTTTAATCTTTCAATTCAAATTCTTGTTGAAACCATTTCAATTTATATCGATTGCAAATCCATTTTTAAACTACAAATTTAAACCACTTCAATGGTCAATAGATTTCAAAGTTTAAATATTCAAACGTTTACAATAACTAAATTTTTGATAAATTTCATTTATGTTCCAAAATTAACTTTAAAATTTCAATTTAAACTCGGTAAACAATTCATTTAAAAGAATTTCAATTTCAACATTTTAAAGCTTAGTTTTTGAAAATGATTCAGTTCATATAAATTAGATTTTATTTCAAAATATCATTTGACTGGATTCAAAATTTAAGGATTAAAATCATTTAATTTAACCAATCTGATGTTCGTATATAATTTTCTACCCTATGATCAAGTGATACAGATATATATCATTTCAATTCGCAATAAATTTAAATTTATGGATATATATCATTTCAAACCACAATCTCAAGAAAAATTCAAAATCCATAAAATCGCTCTAGTTTATCATCTCAACTCATAACGATTTACCCTAATCTATAAGACCATTCGGGTATGTATCATTTCAACCCATAGTGATTTCCTGACAATAACTAAGGGAACTTGTAGTGTGATAACAACATATAAAATAAATATATTATCGAATCATCCAAATATCAATAATTAAACATCTGTCACAATCATCATTCAAATTAACCAATAAATCACCATAAATAAATTGGTTATAATTAGCAGGATTTAACTGGCAATTAAATTTTAATATTAATTTAAATGGAAATTAAATTCAATATAAATTCAAATTAAACTTGAATAACAATTTAAAGTACCATATAGCAACCAATCAATTTCTATCACATCATAAATTAAATTTAACTAACATAAGATGATTTAGTAGTAGTTTATGGGTTAAATCGCTCCTTTTTTATTTTTTGTTGATTTGAAAACCAAATATAGCCCAAAATTCTAACAGTCTTTGAATGTAGCCAAACTAGTTGCATAATATCTGGAATTTCAATAAGATCGTAACGAGGAAAACCACGTGTGAATCCATGCTCATATGCAAAAGATATGCTAATTAGAAGTCATACGATTTATATTAAAAATCAACATAATAATAAAAAGTAGAACCACGTCACCTTCCCCTCACGACACAACGCAAACAGGGGCTCGAACCCTAGCTGAAACATTCAGCCGCCGCCATACTATTCGCAATTATCGCTGCCTCTACAGTCGATTTCGCCAAGATCAGTCAACGTTGCGAGCCTCTACACCATGAGCCGCCCCTCCCACATAAACGCTGCTACCTCCGCCGTCCTCAATCAACCTCCGCCACTGCGCCTTTAAAACGCCAATTCTAATGAACTTGCTGACAATCCTGGCATTCCAACCACCTGGATACATGCTGCTCGATGTCTTCGACAAGCCCATACCCTCTGTCGTCGTAAAATCGACGATCCACCGTTGGATCGAAAACACTAAAAATGGACGACCGAGGTTCTTCATCGATTTCTGGTCAAACGATGCATCAAATTAAAAAAGAATTGCTGTAGTAGATTGCGCTCATCGAGAGCTTTCCCATGATATCTAATCTGCTATGATTTGAGGAGTTTAAAATTTTCAATTTTATTTTGATTTGCAATTAGGGTTTTGGATTGCAGCCATTGAGAAGGAGGAAGAAGCAAATAGATAGAATTGTACGTACAGGAATAAGGAATAAAAGGCTGCTAGGGCTAGGAAAAACTAATTATATAGATAAAGATAGATATGAATGAATGGTACCGATTGAATTGGTCGAAACGATAACAACGCCCCGAAAAGCCCGTTTCGTTTTCGAAACGAAAATGGGTCATCCAATATATCAAAATAGATGTTTTCAATATTCTTAAAATCAATGGAATTAGTTTCAAACCCTAATTCCATTGTATATTGAAGTTAGCTTTCAAAATTAGATTATATTCATTTAAACTCTTTTAATTGATTTCTTGGCATTTCGATCTCGCACAATCAAACAACAAGTTTGATCGCTACAAAACTTGAAAACCTACAATAATTTATTGTTACGGATCCGATGAAACTGTTTCGTCAAAATTCGAGACAGTTGCTAAAATGGCGAATTTTCGCATTAATTAAATAAATTATTATTAAATTAATTTAATCATTTTTAAATTCAAATTTAATAGTCGACAAATTTTCATCATTTCCGATTACACAAAAATTAAAAATCTTTTAAAATAAATTATTCCATGCTAAATTTAATATTTAAATATTGCACTAATTTCAACGTTCAAGTACACTGAAATAAAAACCAAGTTAATTATAATTATATTCCAATCAAATTCTTTTATTTGGATTTTCACTCTTATTATAAAATCAACTATTACCTTATGAATATAATTAATATTGGTTTCCATTTTGTTACGTTCATATTCTTCAGGTATCATCTTATTTCAAATTAAGTATAATGTTAAATTATCTTAATTCCCATAATTATTTTTAATTGATTGGAATTACATTAAATAGTCATCAATTACACTAAATTACATTCTAGTTATTTTTCTCATTAGTAAATCACATTCGAATAGTCATCAATTACATTAAATTACATTCGAATATTAAATTTCAAGATCTTATTTAATTTAACATTTTAATTATCGAAAATGATGGGTCGTTACATGATAGGATGGTAGTAATATTGGGAACTTGTAGGGGTGTCCCCTGGATGTATCTTGTGATCCGGAAGGGTCTGTTATGCTTAGCTACCTTTTGTTTAAAATGTATCGCCCGATGATCTTAGTTATGTACCAGTTGTTTCTTTGTACCCTAATGTTTTTGAGGAGGTAACTAGCCTTCCTCCACAGAGTGAGATTAATTAAGGTTTCCCAAGGATTCAGACACGTATTGTGGAAATGTATTTAAAATGGTTTTTCAAGGGGTCTTTCAAAAAGTTTCGGAAAATGAGTTTTGGAAGTGTATATATATATAAGTTTTGTTAAAAGAATTATTTTTAAAGGTTTTATCTATATATGTCAGAATTCCTTTTATTCATGCCTATCCTATCTATAGGAAAGTGAATGAAAACAAGTTTTAGGAGATAGGATGGACCCTCCCTATTTATTCTTATAGAAACACTACTGGTTGTTTCTTATACCAACTAGCAGTAGTAGAAAAATTATGGGCATGAAAGTAAATAAAGGAGATTCGCTCAGTGCGACCTTGAGGAGATTGATAAGTTGGAAATAAATATGAAGAAAAGGCTTTATTGACCATAAGGGAATTTATGCAATTTTTGGTATTGATGCATAAAGTAGACTTAGGCTATTAGGTTCCCTATTATTTGGTAAACACGTGAAAGTGCTTCTAAAAAAAGAATATAAAGTGTATCACATATTGAGATATGGAAAATAACGGGAGAAGTAATCCCTAAAATGGATACCTTCATAAAGGAAATATGATAAATCTCGGATTTGTTAACCTACCTGGTTGAATGAGATAAAAGAATAGAATGAATCTACCTAGCAAATGTTTGGATAATTGACTTGGCACAGTAACAACCAAATTAGAAGGATTATAAAATGGATGGGTTTTTAGTAGCATTTTCATTTACTGGAATGAAATATGTGGCAATGAAATTTTCCATAAATTATCCAGTTTTAGTATAAAAGTGCATCATTTGAAATGACAAGGAATACACCCTAAAGAAAGAAATGTACAAAGTAAGAATTTACCATATTTTGTGCAGTCTATTTCAAGAAAGTAACTAAAAGAGATAATTCCTTGTAATTTCAAGTGCAGCACAAACCCTCTTTTAATGATTTATGGAAAATTGCAGAGTCACATTTCCCCTTGGGAAAAAGATGTGATTCCAATGCATTAAAATGCGAAAGGCCCTAGCTATAATCTGAAATGGTCGATAAGACAGAAGAAGTTTTTGAGAATCTAGAATGGTTTTTTGAATATGACTCTGATCAACTTTCGGCACTTGGAGAAGTGTCTATATGGAGTGGTTACCCTAGTTTATCAATTTTTGCTAGAACAGCCCAAATTGTCATTGAACTAAGGATTTCATATCCATATCTTTTTTTTGGTAAGTTTTCTTTTAAACATCCTATCTTTGATCTTTTCCTAATTAATATAGATCTTTTTTGTAAGTGGCACTTTGTGTTGGTAGGTATGTTTGTAAATATGCCGTTAGGACCTGTTATGTTTGGTGGTTGCTTGTAGTTGTAAGTGGATGCTAATGGTTGTGGAAGGATGCATTTACACACACTCGGCACTTATTTGATCTTATTTGATCTTATCTTCAGATCGGCCACGTAGGGGTGCACTTGCATATGCATATGGATGTGCGCTATACATTTATTCATTCATTACGCATCTATTACATATTACTTATATATACGGTTGTGTATAAATGGATGTTGGACATATGGACGATTGCATTTGGATGATGATTGTAGCATGCATGTAGAACTAACAGTTTTATTATAGTTTTTTCATACATATGCTTGCATGGCATAGGCATATTTGCATAATAGTAAGATGATTGTATCAGTAGATCGACTACTTTTTTGCATTAAATAAGTTCATATGCATTTCATGTTGCATAAAGTCATGATCTGCATTAGACAAATCTAAGGACAACGGCAATGAATATGCAAGTATATGATTTTTGTTTGATGATAATAAACATATATGTATTCATTTAAATGTAGTTGTTATTGTACTATTTTATTTACACATAATTAAATAAATATTTTTTGAGTAAAACAAATAACACAGAATTTATATTTAAACAAATATTTTATTCAAACAAATGTTTTATTACAATTTTGAACAGCAAAAATTTGAGCCCTCAATACACACACACACACACATACATACATACAATTTGCAATTACAATACAATTTCGATTACATCACAATTTTTCACTATATAATGTTATATGCATTCTCTCCTCACTACATTTCACTCATTCACTCGTATTCATCTTCAACTTTATTCCAGATTGAATCTAGCATCTGAATTATCTGCAAAATAAACACTGACGCGGTAAAATTAAAAAAGAAATATTTATGCAGTGTAAAATAAAATGTTGTTTTTGGAAATATTATTTGTCTCGGTTATTTGGGTGTTCGTCATCATTTATTTTGAATTCATCTAAACGAACAACTTGTGACATGCACAGTGTATCAGTGTACATGCCGCAAGACCGTGCACACTGATATGCACTTGATAAAACTGCATGGACATATGATCACAAGGTCAAACCCAATCAAAAGCTAGGTTTAACTCAAATGCAATAAAAATAAAGTCACGACATGAGCACAAGGTCAAACCCGAGCTATAAGCTGGATTCAACTCAGGTATAAAGTGATGTACACATGAAGCTAGCAACAATAGAGGCTAGACAGTCCAACTAGACTCGAGTACACGTAAAGACAAAATGAACTAGTACAAAATGAGGTGGACATGACACAAAGGAGTAGCACTGACATGTATATATACTATTCATTAAAAGATTTCATATACAACCAGTCTCATGTGGAACAAGTGAAGGCATGGAGGCAAACAGACCAAATTCAAGTGTGAACACAATCACTGACCACATACAAATCAAACAACAAGTGAAGACTCCAAATGCAACTGAATACAAGTGAAGCCGCAACGGTCAATGGTTCAAATATCAAACAACAAAGACTGGAAGAAACTACAACAAGCCTCAACAGTCAAAGTGTACGCATATATAGTGGATCAACACCTCAAGTACAAAGCAGTGCAAGTCAGATACAATGTTAATGAACACAGAAAAATTACAAAATCATGATGAAGCCAGTAAAACCAGACTAGACTTTGAACAAACACAATAATCGTACAAATATATACATACATGCATATATATGTATATACATGTTTTATATGTGCATAGTTTTTTTAACAGCAGTAGCAAAATTAGATACAATGGAAGCAGTTCAAACTGCAAGCTAACATACACATATACATGTAGTATCACCAACACTGACCACATATAAAACATGGACAATGGTGAACCAAATTGAACCAGAATTGTATACCGCACATGCTAGTGAAGAATGAATGCCCCAAAACCAAAATGAACAAAGCCTGAACAGTACAGTTCAAATGAAATAGCTACCAGAGTTCATCAGTTTAGAAGCAACAATAAAATGGTATACCAGAGAATACAACCAGACTCACATGAATACAACTCAATGTAAAACAACTAGCAGTGAAATAGAGGCTCGAAGCATGCATATGATCAGGAAACGTCGAAGACAATGCAAGCTTAAACTAAGAGGCACACATGCATACGCATACTATGTTCTAGAACAGTAAAGGCAAAATGAAGGAACACAATGGTCATAGAAAACTCAAGGCATGGTTAAGTAGCAGTTTAGAATAATAAATGAAACCTAGTGGATGTGCAACAATCATACACATACATACATACAGACATACATACATATGTGTGTGTGTGTGTCTCTATGATATACATGGAGACATCAGTGCATTGGAACTGAACATTGAAACCAAGCCTCAATACAGTGAACAAATCAAGCAACAAAGCAACTATTGGTTACATTTTTAACAAAGTCAAGGCCAAAATCAAACAGAGTCTATCAAGTTGATTTTTCTTTCAACAAGTTAAAACATTATCTCAGATTCGAATGCTGTCAGAAGGCAAGTAGCAGGTGACACAATATTAAACAAGTTAAGCTCAAAATATTATCATAAATTCAAAGTGGCCGAAGTCAATTTGCAGTTACAAAAATCAAGGTAGCCATGTTTTAAACAAAGTCAATGTCAAGCCAAAATCAAAGCCGTAATGACAATAAAAAATCAAATCGAATAAGTCAAAATCAAAGCCGTGATAATCAAGAAAAATTATATACGAAATTGAACCAATTAGGATGAATCACATGTACTCGATCAAAATCAAATAGCTGAGCTAAAATTATTAGACGAATTCAAATAATATATTCGATCGAAAATTTAGGGGTTTCAATCCTATAAAACCCATTATCATCATCGGCATATAGCATCGAGTCTAAGGTATATCAACGAGAGTAACAAAGAAAATCACATACCAGATTTATTCAAATCGAACTCGCCAAAATTGAAGCAGTCGAGTACAGTAAAAGCAATATGATTAGTTAATAAAGCAACGCGAGATTATCTATTTGTACGATCAAATTGAATCGGAGTGCTCAATTTACAAAAGCCCTAATTTTTCAGAAAGAAAAAGGAATGAACATTATCGAGCAAAGAAATGAAGCAGACATCACTTTCACAAAGGAAAGGATATCGGTCGATAATATAAAAGAGAAAGGGATAATTTTTTCACATTACCTAATTTAGGCCGGGGTCTTTTAATTGTTTTCGGGCTTTTATTTTTTAATTTAGGGTTTTTGTTTCTAAGTTGTTTTTATTCTATATTTTCCTTTTTTAAACTTTTGTAAATTCTAGTTGTGTGACTAGGGAACAAAATACGGTGGTGTAGTTCGAGAATTCACAACTCAGTGGCTGAGTTGTGGCAGGGTTTTGAGTATAGAGTTAGGTTAATCGATACCGGTTGTCGTGAGTTTACTTGTGTAAGCATATAACTACTTAATTTCTAGTAGAAACCTTGGGGACAACATGTAGGCAGGGTTTTGCCAAAGCTGGGTAAATATGTGTTGTTCTATTTCTGCTTTTAATATTCTGCTATTACCTGTGCTGCTATTATTCAGCTATTATCAGCGCTACAATTATTTAATATATTTCCGCATTAAATTTTTATAATTATTAGTATCACTATCATCCTATCCACCTCCCCTCTAGGATGAAATCGATCCTATGAATGGCTGCGATGTTTGAGTAGATGATTGTAAATTTAGATACTAGTTGCAGTTTATGTTCTTCTATCCTTGGATATTTCGAGGACGAAATCCTTTACGAGGGGGAGAATGTAACACCCCATAACTTTTAAGAAAATTAAATTAAAATGTTATAAGGGAAAAAATGTAAATTTACACAAAAGGATGAAATCGTAAATTATTAGAAATGAAGGAGTTTGGTAAATTTGACTTTTACATTGTGTCAAGTATGATTTTCTAGCCCAAATTCATATATAATTTATTAGAAACAGACATCGTATGAAAAAGATACGGAATGTTTATTGTAGTGCGCATTTTGCGTTTTGCGCATATTTTGGGAGTAAGATTAAAGAAAGAGTTAAGAAGACTTATTCGTTAATAAATAAGTCGAATATGTGTAGGTTGACTATAAGAAAAGAAAAAAAATATAATGAGTACACATTTGAAAAGAAAATAATGAAAGACAAAAGCATGAGTGGTAGAGTGGAAAGCATGTGCATTCCAACCAAGTGACCTAGGTTTGACTCTTGCAAAGTATATTTTTTAAGAGCACATTTCAACCACAAATAAATATATAAGAAGATAAAAGACTAACATAAAATAAGTATGCAAACAAACATATTAAAAAAATAAGGAATATGTGTCAGCTTATTCGCATATATATGTATGACTCTCTTCCAAGTTTAATAATTCAAATGTGATTATGTTTTACTAATTAAGGGTAGAAAAGAGAAATTATATATAAATACATATAGTTTGTGTGTGTATATGTATTTATTTATGCTTAAATTGTTAGCAACATATGTACGTAAATGTATACGTTAATTGCTTCGAAATATATAAATTAAGATGAAATTGACTAAATTAAGGAGGATTTAATATCAGTTAAAAATGGTAACATTTATGTGAATTAGGGTAGTAAATTAATACCAATCGATTTGAAAATTGATTGCGCAGTTAGATAGTAAAAAATATGCTCAGTTACATACATATGTGGATGTTTGATACCAATCAATTGATTTATTAATATACTAAATTAAAAGATTAAATATGTTCATATTTTAATTAGATAAGTGTCTAAGTTAACCGTATCTTATTCAATGCCCCTAATTAATTCCCTTCACCTAAAACAATTATCCAACGGCGTATATGAATTTACAAATCGTATATATTCAGCCTAAACCTAGCCTAATTCTCATTCTAAAAACTATTCTCTACTTTATTCTAGTTTCTCTTCCTCTACTGAATTTTCGTCTTCTCCATAAAATAAATTATATACAAAATAAAAAAAGTTAGAAGCAGATTAGTGAATAGTAGAGAGGCTTGAAAAGGAGGAGTTAGATATGCTTATATGCGTTGCAAGGACACATGTGAGTGGATAATATCCTATTTTGGGAATATGCCTATGAAACTTTTAGATTTGTTTATATGTTTTAATTCTATCCTGTTTGGATTGTAATTTGTATTCTTCTATCCAATTTCTATCAGATCTAGTATATTTTACCTTTTTCTTTCAGATCTATACAAGATTTGGGGGTATAATTTACATTTTAGTTTAGATATGTTGATTTGAATATATTTACTTTTCTAAAAATGATAAAAGGTGAATTTTACCCCTTTCCTATCCTATTCATGTTTATCCATTTTCCTTTAACATAGTTACTTTCAGATCTGATTTGTGATAGGGAAATATGGAAGTTATCTGATTTAAATTGAATGGAATAAATTGTGTTCATATATGTTATTGTACTTTTAGTATTAGCTCTATTCTATATTCTTCTTCTTTATTCAGATCTGTATTGAATTAGATATGATTCACTTGTTTATTCTAGACTTGTAAATCTGGATTAGATTCATATATTTCACCCTTTTATTACATGTGAATTAGACCTATTTTCACACTTTATCCAAATCTATACAATTGTTATATATTTCCAAATCTGAAATGAAATTGGAGGTTATACAATATATTTGATTTAGAATTGATATGTTGTGATGAATCTTTGTACATTGGAGTTTGTATATTGGGAATGTTAAATATGCAATAGAATTATGTATAAACAGGGAAGGAAGTGCGACTGCGGTTGACAGCGCCAACAATTGAGGAAGTTTGAGGTTGACCTGATTTAACAAGCTTATTTTATTTATTTTGTTATTTGGGTTGGTGTAAGATTTCACTATGGTGTTTGGGTTGGTATATACCCAAGATTTAGTTGTAATCTATTTACTTTCAGCTTTGTTATATTTTATTTCTTGAGTTGGAATACTATGATAGGTAGAAGTCCACAGTGGTCCAACTGTGGAAAGTCATAATCAGATAAGATTCGTGGGGATTATGGGATCTTTGCTTGAGTGTTGCCTGTAGTGCAAAAAGCACAGGTGGAAGCCGCAGTGGTGTAACTGTGGAACAGGGGTGTAACTAGACATGATCTGAATAGTGGTGTAAGTAGCGAAAGATCGTGATTAGGGAATTCAGTGGTGTAACCGAATGGGATCCGTGGTAGGAGTTTTTCCCATCTATCGATGGAAAGCATGGGGTGTACTGTGCGGGATCGGATATACGAGGCATTTGGCCACTTGTTGCTGAGAGAGAACATGGGAGAGGCCGATGACACTGGTGAAGCTAGGCTAAAATCACATGTGCTTTCCATAGTAACTTGTGGAATAGTTGAGGACAGATGTCTGGCAGGCCATTTAGCATTTTATTTCAGATTATTGCTATTTTACTTATGTGGGTTATCTAATTCATTATGCTCTTATATACTTAGATGGGTAATCTAAGTTATTATTCTTTTATATACTTAGATGGGTAATTAAGTTATGCTCCATTCTGTTGGCACTTTGGATGGTCTAAACAGACCTCAAAGTTTGATATTCTTATTCCCTTTTAATATATTATTCATTCACCAGACTTTATGTCTGACCCATTCACCTTTTTACCACCATAGGAAATCAGGGGTGATAGATCCGATGTTGAGTTGTTATTTTTTTCACAGAACTTGTGGGATTCAACTCTTTTTCTTCTATCATGTATTTTCAGTATTTCTTTTATCCTGGGGACTACCGTCATTTATATTTTCTTCCGCTGTGTTTCAAATATATACAGATAGCATTTTAACTATTTACTTGGTTTATTTAGAATCATAGTCACTATTTGTTCGATTGTTGAGTTGGACATGTGCTCCTTGTGATGATCCAGAATTTTAAGCAATATCAATTTAATAATCTGAATTAAAAATTAAATTGATTTGATAATCTTTGTTAATAAGATTGGAATTAATTTAATAATCCAATTAAATAAATATTTAATTGGTAGATTTCATCTTTTAAAAGCTAATAAATTGTTTTCTATTTATAATGTATATAGGATATGTATATATTGTAAATAGATATTGTTTTAAATTTAATAAATAAATAGATCTTGTTTTTTAAATAATATATATCTTTGGTAAAATTGGGTATAATTTTAAAGTTAAACTTTTAAAAGCTATTGAATAAATAAAATATGGTTTTAAATTGATAGGATAAAAATTTAATTTGCTTAAATTAATTTATTTGATATTAAGCTTTTTAAAAGTATATAATAAATAATTATATGATTTTAAATACATAAGGTAAATATTTAAATGGTTTAAAATATGTTTTAACTTAATTTCAAATTTACGTAAAATTAACAATAAGGTTTGTTTTGTTTTGTTTTTAAACATAGTGTGATAAAATAAGTAATTTATTAATAAAGAAACAATTTCTTTTATAAAAAATTTAAAGTTATCAAATTTGTTATTTTCAAAATATAATAATGTACTGTTTTTAACAAATAGATTTTTTTTTTAAATAGTTTGTTTTTCAAAATTTAATCATGTAGTTATATATGTATATATATAACTTGATTTCAAAATTTAATTTTAGAATTTGATTTGAATTTGAGTTTAAAGCCTTGAAAACTTAAAGTATAAATTTTTATTTGTTTTGGATTTTAAAATATTTGTATAAACCTTTATTTTATAAATATAATTGGATTTATTAATTTTAAAATTATCTACATATAAATAAGTACATAATAACTAATTAATTAAACATTGATTTACATTTATCTTATATTAACATATTAACTAAATACAAATTTACATTTAATTATAACTAATTAAATTTAAAGACAAGTGTAATCATCTTAGGCCTTATAATAACATGTGTTAGTTAATAAAGTAAGGATAATGACAAATGTTAAAAATTAAACATGAGCGTTATTTATTTTTGTTTTTATTTTATTTTTATTAATAAATATTTCAGTTTTATATAAACAAATCCTCTTTCAAATTTATTCTTTTTCTAAATCTATGATGCTAAGAAAATCAAAAAAAAACACACACACTTCCTTTGAAACCAAAATCTGAAACAAGAACAAGTTTGAAATCTCATCTTCATTTTTAAAACCTGAAACATTTAGAAACCTGTAATCCACTTCAAATATCAAGCCTACAAATCATTTCCCTGTAAATCTTCAAAACCCTATAAATCTGTAGCATGCAAGCAAACCTGTCACCATGCAAAAGATCTAAAGCCTGCATTTTTTCTTCAATCTGGAACTCAAAAGCATGCATGCAGTTTCAAATTAAAGAAGCAAGCATTCCAGTTTAAAAAAAAATCTACTACATATCCCAGTTTTAAGAATCAAAACAGCTTTTCATAATGGAGGCTCTGTCTTCCTTCTTCAAATCAGTGAGTAACATTTCTTTTGACAAGTTTAAGTATATAATTTAGTTGCATGTTTGATTGTCTGAAATATATATGTTTATGTATGTATATGGTTGTATTCTCTGGTTGAATGATGTGTATAAGTTTGTTTTTTTACAGAACCTACTCTATTAAAATTTCCCGTTCTTGATTTGTTTAAGTTCAAATCTTTTAATTTAATTCCTTTTAAACTAGAGTTTCAAAACAAACATGTTTGTTTCATTTCAAAAATTTAGTTTAAAATTTATACTTAAGTTAAAATAATTATGAAATGCCTCTGGAAATCATAAAATTGATCAAACTTTGAAATAGTGAAATTCAAAACCTTGCAATTTATTGTTTCAGGCCTAAGATCTGAAACATCATCCTAAAACATGATTTTTGAAACTAAAATTATAATTTTTAGTTTAGAAATAAGCATGCAGTTCTGTGTTGAACTGAAAAGGGGATATTGGGATTTTTGGGTGATATCTGCAATTTGGAGGGTCGGGTTTCTTCCAGTGGGTAGAGGAATGATCAGTAAAGCTTGGTAAAATACTGGATGGAGATGAAATTCATCAAGGTAGCAGCGGTGTTGATTTCTTGTCTGCAACCCTAAATTATATCTGGGTAGTGTTTTTGATTGGTTCGACCTCCTCAGTGGATCGAGTGCTACGTAACTCAGGGGATTGGAAGTAGAAGGGACGACGATGGAGTGAACGGAGGCGCAGGTGTTCAGATGGTCGGAATTTCTTGGATGAGGCGATGACTGGTTTGGGGTTGGTGACGTTCTGTTGTTCCAGGTTTCAGATAAGGACTCGAATTCGATTTCGAGCTATGGAAGGGTGACCTGATGGTCGTGTTGGGACGTGGGGTTGGTCGCCGATGTGGGGAGACCACCGGAGGTGGCTGGAGTTGATCGGAGGCACGGTGCATGTGCACCGTGCATTTTTGATTCCTGATGGTTGCCTGGGTGTAAGCAGGGTAATGGACTCGAGAATCACTCGGGTAGTTGCTGTGTATTGCTCGAAGATGTTGGCTTGTTGACTCGAAGCAGGAATAGGGTAACTCGGGTTTAAAGTGTGGTAGCAGATTTTAAACAGAAACCTGCTGTTCTGTTTAAAAATTTTAAAATAAATTTAAAACCTGAATTTAAACGAAAGTAAAGTTTTTTTAAATAAGATTTAAATCTAGTTTTCAATCTTAGTTTAAGTTAAATCTAAGTCTAAAATAAATTCAAGTTTAATTTGAATATTAGTTTGGAAATAAATGAGTTTTTAAATTCAAATTGTCTTAATAACATAAAAGTGTTTAAGAAGTTAATGTGTATTTAAAGAATTTAAATTTAAATGGAGTTTGAAATGTAAGGAAGATTTAAACAAAGTTAAATCAGAATTTTAAATTTGAATTCAAATTGAATTTGAATCTTAGGTTTTGAAAATAAGATAAAATTTATAAATTTAAATATTGTAAATAAGTTTAAGAGTTAAAGTATACTTTAATGATTTGAAATTAAAAAGGAATTTAGTTTAAAATCTTTAAATTTATTTTATATAAGTACTTTTTAACATGTGAATTTCAAAGTTTAATTGGTTAAAGATAAATTGGTTTCCATTTTAAAACTTGAATTTAAAATGAAATATGAAATAAATGTTTTCAAATATATTTATGAATGATAACTTAAGCCATAGATAATAAAGGCTTTATCTTAAAGTAAATTTAGAATTTAATGATTTATAATTTCATTTAATTATTAAGGTAATTAAATGGATAATTTATTTAATTAATTAATGGAATGGATAATTAATTAAGGTAATTAAGGGTTTTAAATTATTAATTAAGGTTTAAGTTAATTGATAATTAACTTGTAATTTAGGAAATGTTAATTAAATAAAATTAGATTTTAATTAATGATTAGTAATTAATTAATCAAGTAATTTAGAATTAATTAAGTTACAGTTATTACTTAATTAATTTAATAATTAAAGGTTAATTAATTGATTTGTCAAGATTAATTAGTTTATAATTAATATTGATTGATGAAAGTTAATTACTTAGGAAAAGTAATTAAAGAATTTTTAATAGTTAATGAAGGTTATTAACTAAGGATTATTTAGCAATTAATTAATATGATTAGTTTTTAATAATTAATTAGATTAATTAATTTATGATAATCAATTGTGAAAATTATTTAAGTTTAATTACTAAATGAAAGTAATTAAGAATTAATTACTTAATGTAATTAATGGAGTTTATTGTGATTAGTTTAAATTAATTAATTAAGTTTAATTAATTTTAATCACTGGATGATTTGATAATAATTACTTAATGTAATTAATGAGGTGTAATTACTTGGAGAAGTAATTAATGATAATTACTGCATGTAATTAGTGAAAGATGGTATAATAGTGGAAGTAATTTGGATTGAATTACTTTGTATAATTAATCAAGGGATTAATTAAAAATAATTAATTTGATGAAGTAATTAAGGTAGTTAATTACTGAATGTAATTAATTTTAAATAATAAATTAATTAAATTTAATTAAGGATCATTAATTAATATAATTAATGATGTAATTAAGATTTATTAATTAAGACTAATTAATCAATAATAAGTGATGAAAGGTAAGTAATTAATGTAATTAATTAAGGCTTAAGGTAATTAATTATAGTTAATTAATTAATGAAGTAATTAAGGGTTAATTACTGTTTTTGGTTTAGAGTAATTGATTTGTGCAATTAGTTAAAAGATAATTACTAGAATGTAATTAAAGAATAATTAATCAAGGGTGATTAATTAAGTTGATTAATTAGAGGATAATTAATTAATTAATTTGTAATTAATTAATGGTTAAGTAAGCAAGATTTATATTGATGTAATAATTAGTTTAATTCACTTTAAATTAATTAAAGATTGAAGTAATTTATTTAATTCATTTTAAATTAATTATAGATGGTGGATTATAGATTATTGCTTATGTATGGATGGATGATATTGTTTGCCTTGAATGGTTTGAAATCTCAACTATGAAATTAGTATGTTGTGTGATATGGATGCATTGGTTGCATTGTGATGATGATATGGATTATCTTCTTATAATGATAATATGGATTATCTATTGTGATGATTACCTATTGTGATATGTGTATTATCTATCTGTGTATATATAGATAATGAGATTGAATTGTTTTAAACTCTAAAACAACTTGGCCTTAAAAGATACATTTTGGATTTCGATGAGACCGGGATCGGGTTTTCAGATTTGGATATCCGAAAACCACATCGATCCAAATTAACGATAGGTCGTGAATCTCAAGTAAAGAGTGAAGATTCGAGGTGTAAGGACTATTCATCGTTAAAACTCTAGGGGTGATTCCAATACGAGTTTAATGGGGTAGTACTTTCAGATTCGAGATGAAGATTCAGAGTGCAAGGGTTATTGTCGTTAACTCTGAGGGTGATTCCAAAACGAGTGTAACGAGATAATGCCTTTCGTTCGAATCCGGAATGAACTTGTATGGATTGAATGCTTTCAGAACATCGTCAGGTGGACGATGAGCATTCTAAGATAAATGTGTCCTATAAAGGTAATCGTAGCCTCAAGCCTCATCAACCGGGAATGGCTAAAACAGGGGAGGTGCAGCAAGGCTAAGTGGGTCATGTCCAAGTAAGGAATGGTTTCGGCCTTGTGTTGCAGGGGAGTTAGGGTGGCTCCTCGGTATGGTGATTTAGGCCACGTACTATGACGGACGATACCCTAGTAGCCCTGCCATTGTATGGAATCCAAAATCCAATATGTGCCAACGGTTTTGATTGTAATACCCACTTTTGTGGCTAGTAGCTGGAATTTAATAAATGTAACAATTTCGGCTATTTCACATTTACTTGAAAACCCTAGACCTATTATAATATCACTGGATTTCCTATCAAATGTTTTGGTTAGCGTAAGGTAAAAACTTTTCCATGTTTATGTGTGGGAAGTCTTATGTGATACCTTTTCTTTTCAAAGGTTTTTGAAATTAAGCAACCTTAACCTGTTACTCACATCAGACCCATGTCTGAGCCGGAGTTTATTTTTGTTTTTCTTAAACTCTTGAGTACTCAAATATTTACGAGTAACCAAGGGATTCAAGTTAGCTTTTAACAAATTATGGAGGAGCAATGGAGAAAGAGGCTTCTACGTGTATATGTGTACAGTGTTCCGCTGTGTTTGGTGTCTCTGTGATTTTCTCTGAGTTGTATTGAGTTGTATAACTAGACAGGTGTTTATAACTGTCTAGTATGTGTTGTATTAGCTGTGTATCTCTGATAGATGTTGTATATGATACTCTGCAATATCTTATGTTATTAATATACTTTATTCATTCCGCTGTTTAGATTCTGATGTGTTGTTTCTTCTTTCTTCTCTTTCTTTCTCTTTTCTATCCCTTTCTTTCTTATTAATGATGCGTCATTCTGTGGGAATGAATGGTGGGTCGTTATAGTGGTATCAAAGCGCTAGGTTGAGTGAATACCTATGCTTTGGAGTAATATCTTTCTTGAGAGAGCGTATTTGTAATTTTAAATATATTTATATATATATTTATCTATTTCTACCTATCTGTTGGGTTACCCGTATAGGTTTTCCAATATAAGTCATAAAGGTAGATGAGGTAGTGGTGTGTGTAACACGATCACTACCATTGGTTGGAGTTTGGGTATTGAGGTTGGAAGTGTGTCTGTCGAGACTATAGACCTAATACCGTCTCGAGCGAATTGTGCAGTGGTGTAGAGATTTCATCAATTATTGAAGGAAACCTGTTAAGGTTCGGAGTCCGTCTTTGAGGTTGGATGAGTTGAGTTTGGATTTGTTGGCTGAGCAAAGGCAAGTAATTGTATCTTGATACCTCAGGAAGCAGTAGCTGCGTGATGAGATGCAGTGACTATGGATTGTGTCCAAAGATGTTTCTTTGGAACAAGGTTAAGGAAGTGTATCTGCTTCGGTGTTCTGGCTGAGTTCAGCAGGGTGTTTCTGTTTGGCTTTGAGGTCCGAGTTTCTCGAAGAACTTTGGATTAGGAAGTTTTTGGCTTTAGTGTCAGCAGTACAGCTCGGAGTGTTATGTGTGCCTACGGGAAGGTCTCTAGCTGAGTGGTTTTTCTGAAAGTGAAGTTCAGAAGCAACAGAATGGATCTGTTTCTTCGATGGATTGACTAGACCAGTGTAAGTTGTTCTGTTGGGCAAAGATAGGACATCTTTTCTTTGGAAATTGATCCAGGTTGATCGCAAAACTGACTTGCGATAGTTGAGTGTTCTCTTGGATAGTCAGAGGCCGTCCGCAGCTGGAGATTTGAGTTTTCTTATTCGACTAGGAATCCAGGAGTGGAACCAGTGATTCAGTTTAGTCGAAGGATGGTACCTAGAGATAGAATTTGGTGAAGCAACTGAGATTTTGGAGGAATTTATGAGTTTTTTCTTTATGGATCTGTGGAACCATATTTCTAGAATGTGTTGTCCAGTTTGTGCTCATGTTCATCATCAGCATTTTCTTCTACTTCGGATTAGAGTTGTGCAGCGGAAGCAGTTTGGGAGTGTTTCTGTTGTCATTTCCGGATAAGGAGAAGTAAATTCAGTTTTTTGCTGTTTATGGAGTAGAGTTTGTGATCTGGGTTTTGGATTGATCTTGAGGAGATCATTGGGTTGGGTTGTTTTTGGTTCTGTTTGTTTCTAGAGGAATCGGCAAGGGTTGAGCTTATCAGGAAGGATGTAGGCAGCCCAAAATCGTCCGAAGAATTTTGTGGGTAAGAGACGGAGGAATTTGGATTCCGGGGTCTGAGATCTGTTTTGGATAAGTTTTTCTCTGGTCAAAGGAGCTATAAGTTTTGGTAAATTCTGGGAGGTTAGCCCCGAGATATCTTGGATCTTTCTGTCTTCTTATAAGGAGAAGTGTTTGGTCTTCAGGGTTGAATTGCCAGTTTGGATGACTGGGATTCGATATGTTTCACATATCTCTGAGGGAGTACGTGTACGATCTATCTCTGGTTTTGAAACTAGCAGTTCAGGAGGTTTGGTTGTTGAGTCAGACTCGTCTATAGTCTGATATCCTGTCTAGTTTTGTAGATCTAGATGAGTAGGAGCTCTATAGCTTAGTAGTATTGATTGTTTGGATTCTGTAAAGCAAGTATCCCGGTGTATATATATATATATATATGTATGTATATATATATATATATACTTGGGAAACTCGAGGAAACTCTATCCAGAATTTTGTCTGGATAGTTAGATTTGTTTGATTGGATGAATTGGTTGCTTTGGTTGTTAGTATATGATTAATATATGCCGTGTTTTAAATTTAAAATCTTTAATAAGATTATTAAATTACCGTTTTTTTAAATTTCGGGGACGAAATTATTTTAAGGGGGAGGAATGTGATGACCCGGAATTTTAAGCAATATCAATTAAATAATCTGAATTAAAAATTAAATTGATTTGATAATCTTTGTTAATAAGATTGGAATTAATTTAATAATCCAATTAAATAAATATTTAATTGATAGATTTTATCTTTTAAAAGTTAATAAATTGTTTTCTATTTATAATGTATATAGGATATGTATATATTGTAAATATATATTGTTTTAAATTTAATAAATAAATAAATCTTGTTTTCTAAATAATATATATCTTTGGTAAAATTGGGTATAATTTTAAAGTTAAACTTTTAAAAGCTATTGAATAAATAAAATATGGTTTTAAATTGATAGGATAAAAATTTAATTTGTTTAAATTAATTTATTTGATATTAAGCTTTTTAAAAGTATATAATAAATAACTATATGATTTTAAATACATGAGGTAAATATTTAAATGGTTTAAAATATGTTTTAACTTAGGTTTAAATTTAAGTAAAATTAACAATAAGGTTTGTTTTGTTTTCTTTTTAAACATAGTGTGATAAAATAAGTAATTTATTAATAAAGAAACAATTTCTTTTATAAATTATTTAAAGTTATCAAATTTGTTATTTTCAAAATATAATAATGTATTGTTTTTAACAAATAGATATTTTTTAAAATAGTTTATTTTTCAAAATTTAATCATGTAGTTATATATGTATATATATAACTTGATTTCAAAATTTAATTTTAGAATTTGATTTGAATTTGAGTTTAAAGCCTTGAAAACTTAAAGTATAAATTTTTATTTGTTTTGGATTTTAAAATATTTGTATAAACCTTTATTTTATAAATATAATTGGATTTATTCATTTCAAAATTATCTGCATGTAAATAAGTACATAATAACTAATTAATTAAACATAGATTTACATTTATCTTATATTAACATATTAACTAAATACAAATTTACATTTAGTTATAACTAATTAAATTTAAAGACAAGTGTAATCATCTTAGGTCTTATAATAACATGTGTTAGTTAATAATGTAAGGATAATGACAAATGTTAAAAATTTAAGACAAGTGTCATTTATTTTTGTTTTTCTTTTATTTTTATTAATAAGCATTTCAGTTTTTATATAAACAAATCCTCTTTCATTTTATTCTTTTTCTAAATCTATGATGCTAAGAACATCTGGAAAAAAACACACACACACACTTCCTTTGAAACCAAAATCTGAAACAAGAACAAGTTTCAAATCTCATCTTTATTTTTAAAACCCGAAACATTTAGAAACCTGTAATCCACTTCAAATATCAAGCCTACAAATCATTTCCCTATAAATCTTTAAAACCCTGTAAATCTGTAGCATGCAAGCAAACCTGTCACCATGCAAAAGATCTGAAGCCTGCATTTTTTCTTCAATCTAGAAGTCAAAAGCATGCATGCAGTTTCAAATTAAAGAAGCAAGCATTCTAGTTTTTTAAAAAAAGCTATTGCATATCCCAGTTCTAAGAATCAAAACAGCTTTTCATAATGGAGGCTCTATCTTCCTTCTTCATATCAGTGAGTAACATTTCCTTCAACGAGTTTAAGTATATAATTTAGTTGCATGCTTGATTGTCTGAAATATGTATGTTTATGTATGTATATGGTTGTATTCTCTGGTTTAGTGATGTATATAAGTTTGTTTTTTTTTTACAGAACCTACTTTGTTAAAATTTCCAGTTCTTGATTTGTTTAAGTTCAAATCTTTTAATTTAATTCCTTTTAAACTTGATTTTCAAAACAAACCTGTTTGTTTCATTTCAAAACTTTAGTTTAAAATTTATACTTAAGTTAAAATAATTATGAAATGCTTCTGGAAATCATAAGATTGATCAAACTTTGAAATAGTGAAATTCAAAACCTTGCAATTTATTGTTTCAGGCCTAAGATCTGAAATATCATCCTAAAACATGATTTTTAAAACTAAAATTATAATTTTTAGTTTAGAAATAAGCATGCGGTTCTGTGTTGAATTGAAAAGGGGATATTGGGATTTTTGGGTGATCTCTGCAATTCGGAGGGGCGGGTTTCTTCTAGTGGGTAGAGTAATGATCAGTAAAGCTTGGAAAAATACTGGATGGAGATGAAATTCATTAAGGTGGCAGCGGTGTTGATTTCTTATCTGGAACCCTAAATTATATCTGGGTAGTGTTTTTGATTGGTTCGACCTCCTCAGTGGATCGAGTGCTACGTAACTCAAGGGATTGGAAGTTCATGGGACGGCGATGGAGTGAACGGAGGCGCAGGTGTTTAGATGGTCGGAATTTCTTGGATGAGGCGATGACAGGTTTGGGGTTGGGGACGTTCTGTTGTACCAGGTTTCAGATAAGGACTCGAATTCGATTTCGAGCTATGGAAGGGTGATCTGATGGTCGTGTTGGGACGTGGGGTTGGTCGCCGATGTGGGGAGACCACCAGAGGTGGCTGGAGTTGAAAGGAGGCACGGTGCATGTGCACCGTGCATTTTTGATTCCTGATGGTTGCCTGGGTGTAAGCAGGGTAATGGACTCGAAAATCACTCGGGTAGTTGCTGTGTATTGCTCGAAGATGTTGGCTTGTTGACTCGAAGCAGGAATAGGGTAACTCGGGTTTAAAGCATGGTAGCAAATTTTAAACAAAAACCTGCTGTTCTGTTTAAATTTTTTAAAATAAATTTAAAACCTGAATTTAAATAAAAGTAAAGTTTTTTTAAATAAGATTTAAATCTAGTTTTCAATCTTACTTTAAGTTAAATCTAAGCCTAAAATAAATTCAAGTTTAATTTGAATACTAGTTTGGAAATAAATGAGTTTTTAAATTCAAATTGTCTTAATAACATAAAAGTGTTTAAGAAGTTAATGTGTATTTAAAGAATTTGAATTTAAATGGAGTTTGAAATGTAAGGAAGATTTAAACAAAGTTAAACCAGAATTTTAAATTTGAATTCAAATTGAATTTGAATCTTAGGTTTTGAAAATAAGATAAAGTTTATAAATTCAAATATTTTAAATAAGTTTAAGAGTTTATACTTTAATGATTTGAAATTGAAAAGGAATTTAGTTTAAAATCCTTAAATTTATTTTATATAAGTACTCTTTAACATGTGAATTTCAAAGTTTGATTGGTTAAAGATAAATTGGTTTCCATTTTAAAACTTGAGTTTAAAATGAAATTTGAAATTAAATTTGAAATAAATGTTTTCAAATATATTTATGAATGATAATTTAACCATAGATAATAAAGGCTTTATCTTAAAGTAAATTTAAAATTTAATGATTTATAATTTCATTTAATTATTAAGGGAATTAAATGGATAATTTATTTAATTAATGGAATGGATAATTAATTAAGGTAATTAAGGGTTTTAAATTATTAATTAAGGTTTAAGTTAATTGATAATCAACTTGTAATTTAGGAATTGTTAATAAAATAAAATTAGATTTTAATTAATGATTAGTAATTAATTAATCAAGTAATTTAGAATTAATTAAGTTGTAGATATTACTTAATTAATTTAATAATTAAAGGTTAATTAATTGATTTTTCAAGATTAATTAGTTTATAATTAATATTGATTGATGAAAGTTAATTACTTAGGAAAAGTAATTAAAGAATTTTTAATAGTTAATGAAGGTTATTAACTAAGGATTATTTTGTAATTAATTAATATGATTAATTTTTAATAATTAATTAGATTAATTAATTTATGATAATCAATTGTGAAAATTATTTAAGTGTAATTACTAAATGAAAGTAATTAAGAAATTAATTAATTAATGTAATTAATGGAGTTTATTGCGATTAGTTTAAATTAAATTAAGTTTAATTAATTTCAATCACTAGATGATTTAATAATAATTACTTAATGTAATTAATGAGGTGTAATTACTTAGTGAAGTAATTAATGATAATTACTGGATGTAATTAGTGGAAGATGGTTCAATAGTGGAAGTAATTTGGATTGAATTACTTTGTATAATTAATAAAGGGATTAATTAAAAATAATTAATTTGATGAAGTAATTAAGGTAGTTAATTACTGAATGTAATTAATCAAAAGTGATTAATAATTATGGTTTAATTGAGATTAATTACTTAATGTAATTAATTTTAAAAAAGTAATTAATTTAATTTAATTAAGGATCGGTAATTAATATTTATTAATTAAGACTAATTAATCAATAATAAGTGATGAAAGGTAAGTAATTAATGTAATTAATTAAGGCTTAATGTAATTAATTATAGTTAATTAATTAATGAAGTAATTATGGGTTAATTACTATTTTTGGTTTAGAGTAATTGATTTGTGCAATTAATTAAAGGATAATTACTAGAATGTAATTAAATAATAATTAGTCTAGGGTGATTAATTAAGTTGATTAACTAGAGGATAATTAATTAATTAATTTGTAATTAATTAATGGTTAAGTAAGCAAGATTTATATTGATGTAGTAATTAATTTAATTCACTTTAAATTAATTAAAGATGGAAGTAATTAATTTAATTCATTTTAAATTAATTATAGATGGTGTGACTATAGATCATTGCTTATGTATGGATGGATGATATTGTTTGCCTTGAATGATTTGAAATCTCAACTATGAGATTAGCAATGTTGTGTGATATGGATGCATTGGTTGCATTGTGATGATGATATGGATTATCTTCTGATAATGATAATATGGATTGCCTATTGTGATGGTTATCTATTGTGATATGTGTATTATCTATCTGTGTGTATATAAATAATGAGATTGAATTATTTTAAACTCTAAAACAACTTGGCCTTAAAAGATACGTTTTAGATTTCAATGAGACCGGGATCGGGTTTCCAGATTTGGATATCCGAAAACCACATCGATCCAAATTAACGATAGGTCGTGAATCTCAAGCAAAGAGTGAAGACTCGAGGTGTAAGGACTATTCGTCGTTAATACTCTAAGGGTGATTCCAATACGAGTTTAACGGGGTAGTACTTTCAGATTCGAGATAAAGATTCAGAGTGAAAGGTTTATTGTCGTTAACTCTGAGGGTGATTCCAAAACGAGTGTAATGAGATAATGCCTTCAGTTTTGTTCGAGCCCGGAACGAACTTGTATGGATTGAATGCTTTCAGAACATCGTCAGGTGGACGATGAGCATTCTAAGATAAATGTGTCCTATAAAGGTAATCGTAGCCTCAAGCCTCATCAACCGGGAATGGCTAAAACAGGGGAGGTGCAGCAAGGCTAAGTGGGTCATGCCTAAGTAGGATGATATTTTCCCCTGTCTAGAGGTCCCTTTCATTTCAGCTATGTGGGCAGTTGGAATCGCGCGCCAACAGCGGGGTTGTCTTGTTCGGAATTGTTCAGTAAGGAATGATTTCGACCTTGTGTTGCAGGGGAGTTGGGGGGGATCCTCGGTACGGTGATCTAGGCCACGTATTGTGACAGGCGGTACCCCAGTAGCCCTGCCATTGTATGGAATCCAAAATCCAATAAGTGCTAACAGTTTTGATTGTAATACCCACTTTTGTGGCTAGTAGCTGGAATTTAATAAATGTAACAATTTCGGCTATTTCATATTTACTTGAAAACCTTATACCTATTATAATATCATTGGATTTCCTATCAAATGTTTTGGTTAGCGTAAGGTAAAAACTTTTCCATGTTTATGTGTGGTTAGTCTTACGTGATACCTTTTCTTTTCAAAGGTTTTTGAAAATTAAGCAACCTTAACCTGTTACTCACGCCAGACCCATGTCTGACCCGGAGTTTATTTCTGTTTTTCTTAAACTCTTGGGTACTCAAATTTTTACGAGTAGCCAAGGGATTCAGGTTAGCTTTTGACGAATTATGGAGGAGCAATGGAGCAGGAGGCTTCTGCGTGCAGATATGTATAGTGTTCCGTTGTGTTTGGTATCTCTGTGATTTTCTCTGAGTTGTATTGAGTTGTATGACTAGACAGGTGTTTATAACTGTCTAGTATGTGTTGTGTTAGCTGTGTATCTCTGATAGATGTTGTATATCATACTATGTAATATCTTATGTTATTAATATAATTTATTCATTCCGCTGTTTAGATTCTGATGTGTTGTTCCTTCTTTCTTCTCTTTCTTTCTCTTTTCTATCCTTTTCTTTCTTATTAATGATGCGTCATTCTATGGAGATGAATGGCGAGTCGTACACTCCTAGCCATGTCCGACGTCACGTGAGGAGTGTCTAGGGGTTTGGGTTATCACATACTTCATGTCCTGAAATCATACAACACTAGATAATTTAAAAATAATATTAACTCCATATGCTTATGAAATCCTATAAAATAATATACGACTAGACTACCTAATGTACATCGTCATAGGTCAAAAATACTTTACAAAAATAAGTATAGTCATCCTCTATGTAAGACTGTTTTATACAACCAATATTCTATTATTTAACCTTTTCGGAAACTTTTCACTTAAATTTGCTCTCATGCTTCTCCCGTCTTAAATAAGCATAACCTAGCCCTTAACTTAAACATATATGTTAATTTCAAACGATAGTTAACACCCTTGTCTCAATAGTTCAACGTAGTAAACTTATACATGTTCTCTTATTCTTGAGTATAAATCATCTTGATATTGTTTATTATAAGCATAGTTTTCCACTATTTTCTCAAAATAATTTTTTTCCTGAATCATAATATGCTTCATAAATATTTTGTTTTCAACATATTACTTTAATATCTCAACATTGTTTTTTAATCCAAAAGTTAATAATTTTCATCAAACATACCTTAAAACAATAATATTATTATAACTTTACATCAAAAAATATTTAATCAAATCAATTTTTAACACTTTATTAATGTATAATTCAAAAATAACAACTTTTTACATTAAATCCAAAAATCCTTTTATTATTATTTATATAAAAAATAGTAACAATTCATCCTAAAATATTCACGGGAAATATCTCTTTTTTATTACTTAAAATAATAATATTTTTTTCATAAATTCCATAAAACATTGAAGTTATTATTTGCACAAAAATTATGCAGTCTTCCAAAAATCATATTACCATTTATTTATATTCCATCTTAAATAGTAGTAAATTCTCCATTCAAAATAGATTTTCTTTATTATTTCAAAATTATCCAACATTCATAAATAATACCCTCGTGAATTTTCAGTATAAATCGCAAATTCATATTGCCCATTTCTAGCTAGTCCTTAGCACACTTACATATTGACTATCCTTGCAAGTTCACTACAATCAGTTCAAACTTTATAGCTGTGTAATTCTTTTCTTGCTCCAATTAAATTTCAATTGAAAACATCAATATCTTTTCAATTCTGTTTCTTTTTTTAAAAAAATCGTTGACCTTAAATCTTATTCTTTACAAACTAGTAAGATTTTAAAACCGTAAAATTCACTACTAACTTAACCAGCATGTAATTTCGATCATCACATTTTTTCCCTTAAATTTTACACCAAACAAATTTTAAAAATGTTTTATTTTAGATGTTTCATATTAAATCATTTCATATAAAATCATAACCCAAATTTATTTCAATTTTATTATTTCATATCCATTTGTAAGTCTCTCTATAAAATGATTTATACAATTTCTGTAATGATTCGGAATTTTCAATCCCGAAAATTCCAGACAATTAGGAAAAGAAGAAAAGAGATAGAAGAAGGAACAGAACTGAAACACAGAATCTCACATTCGCAGCGGATCAAAATATAGTATCGAATAAAATAACAGTTATACAAAGGAAAACTGTATTAGTTAATATACATTAATACATCAGAGTTACAATATTTACACAAACACAGGATAGTTAAAATCAAATTTCCCAAATATACAACAACATATTACTCGGTACGTTCCTGCCATCCAGCTCGCCTCCTGAGCTCTAGAACGTCCTTACATGAAAATCTGTAACACTCGGTCTGATCCGAGCATTACATCAAAGTAACACTCGGGTCAGGCTGGAAACCAGCGTGAGTAAACCCATGAAATTTGAAATACTAAGCCTTAACAATATTGAAATCCCGAGTAACTCGTACCTCACTATGAGTTCATAACTGGTTATAGTCAACACTTATTTCACAAATCAATACCTAAGTACCCTTTCTTAGTTTCAATGGTCCAGTTCACTTAAAATATTTCATTTCAGTCTATTGATTTCACATATCAATCGATAAAGAATCATTGTAAGTTACAAATTGAAGTCGGTTCGGGTATTTATTGATAACCGACCCCTGTCTCTTCGAATTCAAAACATCTCTAATCCAAGTTTTTAAGTTTTAAACAAAACAATTAATATCCAAGATATCATATCACATAACAATTCAACTCAGAAAGGTAACCTACATTATCACGGTTCAACCCATTCATATCATAGCACATCTCAATTGAATATAAGGAATATCAATAGTCCAAGTCATCCAATATTATTCAACCATCCATAAACAAGATCTATTAGATATATAATTCCTAATTAATTTAATTAATCTCCAATTAAATTAATTACCATCTTTAATCACTTGGATTACCTTAATCTTGCTTACTTAACTTTTATTAGTTGCAACTCAAATAATAAATCATTCTTCAATTATCCATCTTACTTAATCATTCTTGATTAATTATCTTTTAATTAGTAATTAACTCTTAATTACCACATAGGTAATTTAGCCTTAACCATTCACATTAAATAACCTTTAATTAATCACCTTAATTAATTAATTAATTAATGATCCTCTAATCACTTCCCTTAAATAACTATTCTTTTAATTAATCTTTAATCAATTATCCTTGATTAATCATATTCATTAATTAGTTATTCCTTGATTGCTTAATGATCAATTGGTTATACTTACTGAGTTAATTAATCTTAATCAATTAATTATCCTTAATTACTTTGATTAATTAATCTTTTAATTATCCTTTGGTTATTAACTGGTCAACCCTTACCTATTAATTAATTATCAGTAATCACCTATAATAATTAACTTTAATTAATTAATAAATCTTAATCGCCCAAACCTAATTAATTAAAAGATAAGTTATTTATCTTAATTTACTTCCTAATTATTGTTAAAAATCTTATTAAATAGACCTTGAATCAAATTATCATTAATCCATAATTTAACCTAAGACCCTTAAGATAATTAATGATAAAACATTCATTCCATAATTAAATTACATTATAAATTAAGTTTTAAATAACTTTAAGGATTACAAGGTTAAAATGAATTTTACAACTAAATAAATCAATTTTTAGATATAGATCACTTATTGTTTAATAAAGAAAGAAAGGCTAAAACCTGTTTTAACCTAAATTCAGACCTCTATATCATCTTACCATACTGACCCGAGCTAACCCAAAAGCAAGTTCATGTTTCTTCCAAGCCAGTTCTTCCTCTTCTTTTTTTCATAAAACTTTTAAACGATTTTATTTAAAACACTTTCGAACAAGAATCATATCCCAAGCCAAAACTGGTTTGCTTCGAGTTTGTCACGAGGAATCAACATCTACCCAAAACCTGTAACGACCCTGACTCGACCTTTGAAAATCGACACCGAATACATCACCTATATTCAAATGCCGCAGTTTCAAATGTCGAATCTGGTCCAACGGAGCTTATAACACATTAAGTATAACAACATAGCGGAAAGTAAAGATAATATCAAATATCTCCAATGAATACAATATCCAAATATCATACAACACTGATCACCCAAATATATATCAGAGCATAATATACAATGCTACAACGGACTACAAACAACAGCAGCGGAACAACAGCTGTATATGATATCATAACTTGAACTTCTAAGAGAGAACTCCAACATTTGCATCTCCATATCAAATGCTCCAATCCAAAGCTAGCTCGAACCCCCATCAAGATGAATTAAGCAAATGCGATTTCGAACACGATTGCCAAACCAAAGACTCCAAAGATCAAAGGCAATCGATTCTATATCTACTATTTGATTATCTAAAAAATCCAACTCTAGACTGCCCGTGTGGAAAATTGTGGGCACCCAGAGTTTAGGAAAGGAACAATAAACTCCGGGTCAGTCATGTGACTGGTATGAGCAAACAAAAACAATTTATCTTTAAAACAAACAACAAAGGAAGTAAAGAAATACGTAATACTTTTTGAAAAATGAAACTACCATAAGGCCTCCCGCCACACACACAATGCAAACGCAGAATTGGAGGAGATTTCTCCTTATGATAGTCAAACATGCTTGATATGCAAAAACCCTTTGATATTATTATTAGTGCATAGTGCAGAAATAATTTTGAAAGTATAATATTAATCTGTGCCACCATACAACCATTATTGTATGCCTACTATAGCTACCATTTAAACAGTGGGGCACCACCATAAGTAAATGGCAGGCTATAAAACTAAAACCGCACAAGGCACATATTGAAGATTGGATTTCCAACAAATGGTCAGGCTAAGGAACTTCCCACTGCCACATGGGTACGCCTCTGGAGGGACGTCCCGAGAACCTACCCGGCTCTCTGTGAACAAAAGGCCGGGTTACCTCTGTAACTAGGTAACTACTACTCGAGCATGCCATCCCACGGTTGTTTGCGACCTTTATCCGAGGCGCCTCTCAACCAACAAACACAAAGCAATCACAAAGTAATATATTTTCAGTGACCATATGAGCTAAGTATCTGGGATCCATACCATGATACCACCCTTTTCCCGAAGGGAGTGACACACCCTAAAGGGCGCGACCCTCATAACCTTGCCGTATCTTTCCTGTTTCGACCATTTCCGGTGTGTGAGGTCCTGATGTAGTCTCGTCCACAAAGCTACACTTTTTCACAAAGTCATGCTTCGATCGACAAATGATCAGCAGCACTTCGTATGCCACATTACCAAATCGGGAATGTATCAATAGTAAATATCAACTACATAACCTCTGAGCTCGTACGTCTCAGAGAAGGGTGTTAAACTAAGAGAATAAATCTCCGAAACCAAACAGAAATGTATTTGATGGAAATTGGTTTTACATCTCAAAGTGTAATGTCAGAACAAATCCATACAAGTCTGTTCCGGGTTCGAACAAAACTGAAGGCACTTCACAAAGAAGCCCTTGCAAATCCGGATAATTTCTAATCACGTCCGGACTCCCCATCACAAAGGATGATTAAATTTCTATATCAGGGATCAACCGATGCAGAGACATTCGATGAGTTATCCTTTCGTTTTTGAAAGTATCCGGTCTTCACCACCGGTCTTCAGATGATATTCAAATCGTCATATCATTATTTGGAATGGGTAATATGACACAAGGTCCTCTCCCGGCTAAACCGAATAATGAGCGCAATATTTAAAAACACATGGATAATGGGATCTCAGTAAACCCAAACTTTCTTTCAAATGGTTTAAACAAATTACCATTTACAAATCCTTAAACAAAAAGATTTACTTCACAAAGTTCACCCATTTCTCACAAAGATTCATTCACATATTTCAAAACAGTTTCCATTTCAAAATTGGATTAACTCTTCCGATCATGAAATTAAAGATTCAATTCATAACTTTACAAACATTTCTGATTCAAATATTTTATATAAAAGATACATCATTTAAAATCCTCTTTGATTTCGAAACAAGGTTTAATAATCTTTCACAAAGGTTCATTCATAGCTTTCAAAACAATTCACAATTTCTTTTCAAACTTGAAGCTTTTCAACACAAATTGGGAAGCCTTTCCTTATATGTAAGCTTTTATTATTGAAAACAAATAGTTTTCGTTTCGAAAAAATCCGATTACATTTGCAGGAGTTAAAGCCTTTTAAGTATAAACTTGGGTTGAATTTAAATTCCCAAAACAATACTTTTAAAATCATTTAAAACCCATATAAACACATTATATAACTTGTAAAACCTTTTTAAACCACAATTTCAAAAAAATAGAATACAATTTCAAATTTTGAATTCAAATTCAAATCATATTATTTAACTTTCAAGACTTTATTAAGTTATTCAAAATAATTTTTATCTTAAAAACTCCTTTTCAAAACTTTCGATATTTAATCCAATCTTATTTCCAAAACCATTTGGATTCAAAATTCTATTTAAAACCATTTCATAATATTAGATTTAAATATCTGTGACTTAACCGATTTCCTCGTGAAATCCATATTTTTGTGTGTATAGTGTAGTCTAGGGGTAACACAATAGTGCAACGTCATTCAATCATCACAGATTCGAGCATATCAATATAGACAAGCGGTATAATCTATAACGCTTATCTACATTCACTGATTCACAGATAAAGTAAATTTATCAATCACAAAGATTTACCATTACGATTCGATGTGGGTTTCTAATAACTAACTGGAATCCGACTCCCTGTCGCATCGAAATTCAAATGTCGTTTTACGGGCCAAAGGGTTTTTGTATTCACACAGCAGTATATTTATCATAGATATCACAACTTAGCACAAAGCAATTTATTTTACATAGCATCGTAAGCACATAACAGAGATATTAATCCATTGCACAACATTCAACAATAATCAATCATCTTCAATTAAGATGGATAAACCGTGTGGTTTAAATTAACTAATCACATAATTACTTTCATTAGATATCCTTAATCAATGATTAATTATCATTAATTACTATTGATTAAGTCTTAATCACCTTCATTAATTAATCATTTCTTAATTAATTATCTTAATTAATTTATCCTTAATTGTTAAATAATTAGTCTTAATTACTTTTATTAATTAATTACTTCTTAATTAATCACGGCTTTATTTAATTAAAAGATAAATTCTTTATCTTAATTTAATACTTAATTACATCATTAAACTTCCCTTTGAAGACATTTTGTAAATCAATTATATAATTGATAGATTTTAAAATTTTCTTTAAACCAAAACAATTTAAACATTAAATTTTAAAACTTAATTAAATATTCCTTTTAAAACTTGTTCACTTTAAATATATTTAAAAACTTAGTTAAGTATTTTTCTTTTTGAAACAAATTATTTAAATCCCTTAAATAAAAATCTTTAAACACTTTTAAAACCATTTGCAAACATTTTGCTTTAGCTTCAAACTTTGATTTTCTTTACTTAAAATAATCTGGTAAAAAGTTTCATTTTAAAACCAAATCCTCATCATTAACCCGAGCCATCCTAAGACAAATTCGACCTACCACTCGAGTCACCTCGAGTCCTCGCACACCACTCAAGCTTCGAGTCCCATACGCAAAACACACGAAAACGACTCTGGCTCTCCTCATCTTTCCTAATCCTTCAACTCACAGCACAAACAACAACTACCCAAACGTGCACGTGCACATGCACGACAGCTCCGGCCACCATTAGCCATCACCGTGACCCTCGCCAAGTCGCCGATCACCTCCTCAGACGAACCGACCCCTCGATTGCCGATAACCACGACAAATCGATATCGAGCCTACCCAGCAAAAACTGGAACTAAACCCAATGAAGAAAAGCACCCAAATTTGCTTCGCTACGACACCACCCTGCGCCAGAACCCTCGCCACTTCGTTAGGAGCTCTGCCGCAACCCCACGCACCTATCCCCCGACATCTAGTCAAGACCGATGCGCCCATGCTTTTGTATTCACCTCGCGAACTTTCCATCACGAAAATGTCCTTAAACCCTAAAACGTCGACGTACGGCAACCATGATGATCGATAAATTCATCGATTATTTTTGCCAAGATCCTCGACCCTCCAACATATTTCCGCAGCGACCCCGAGCCTTCATCATCCTTCGTTCACCAGAATTTGCCCAAAGTATGATTTTCATTCAATCCATGAACGCTCCCCGAAAACACCATTAAAAATCTTAATTTTATTTTCAAAAATCATATTTGTCGAAGTTGAACCAGATTATATAATCGCAATTTGTAATCTTGGCACTTGATTTGACATGCTCTCAAGTTCCCACTATAAATTTTTATTTTCTAGGTAAACTCAAACTGGTTATGTTTAAAAATAATTTTTAAGTCTTCGTTTATGATTATACAATCATAATTTATTCAAACACCCCAACCTATCAGAATTTAAATGAAAAGATTTGAATTTTAGCTTTGTTTTAAACCCTGTAAAATAAGTACAGGGTATATATATTGATGTATTACAAACATGCACATGCAACTTTTGAATTTATACATATGTATTTGTATTTATAACTAAAATATTATCACAAACATGCATTATCACAAGCAAACCAAAATTCATATATACAGGTTCAAAAATTTGCTCACCTGTGCTCGAAGAGAACAGAGACAGTGAACCTATTATTGATTTTGAAGTCTGAAAATGCTATTCACATTTGATCTGGATCTATAGCTTGCTTATTTAATTAATTCTTTGATTTATTCTTTGCTTTTGAATCTGAGAACCTGACTTTTTATTTTGGTTCCAGGTTTGAAATGCTTTTGTAAAACTTTGGGTTGCTCAGGCTTTTGATTTTCATTTTAATCTCCAAGTTTGAAATTTTGAATTTCTTTAGTTTGGACAGGTTGTAATGCTGAATCATGCTCAGTTGAATCAAATTGAAACTGAAGCTTTAAATTTTAAATTTTGATTTACTTTTCCAGGTTCTGTGAAACTGTTGATGTTTTGCTTTTGCTTTTGTTTCAGGTTTGTATTGAAGAGAAATAAAAATGAGCAGCCTGTTTTCTTCTTTCTTTAATATTTACTTACATTATAAAATAAGAAAAAAACATTTTTGCCACTTGTAAACTTCATATATGAAAATAGTTACACTTGTTTAATTTCTTATCACATGGTTTACACTTTTTCAAAACAAGTAATATTATGTTTTAGACCTTTATGTAAATAAATTTAAAATTTATGGTTTAAACCTTGTTTTATTTTTAGATCTCATATTTTTCTTTTGAAAAGAAAAGGTATTAAACCTTTTATAGATTTTAAACAAATTGTACTTAGTTCATATATAATTTCAAAAGAAAGAACATTATTCCTTTATTAATATTTTTTTCAAATCATATTAATTCTCAAAAGATATGTATATCTTAACTTTTATTTCTTATTTTACATTTGCATTCACACATTATATTTAAACAACTTTTAAAATCTATTTCATAAAATTAAATTCAAATATCTTTATATTATTTTATATTTTTATTTCCTTTTAGAGCTATTTGTACAACCTTTAGAAAATGATTCTTATATTGATCTTAAATCATATCTTTCAAACCACAATGAATATATTCATATACATATATATAATATAAAAACAAATCTCTACTAGTTTATAAAGTTCTTAAATCCAATTTATTTCTCAAAATATTTATTCTTGAATTTCAAATTCCAGATTCAATTTAAAAATCCATTTATATACATATATATAAATTTTAAAGCTTTTATTGATTCCTATTTTCACAATCTATTTATAAAACCCACATTTAAATTGTTTTTGGAGAAACTCAAATAAATTTACCAATTAATCTCACAATTTAATTCAAAATTATATATTAATTACCAAATATTTTAAAATTTAATCCCAAAGATTAAATCAATTATCAAATTATTCTTAGCTAAAATCTAGGAATGTTACAGATTCCCCCTAGAAAATTTCGTCCCCGAAATTTGAAATTAGGGAGACGACAAAGAATATAGAAAGATAGGGAAACAGCTATCCAGATCAAACTGAAATCTATTCTGCGTTTGGCTTACCAATTCAGAATATCAACAATGGATACAAGAACGAATCTATTTAATATTTCAAAAGAAACTCAGGTTATCTAGATTTACGAAGTATGCAGGGGCATTGGTTAATTCGTAGGGATAACTAACCATTCATAGAATATATCGAGACCCAAATGATAGATAAATGGATTTAATCTTCCACAAATCTTAAGCATTAGGTACGGATTTCAAACTTAGGTCAGAATACCCCAAAGTTTACACAAGCTCGACCCTCTTTGGATTATAATATACACAAGAAATCACAATAAAAATTTCAAATTTGGTTTTTAATCGAAATCATTTTATCGATACAAATCAATTTTATATTTTATTAACCAATTTATTTCAAACAAATTTTCAAATTTATTAGAGTTAGAATGGAAAGCTGATAATAATCCGATGATGAGAATAGATTGGAACTTACCTACACGATTCGCAGAGCCACCATCACATCAAAGCTCCTCCCTCGAGCTGCCATGAAGACATCAGAGAATTTGAAATTGGATGATCGACAATGGAGATTGATGGAGAAAGATTGTTTTCGTTGTTGTTACAGGGCATTGAGCATTTATAGTGGTACTTCCCTGTCCCCCATCTCATCCTCTTCTTGCACTCATACTCACTATCAGTGGATAGTAAGAGAATTTACTGAGGCGTTTGAATGGATATCTTATGGATACTCATTCTAGGGTATACTTCATCCTATCTCTAATGAGTTACTTAAAGTGTTATACTCCTGAGCTAAAGTTTCAACCTTCAGCTCTGATACTAGTTTGTAACGACCCAGACTTGACCTTCGAAAATCAGCACCGAATACATCACCTATATTCAAATTTCGCAGATTCAAACGTCGAATCTGGTTCGCCAGAGCTTATAACACATTAAGTATAACAACACAGCGGAAGAAAAAGATAATATCAAATATCTCCAATGAATACAATATCCAAATATGATACAACACTGATCACCCAAATATATATCAGAGCATAATATACAATGCTACAGTGGAATACAAACACCAGCAGCGAAACAACAGCTGTATATGATATCATAACTTGAACTTCTAAGAGAGAACTCCAGCATTTGCATCTCCATATCAAATGCTCCAATCCAAAGCTAGCTCGAACCCTCATCAAGATGAATTACGCAAATACAATTCAGAACACAATTTCCAAACCAAAGACTCCAAAGATCGAAGGCTATCGATTCTATAACTACTATTTGATTATCTGAAAAACCCAACTCTAGACTGCTCGTATGGAAAATTATGGGCACCCAGAGTTTAGGAAAGGAACAATAAACTCCGGGTCAGTCATGGGACTGGTATGAGAAAAAAAAACAATTTATCTTTTAAACAAACAATAAAGGAAGTAAAGAAATCTGTAATGCTTTTCGCAAAATGAAACTACCATAAGGCCTCCCGCCACACACACAATGTAGACACAGAATTGGAGGAGATTTCTCCTTATGATAGTCCAACATGCTTGATACGCAAAAACCCTTTGATATTATTATTAATGCATAGTGCAGAAATAATTTTGAAAGTATAATATTAATCTTAGCCAGCATATAAACATTATTGTATGCCTACTATAGCTACCATCTAAACAGTGGGGCGCCACCATAAGTAAATGGCAGGTTATACAACTAAAACCGTACAAGGCGCGTATTGAAGATTGGATTTCCAACAAATGGTCAGGCCAAGGAACTTCCTACTGCCACATGGGTATGCCACTGGAGGGACGTTCGGAGAACCTATCCGGCTCTCTGCCAATACAAGGTCAGGTTACCCCTGTAACAACCTGCAAATCCGTACCCCTTGACTCAACACTATTCTACATCAATTAACTCAAACGGAACAGAAATACAAACCATTATGGATTAAAGAAGAAGAGATAAAAGAAGAAGGAACTAAACAATATCAGAATCTCACAGTCGCTGCGGAATAAACTGTAATAGTAACTATATATCTTTACACAAAATGAATCTATATCTGTTTTATACATCATATCATCAGAGTATCTCATACAACAATATTTAGCAATCAAACAATCCCATAAATCATAGCAGCGGATATATAAACGAATACGAATAATACGTCTCGGACTCCAGCTCCTCTCCAGCTCCATAGCATCCTGACCTGAACATATAATACTCGGTCTGACCCGAGCATTATAATGAAATAACACCCGAGTCAGTCTGGAATACCAGCTGATAATAATGCACCCAAATTGATTATTAAAGTTTCAAAATCCTTTTGAAAACAAAAGCATCTCGTAAGACCACGCCACAAATAAACATGTCGGGTTTTTACCATACGATAGCTAAATCACTTTTTATAGAAATCCTCTCATATTATAATAGGGTCTATATACAAATACTTATAAAATAGCCGAAATTGTTACATCTATTAAATTCCAGCTACTAGCCACAGAGTGGGTAATACAAATAAAGCTCGTACAAGGCTCGTAGGGAGAATGGATTTCCAACAATGACTAGGCACTGGGGTACCACCTGTCACAGTACGGGGCCTAGATCATCGTACCGAGGACCACGCCCGATCCCCTGCAAAACAAGGCCGGACCCATCCCTTACTGGACGGTTCCGAATAAGATCACCCCGCGGTTGGGATCAGCAACCGCCCACTAAGCCGAAATAAAAAGGGACATCTAGACAGGGATGACCTTACTCTCAAGCGGGGGCTACCCACGAAGCCTTACTGCATATCCCCTTATTTTCAGTCATTCCCATTTGATGAGGCTTGAGGCTAAGCGTTGCCTTTTAGGACGTTTCACTTAGAATGCCCATCGCCCACCTGACGATGTTCCAAAAGCATTGGTCCATACAAGTCTGTCCCGGGTTCGAACGGAAACGAAGGCACTACTCCTACTACATCCATTTTGGAAATATCCTCAGGATTAGTAGCGACTAGCCCTTGCACTTCATTGCTCCATCTTCGACTCCGAACATGTTTTTCCCACGAAATGTACAAACCACATCGAAGTGGTTTTCGAGAAATAAATCTCGATCCCGGTCTCTTCGAAACGATCAACGCATTTGTCCAATATTGATAGTCGGTGATTTAACTATCAATTAATATTCACAAACATCCATCAGATAATAAATAATTCCCACGTTATTTATTTACTCAAATATCTCTTACAAGATATATTTCTATTTTCAATTCCCTTTTAAAATAGTTTTACAAAACATCTTCCTTGACAAAATAAATTTTACAATATTTATTTCCCACTAGAAACAACAAAGTCCAAACCATTTAGATTCTAAACCAATTAAAACACTTTATTCTTAAATATACTTTGAAATATTTAATTTTACTACTAGTTATTTAGTCCAAAAATAATTTCAAAATATTTAAAGTAAAACCACTTGACAAGATATAGGCTAGTTTAAAATAAGGTGTAGTTGAATGAAATTTAAAGATGGAGTTTTAAAAGAATATATGCAAGGTATCAAATAACTTAAATCAAACTATCCTTTAAATAAATCCATATATAAAGATAATTACTAATAATATTCTTAAATAATTACTATTATAGCTAATTTTTAATTATTTCCTTTAGAATAATAATTTCTCGAAAACACTTTAGAAACAAGTTTAAATTTTAACATTACCTAAAAGCTGCTTTAAAACACGAACTTGGTTTCCCAGGGAAATATACTTCTATCCAAACAACCCAGAGAATCCTTTTTATAAATCCCGCCTGATTAATTCCAATTCAAATTTACTTTCAATTATTGTAAATTTGTTCACCTGCATAAAATAAACTTCCTTTTGAAGTTTTAAACCCACTTCCCATTTCTGGAAATTCACTTTCAAAGTATAGGTTTAATTATTTTTTAAATAAACTGTTATAAGTTATTAAATGAAAGATCATACTTAAGGAATTTCTTAAACAAAGATCTACCAAAATTTCAATAGTTTAACATAGTATTTCAAAATATATTTTTATATACATTTTAACTGCTAATTTATATTTGGAAAGTTTTGTTGAAACATATTTTAAATATCCAGGAAAAACATCATCAGATAACCCCATCGTTATTCAACATAATTGATAAAACCTATACTTTCACATTTATCAACTGATAAATTTCCCACTTCATTTATAATTCCAATTTACAAATTTCATTCTTCATCCCAACCAAATGCAAATTTTATTCCTTTAAATCCTTTATTTAACAATTTATTTTATTTTCTTCAAAAACCCAATTAAATCCATTTATAATTAAAATTTTGGGTTTATACTTATGCAACAATATATCAGTTCAATTTAAATTCAGATTTATCAATCACAACATATAAACAAATCACATCATAAATTATAAAAATATTTACTACATCGTGAGGAATCCAGTTGGATCCCTCCAATCTGTTCTCCCTGCATCACAGATATTAGCACATCACGTATATAAATATCAATCCAGACTGATAACAACAATTATATTCAACCAATCACATAGATATTTAAATATTGACTATTTAAATTAGCTAGCATCCAGATGTGAGTGAGAATAACTCACCTTGAGTTTCGATGAGCGTTCGAAATTTAAATTAAACCGAACGACGTTCGATTTAACTCAAATTTTTTACTTGCTCAGAATGAATCCAGAACTGCACCATTGCATAGTACGCGTCACTGCGATCCGGCGTCGCAAATTTCGTCAAAATCTGATACAGTATGTATAAGATATTCGATTTTAAAGTTTAAATTGAATTTAAAAAAAAATCCTTTTATTTTATATTTTACCACTAACAAATCAGGGCCGTTCAGATTAGAAAATAGATTAAGGCCACTCTCTCTCATCTCCCTCTCGTACGCGAATACCAAGGTCGAAAGAACCCATATGCCGTCGCCTAGGGCTTGTAGCCGCCCCCGCCTCGTCGCTTTCTAGGACGATCCATGACTGCCACCACGTTCGCCATCCACAGCTCTACCCTTGGCCAGAAAATCTCCAAGCTCAGTTGTCACCATAGCGCGTAAATCGAGAACGAACGCCGGCAATCCTCGTCTAATTTCTGGCTCTAATCGGCGACGATCGTCGAGATCTACCGTTGGATCTGAAGCCCTAAATGAGCTCTTCGATCTTCCAGTTGGAGGAATTCACTATTACGTGATGGATGGATCGCAAATTAGAGAGGAATGTCGTTGTTTTCCGGCCATTGAAATGTAAACTGCGGCCGCTCACGTTTTTTCTAGGGTTAGAGGATAAATATAATATATATTATTGTTTTAATATTATTTTATTAATAAAATCCTCTATGTAACATCTTATTTCAAACGAACTCCAATCTCACACACCAACAAGCACTCCTAGGGTTTCTCCGCGTTCTGGATACAATGGAACAGGTTTCGTAAGCTAATTCGGTCGTATGTGCGAGTTACGGAATTAAACGATCAATTTTAATTTAAAACGATTTTGATGCGTTTCGAGCTGCCACTGTCAAACGACAACTCCGATTGCTATGAAAATTGAAATCCAATAATAACTAACTATTACGGATCAAATGGAACTGGTTTCGTCGAATTTCGAGACTGTGCCCCCAGAAGGCTATTTTAACTCGTCTATTAAAGCGAGCGATTTTCTACAATAATCGAAAACGCTCAAAAATTTACCTTTTAAAATTTATTATCTTAATAATAAATATATAAAATTTATAAATCACATTAAAAATTATTTTGACTCATTCCGGACCCAAAATCTGATTATTTGCATTTTTATAATATTAAATCCATTATTAATTTAACATAAATTTCCCAATAATAACTTATTAACTTTTAAATCCACCTAATAATCCAACAACACTTTTAATGACACAATAGACTTAAAATGAATTTTAGAACTCACTCCATATCTATTTACCTCCATATTCACAATTTAACCCGATTCAATATTTAATTATTATTATTTAAATTCCAATCGGATTACCATATTTGGAATTATACATAATTTGTTAATTCCACCCAATTCTTTTTATTTTAAAACTAATTCAAAATCTACATTGAACATTTAAAATGAATTAAACGTTCAAAATTCAATGTCCAAAATTCCGGGATGTTACATTCCTCCCCCCTTATAAAAATTTCATCCCTGAAATTTGCTAAGGTAGAACATACTCTCAAGCTCATTTACTTACCCAATTTGCTTAGTTAAAAGCTTATATACTCTTCCTAAAAAACCATTAAGCTTAAACCCAAACTCATTTGCTTCATTTACTCGAAAGCTTTGCGGCAACATTATTTCAGAACAACTTTACTGGCTAAATATTTTTTTTCCAAAATCCCAAAAATTTCCTAACTCCCAAAATTTTCAGAAAATTTTGGCAGAGTCTCCCCTGCACGGAGGAGCTTTCGCGATATCGCGATACAGATAAATATATATACATCGACCCACATGGTCGGAAACAAAATATATCACAATATATATCATTTCCCAATTATATTTGCGTAGGCGTACCTTTTTTTAGCAAATTTTTACAGCAAGTGGCTAATATAACGCATATACGCGCTCCAACTCTATCGAACGCCTTCCGTACCTGTACTTACTCAACAAACTCATCAGTTTTCAAAGATATGAACATTTTAACAACATTTCCAATATAAATGTAAGCCAAACATATCCATTTCATAATCAAATCAACAATTTGCATGATTTCATAAGTAAATCATATTTTATAGCATGTATAAAGTTCCTTTTCTAAATTCAAACTCCATTTTATTTCACACAAATGATTTACATACAAGTTTACCATTCTCAATTCATAATTACTACCACAAATTCAAATTCAAAATTATAAACACATGCTTCGCTATTTTCAATTTACTTCAATTTAAATTCAAACTGATTCACAATCTAATGTACTTCCAATTTGATTTATTTGCATTTCTTTTTCCAAATTTAAACTTCATTATATTCCACTCGAATGACTTACATCCGAGTTGCAAATGTTAGATTCACATTCACTTCAATAAGAGTAATATAAGCTTTTGATTTAATTACTTTTCTTTTTAATTAACCTGCATTTACATACAAACCCACTAAATTGATTCCAATCCATTTCCCATTATTCAAATATCAATTTCATTTACTTCTTTTAATTCATTCACTTAAGTTTAATAACTAATTTCTATGCAGGTTGTGGTTATTCAAACAATTAACTAATTCTTAAGCTTATAACCAGTTAAAATTAATTTCAACTCAATTTATATCCATTTTATTCGATTCTGCATGGTTCACAATCCAAACATTTTATTTCATTGTAAATTTTTTTTATTCTCACTTCAAGTTCATCTTTTAAGTTAAAATTAATAGCATCCCATTTTATATTATTTACAGCCCGAACATTCTTGATTTATCACAATTATAGAATTAAATCTCTAATCTTACATTTCCAATTCATTATCCATATACAAGTTCAAATTTATTTACTAACTTAAGTTCATCCACATCCTTTATATTTTATACTTTCACCATCTTATTTCAATTCACATTTCATTTGAGATTAGGTATGAATCCACCATACCATTCAACTATTTCCCATTTGTGATCATCATTTCATTTTACTTGGGTTTACAATCTGATTTTCTATTCTTACATTCACCAACTTAATTACTTTCAAGGTTTATATTTCTCATTAGAGTCATTTTCACCTTATAATCACAATTCCAAATTTTATATATATGTATATATCACTGAGTCCTTAAGGATACAAATTTTTCTTTCCCCATAATCCTTTGCAAATTTTAAATCCATAATTTCAAATTATAAGTATAACACTTAATAGCTTATGGGTACAATTTATTACACAATGACCCACAAATACAAAGTCATTTTACCTTTCAATTTAACCCAAATCAATTTAATTCTAAGCCCAATTTATTTAACTTATCCCAAGTAAAATTCAATTTTCTATATACTTCCGTATACTCAAGTTAAATTTTTAAATCTAGGGTTAAAAAATTTCTATTTCCTTCTTATTAATATCAACTTCACCAAATAAGTCTAATAGTTGATTCATTTTAATTTTACACATTATTTAAATAGAATTTTTCAGAATTCAATTGCCCGGTTTTATTTCAAAACCATTTTGAAATAATAATCTACTCATACTTTCTCGGTACATCAAATCAAACTCCCAGATTTTCAAAACAACTTGGTTGTACCAAAACAATTTTCCCCATTTTGTAATCTCCAAAACAACTATTATACCAAACAAATCCAAACAATATCATATCCAACCATTTTGGTAGCAATCCATCACTTTAGAAACTCAAAAATGAATTCTAATGATGTGGCCAGCATCATCAGGATTATTTTCCAGCGACTGAAGTGAGTTCAGTGCTTTCTTACTTCCCAAATTCATTTCAAAACAGTTTCCATCCAAAACATATTACCCAAAACAATACTCCATCATTGCCTTCAAACATCTTAGCAACATTTCAAACTTTCCCAGGATTTTAAATTTAAATTTCCAAACTTTTATTTTCATTACATTTAAAATCCTTCCCAAAACTTCCGGGATTTAAATTCTGGTTTAGTTTAAATTAAGTTATTCTTCTTTTGTATAATTTATACTCATAGAATTTTATTTGTTTATAACATTTCGAATCTTAGATCCTTATTTCAGATTCTTATTTGATTATAGAATTAACAACCAATCATCCAAATATATATAATAATTTCAGAAAATTATTTCTTTTATATCAAAATATAATTTTCGGTAAAATTATTTCATTTACCCACTTTTAAAACAATACTATGTCGGTTTATCTTGTTTAAGAGTTTAGAAACCCCTATCGATATGGTTGTACTTCCCGCATCGACCAGAATTCATAAACACTCAACCAATAAGTCAACACAGTACAAAAACAAATTTTATATTCACTAAAAAATACGCTCTCATAGGTATTATTACACTCAACTCATTATAGAGTACTATTGACTCTATATTTAATGAGTAATTTTCCCACCAAAGCCTAGGTTGTCGCCAACCTAAGTGTAACAGCCCGCAAATCCGTACCCCTTGAGTTAACACTATTCTACAAGGACCAACTCAAGTTGTACAGAAACACGGACCATTTGGGTTTAAGAAGAAGAGGTAGAAGAAGAGAAAACAAAATCAACATCAGAATCTAACCATCGCAGCGGAATAAAATATAATAGATAATAAATAATCTTTACTCAGTCAAATATATCTCTGTTTATATATTACATCAATCAGAGTTCATCAATCACAACTCAACATCAATATCATACAAATGGGTACACAACAACTCAACACAGCGGAATATGTATATATATACAAGTACGGGAGTACGTATCGACATTCTGCTCGTCTCCTGAGCTCCACAGCATCATATCCTGTATTCTATAATACTCGGTCTGACCCGAGCATTACAGTTAAATAGTACCCGAGTCAGTCTGGAATACCAGCGTGAGAAAATCACACCCAGTTGATTATTAAAGTTTCAAAACCCTTTGAAAACAAAAGCATCTCGTAAGACCACACCACAAATAAACATGTCGGGTTTTTACCTTACGATAGCTAAAACAATTTTTATAGAAATCCTCTGATATTATAATAGGGTCTATATACAAATACTTATAAAATAGCCGAAATTGTTATATTATTAAATTCCAGCTACTAGCCACAAAGTGGGTAATACAAACAAAACTCGTACAAGGCTCGTAGGGAAAAATGGATTTCCAACCAATGACTAGGCACTGGGTACCACCTGTCACAGTACGGGGCCTAGATCACCGTACCGAGGAGTACGCCCGCTCCCCTGCAACACAAGGCCGGGACTACCCTTTACTGGATAATCCCGAGTGAGATCACCCCGCGGTTGGGATCAGCAACCGCCCACTAAGCCGAAATAAAAAGGGACATCTAGACTGGAATGACCTCACCCTGCTTGGGTGCTACCCACCTAGCCTTGCTGCATAACCCCTGATTTTCAGTCATTCCTATTTGATGAGGCTTGAGGCTAAACGTTACCTTTTTAGAATATATCCCTTAGAATGCCCATCGTCCACCTGACGATGTTTCGCAAGCATTCATCCATACAAGTCCGTCCCGGGTTCGAACGGAACCGAAGGCACTATTCCTACTACATCCATTTTGGAAATATCCTCAGGATTAGTAGCGACTAGCCCTTGCACTTCACTGCTCCATCTTCGGATCCAAAATCGTTTACACGAAACGTACAAACCGGATCGAAGTGGTTTTCGAGAAATAAATCTCGATCCCGGTCTCTTCGAAACGATCAACGCATTTGTCCAATATTGACTACTCGGTGATTTAACTATCAATTAATATTCAGAAACAACCATCAACCAATAAATAATTTCCCAAATTATTTATTAATCTCAAAAATATCTTTTCAAGATATATTTCTATTTTCAATCCTTTGAAAACAGTTTCAAAACCACCTTTCTTTTCAGAATAAACTTTCCCAAACATTTTCTATCTTCTCTGAAATCACCAAGCATAAAACTAGATTTCTAAAATAATTTAAAACACTTTACTTCGAAATATACTTTAAAACATTTAAGTTAAAACTACTTCAATGATTTGTTAAAAATACATACTATATGATTATTTGAAAATAATGTTACTAAATAAAATATAAAACTTGATTTCACTTTTAAAAAATAAAATACTAAGTCACTCTTTAAATAATTATTGCTATAATAGATTAAAATAATTATTGCTATAATAGATTAAAATAATTGTTGCTATAATGGATTAAAAGGAAATACTTACTTTAGAATTTAAATATTTAGAAATAGTAAATTTTCAAAACATACTTCTTACAACAACTTTATACTTTTAATTTATATTTAAAAATTTACTTTGAGAACGTACTTGGTTATTCAGAGAGAAATTCCCAATCTCAATCACTTAAATCAATTTTCCAAATTGATTTCCAATTTATTCCATTGAAATAAATTTCTTTACTTATCAGTTCATTTCAAAATTCATAATTATGGACTTTATTATTATTTTCAGTTTGATTTTTAAATCCTTTAGCTGAAATATACAAATTTCAGGTTATTTCCAATTTCTTTTTTATTCTTCTTAAATAATTTAAATCCTTAATTTAAAGTAAATGTTTTGTTCTTTTAAACAATAACATTGCAGTTTAAGTTTCATTAACTTTCTGTTTATTTAAATTTTCCTTCTCATACTCGAGATTTATTCTTTAAAATTTTAAAGTCACTTTATTTTCCTTTCCAGTTCATTCATAAATTTATTCAACTTTTCTATAATTATTTTACTTACAACTTCCTTCTTTTATTTTCATTCCCAAACTCAAATTATATATTTGGTAATTCATTATTGCCCGATTATAACAATCAAGCCATGGCATTCAATATTTCTACATAATTCATTACAGGATATCAAATATTCAGAACAGAGAATATTAAATAATTAAATAAAGTTGAGGGGTCCAGTTGGATCCCTCCAACATGTTTTCCCTGCATCCACAGATGTTAGCACAATATAACATGCCAATTCCAAATATATATATATCACACTATAGCACATCAATCAATCCGTTCATTCAAACAATTATTTAAATTCAATCATTTAAATCTAAATTTAATTGAGTGAGATTAACTCACCTTTGGACTTAAATTTGCAATTCACTCCAGACCAGCTTATTTCTTTCAGATTTCAAACCTTGAATAAATAATTATATTATTTAGTAATACTTTAGCTAATTGAACAATTAATGACTATTTATTTAATTCAACTAATAAATGGGGTTTTAAACTAACGATTTAATTTAAACCAATTTTATTTCCATAAAATGTTTTAGCGACTAGAAATACTTAAAGAAGTTTGTCAAACAAATTCATCTTCATAATACACTATTTTAAAATAACTGGTATATTTAGAAATGTGTATGCATATATATTTTATTATATTTTTTTTTTCAAACTGCTTATATAATAAAAATCTGACCTTTATATTTCAAAATCGTGTATACATATACATATTTTCATTTCATACCAAATTAAAACTTTTCTTTCTGTATATAAATATTTCTCTAATAGAAGAATTTCCTATTTAAAACTTGTTACTTATTATATTTTCTTTGGCCTACAAATGCATCTGTAAACATATAAAAATTAAATGTAGGATGGGTTTACAATTTACTGCAATTTCTGTCATGCTTCCACCCATATTTTCATATATGTATTATTTTTAAATAAATCAAAATTAAAAGAAAAGACATGAAAACCTCACCGCGACTCGAACAAGACCCCGCGAATCCTCTGCCTCGACGACGGCCTTCCCTCTCCTCCCCGGAATCAAGACCACGCGACCCAAACCCCAAACCCTAGTCTCGCATAAACTCCCCAAATCGCGACTCAGCACCACCAGTGTCGAACGCGACTCGAATCGCGTGTCCCCTCGCGATGCCCAAAACCCTAGCCTCCATGTGTATCGCTTGCAGCTGCTTTCCTTGCCACGAATCTCGATCGTGTTCCCTAGTCGAGTCGCCTCCCTTCGCCATCGAGCTAACGTCGCGTGCTCCAGGAGATTGCGCGCGGCCACGAGATAATCCCTTTTTTTATTAATGATGAGCATCGGCTTCCATAATTTACCGGGGAGGAAGGGATTAGTCTCGTGGATTTGCGTTCGAAAAAGGAAGGGGAAGATGCGGATTAAATTTCGGCCATTACGATTTGAAGTTTAAGGCTTCGGCCCCTTTTTTTTAGAGATCGGCTATAATTGTTTCTCAACGAAGAGGGAGAGATATTACGCGACTGTATGAAGAAAATATCTCCTCTTTTTTTTATTAAACGAAGAAGCGTAGAAGAGAAGGTAACGCTAGTTCTATACGTGATGGTAGCTACAGTACTAAATGCAAATCTCAACGCGTTTATATATCGTACACTCACATACTAACTCCGATTAATACGAAATTTGAAATTCGATAATAATTCAATATTACGGACCCAATGGAACTCATTTCGTCAAATTCCAAGACTATGCCTCGGAAGGCTATTTTTAAATTTAATTTAAACTATAAAATTTTAAAACTGAACAAACCACTATTAATTTCAATTTTAAAACTTCTATTATTCTCAGCACTATCAATATAAATTTTACAAGTCTTTCAATTTATTTTTAACAGGCTTCAAATTCCAGATTCAACATTTTATCCATCTTCACATTATTTAATTCAAAAATTTAATTATCAAATAAATAGTGGTATTTGAATTCAAGTTAAAAATTAACTTTTGAATATTTAAAATCAATTAAATATTCCGTTTTCAAATGCTCGAAAATCCCGGTCGTCACATTCCTCCCCCTTTAAAAGAATTTCATCCCCGAAATTACTAATTAGGAAAAATGGTCCAATACCTGTTTACCTATTCCCAAGACCAAACAATTTAACATTCTACCAACTATCTTTTATTAAAGAATCATTATTATTCTTATTAACATTTCAACCCTCCCATAGTCTCAAACTATATCATTGTTAACTATTCAAGTTCCAGTTTAAAAACAAATTTCGAATTATCAAAATTTTATCAAAAATTTTCTAACTCTCTAAATTTCCGAAAAATTTCGCCAGCGTCTCCTTTGCGCGGCTAGCTCGGTACAACTACAAAATGGCTCTACGGCCTCCCAAATCCAAAAAGAAAACAAAAAGGCCAATTGGCTCAATCCAAATCCTAATCAAATTTCATACCAAATTTAAATACATACCTTTTGTCGAGCATTTTAAATTTATCTCCTGAAATCAAAATCAATTCTCTTTTCCCTTTATATTACCTGCATATCCTGCTTAGTACTAATATCCAATCACAATATCCCAAAACATTTTATCGACTTTTCCACAAAATGCCAATATCTATTCATCCAAATATTAACTTGGAATATATTTATATTATCAATTTCCAATCAAGAATTCACTATTCCTTTCTTAAGTTTGGTATGAGTATTTAATATGCTTTTTATATTCATTATCACCTTACCACTTCAGTTTATATCATTTCTATTCAAATTGATTCTTTCATTTCCATATGAATTCAATTTATCTTAAACTCTAAATATTTAAATTTTATTTTTCATTTATACTAATTCATGTCCTTATTTTAATTAGTTTCACTTACTAACTTATTTCAATTTCCAATTTGAAATTCTTTTGTCGTTAAAATTTTTTTATTTCCAAAAAATTTCTAACTCCCAAAATTTCTGAATTTTTTTGGCAGAGTCCCCTTTGTACGGAGGAGCTTTTGCAATTTGACAAAAGAGATAAATATATATACATCGACCCACACGGTCGGAAAAACCAAAAACAGTTCATATTTCCTATTTTATTGCGTAGGCGTACCTTATTTAGCATTTTAAGCAAGCGGCTTATTATTTTTAGCAAATAGCACAACCAAATCTAGCCACACGGCTTCCAGGTACCTGTACTTACTCAATTTAAACATGTAAGTGCCATATATATGCAATTTAACAATATTTCACTTAGTTGCAATGGTTAAACACATGAATTCTAAAGGAAATTCACACCAAATATTTTTCCGTAAGCAACTTATATAATTTCCATACTAATTCTATTGTTCCAATTAATTTATAACAATTTTCATTCAATGCGAATGGTTTAAAACTCAATTGCTTACATTTAATTAATTTTTAAGCAAAACGAACTCATATTTAATTCAGTTGCTTTCAAAATCAATTCATTTTACTTCTGTCAATTCATGGGATTTTAATTACTCCTATATGCATCCAATGCCAATTTATTCTATGCAATTTGACGAGATCTATGTGAATAAACAAGTATTTATGCTTTATAACCAATTTAAATTGATTCCTTTTTAATTGGTTCCGTTCAATTTATTTTGCATGCTATATTCTCATTCATTTTATTTGAATCCATTTATTTATTTTGGAACATTTCATATTGGTTACATCCAATACTCATTTCATAATTAATTTGCAAACTAAACATTTGCCACATTAAATTGGTATTCGACTTCATTTAACCAATTCAAGTTCCATCTCCAAATTCCATTACCAATTAATTCCCTTTTTATTTCAATTCATTCATGACCATTTATTTAGCTCGACCCATTCAAGGCTTGCATATTTCTACCATTCCCGAATTACTTCAAATGAAGCTTTAATTTAATGGTCTTCCAATTTTACTCGTAGACGAGTTTCTAATTATTCTCCACTTAAGCTAATCTTCATTACCAGTTAAATTTCCCTTTTATTTTAATTCATTCACAATTATTTATTTAGTTTGACACATTCTCAACCCAATCATTAGCGTTTCATTTAAAATTATTCTATTAAACTTGAAAACATTCAATTGTTAATATTGTCTCCAAGGTATTTCAATTCCTTAACATTTTAAATGGTTTACAATTATTTATTTAAGAATTTTCATTCCAATAAATATTATCGGCAACTCACCGAATTTTATTTCGATTAAAATTTATTTTCACTTGATTTAAATCCAACCCAAAATCGTTACACTTAGTTTTAGGTTGAATTCAATTCAACACTTCTCCATCCATTTAGCTTAAGTTAATTTACTTCAGTTTTATTCAAATTTATACTTAAGCTCATTCTCATTTTGCAAATAAATTTCTCTTTTCAATTTAACTTGATTCCATTTTAATCCAATCCAATCCCATTTCAAGCTTCAAATTTATTTGATCGGTTATTATACACTTTAACTTTTTAGATTCAACTCATTCAATTGATTACAAGGCCATTTCCAATTTATTTCCACTTATTTGGATTTTATTTGTAATTCAATCCATTACTATTTCAATCCAATTTCATCTTTTATTCAATACATTTTCAATTATATTTAATTTGTTAACACTTCACATTAAATTTTAATTTTAAAACTCAAGTTCTGAATTCACTATCCATTTTCAAATTACCACCTAATTTTATGAACTCACAGTTCAATTACATTTTCTTCACCAACCATTTTAAGTCGAATTCAATTTATAACTTGAGTTTTATTTCCAAACCTCATCATAAACTCACAATTCAATTTTATTTAACATTTCATTAACCAATTTATTAACAAATTAGTGCTCTCCTATTTATAGTTCAATACTTGATCTTTAACCCCAAATATCACTTTATTTAATTTTCTTGGTTCAATTTAGTTAATAATTCAAGTTTGGATTTTCTTTTCATTATCCAAAACATCAAACAATATTTATTTTGGATTTTCTATTCCACTTTCAAAATTTATAAGCCACAACTTATTATTTACACAATTCCATCCATTATAGGCTTGAATATATTCATCTTTTATTTTTAACTCAAGCCTTCTATTTATTTATAGCCCAAGCATATTTTATTTCTATGGATTTTTAATTCTCTTACAAGTTATTCTAATTTATTTATTTCAATTCCAATCCTTATTCAATTTATTTTTCATTTATTTAAGTAAGAATATAATTCCATTCATAGGTCAATTGAATTCTTATTCCAATCCAATTTTATTTGAACTCAGTTTTATTTAACTCAATTCGATTCAATTTTATTCATCAATCCAAGTAAATCTCATTTTTTTAACTCCTCACTTTAAATTTAAATTCCAACCTTCAAAGCTTATATTCCATTCCTGATTTAAAAATCATCTCAATTTATAAGCTTACAACCCATCCTATCAGGATTTTTTTTTAAACTCCCGGCTTTGGTTTCAAATCATTTTGAAATCTCCAACATCTCAAATCACATTTCTCAAAAGTTAAACCAATCCTGGTTTTATTCCCAACAAATTTCCTTTGAGATTTCAAAAACAAACAGGTTTTCCTGAACAAATCAATTTGGTAGCAATATGTCACTCAGAAATTCGAAAATGAAAACTGATGATGCGGCCGTCATCATCAGAATTATTTTCTAATAATCCAAGTGATTTCAATGCTATTTCACTTTCAAAATCTATTTAAAACAGATTTCCATTCAAAAACATCTCCAAAACAACAATACTATTATTTATCTCCAAACACCCCGATAAACATTTCCAAATCTCCAGGATTTTAAATTTCCAAAGCCTGCTTAAATAAATTTTAACTATAATTCATTTGTACAGCTTTATGTTTATACAAATTGCCATTTAATGTTATTCCAATTCATAAATTACCTTTATAATTCATATTTATAAATTTTATTTTAAAATGAATTTGTTTCCCTAAATTTTAGTTATACTTCAATTTCTAGTTAAATTTTCACTTAACAATGATAATACTTTAATATTATCATTTCTAACATCCAAGCAACCATATATTAGCTAAAATAGTATACAAAAACTATTCTTTATATCAAAATATGTTTTTGGGTAAAATTATTTCATTTACCCATATTTAAAACAATATCGTGTCAATTATTCTATTCAAGTGTTTAGAAACCCTTTCGATACAGTTGCGCAGACTGTGTCGACGAAGGTTCATATGCCACTCAATAAATCAATCAACACAATATTAAAATAATTTATATTCACTAACAAATACGCGCTCATATCTATTAATACGCTCAAACTCATTTTAGAGTACTATGGACTTTATTTTAAATGAGTAATTCCCACCAGAGCCAAGGTTATCACCAACCTATGCTCTGATACCAACTATAACAGCCCACAAATCCGTACCCCTTGAGTTAACACTATTCTACAACGACCAACTCAAGTTGTACAGAAACACGAACTATTTGGGTTTAAGAAGAAGAGGTAGAAGAAGAGAAAACAAAATCAACATCAGAATCTAACCATCGCAGCCGAATAAAATATAATAGATAATAAATAATCTTTACTCAATCAAATATATCTCTGTTTATATATTACATCAATCAGAGTACATCAATCACAACTCAACATCAATATCATACAAATGGGTACACAACAACTCAACACAGCAGAATATGTATATATATACAAGTACGGGAGTACGTATCGCCATTCTACTCGTCTCCTGAGCTCCACTGCATCATATCCTGTATTCTATAATACTCGGTCTGACCCAAGCATTACAGTTAAATAATACCCGAGTCAGTCTGGAATACCAGCGTGAGAAAATCACACCCAATTGATTATTAAAGTTTCAAAACCCTTTGAAAACAAAAGCATTTCGTAAGACCACGCCACAAATAAACATGTCGGGTTTTTACCTTACGATAGCTAAAACAATTTTTATAGAAATCCTCTGATATTATAATAGGGTCTATATACAAATACTTATAAAATAGCCGAAATTGTTACATTATTAAATTCCAACTACTAGCCACAAAGTGGGTAATACAAACAAAACTCGTACAAGGCTCGTAGGGAAAAATGGATTTCCAACCAATGACTAGGCACTAGGGTACCACCTGTCACCGTACGGGGCCTACATCACCGTACCGAGGAGTACGCCCGCTCCCCTGCAACACAAGGCCGGGACTACCCCTTACAGGATAATCCCGAGTGAGATCACCCTGCGGTTGGGATCAGCAACCGCCCACTAAGCCGGAATAAAAAGGGACATCTAGACTGGAATGACATCACCCTGCTTGGGTGCTACCCACCTAGCCTTGCTGCATAACCCACGATTTTCAGTCATTCCCATTTGATGAGGCTTGAGGCTAAGTGTTACCTTTTTAGAATATATCCCTTAGAATGCCCATCGTCCACCTGACGATGTTTCGCAAGCATTCATCCATACAAGTCCATCCCGGGTTCGAACGGAACCGAAGGCACTATTCCTACTACATCCATTTTGGAAATATCCTCAGGATTAGTAGCGACTAGCCCTTGCACTTCACTGCTCCATCTTCGGATCCAAAATCGTTTACACGAAACGTACAAACCGGATCGAAGTGGTTTTCGAGAAATAAATCTCGATCCCGGTCTCTTCGAAACGATCAACGCATTTGTCCAATATTGACTACTCGGTGATTTAACTATCAATTAATATTCAGAAACAACCATCAACCAATAAATAATTTCCCAAATTATTTATTGATCTCAAAAATATCTTTTCAAGATATATTTCTATTTTCAATCCTTTGAAAACAGTTTCAAAACCACCTTTCTTTTAAGAATAAACTTTCCCAAACATTTTCTATCTTCTCTGAAATCACCAAGCATAAAACTAGATTTCTAAAATAATTTAAAACACTTTACTTCGAAATATACTTTAAAACATTTAAGTTAAAACCACTTCAATGATTTGTTAAAAATACATACTATATGATTATTTGAAAATAATGTTACTAAATAAAATATAAAACTTGATTTCACTTTTAAAAAATAAAATACTAAGTCACTCTTTAAATAATTATTGCTATAATAGATTAAAATAATTATTGCTATAATAGATTAAAATAATTGTTGCTATAATGGATTAAAAGGAAATACTTACTTTAGAATTTAAATATTTAGAAATAGTAAATTTTCAAAACATACTTCTTACAACAACTTTAAACTTTTAATTTATATTTAAAAATTTACTTTGAGAACGTACTTGGTTATTCAGAGAGAAATTCCCAATCTCAATCACTTAAATCAATTTTCCAAATTGATTTCCAATTTATTCCATTGAAATAAATTTCTTTACTTATCAGTTCATTTCAAAATTCATAATTATGGACTTTATTATTATTTTCAGTTTGATTTTTAAATCCTTTAGCTGAAATATACAAATTTCAGGTTATTCCCAATTTCTTCTTTATTCTTCTTAAATAATTTAAATCCTCAATTTAAAGTAAATGTTTTGTTCTTTTAAACAATAACATTAAAGTTTAAGTTTCATTAACTTTCTGTTTATTTAAATTTTCCTTCTCATACTCGAGATTTATTCTTTAAAGTTTTAAAGTCACTTTATTTTCCTTTCCAGTTCATTCACAAATTTATTCAACTTTTCTATAATTATTTTACTTACAACTTCCTTCTTTTATTTTCATTCCCAAACTCAAATTATATATTTGGTAATTCATTATTGCCCGATTATAACAATCAAGCCATGGCATTCAATATTTCCACATAATTCATTACAGGATATCAAATATTCAGAACAGAGGATATTAAATAATTAAATAAAGTTGAGGGGTCCAGTTGGATCCCTCCAACATGTTTTCCCTGCATCCACAGATGTTAGCACAATATAACATGCCAATTCCAAATATATATATCACACTATAGCACATCAATCAATCCGATCATTCAAACAATTATTTAAATTCAATCATTTAAATCTAAATTTAACTAAGTGAGATTAGCTCACCTTTGACCTTAAATTTGCAATTCACTCCAGACCAGCTTATTTCTTTCAGATTTCAAACCTTGAATAAATAATTATATGATTTAGTAATACTTTAGCTAATTGAACAATTAATGACTATTTATTTATTTAATTCAACTAACAAATGGGGTTTTAAACTAACGATTTAATTTAAACCAATTTTATTTCCATAAAATGTTTTAGCAACTAGAAATACTTAAAGAAGTTTGTCAAACAAATTCATCTTCATAATACACTATTTTAAAATAACTGGTATATTTAGAAATGTGTATGCATATATTTTTATTATTTTTTTTTTTCAAACTGCTTATATAATAAAAATCTGACCTTTATATTTCAAAATCGTGTATACATATACATATTTTCATTTCATACCAAATTAAAACTTTTCTTTCTGCATATAAATATTTCTCTGACTTAGAAGAATTTCCTATTTAAAACTTGTTACTTATTATATTTTCTTTGGCCTACAAATGCATCTGTAAACATATAAAAATTAAATGTAGGATGGGTTTACAATTTACTGCAATTTCTGTCATGCTTCCACCCATATTTTCATATATGTATTATTTTTAAATAAATCAAAATTAAAAGAAAAGACATGAAAACCTCACCGCGACTCGAACAAGACCCCGCGAATCCTCTGCCTCGACGACGGCCTTCCCTCTCCTCCCCGGAATCAAGACCACGCGACCCAAACCCCAAACCCTAGTCTCGCATAAACTCCCCAAATTGCGACTCAGCACCACCAGAGTCGAACGCGACTCGAATCACGTGTCCCCTCGCGATGCCCAAAACCTTAGCCTCCACGCGAATCGCTTGCAGCCGCTTTCCTTGCCACGAATCTCGATCGTGTTCCCTAGCCGAGTCGCCTCCCTTCACCATCAAGCTAACGTCGCGTGCTCCAGGAGATTGTGCGCGGCCACGAGATAATCCCCTTTTTTTTATTAATGCTGAGCATCGGCTTCCATAATTTACTAGGGAGGAAGGGATTAGTCTCGTGGATTTACGTTCGAAAAAGGAAGGGGAAGATGCGGATTAAATTTTGGCCATTACGATTTGAAGTTTAAGGCTTCGGCCCATTTTTTTTGAGATCGGCTATAATTGTTTCTGAACGAAGAGAGAGAGATATTACGCGACTGCACGAAGAAAATATCTCCTTTTTTTTAAAACGAAGAAGCGTAGAAGAGAAGGTAACGCTAGTTCTATACGTGATGGTAGCTACAGTACTAAATCCAAATCTCAACGCGTTTATATATCGTACACTCACATACTAACTCCGATTAATACGAAATTTGAAATCTAATAATAATTCAATATTATGGACCCAATGGAACTCGTTTCGTCAAATTCCAAGACTGTGCCTCGGAAGGCTATTTTTAAATTTAGTTTAAACTATAAAATGTTAAAAATGAACAAACCACTATTAATTTCAATTTTAAAACTTCTATTATTCTCAGCACTATCAATATAAATTTTACAAGTCTTTCAATTTATTTTTAACAGGCTTCAAATTCCATATTCAACATTTTATCCATCTTCAAATTATTTAATTCAAAATTTTAATTATCAAATAAATAGTGATATTTGAATTCAAGTTAAAAATTAACTTTTGAATATTTAAAATTAATTAAATATTCCGTTTTTAAATGCTCGAAAATCCCGGTCGTCACACTAAGTTTTGATACCAAGTGTAACAGCCCGCAAATCCGTACCCCTTGAGTCAACACTATTCTACATCAATTAACTCAAACGGAACAGAAATACGAACCATTATGGATTAAAGAAGAAGAGATAGAAGAAGAAGGAACTAAACAATATCAGAATCTCACAGTCGCAGCGGAATAAACTATAATAGTAAATATAGATATTTACACAAAATGAATCTATATCCGTTTTATACATCATATCATCAGAGTATCTCATACAACAATATTTAGCAATCAGACAATCCCATACAATCATAGCAGCGGATATATATACGAATACGAATAATACGTCTCGGACTCCAGCTCCTCTCCAGCTCCATAACATCCTGACCTGAACATATAATACTCGGTCTGACCCGAGCATTATAATGAAATAACACCCGAGTTAGTCTGGAATACCAGCTGATAATAATGCACCCAAATTGATTATCAAAGTTTCAAAATCCTTTTGAAAACAAAAGCATCTCGTAAGACCACGCCACAAATAAACATGTCGGGTTTTTACCTTACGATAGCTAAATCAAATTTTATAGAAATCCTCTGATATTATAATAGGGTCTATATACAAATACTTATAAAATAGCCGAAATTGTTACATCTATTAAATTCCAGCTACTAGCCACAGAGTGGGTAATACAAACAAAACTCGTACAAGGCTCGTAGGGAGAATGGATTTCCAACAATGACTAGGCACTGGGGTACCACCTGTCACAGTACGGGGCCTAGATCACCGTACCAAGGACCATGCCTGATCCCCTGCAACACAAGGCCGGACCCATCCCTTACTGGACGGTTCCGAATAAGATCACCCTGCGGTTGGGATCAGCAACTGCCCACTAAGCCGAAATTAAAAGGGACATATAGACAGGGGTGACCTTACTCTCAAGTGGGGGCTACCCACGAAGCCTTGCTGCATATCCACTGATTTTCAGTCATTCCCATTTGATGAGGCTTGACGCTAAGCGTTGTCTTTTAGGACATTTCACTTAGAATGCCCATCGCCCACCTGATGATGTTCCAAAAGCGTTCGTCCATACAAGTCCGTCCCGAGTTCGAACGGAACCGAAGGCACTACTCCTACTACATCGATTTTGGAAATATCCTCAGGATTAGTAGCGACTAGCCCTTGCACTTCATTGCTCCATCTTTGACTCCGAACATGTTTTTCCCACGAAACGTACAAACCGGACTGAAGTGGTTTTCGAGAAATAAATCTCGATCCCGGTCTCTTCGAAACGATCAATGCATTTGTCCAATATTGATAGTCGGTGATTTAACTATCAATTAATATTCACAAACATCCATCAAACAATAAATAATTCCCACATTATTTATTTACTCAAATATCTCTTACAAGATATATTTCTATTTTCAATTCCCTTTTAAAACAGTTTTACAAAACATCTTCCTTGACAAATAAATTTTACAATATTTATTTCCCACTGGAAACAACCAAGTCCAAATCATTTAGATTCTAAACCAATTAAAATACTTTATTCTTAAATATACTTTGAAATATTTAATTTTACTACTTGTTATTTAGTCCAAAAATAATTTCAGAATATTTAAAGTAAAACCACTTGATAAGATATAGGCTAGTTTAAAATAAGGTTTAGTTGAATGAAATTTAAAGATGGAGTTTTAAAAGAATATATACAAGGTATCAAATAACTTAAATCAAACTATCCTTTAAATAAATCCATATATAAAGATAATTACTAATAATATTCTTAAATAATTACTATTATAGCTAATTTTTAATTATTTCCTTTAAAATAATAATTTCTCAAAAACACTTTAGAAACAAGTTTAAATTTTAACATTACCTAAAATCTGCTTTAAAACACGAACTTGGTTTCCCAGGGAAATATACTTCTATCCAAACAACCCAAAGAATCCTTTTTATAAATCCCGCCGATTAATTCCAATTCAAATTTACTTTCAATTATTGTAAATTTGTTCACCTGCATAGAATAAACTTCCTTTTGAAGTTTTAAACCCACTTCCCATTTTTGGAAATTCACTTTCAAAGTATAGGTTTAAAATTTCTTTTTTTTTTAAAATAAACTGTTACAAGTTATTAAATGAATGATCATACTTAACGAATTTCTTAACAAAACATCTACCTCAATTTCAATAGTTTAACATAGTATTTCGAAATATATTTTTATATACATTTTAACTGCTAATTTATATTTGGAAATTTTTGTTGAAACATATTTTAAATCTCCAGGAAAAACAGCATCAGATAACCCCATCGTTATTCAACACAATTGATAAAACCTATACTTTCACATTTATCAACTGATAAATTTCCCACTTCATTTATAATTCCAATTTACAAATTTCATTCTTCATCCAAACCAAATACAAATTTTATTCCTTTAAATCCTTTATTTAACAATTTATTTTATTTTCTTAAAAACCCAATTAAATCCATTTATAATTAAAATTTTGGGTTCCTACTATGCAACAATATATCAGTTCAGTTTAATTTCAGATTTATCAATTACAACATATAAACAAATCGCATCATCAATTATAAAAATATTTACTACATCGTGAGGAATCCAGTTGGATCCCTCCAACCTGTTCTCCCTACATCACAGATATTAGCACATCACATATATAAATATCAATCCAGACTGATAACAACAATTATATTCAACCAATCACACAGATATTTAAATATTGACTATTTAAATTAGCTAGCATCCAGATGTGAGTGAGAATAACTCACCTTGAGTTTCGGTGAGCGTTCAAAATTTAAATTAAACCGAACGACGTTCGATTTAACTCAAATTTTTTACTTGCTCAGAATGAATCAGAACTACACCATTGCGTAGTACGCGTCGATGCGATCCCGGCGCCGCAAATTTCGTCAAAATCTGATACAGTATGCATAAGATATTCGATTTTGAAGTTTAAATTGAATTTAAAACAAATTTCTTTTATTTTATATTTTACCACTAACAAATCAGGGCCATTTAGATTAGAAAATAGATCAAGGCCGCTCTCTCTCATCTCCCTTTCGTACGCAAATACCAGGGTCGAAAGAACCCATATGCCGCCGCCTAGGGCTTGAAGTCTCCCCCCTCGTCGCTTTCTAGGACGATCCATGACTTCCCCCACGTTCGCCATCCACAGCTCTACCCTTGGCCAGAAAATCTCCAAGCTCGGTTGTCACCGTAGCGTGTAAATCGAGAACGAACGCCGGCAATCCTCGTCTAATTTCTGGCTCCAATCGGCGACAATAGTCAAGATCTACCGTTGGATCTGAAGCTCTATATGAGCTCTTCGATCTTCCAGTTGGAGGAATTCACAATTACGTGATTGATAGATCGCAAATTAGAGAGGAATGTCGTTGTGTTCCGGCCATTGAAATGTAAACTGCGGCCGCTCACGTTTTTGCTAGGGTTAGAGGATAAATATGATATATATTATTGTTTTAATATTATTTTATTAATAAAATCCTCTATGTAACATCTTATTCAAACGAACTCCAATTCTCACGCACCAACAGGCGCTCCTAGGGTTTTTCCGCATTTTGGACACAATGGAACAGGTTTCGTAAGCTAATTCGGTCGTATGTGCGAGTTACGGAATTAAACGATCAATTTTAATTTAAACCGATTAAACCGATTTCGATGCGTTTTGAGCTGCCACGATCAAACGACAACTCAGATTGCTATGAAAATTGAAATCCGATAATAACTAACTATTACGGATCCAATGGAACTGGTTTTGTTGAATTCCGAGACTGTGCCCCGGAAGGCTATTTTAACTCGTCTATTAAATCGAGCGATTTTCTGCAATAATCGAAAACGCTCAAAAAATTACCTTTTAAATTTTATTATCTTAATAATAAATCATATAAAATTTATAAATCACATTAAAAATTATTTTGACACATTCCGGGCCCAAAATCTGATTATTTGCATTTTTATAATATTATCCATTATTAATTTAACATAAATTTCCCAATAATAACTTATTAACTTTTAAATCAACCTAAAAATCCAACAACACTTTTAATGACCCAATAGACTTAAAATAAATTTTAGAACTCACTTCCATATCTATTTACCTCCATATTCACAATTTAACCCGATTCAATGTTTAACTATTGTTATTTAAATTCCAATTGGATTACCATATTTGGAATTCTACGTAATTTATTTATTCCACCCAATTCTTTTTATTTTAAAACTAATTCAAAATCTACATTGAACATTTAAAATGAATTAAATGTTCAAAATTCAATGTCCAAAATTACGGGATGTTACAACCTTTGTAACTAGGTAACTACTACTCGAGCATGCCATCCCTCGGTCGTTTGCGACCTTTATCCTAGGTGCCTCTCAACCAACAACCACAAAGCAATCACAAAGTAATAGATTTGCAGTGACCACGTGAGTTAAGTATCTGGGCTCCATACCATGATACCACCCTTTTCCAGAAGGGAATGACACACCCTAAAGGGCGCGACCCTCATAACCTTGTCGCATTTTTCCTGTTTCGACCATTTCCGGGGTGTGAGGTTCTGATGCAGTCTCGTCCACAAAGCTACACTTTTTCACAAAGTCATGCTTCGATCGAAAAATGATCAGCAGCACTACGTATGCCACATTTCCAAATCGGGAATGTATCACCAGTAAATAATAACTACATAACCTCTGAGACGTCTCAGAGAAGGGTGTTAAACTAAGAGAATAAATCTTTGCCACCAAACAGAAATGTATTTGATAGAAACTGGTTTTACATCTCAAAGTGTAATGTCAGACACACATCCATACAAGTCTGTCCCGGGTTCGAATAGAACCGAAGGCACTTCACAAAGAAGCCCTTGCAAATCCGGATAATTCCTAATCACGTCTGGACTCCCCATCACAAAAGGATGATCAAATCTCTATACCGGGGACCAACCGGTGCAGATACATTCGACGAGTTATCCTTTCACTTTCGAAAGTATCCGGTCTTCACCGCCGGTCTTCAAATGATATTCATATCGTTGCATCATTATTCGGAATGGGTTATATGACACAAGGTCCTCTCCCGGGTAAATCGAATAATGAGCGCAATATTTAAAAACATATGGATAATGGGATCTCAGTTAAGTCACAACTTAAAACCCAAACTTTCTTTCAAATGGTTTAAACAAATTACCATTTACAAATCCTTAAACAAAAAGATTTACTTCACAAAGTTCACCCATTTCTCACAAAGATTCATTTATAGATTTCAAAACAGTTTCCATTTCAAAATTGGATTAACTCTTCCGATCATTAAATTAAAGATTCAACTCATAGTTTTCCAAACCATTTCCAATTCAAATCTTTTATATAAAAGATACACTATTTAAAATCCTCTTTGATTTCAAAACAAGGTTTAACAATCTTTCACAAAGGTTCATTCATAGCTTTCAAAACAATTCACAATTTCTTTTCAAACTTGAAACTTTTCAACACAAATTGGAAAGCCTTTCCTTATATGAAAGATTTTATTATCTGAAAATAAATAGTTTTTGTTTTAGAAAAATCCGATTACATTTGCAGGAGTTAAAGCATTTTAAGTATAAACTTGGGTTGAATTTAAGTTCCCAAAACATTACTTTTAAAATGGTTTAAAACCCATATAAACACATTATATAACTTGTAAAACCTTTTTAAACCACAATTTCAAAAACATAGAATTCAATTTCAAATTTTGAATTCAAATTCAAATCAAATAATTTAACTTTCAAGACTTTATTAAGTTATTCAAAATAACTTTTATCGTAAAAACTCCTTTCCAAAACTTTCCATATTTAATCCAATCCCATTACCAAAACCATTTCATAATATTAGATTTAAATATCTGTGACTTAACCGATTTCCTCGTGAAATCCATATTTGTGCGTGTATGGTGTAGTCCAGAGGTTTAACACAATAGTGCAACATCATTCAATCATCACAGATTCAAGCATATCAATACCGATAAGCGGTATAATCTATAACGCTTATCTTCATTCACTGATTCACAGATAGAGTAAATTTGTTAATCACAAAGATTTACCATTACGATTCGATGTGGGTTTCGAATAACCAACTGGAATCCGACTCCCTATCGCATCGAAATTCAAATGCCGTTTTACGGGCCAAAGGGTTTTCGTATTCACACAGCAGTATATTTATCACAAATATCACAGCTCAGCACAAAGCAATTCATTTTACATAGCATCATAAGCACATAACAGAGATATTAATCCAATACACAACATTCAATAATAATCAATCATCTTCAATTAAGATGGATAAACCGTGTGGTTTAAATTAATTAATCACACAATTACTTTCATTAAATATCCTTAATCAATGATTAATTATCATTAATTACTATTGATTAAGTCTTAATCACCTTCATTAATTAATCATTTCTTAATTAATTTATCCTTAACTGTTAATTAATTAACTCTTAATTACTTTAATTAATTAATTACTTCTTAATTAATCACAACTTTATTTAATTAAAAGATAAATTCTTTATCTTAATTTAATACTTAATTACATCATTAAACTTCCCTTTGAAGACATTTTGTAAATCAATTATATAATTGATAGATTTTAAAATTTTCTTTAAACCAAAACAATTTAAACATTAAATTTTAAAACTTAATTAAATATTCCTTTTAAAATTTGATCACTTTAAATATATTTAAAAACTTAGTTCTTTTTGAAAAAATTATTTAAATCCCCTTAAAAAAAAAATCTTTAAACACTTTTAAAACCATTTGCAAACATTTTGCTTTACCTTCAAACTTTGATTTTCTTTACTTAAAACAATCTGGTAAAAAGTTTCATTTTAAAACCAAATCCTCATCACTAACCGGAGCCCATCCCAAGACAAACTCGACCTACCACTCGAGTCACCCCGAGTCCTTGCATACCACTCAAGCTTCGAGTCCCATATGCAAAATACACGAGAACGACTCCGGCTCTGCTCTTCTTTCCTAATCCTTCAACTCACAGCACAAACAACACCTACCCAAACGTGCACGTGCACATGCACGACAGCTTCGACCACCATCAGTCGTCACCACGACCCTCGCCAAGTCGTCGATCACCTCCTCAGACGAACCGACCCCCCTCCCCTTCCCTCCGATTGCCGATAACCACGACAAATCGATATCGAGCCTACCCAGCAAAAACTGGAACTAAACCCAACGAAGAAAATCACCCAAATTTGCTTCGCTACGACACCACCCTGCGCCAGAACCCTCGCCACTTCGTCAGGAGCTCCGCCGCAACCCCATGCACCTATCCCCCCACGTTTGGTCAAGACCGACGCGCCCATGCTTTCCTATTCAACTCGCAAACTTTCTGTCATGAAAATGTCCTTAAACCCTAAAACGTCGACGTATAGCAACCACGATGATCGATAAATTCATCCATTATTTTTGCCAAGATCCCTGACCCTCCAACATATTTCAGCAACGATCCCGAGCCTTCATCATTCTTCATTCGCTAGAATTTTCCCAAAGTATGATTTTCATTCAACCCATGAATGCTCCCCGAATACACCATTAAAAATCTTAATTTTATTTTCAAAAATCGTATTTTTCGAAGTTGAACTAGATGATATAATCGCAATTTGTAATCTTGGCACTTGAATTTGACATGCTCTCAAGTTTGCACTGTAAATTTTTATTTTCCAGGTAAACTCAAACTGGTTGTGTTTAAAAATAATTTTTAAGTCTTCGTTTATGATTAAACAATCATAATTTATTCAAACACCATAACCTATCATAATTTAAATGAAAAGATTTGAATTTTAGCTTTGTTTTAAACCCTGTAAAAATAAGAACAGGGTATATATATTGATGTATTACAGACATGCACAGGTGAGACGACCCGACTTTCTACTCCCAGAAAATTGCATCATCTTGAAGAAAGAAAGGGATAGAAAAGAGTAAAGAAAGAAGAGAAAGAAGAAACAACAACAGAATCTCAACAGCGGAATGAATAAATTATATTAATAACATAAATATTACATAGTATACAACAAGTATCAGAGTTACACAGACAATACGACACATACTCGTAAAAATTCGTCAAAGCTAACCTGAATCCCTTGGCTACTCGTAAAAATTTGAGTACTCAAGAGTTTAAGAAAAACAGAAATAAACTCCAGGTCAGAGATGGGTCTGGTGTGAGGAGTAGGTTAAAGTCGCTTAACTTTTTAAAAACCTTTGAAAGAAAAGGTATCACGTAAGACTTCTCACACATAAACATGGAAAGTTTTTACCTTACACTAACCAAAACATTTGATAGGAAATCGGATGGTATTATAATAGGTCTAGGGTTTTCAAGTAAATATGAAATAGCCAAAATTGTTACATCTATTAAATTCCAGCTACTAGCCACAAAAGTGGGTAATACAATCAAAACCGAGGGCACTTATTGGATTCTGGATTCCATACAATGGCAGGGCTACTGGGGTACCGTCCGTCACAGTACGTGGCCTAGATCACCATACCGAGGAGTACACCCGCTCCCCTGCAACACAAGACCAGAACCATTCCTTACTGAACAGTTCCGAACAAGACCACCCCGCAGTTGTGATCAGCAAGCGCACCACTAAGCCAAAATAAAGGGACATCTAGACATGGGTAAATCTCGTCCTACTTGGGCATGACCCACTTAGCCTTGCTGCACCTCCCCTGTTTAACCATTCCCGGTTGATGAGGCTACGATTACCTTTATAGGACATATCACTTAGAATTCTCATCGTCCACCTGATGATATTCTGAAAGCATTAAATCCATACAAGTTCGTTACGGGTTCGAACGAAACCGAAGGCATTATCTCGTTACACTCATTTTGGAATCACCCTCAAAGTTAATGACGATAACCCTTGCATTCTAAATATTCATCTTCACTTGAGATTCACGACCTAACATTAATTTGAATCGATGTGGTTTTCGGATATCCAAATATGGAAACCCGATCCCGGTCTCATCGAAATCCAAAACGTGTCTTTTAAGGCCAAGTTGTTTTAGAGTTTAAAACAATTTCAATTCATTATCTATATACACAGATAGATAATTCACATCACAATGGATAATCAATATTATTATCATCAACAGATAATTCATATCATTATAAACAGATAATTCATATCATCACAATGCAACCAATGCATCCATATCATATAACATTACTCATCTCATGGCTGAGATTACAAACCATACAAGGCAACCAATATCAATCATTCATACATAAGCAATGATCTAATGATCACTCCATTTATAATTAATTTAAAATGAGTTAAATTAATTACATCATCTCTAATTAATTTAAAATTAATTAAATTAAGTACTTCATCATTATAATCCTGCTTAACTTAACTATTAATTGATTACAAATCAATTAAATAATCACCATCGCATTATTCAATTCAACTAATGTTTCCTGATTAACCATCTCTAATTACAATAAGTAATTAGCCTTTAAATTAATTACACAAGTTAATTTTACTTAACAATTTACAATAATTATCTTTTAATTACTCAATCAATTAATAACTAAAGCTAGTCACATTAATCCTTTAATTAATTAATTACTTCATTTAATAATTATTCCTTAATTAATCAATTCCAAATTTACTTCATTAATTAATTAGTTAATAATTTCTAATTACAATTTAATTTATCTCTCTATTAAAATTAATTACATTAAGTAATTAATCTGCAATTAAACCACATATATTAATTACCCTTGATTAATAACAATCCAGTAATTAGCTACCCTTAATTAGTTCATTAATAAATTAATTACTCTTAATTAATTATCTCCGTTAATCCCTTGATTAATTTTAAAGTAATTTAATCTAAATTACTTCCATAAATAAACATCTACAATTACATCCAGTAATTATCAATAAATTACTTCGTTAAGTAATTACAATCCCATTAATTACATAAAGTAATTATTCAAATCATCAAATGTTTAAATTAATTAAACTTAATTAATTATCCTAAACAAATCACATTAACCCAATTAATTACATTAAGTAACTAATTCATTAATTACTTTTATTAAGTAATTAAACATAAACAAATGATTATTATTAATTAATTAATCTAATTAATTATCAAAATCAATCACATTGATTAATTGTTAAATAATCTTAAGTTAATGACCTTCATTAACATTTCTTAATTACTTTACTTAAGAAATTTACTCAGATTAATCATTATCAATTACAAATTAATTAATATTTAATTACAATTTGATTAATCTCTAATTATTAATTAATTAAGTGTTAATTACAATCTTAATTAATCCTTAATTACTTGATTAATTAATCTTAATCAATAATTAAAATTTAATTAATGATTCCTAATTACATATTAATTAATCCTAATTAATTTAATCTTAAATCTTAATTAATCAATTTAAAAATCTTAATTATTTAATTAATCACTCATATTATTAATTAATTTAATCTTAAATCTTAATTAATCAATTTAAAAATCTTAATTATTTAATTAATCACTCATATTATTAATTAATTAAATAATTAATTATTCATTTTTATTAACTTAATTATTTAAGGAATCCAATCATCAAATTTCATTTATCTTTTAGATAAACATTTCTTACTTAATTAAGCATTTAAAACAAATTGTTTTTAAATTTACTTTAAACTCCATTTAAACTTCATTTTAAAATTTAAGATTTTAAAATGAATACAAATTTTAACTTAAACAAGATTTTAAAAACAATTCAAAACCTTTATCTCTTATGTAAAAAAAACCATCCACTTTATAAAATAAGTCTTAAAGAATTTAAATCCCAATTCAATTTAAATTCAAAGCAATTTAAAAACACACTCAACATTCCAGGTTATTTAAATCAAATTTAAAAAATTATTCAAATCTGAAATACAGCTGGAATCTTCATTCCAGATTCAAACTTAAATTTTAGAAACTCTACTTACATTTTACATATTCATTTTAAAATTCAAAATTATTTAACTATTTCTAAAATAGTTAAAACAAAATAAATTAAAAAAAATTTATTTTATTTTAAAACCTGAAATTTTGAACCAAATTCCAGATTTCACAAACTCAGATTTAAACTGATTTTAAATTTCTATTTTACAGATTTTAAACTTCAGTTTTAAATTCAAAACTAAATACACTTAAAAGTTGTTTAAAACCAGTTTTTAAATTTTAAAACTTAAATTATTTTAAATCTCAGATTCAAACTACTTTGAATCCATATTCAGTTTCAGATTTTAAACCTTGTTTAAATTTCCAGATTGGCATTTTAAACTTTACTTTTAAATTTAAAAATAGAAAACAGGTTTCTATTTTTAGTTGAAACCCAAACTAAAATTTAAAAATTCAAATTATTACAAAGACTAAGATTTAAAATATTTGAATTCATATTTAAATTCAGGTTTTTAAACTTAGTTCTAATCTTAGTTTACATTTAAACTTAACTTTAAAAATTTTAAAACTGAAACAGTTTTTGTTTCTAGTTTGTAAAACCTGAAACAACAGTATTAACTCGAGCAACCCCAAATATTACTTCAAGTAAACTCATCACCAACTTCGAGTTATAACTCGAATTCCCCGAGACCATCACGAGGCACCAACCCTAAAACCAACAACATTCACCAACATGTCCACCATTGCACTGTGCACCTATACATTACCTCCGGCCACCGCTGGCCAACCACGCGACCATCCCAAAGTCAACAATCAACGGCTCAGGCCAACCAAACAACAACCTTAACATCACTTGCTCGAATTTAAGATCGAGGCCCAATTTCCAAACTTGGAACAAAACAGAACCCACAATCTAAAACCTGTCAACGCCCTCGTCCACGTGCCACCGGCTATGGATTACTCTGCAACTCCGGCGATGACTTCAACAACCCTCCAACCTCCGTTCCCTAAAACCCCAAGAAACTCGAACCACAGAGGAGGTCGAATTCAAGTAAAAACAGTAACCCAGTAAAAACTAGGGTTCACAACTTTAAATCCAAATCACAATATCAAAAATGAATTGCAACCCAAACCAATAATTTTCTCAACATCTTCGATAACTTCTCCTTCTCCAGGATCAATCTCATCGCCTCAAACCACTTGTGGCAACAGAGATGCCCAAAAACTCATATCATAGTCAAAATAAAACTGCACTCTGAATATAGCATTAAAAATTGTAATTTTACTTTTAAAAATCAAAATTTTGCATGATGTTTTGAATTATAATCTTGAAACATTGTTTTGTAAGGTTTGAATTTTCACCTTATATAAATTGTTGCTCTGTTATATATATCCAAGCAAATACAAAAATTTATTCAGCTTATATAAATTTTTAAAATTTACTTTATCATGTAATAGATAAATTTCATTCAATTTCCAAGTCATAATAATCAACCAGATCAAAAGAAAAGAGATTTGATAAATATGAGCTTGTATTGTGCAGACAAAACTTAAGATATCAAACATGCATCACATCGGTACTTATATAAATACAGCAATATTTAACAATGTGTGTATATATATATATATGAATTCTACTTATTTCTACAGATAAATCAAGCAACCAATTTTATACTTAAATTTTTAAAAATGTTAAGTTACTCACAGTTTGATGAGCAGAGCAGAGCACAGATTTGAAAAATCCTTTAATCTTTTGAAACTTGCTTGAATGCCTTTAAGACCTGAGTTGTTAAATGCTTTTAAAATTCCTTTGCCCCTTGATTAATTACAAACTTGCTGATGTCATGAAGTTGCCACTTTCCAGATTGCAGAAAACAAAAAAATGCAGACCTTCTGTTTGAATTCCAGATTTAAAAGAAAATGCAGTTTTTTCTTTGGAATAGATTTGCTATGCATTTCATTTTGCATGAGTATGATTATAGAATTTTTTTGATTGAAGATGAAAATGGTTTTGCAGATTGTTTAGAGGAAAAAAAATGGGTTTCAGCTGGAAACATTATCTTAGATTAGGAATTGAAAATGAGGAAAGAAAAAGAATGAAAGATTGCATGAGTTTATATAACTATATTTATGATAAATTAAAATTAAAGAAAAATACAAATGCAAATTTGACACTTGTCTTAAGTTACAACACTTGTTAATATATCATGTCTTTTAATTACACATGTTAATTATGTTTCTAAGATACTTACACTTGTCAATTTAAGTAATTAGTATTTTTAAATTAAAGTTTAATGAAAGTTTAACTTAATTAATTAGTTTTTTAATACTTAGTTATATATATAAATAAATTTTAAAGAATAAACCAAGATTATTATAAATGAAAACAATATATATAACAATCATTTGAAAATAATATTTTTAATCATTTAAAATAGATTTATAAAAGAGGTTATAACTTATTTGTTATTGAAATGAATACATGTTTCATATTTTAAATTGTATTTTAAATTTTCATATTTAATTTACCAATCATATTTATTAATCAATATTTTAAAAAGAAATAAAACAAACATTTTTATAACCTTATTTCAATATAAATTAAAATTCAAAGTTAAGTCAAAATATTTTAAACACATAAAACATTTATCTTATATATTTAAAATCATATAGTTATTTTATTAAATAGTTTGAAAAGCTTAAATCAAAAATAAAATCGTAATTTCCTAATTTCTAAAATATTATAATTAGAAAATATGCTTTATTGATTTAATTTAAAACCAAACTTATCTATTAAAATATATATAAATATATATACATATTATAAATAGAAAACAGATTATTAACTTATTAAAAGATAAATTCAAAAATTAAATAATTATTAAAGAAGATTATTAAATCAATTCAAATTTATTTACTGAAATTATCAAATCAATTTGAATTTAAACACAGATTATTAAATTTATATTGTCCAAAATTCCGGGATATCACAACAGGCAACTTTTGGATTTATACATATGTATTTGTATTTATAACTAAAATATTATCACACACATGCATTGTCATAGGCAAGCCAAAATTCATATATACAGGTTCAAAATTTTGCTCACCTGTGCTTGAAGAGAACAGAGACAGTGAACCTGTTATTGATTTTGAAGTCTGAAAATGCTATTCACCTTTGATCTGGATCTTTAGCTTGCTTATTTAGTCAGCTCTTTGATTTATTCTTTGCTTTTGAATCTGAGAACCTGACTTTTTATTTTGGTTCCAGGTTTGAAATGTTTTTGTAAAACTTTGAGTTGCTCAGGCTTTTGATTTTCATTTTAATCTCTAGGTTTGAAATTTTGAATTTCTTTAGTTTGGACAGGTTGTAATGCTGAATCATGCTCAGTTGAATCAAATTGAAACTGAAGCTTTAAATTTTAAATTTTGATTTACTTTTCCAGGTTCTGTGAAACTGTTGATGTTTTGCTTTTGCTTTTGTCTCAGGTTTGTATTGAAGAGAAAGAAAAATGAGCAGCCTGTTTTCTTCTTTCTTTTAATATTTACTTACATTATAAAATAAGAAAGAAAACATCTTTGCCACTTGTTAACTTCGTATATAAAAATAGGTACACTTGTTTAATTTCTTATCACATGGTTTTACACTTGTTCAAAATAAGTAATATTATGTTTCAAACCTTTATGTAAATAAATTTAAAATTTATGATTTAAACCTTGTTTTATTTTTAGATCTCATATTTTCATTTTGAAAAGAAAAGGTATTAAACCTTTTATAGATTTTAAACAAATTTTACTTAGTTCATATATAATTTCAAAAGAAAGAACATTATTCCTTTATTAATATTTTATTCAAATCTTATTAATTCTCAAAAGATATGTATATCTTAACTTTTATTTCTTATTTTACATTTGCATTCACACATTATATTTAAACAACTTTTAAAATCTATTTCATAAAATTAAATTCAAATATTTTATATTATTTATATTTGTATTTCCTTTTATAACTATTTATACAACCTTAAGAAAATGATTCTTATATTGATCTTAAATCTTATCTTTCAAACCATAATGTATATATTCATATACATATATGTAATAGAAAAACAAATCTCTACTAGTTTATAAAGTTCTCAAATCCAATTTATTTCTCAAAATATTTATTCTTGAATTTCAAATTCCAGATTCAATTTAAAAATCCATTTATATACATATATATAAATTTTAAAGCTTTTATTAATTCCTATTTTCACAATCTATTTATAAAACCAACATTTTAATTGTTTTTGGAGAAACTCAAATAAATTTACCAATTAATCTCACAATTTAATTCAAATTATATTTTAATTACCAAACATTTCAAAATTTAATCCCAAAGATTAAATCAATTATCAAATTATTCTTAGCTAAAATCCAGGAATGTTACAAAACCAATCCCATCCCAGACACGCTGGTGCATGCGTGCACGATGGACGGCGATCTACGCGACGTCGACTATCCTTTTGGCCTTCACCAAGCTGCCTACGACCACGACAACTCACATTAGCACCCAGAATCACGAAAACATCGACCAGCCAAATTCGAACTATCTGATCAAAAACTGGAACCCAATTTATGATCGAAAACCCCCCAATGGCCGTCGCCTCCGACCCCAGAATCACTCGTCGATTCACTCAAAGCCACACCCAAACTCCGATGAACCTTTCCCCTAAAAGCGGTTGCCTTCGGTTAACTATCGGGGATGCACGACGCTCTCAAACAACACCGACCAAACGCCCTCCTTCGAACCCTAGATCGCCTCATTCCGGCCACCATGGCCAAATGTAAACCAACCTCTATTTTTCACGTGATCACCATAACATCACCCACCTCCAGCCTTGATCACGGCCTTCAACAATCTTCTGATCGTTGTAAATCGACGAACATTCAAATTCTGGTCAACTCATAATAACCCATCATCCACTCACTCTAAAATCATATAATTTATATTAAAAATCATCATTTTACAACACGTTCCTGATTATATTATCAAAGGTTGAAGTTGACTAGATCGATTTTAACCCATTCTTTGATTTTCACCGTAGTTTATAATTTTTTTAAGTTAAATACTTAATACAAATTCTTGAATCTATTTTAAACTTTGAATTACATTGTTAGCAACCGTTTTTATTTACATGCTCAAGCCTAAAATCGAATGCAAAGGAGGATAAGAATTTTTCTATCAAACCTGAAGCCTGAATATAGAACAGAGGCTTATCTATATTTATCTGCAGCATATACATGCATACTACTACATATATATGTATATGTATATGTATATGTATATGTATATGTATATGTATATGTATATGTATATGTATATGTATGTATGTATATGTATGTATGTATATGTATATGTATATGTATGTATGTATATGTATATACCCAAACCATACATGCAAACATTGTTTATTAGGTTATTACAATATTCATCACTAAGACAACATATAAATGAATAGATTCAAACTGTTTTATAAGAAAAATGTTTACTCACATGTGTTTGAAGACAGGGAACAGGCTTCCTGATTTTAGTCTGATTTCCAATTTTGATGATGATCTGGGAATGCTTTTGTTTCTGAAACTTATGTTAGATTCTGATCTTATCTTGCTTGATTTTATTTTGAATTGAACTTTGATTTTGTACTTGAATTTTTTCTTCAGGTTTTGTTGTTGTTAATTTCTTCTCTTTTTTTCTGAGCTGTTGTTTTGGGATTTAAGATTTGAAAACAAAAATGAGAGAAAGAAAAAAAATATGAAAACTGGTTTTATCCATTAATTGCCACTTGTTATTTTTGTTCACACTTGTTTATTACCTATTTTATTTATTATACATTTGTCACAAAGATGTATTTTTTTATGTCTAAACCCTTGGTTAAATTCATTTATAAGTTAAGTTTTAAACCTTATCATTTTATAGTTTGTAAATTAATTTATCTTTTATGTTTTAAAGGTTTACATATATATAAATTCAATTTATCTCATGTGCATTTTGAAAGGAAGAACATAAAATCTTTTTACCAAATCTTATTTAAAATTTTAAACTTAAGTTAAAATATCCAAACCATTTATATTTCAAAGGATATATATGTATGTATGTATGTATGTCAAAGCTTTTATTAATTCTTGTTTTAATATCATATTATTTGTTCCTTTGAAAATATAAAGTTAATAAATCATATTTTTATTATAAGATATATTCTTGAATTCTAAATTAAATTTCTATTTACAATCTCTATCGATATTATTACTTTTTTTAAATTTTGGAAAATTTCATAATTATAAAGTTTTGCATATATCTATTTATATAAATTTATTAATTTTCTAATAAGGTTTATCACTTATAATTCCAACACTTATTATAATTCTGAATTCATTTATACACATTCAAATATTTTAATTATCTGAAATTTATTTATTTTACTAAATAAATTTAGAGTCTTAAAGGTAAAAACCAGTTAAAATATTCAATTATCAAATGTCCAAAAACCGGGTTATCACATTCCTCCCCCATTTGAACCTTTTCGTCCTCGAAAAGGAACGAAGCCAGAATTTATTAAAATGCTTAAAATTAGATAAATCATTCTTTGATCATTTTTAAAACACTTTAAAATCTACATAATGTTACCAGAAATAGTTTTATAAAAATTCTTTTATAACTCGATGTCTCAACAAGTTCATCCTTGTTCTCACAGAAATTCGGTCATACATTGATGAGACGTAGGACTGAAAATCTATAAGTAATTAGTAAATCCGTTTTCAACACCTAGTGAAAATAGTTGGAAAATAATTTTATTGAAAATATAGAAAACATTTTTGAAAATAGAGGAAATATCTTTTGTGAGAATGCTCTGGAAATCATCACCCACATCCACGGTCATAGTTAACCCAATGGTTACGTTGCCATCTCGGCAAAATCCATTGATAACTGTAGGCACTCCGCACCCCTCGATTACACCATGGAACCCGCTACAGATCACAGCTACATCTGGGGTTACGTTGCTATCACAGAAAAAACCCATATAACTGTAGGCATCAGTGCCCTCGAATTTCACTACCAAAAGAATAAAACTTCTCCACTCCACTTGACCAAGATCGTAGTCCACCGGTGTTACGTTGCCCTCGAATACACGTATAGTATTTTCCAAATCATACGCCTAGTATGAATCACATATAAAGCTCCTTTACACAAAAACGTTTACCGCAAAATCGATAATCTCAAACCGGGCTTTCCAAATCTCCAAAATTGATTTTTCTTCATAAATCAAAAGCCTTTCCAAATCCATAGGTTTCAAAAACCTTTCCTCAAAATCATTCTCATAAGAACCTTTATATATATAGATATATATAACCTTTAAAAACTTTGGATCACTTCAAACTTGTATAAATTCCTTTTTTATATTTCAAATACTTTAAAAAAAAACCTTTTATTTCTGGCTAGATTCAACAAGGGGAGTTTTACCTTATATAATAAAGATATATAGTTTTGTTTATTCCAAATCAAATATTCGAATTTGGTTTCTCATTACTTTTCTTCATAAAGTGAACCTTTAATCATAGAAATTTCAAATTTCCATTTTACTTCATCATATATTTCACAAAATACACTTTTCATTTCAAAAACAATTTACAGTTCTTATCTACAAGTTTCCAATATCAATTTCATTCAAACCCGTACAATGTACACATATCATTCGTATGCTATATCATTCTGATCGCCCACTCAATCACACAATTTCACTTTCGAACTAGTATCGTCCACCCGACTTCTTAGTGTGGACTCAGATCTGGTTTCTTGATCAGAAACCATCACTCTCCTTGAATAGCCTAACTATGATAGGGAATATCTAGAATCAATCAACAATTCATATCCAGGTTCGCCGTCGAAAATCTAGTGAAAAATCCCAACTCTGATCGATATACTATCCCGAAATTCTGTGCTTGAATCTGGATCAAATCACTATACGGATAGAATAATATACGTACATCCTACGTATTTATCCTCATTGATTATTAGCCAAATCAATTTCTCCTTTCTATTCACGTTCACTTATGATTTCTATTTACTTATTCATAATTGCTTCAATTCCATTTGGATTATCTCTTTAATTCTTATCTCAATTGTAATTTTAATCATGAACAGTTTGCACTCTGATCAACTTTAAATTTAGAAAATACCTAGAAAAGTTCAAAATAGATAAGTAGTTGAAAAATAGTTATAAAATAGTTAAGTAATTGTAAAATAATTGAAAAATAGTTAAATAGTTATAGAATATTTAAGTAATTGCAAAATAGTTGTAAAATAGTAATTAGTTATAAAGTAGTTGAAAAATAGTAATTAGTTTATAGTTGGAAAATAGTTTAATAGTTCCAAATGTAGTTATATAATAAGTATTAGATAGTTTTGGGTTTCAAAAAGAAAAGTTGTATAGTAAATAGATAGGAAAAATATATTTGAAAACAATTTATACTAAAACATTTTATATTAAAAAAAATAGTTCAGAGCCAAACTGTTCACCTTCCCAATCAATTGCCAATTTCCAATTAACTTTCAATTTCAATTCAAATTAAGTTAACTTCCATTCCTATCAACTCAATTTAAATTTCCATTTAAATTGACTCAATTCCAATTTAAATAACTTCAATTTCCAGTGAAATTGATTTAAACCCAATTCAAGTTGAATTAACCTCAATTTCTTTACAAATTCAAATCAAATTCCATTTGAATTTTTAAACCTATTCAACTTTAATCACAATTCCAAATTATTCAAATCAATTTTGACTAATTTCAAATTGAACCCACTACAATTTCAAATCATTACAATTCCTGTCTGAATTAATCCCAATTCGAATCTCCACTTTTAAAATATCTTGAGTTAAATAAATTCGAGTTAAATTTTCAAATGTCGATTTAATTCCTTTAAATCGAATTAACCTTTACTTTCAAATACTTAATTTTGAGTCCAAATTTCACATATTCCAATTTAAATTACCTTTACTTCTTCAAAAACTTATTTCTAAGTTCAAGTCATAGTTCAAAACCTTTTTAAACAACTCAATCTTTGAAATTCAATTTATTTCCAAATATCAATTTTTGAAACCTGTCCTTAACAATTTAAATTTCCAAGTTCTTTTAGAAATCCAAAACTTAAGTTCAAAGTGATTTCAATTTCACAAGTTCACTTTTTATCTTTAAAAATCAAAATTACTTAAATAATTTCAATTTAAAATTTATTTCCATTTTGATATATCTTACTTAACTTATTTCAAAGTTCAAATAAAAGTACAAAGCGATTTTATCTTCAAAATTCAATTTATTACCCCATTTATCTCAATAATGGATACATTAGCACAATCCATTTCTTCATTCATTTAAACAAATTCAATACATAATTTAAAGATTACTAATAACAACGGGATGATATCATCCAATTTAATTTAAAACATCCATCCATTTTAAATTTCCAAATCTCAAACCCATTTTGAGATCACACAAATCCCTAATTCAAATTAACCATTTAACTTCCCAAGTTAAATCTCAATTTCATTTTGAAATTTCCAAATCAGGTGGTTCATTCAAACTTATTTAACTTCTTCCGAGTTAAATTTAATTAATCCTGTTGACCTTACTTAAATTTGAATTCTCCATTTTAAATTTCAAATTTCTATCACTTTAAAAGTTCAAAAACTTGTTTTACTTTAGGTTTTTACATCACACCTAAGGGAAAATAAAAACTCATCACTTCAGGGTTTATTTTAAATCATCTTTGATATCATGTATATCCATACATATATACATATTTACTACTTGGCCCGCCAAGCCAAATTTTAAAGTTTAAACCACCCTTGGTTTTAATTCAAAACAAATTCTTTTATAGTTTTCGAACGACTTCTTATTTTAAAATAAGACTATATTCAAAATAGTTTGAATAATATTATTTATTATTTCCTTAAAACATTTCATTTTTCTAAATCATTAATAAGTATTTCATTATTAAACACATCAACCATTTATGATAATAACCAAGGTTATTGCAACTAGAAATTAATTCACTATTATCTTATTCTGAAAACCCTTCTCCAAATTCAAGATTTTAATTTTAGTTTGAATCCATTTCAAACTTATCTTCATTTAATTTTTAGTTTGGTTGTATTTCTATTCTCACTTAATTCTTATTATTTTATTTCATTCCAATAATTTAACAACCAATTACCTTAATATTTATTTAGAAAGAAATATTGCTTTATATATCAAAATATAATCTTATATAAAAATAGCATTTATTTTAAAAACCATTTAAAATCATTATATTAGAAAATAACAAGTGTACTCTCATACACACACACATACACACTCAACTCATTCTAGGGTAACACTGACCCTATCCTTAATGAGTAATCCCACCAGAGCCAAGGTTCTCGCTTAACCTTCGGCTCTGATACCAAATGTAATTATCTGGAATTTTCAGGATCGAAATTCCGGGTCGTTACAATTTCAGTTTCTAAAGCTAATTTCTTTTCAATTATTTTTTAGAAATATCATTACCTAAAAACATTTGACTTCAAAAACTCAATTCTTTATAGTTTTACCAATTCAATATTAATTACCCAAAATATAATTTGATTGAAGTAACTACATTTTATTTTGTAATTAGCTAATTTCCAAAACCTTTAAATAATACATCACGTCTATACATAAATATATAGTTTCAAAATTTAATTTTTGGTTGCTAACTATATTCGTATCCAGTTTGAGAATAATTCCCAAAATATTATATTATTTACTAATGCATCTTTCCAAGAGTTTATATCACAAATTTGTCAATTTCCATTCAAACTTACATACATATTGAAATTGAAAATTTCCATAAGTTTAAAATTTTTTAATCTTTTTTAATTTTGTATTCTATCCAAAACGGTTCAAATTTGACATAGAAAATTAAACATATAAATCACACCATTTAAACTTTAGAAATTAAAAATTTTGACAATGTAATATATTAATTTGTTTCAAAATGTAACATAAATATTTATAATACAAAATACATTCAAAAAGATGTGGTTTACTTATTATTGTTGTTGTTATTATATTCTTCAAAAGTTTCGTTGTCAAAAGAATTGTACACATCAGAATAACAATATGCCTTATACTAAGTAAAAATAAAACCTTTAAAAATAAAAATGGAAAAGTCCTTTTTCCCAATTTTCCTTTTTTCGAAACTCATACTAAGGAATTATTATTTTTTGAAACATTAAGCAAACTACAACTTTACATTTTACCAAAAATATCAAACACTGGTATTTCTAAACTTTTAGGGAAAATATTTTAATTAATTTAAATGCTTAAATTGGAGTTGATTATAACTTACATAAGCCCAGCTAGGTCATACAACTAAATAATTCTGAAATGCCCTCGTTATGCGTCATCAACATCACACTAAATTTTATAGACTTAAGGATACTGCTCTTCTTCTTATTCATCCCTAGTCTAACAATTTACTCCACCGCTACTTGGCGTAATAACCTCTTTTTAGAAATTCTATTTAGAGTAAACTACAACAAGTGTGATGGATTTATCTTCCACCCTAAACTATTTAAATCTCAACATTTATTTAATTCAAAGTTATTTACTTCTATAAGCGATAAGCCAACAACTACACCTGCGAGTCAAAATATATAGAGTATGGCATATAAATAAATAGACAAACGCATACACACACACACACACAGATATATATATATATATATATAATATGAATAATGTAAAATCACAAATATGCACCCTCATACGCCCTAATTAAGTAGGAAGCCTAACATATGCTTTTATATCAAATGTAACAGTCACCCTAAAAGGTTATATCTACAAATGGTAACCTTAGCCCTTGATTCACGACTAGCTTCTCTACTAACTTCCAATTGCCTGGCCAACCCACATTATGAGTCATATAGGGGTAAGAGACAAAGTTTCAATTTGATAAGCCTCTATCACGATACAACTAGATGCAACCAGCTCTGATACTAAATGACACAATCCACCATTTACGATGCCCCGATTCATTGTTTAAATGATGGTATATTATAGATCTCATAGATAATGAATCATTTTAAGGTAAAATATAAAACATATCACAAAGCTATCTACAATATTATACACTTTCTAAAATATTTCAAAATATGGCAAACAGTGTGCCAAAGCGTTCCTCATCTCGTCATGATCCTAATGCTATGAACCTTGCGTAAAATGGAGGTCGTATGCACGAGTTAAAAGTATTTAAAGTTTAGGAGCATTTTCGTAATTTATTAAATAATATTATTTTATATCGTCAAACGAATATCAATGGATTATTATCATTGAGAAATACATGTTATATATGTTTTTGATAATAAACGGTATTTCGAACGCAATTGAATAAGTCCCCAAGCCTAATTCCAACCCTCATAAAATTTACTATTTTTCCTTTTATAAAATTACAGTTTTATTGTAACAGCACGCAAATCCGTACCCCTTGAGTCAACACTATTCCACAACAATCAACTCAAGTTGTACAGAAATACGAACCATTAGGGTTAAAGAAGATGAGGTAGAAGAAGAAAATAGAAAACAACAACAGAATCTAACCATCGCAGCGGAATAAAATATAATAGGTAATAAATGATCTTTACACAGAAATCAAATATCTCTGTTTATATATTACATCATCAGAGTACATCAATCACAGCTCAACAGCAATCTCATACAAATGGATACACAATAACTCAACACAGAGGAAATATATATATATATATATATATATATATATAAACAAGTACGAGAGTACGTATCATCATCTTGCTCATCTCTCGAGCTCCACAGCATTTCCTGTATCCTATAATACTCGGTCTGACCCGAGCATTACAATTAAATAACACCCGAGTCAGTCTGGAATACCAGCATGAGGAAATCACACCCAATTGATTATTAAAGTTTCAAAAATCCTTTGAAAACAAAAGCATCTCGTAAGACCACGCCACAAATAAACATGTCGGGTTTTTACCTTACGATAGCTAAAACAATTTTTGTAGAAATCCTCTGATATTATAATAGGGTCTATATACAAATACTTATAAAATAGCCGAAATTGTTACATTCATTAAATTCCAGCTACAAGCCACAGAGTGGGTAATACAAACAAAACTCGTATAAGGCTCGTAGGGAGAATGGATTTCCAACTAATGACTAGGCACTGGGGTACCACCTGTCATAGTACGGGACCTAGATCACCGTACCGAGGAGTACGCCCGCTCCCCTGCAACACAAGGCCAGGACTACCCCTTACTGGATAATCCCGAGTGAGATCACACCGCAGTTGGGATCAGCAACCGCCCACTAAGCCGAAATAAAAAGGGACATCTAGACAGAGATGACCTCACCCTGCTTGGGTGCTACCCACCTAGCCTTGCTGCATAACCCCTGATTTTCAGTCATTCCCATTTGATGAGGCTTGAGGCTAAGCATTACCTTTTTAGAATATATTCCTTAGAATGCCCATCGTCCACCTGACGATGTTTCGCAAGCATTCATCCATACAAGTCCGTCTCGGATTCGAACGGAACCGAAGGCACTACTCCTACTACATCCATTTTTGAAATATCCTCAGGATTAGTAGCGACTAGCCCTTGCACTTCACTACTCCATCTTCGAATCCAAAATTATTTTTCACGAAAATGTACAAACCGGATCGAAGTGGTTTTCGAGAAATAAATCTCGATCCGGTATCTTCGAAACGATCAACGCATTTGTCCAATATTGATAGTCGGTGATTTAACTATCAATTTATATTCACAAACAACCATCAACCGATAAATAATTTTCCATATTATTTATCTTTCTCAAAAATATCTTCACAAGATATATTTTCACTTTTCAAATTCCTTTGAAAACAGTTTCAAAACCATTTGTCTTCTCAGAATAAATTCCAAGTATTTCTATTTCCATTGGAATCACCAAGCACAAAACTAAATTTTCTAAAATAATTTAAAACACTTTACCTTTAAAAATATACTTTAAAACATTCAAGTTAAAATTACTTTAATAATTTGTTAAAAATACATACTATATGAATATTTGAAAATAAGGTTGCTAAATAAAATATAAAACCAGATTTACACTTTTAAAACAAATACTAAATCACTCTTTAAATAATTATTGCTATAATAGATTAAAAGGAAATACTTGCTTTAGAAGTTAAATATTAGGAATAATGAATTTTACAAAACTTGCTTTCTTTAAAAACAACTTTAAAACATTTAATTTATATTTACAAATTTACTTTTTTTTTTAAAAACGTGTACTTGGCCATCCAGAGAAAATTCCAACTTCAAGCACATAAATCAATTTTCCCCAGATTGATTTCCAATTTATTTTTATTTGAAATAAGTTTCTTTAATTTCTCAATTCATTTCAAAATTCATTGGGTATGGACTTATTATTAATGTTATTATTTTCCGTTTGATTTTAAACCTTTAGCTGAAATATACAAAATTTTCAGGCTTTTCTCATTTTCTTCTTTGTTCTTTCAATAGTTTAAATCTTAAATTTTAAATAAATGTTTTCTTCTTTTAATTAATATCACTGAAGATTTGATATTCGTTAACTTTGTGTTTATTCAAATTTCCTTTCTATTCCCAAGATCTGTTTATTAGAATTTTACAGTTACTTCATTCCTTTCCAATTCATTTTTTTATTTATTCTATAATTATTTTATTTACAAATTCACTTCTTTAAATTTCTTTCCAAAATCTAATTTATATATTTTTTGGAAATTAATTATACCCAATCATAACCAATTGAACCATAGCATTCAATATTCCAATAAGGCTCATCATAGAATAACAAATAATCACAACAGAGGGTATAGAATAATTTAAATAAATGTTGAGGGATCCAGTTGGGTCCCTCCAACCTGTTTTCCCTGCATTCACAGACGTTAGCACAATATAATACACCAATTCCAGAATTACCATACTATAGCACATCAATCAACCTCAACCATTCAAACAATTATTTAAATTTAATCATTTAAATTTAAATTTAAATTAACTGAGTGAGATTAACTCACCTTTGACCTTGTTTGCAATCCATTCCAAACCAGCTTGTTTCTTTTCATATTTTAAACCTTGAATAAACATTTATTCGGTTTATTAATATTTTAAACAGTCTAACCCTAAATTACCATCAAATAAATTTAATTAACTAATGATTAAATGATTGTTTAAACCTTTTTGTTAATTTCTACTCAGTGAAATAATAACCAACCATTTACCTACGAATTTATGTTTAAATATAAGGAACATTTAAAACTCACTGTTTTGAAATCAACAATCTGAACTGATAATTTTCTATTTCAAAACCTTTTTGTAACTAAAATAAATAAGTTTTTTAATCAAACTAAACACTATAGTATATTAATTAGAATAATTAGTAGATTTAAAAAAAATGTATATATGTAGATATGTATATCCATACTTATGTTGTACTTTTCTTTTACTGTAAATTCCTGATACTAACTTTTTTTTTTAAACAAACCAGATAGGTTTCATAAATTTCAGATTTATAATTAAATCATTAAATTTCATTTACCATATCATTTTTATTCAATCAGTATTATATTCAAGCAGAACGAAAAGTAGAAGAACAGACACCTCACTCGAGCGATTCCATTTCCCACCGCTACCTTCTTGATTCACGAATCCCCAATCGGCCATGAACAACCGGCTTTGGCATCTTCTCAACCGAAGTGCCTTCCCATCCTACGAGCCCAGGTCCTCCATCCCAATCTCACATCGAAGGCCAAAAATTGAAGAATTCGAACCCTAGCACAGCCATCGTACTCGAAAACAAACCCACCAATTCGCCGATCATCCACTTCGCTCTCCACCTGAAAGCGCGACGACCCCACTGGCCCGCGAAACCACAGTAGCGAACACCACAAAACCCAAACTCTCGCGATCGACTCCCTCCCGATGCACTTCGAAGCCGCCGCGACCCAAATCCAAGTTTCCCACATTTATTTGCAAAATTGATTGACAAAAAGGACTGATTATCGATACGTTTTCGAATTGTAATGAAAAGAAATGAGTAACCGTGATTGCGAAAGGCTCGAACTTGTTTTTTTTTTAATTTAACTGCAATCGAGTAATTTGGGAGAAGAGAAATAGAAGAGGAGGGAGATGGCGCGTATCGATCAATAGATTTGCTCGGCCATTAAATCAAATTCGATTCGTAAATGAAGAAGGGGAATGAGATATTTAACAAAGGGACGATGTGATTTGTAAAAGCAACGAAATTTCGAAAAGAAAGTTGCGTGCTGATAGGAAAAAAAAGAACAGAATGTCGGCTTCAATAGAGATAACAGAGATATGTTGGCTAAATGAATTACAGGATAGCAGCTGATTAAAACTTTATATTTTTATATCCAAAAATATCTTGTTTAGGTACCCAGTTATCAAATTGGATTCAATACAGATTTCAATGCGTTTATATAACATACGCTCACATAACAACTCCAAACAATACGAAATTTGAAACCCGATAATAATTCAATATTACGGACCCAATGGAACTGGTTTCGTCGAATGCCGAGACTGTGCCTCGGGAGGCTATTTTTAAATTCAGTTTAAACTATAAAATTTTAAAACAAAACAAACCACTGTTAATTTCAATTTTACAACTTCTATTATCTTTAGTATTATCAATATAAATTTTACAAACCTTCAAATTATTTTTAACAGGTTTAAAACTCCAGATTCAACATTTTACCCAGCTTCACATAATTTAATTTAATAATTAAATTACCCAATAACCTGTGATATTTGAATTCAAGTTAAAAACTAACTTTTAAATATTTAAAATCAATTATATATTCCGATTTTAAATGCTCGAAAATTCCGGGTCGTCACATTCCTCCCCCCTTAAAAGAATTTCGTCCCTGAAATTACTAGTTAGGAAGAATGATCCAATACCCATTTCTAATTTCCAAAACCAAACAGTTTAACATCATATATCAACTACCTTTTTATAAAAGACCCATTACCATTTTTGTTAATCTTACCCAACTTTCCCATAGTTTCTAACAATATTTCTTACTCAATCCTTCAAATTTGAATTTTAAATCAAATTAAAAATTATCTGAATTTTCTTAAAATTTTCTAACTCTCTAAATTTTCGAAAAATTTCGCCAGCGTCTCCTTTGCGCGGCTAGCTCGGTACAACTACAAAATGGCTCTACGGCCTCCCAAATCCAAAAAGGAAACAAAAAAACCAAGTGGCTAGATCCAAAAACCCAGTCAAATTTCATATAGAATTTTAAACACATACCTTTAGTCGGGCAATTCTAATTTATTATCTGAAATCAAAACCAATTCTCTTTTCCCTTTTCCATACCTGCATATCCTGTTTAGCAATAATATCCAATCACAACATTCAAATACATTTATTGACTTCTTTTCAAAATTTCAATATTCATTCCATTTAAGCCCGTACGATGTACCTATATCTTCGTACGCAATACCGAATCCGATCGCCTACTCGATCACACAATTTCACTTCCGAACTAGTATCGTCCACCCGACTTCCTAGTGCGGACTCAGATCTGGTTTCTTGATTAGAAACCGTCATTCTCCTTGCATAGTCATAACTATGATAGAGAATTTCCAGAATCAATCAAAATTCCATATCCAGGTTCGCCGTCGAAAATCGAGTGAAAAATCCTAACTCGGATCGATAAAATTAACTCGAAATTCTATGCTCGAATCTGGATCAAATAGTTATGCGAATAAAATAATATATGTACATCCTACGTATTTGCCCCAATTGATTACCAATTATATCAATTCCCTTTTTATTCTCATTTATTTTAATTGTTATTCACTTATTCTCACTTTCCCTTGTCACAACTTCAGTTAAATTTTTATTCAATTATTCACTCGGAATAATTTTCCTTAATACCAACTTACTTAAGAATTCATTATTCTCTTTCTTAAGTTATAAATATTTTATACACGTCTTACATGAACTTCACTTCACCATTGAAGTTTCTTTTATTTCTATTCACTTTTGCCCTTACAATTCCATTAGAATTCAATTTGGCTTCCACTTTGAATATTAAATTAGTTTCACTTACTAATTAAGTTAAATCTTAAATAAAAGTTTATTTGCAAACTTTATCCCCTCCTTTAATTTCTTTGAACAATTCTTCAGTTCATCTTACTTTACTTATTTAATATAAATTAAATTTCAACATTCAGTTATAATTCTATTTGCTTAACAAATTTTAATTCATTTATCGTTAGTGAAAACTTTCAAAAAAATTCTAACTCCCAAAATTTTCGAAATTTTTTGGGAGAGTCTCCTTTGTACGGAGGAGCTTTTGCAATTTTACAAGAGATATAAATATATATACATCGACCCACGTGGTCGGAAAACAGAAAAACAGTTCATATTTCCTATTTGTATTATCTTATTTAGCATTTTAAAGCAAGCAGCTATTTATTTAAGCAATTAGCGCAGGCAAAACCTATCAACGGCTTCCCAAAAACCTGTACTTACTCAATTTAAACATGTCAGTGTCAAATATACAAAGTTTATCATTCTTTTCACTTTATTTCAATAGCCTAAACACAAGTATAACCTAAGCAATTTACACTAAACACTTACCAAAAGCAAATTTACAAGATTCCGACTCCAATTTAAATGTTTTCAATACATTCCCAAACCATCACACTCAATTCATTCACATTTCGTTCCATTTCAATGGTTTATATTTCATTGCTTACAACTAATCCTCAAACCATTGTATTCAATCCTAAGTGATTTACAACTTGCTTACCTGTATATAATTATTTTTCCATTACATTTTAAATTTACATATTTGTTTCTTTTCTCAATTCAATCACTTGCATTCCATTTCATTATCCAATCAAGTTTTATTCACAAACCATTTCATAAAGCTTACTATCAACCATTTAAAATTTACCTTCGTTATTTAGTTACTTCAAGCTATTTCCATCTCAAAACTTTAATTTCATTTTCTTCCTTACACCAATTCTATTTTAATTTTATTCTAATCCAAATCAAACTCCATTTACTAATTTAATTCAGTTAATATACTCATCCGATTTATTTTTAATCCAAACAAGCTCATTTTCAATTTGACTCTATTCGATTTAAATTCAATTAGTGTAGTCATTCAACCTATTTAAACTTTATTTCTCATTTCAATTTACTTCTAACTTATTATATCAATAATAAAGCCATTTCAATTTTATTTCTATTCACTTGAATTTTATTTACCACTCAAACCATCACTATTTCAACTCTATTTTATTTAACTTGAGTTCATTGCCAGCTCCCTTTTTTTAAATTAAATTAGTATATTTCATTGAATCAATATAAATCTAATTCACATTCAATAATTTATTTCTGAATTCCTCTCATTTTATAACGAGGCCATTTCTAATTTATCTCAACTTAGATTTTTATTTGCAATATAAATCATTTCTATGTTAATTCAATTCCATTCAACTTCAATTCAAATTTAATTCACTTACAATTTCAAGTTGAATTTCTATTAATAACCCAAGCTTCACTTTCAAATTTATCATTTATTCACAACTCAAATTTTTATTAACCAATTCGAGTTCCATTTCCATTTCCATATTCCATTAACTAATTTATTACCAATTAGTTTGTTCAAACTTTATACTCAATATTTGATTTTCATTTCAAAACAACAAAAAATCACTCTAACCGTTTTACTTGAGTTCAATCTATTTTATATTTTAAGTTTTGGATTATATTTATTATCATTACAAACAATTTTATTTGGCCTATACATTTTACTTCCAAGCTTTAAAAGTCACAACTTATTTATATTCATATTTCATCTATTTACAATCAATCTCATTCACATTTTACTTTTTAACTCGGAATTATACCTTTTTTTTAGCCAATATATTTTATTATTCCATAAACATTTTAAACAAAATTCCAGAGTTAAACAATTTTCCAAAATTTCGATATCACCTTAGAATTCAACTATATCCAAAATTCTTTGGCAAATTCATTAATTCCTTAATTTCAAAACCAAACCCAGTTCGCACTCAATTCCAATTTAAAACAACTCGGTAGCAATTTCTCTTCTAGAAACTCGAAAATGAACTTCAATGATGCTGCAGTCATCACCGAAATTATTTTCCAGCGAACAAAATAGAATTAAATGCTTTTATCTCTTTAAAATCCCTTTCAAATATTTTTAAATTCCAATTTCCTCCATATTCAATTCCAATTCAAAAATATTCCTGAAATAATACCACTATTATTTCTCCAAAACTTTTGAAAACCATTTCCAAATCTAAAGGAATTTAAACCCTTTTCCAGAATTCCAAATTTGAAATCCATCCAACTTATATTTCAACAGTACTCTGGGATTTTATTTCCAATGTTAAATCACATTCATAGATTATATTTACAAATTTCTCTAGAGGTTATTTCAATTTATAAATTACATTTATATATATATTTCAAATTCCATTTGGTTATATAAATTTATTCTTCGACTTTGGTTATAAGTTTTCAATTTCTTATTCAATTTCTATTTAATATTATCATTTCTTAACAAATCAAGCATCCAAATACTATAATATTTTACAAAAAATTTATATCTTTTATATACAAAAATAATTTGGGTAAAATTATTTCATTTACCCTACTTTAAAACAATACTGTGGCGAATTGTTCTATTCAAGTGTTTAGAGACTCCTATCAATAACGTTAATTACTCGTATTGACTAGAATCCATAAACTACCCAATAAACCAATCAACACAATATAAAATCATTTTATATTCACTAACAAATACGCGCTCATATCTATTAATACGCTCAAATTCAGTCTAGAGTACTATTGACTCTATTTCAACTAGTAATTCCCACCAGAGCCAAGGTTATCACCAACCTAAGCTCTGATTCCACTTGTAACAGCCCGCAAATCCGTACCCCTTGAGTCAACACTATTCTACAACAATCAACTCAAGTTGTACAGAAATACGAACCATTAGGGTTAAAGAAGATGAGGTGGAAGAAGAAAATAGAAAACAACAACAGAATCTAACCATCGCAGCGGAATAAAATATAATAGATAATAAATGATCTTTACACAGAAATCAAATATCTTTGTTTATATATTACATCATCAGAGTACATCAATCACAGCTCAACATCAATCTCATACAAATGGATACACAACAACTCAACACAGCGGAAATATATGTATATAAACAAGTACAAGAGTACGTATTGTCATCTTGCTCGTCTCTCGAGCTCCACAGCATTTCCTGTATCCTATAATACTCGGTCTGACCCGAGCATTACAGTTAAATAACACCCGAGTCAGTCTGGAATACCAGCGTGAGGAAATCACACCCAATTGATTATTAAAGTTTCAAAAATCCTTTGAAAACAAAAGCATCTCGTAAGACCACGCCACAAATAAACATGTCGGGTTTTTACCTTACGATAGCTAAAACAATTTTTGTAGAAATCCTCTGATATTATAATAGGGTCTATATACAAATACTTATAAAATAGCCGAAATTGTTATATTCATTAAATTCCAGCTACTAGCCACAGAGTGGGTAATACAAACAAAACTCGTACAAGGCTCGTAGGGAGAATGGATTTCCAACTAATAACTAGGCGCTAGGGTACCACCTGTCACAGTACGGGGCCTAGATCACTGTACCGAGGAGTACGCCCGCTCCCCTGCAACACAAGGCCAGGACTACCCCTTACTGGATAATCCCGAGTGAGATCACCCCGCGGTTGGGATCAGCAACCGCCCACTAAGCCGAAATAAAAAGGGGCATCTAGACAGAGATGACCTCACCCTGCTTGGGTGCTCCCCACCTAGCCTTACTGCATAACCCCTGATTTTCAGTCATTCCCATTTGATGAGGCTTGAGGCTAAGCGTTAGCTTTTTAGAATATATTCCTTAGAATTCCCATCGTCCACCTGACGATGTTTCGCAAGCATTCATCCATACAAGTCCGTCCCGGGTTCGAATGGAACCGAAGGCACTACTCCTACTACATCCATTTTGGAAATATCCTCAGGATTAGTAGCGACTAGCCCTTGCACTTCACTGCTCCATCTTCGAATCCAAAATCGTTTTTCACGAAAACGTACAAACCGGATCGAAGTGGTTTTCGAGAAATAAATCTCGATCCTGGTCTCTTCGAAACGATCAATGTATTTGTCCAATATTGATAGTCGGTGATTTAACTATCAATATATATTCACAAACAACAATCAACCAATAAATAATTTCCCATATTATTTATTTTTCTCAAAAATATCTTCACAAGATATATTTTCACTTTTCAAATTCCTTTGAAAACAGTTTCAAAACCATCTGTCTTCTCAGAATAAATTCCAAGTATTTCTATTTCCACTGGAATCACCAAGCACAAAACTAGATTTTCTAAAATAATTTAAAACACTTTACCTTTAAAATATACTTTAAAACATTCAAGTTAAAAATACTTTAATAATTTGTTAAAAATACATACTATATGAATATTTGAAAATAAGGTTGCTAAATAAAATATAAAACCAGATTTACACTTTTAAAACAAATACTAAATCACTCTTTAAATAATTATTGCTATAATAGATTAAAAGGAAATACTTACTTTAGAAGTTAAATATTAGGAATAATGAATTTTACAAAACTTGTTTTCTTTAAAAACAACTTTAAAACATTTAATTTATATTTACAAATTTACTTTTTAAAAAAAACGTGTACTTGGCCATCCAGAGAAAATTCCAACTTCAAGCACATAAATCAATTTTCCCCAAATTGATTTCCAATTTATTTTTATCCGAAATAAGTTTCTTTAATTTCTCAATTCATTTCAAAATTCATTAGGTATGGACTTATTATTAATTTTATTATTTTCCGTTTGATTTTAAACCTTTAGCTGAAATATACAAAATTTTAAGCTTTTCTCATTTTCTTCTTTGTTCTTTCCAATAATTTAAATCTTAAATTTTAAATAAATATTTTCTTCTTTTAATTAATATCACTGAAGATTTGATATTCATTAACTTTCTGTTTATTCAAATTTCCTTTCTATTCCCAAGAGTTGTTTATTAGAATTTTACAGTTACTTCATTCCTTTCCAATTCATTTTTTTATTTATTCTATAATTATTTTATTTACAAATTCACTTCTTTAAATTTCTTTCCAAAATCTAATTTATATATTTTTGGAAATTAATTATACCCAATCATAACCAATCGAACCATAGCATTCAATATTCCAATAAGGTTCATCATAGAATAACAAATAATCACAACAGAGGGTATAGAATAATTTAAATAAATGTTGAGGGATCTAGTTGGGTCCCTCCAACCTGTTTTCCATGCATTCACAGACGTTAGCATAATATAATACACCAATTCCAAAATTACCATACTATAGCACATCAATCAACCTCAATCGTTCAAACAATTATTTAAATTTAATCATTTAAATTTAAATTTAAATTAACTGAGTGAGATTAACTCACCTTTGACCTTGTTTGCAATCCATTCCAAACCAGCTTGTTTCTTTTCATATTTTAAACCTAGAATAAACATTTATTCGATTTATTAATATTTTAAACAGTCTAACCCTAAATTACCATCAAATAAATTTAATCAACTAATGATTAAATGATTGTTTAAACCTTTTTGTTAATTTCTACTCAGTGAAATAATAACCAACCATTTACCTACGAGTTTATGTTTAAATATAAGGAACATTTAAAACTCACTGTTTTGAAATCAACAATCTGAAGTGATAATTTTCTATTTCAAAACCTTTTTGTAACTAAAATAAATAAGTTTGTTAATCAAACTAAACATTATAGTATATTAATTAGAATAATTAGTAGATTTTTAAAAAAATGTATATATGTAGATATGTATATCCATACTTATGTTGTACTTTTCTTTTACTGTAGATTCCTGATACTGACTTTTTTTTTAAACAAACCAGATAGGTTTCATAAATTTCTAGATTTATAATTAAATCATTAAATTTCATTTACCAGATCATTTTTATTCAATCAGTATTATATTCAAGCAGAACGAAAAGAAGAAGAACAGATACCTCACTCGAGCGATTCCATTTCCCACCGCTGCCTTCTTGATTTGCGAATCCCCAATCGGCCATGAACAACCGGCTTTGGCATCTTCTCAACCGAAGTGCCTTCCCGTCCCACGAGCCCAGGTCCTCCATCCCAATCTCACATCGAAGGCCAAAAATTGAAGAATTCGAACCCTAGCAGAGCCATCGTGCTCGAAAATAAACCCACCAATTCGTCGACATCGACTTCGCTCTCCACCTGAAAGCGCGACTATCCCAGTGGCCCGCGAAACCACAGTAGCGAACGCCACAAAACCCAAACTCTCGCGATCGACTCCCTCCCGATGCACTTCGAAGCCGCCACGACCCAAATCCAATTTTCCTCCATTTATTTGCGAAATTGATTGACAAAAAGGAGGATTGATTATCGATACGTTTTCGGATTGTAATGAAAAGAAAGAGTAACCGTGATTGCGAAAGGCTCAGCCTTGTTTTTTTTTAATTTAACTGCAATCGAGTAATTTGGGGGAAGAGAAATAGAAGAGGAGGGAGATGGCGCGTATCGATCAATAGATTTGCTCGGCCATTAAATCAAATTTGATTCATAAATGAAGAAGGGGAACGAGATATTTAACAAAGGGACGATGTGATTTGTAAAAGCAACGAAATTTCGAAAAGAAAGTCGTGTGCTGATAGGAAAAAAAAGAACAGAATGTCGGCTTCAACAGAGATAACAGAGATATGTTGGCTAAATGAATTACAGGATAGCAGCTGATTAAAACTTTATATTTTTATATCCAAAAATATCTTGTTTAGGTACCCAGTTATCAAATTGGATTCGATACAGATTTCAACGCGTTTATATAACATACGCTCACATAACAACCCCAAACAATACGAAATTTGAAACCCGATAATAATTCAATATTACGGACCCAATGGAACTGGTTTCGTCGAATGTCGAGACTGTGCCTCGGGAGGCTATTTTTAAATTCAATTTAAACTATAAAATTTTAAAACTGAACAAACCACTGTTAATTTCAATTTTACAACTTCTATTATCTTCAATATTATCAATATAAATTTTACAAACCTTCAAATTATTTTTAACAGGCTTAAAACTCCAGATTCAACATTTTACCCAGCTTCACATAATTTAATTTAATAATTAAATTACCCAATAACCTGTGATATTTGAATTCAAGTTAAAAACTAACTTTTAAATATTTAAAATCAATTATATATTCCGATTTTAAATGTTCGAAAATTCTGGGTCGTCACATTTATCCTTTTAATTCAATAGTCTAATATTCATCAAACTACGGGGTTTTACAACTAAACTCGTATAATTGAGGAGACGAAGTCCCTATTAAAGAGTGTTTCATTTCCAACCCTTCAACTTGGACCCAACTATAGCCGCTCGATGGATCGTATGCTATGATTTAGAAGTGGAGTATCCACACTGAAGTTCAATAGTATTCTCAAGTTAAGAGAGCTATGTAATATTTTCACCTTGATATTTCCAATTTGATCTGAGATATTATTAACCAACATGAAACTCTCAAGCGAGTTATTCTATAGTCATTAATAACTATTGATACGTAAACCCTTGGTGCCCTAACAACAATGAGTAATACACTTCCTAACATTTGGAAAGTGTTAAAACTCTAGTCTCAATGGAAATGTCGATATCATGTCTTGAAACATGTTGATTAAGAATATTTTAAATAATATGTTATATTAATATTGTAACGACCCAGAATTTCATTGCTTTGATTAGTGAATATTTAATTAATTTTAATTATTCAATATATTGGTATATAATGAAAATAAACTCATTTTAATTAATTGATAATGATGGTAAAATCTTTTCAAAATTTATTTGCCAAAGTGAAAATTCGTAGGAAAATAGAAAATGTGGCCGAAGAACGATTTTCGAAATTTTGAACTTTCGACAACGGAAAGTTGTCGGGAACGTTGTTCATCTTTGTGCATTATGTATACATATATATAAAAGTTATTAACTAGATAATAATACACATAGAAATAAATTAGCTTATGTTAATTTGGATTAGTAAGTGATGAGACAAGATATAGTTTTTAAAATAATAAACATTATATATATAACATTGTCACTTCTTAGATCTCACAATCATTAACAGTCATCATATCTCTACACATCTTACCTTTAATTGATAATTCAGCTTATATATATATAGAGAATGATGTGAAAATTCATAAATTTTAAATAATATATATATATATATATATATATATATATATATATAGTAACGTGAAAACTCATAGATGTAAAATTGATAAACATTTTACAAATATATATATATATATAAGTATTGTCACAACTTATATATTTTTATATTGAATAATCTATAGTCATAATTATGTGGATGAGGCGACTAGAGAGTATAGATATGATGCATGAGAGGGAGGAAAAGATGTTGATTTTATTTCACATAATAATGACATAGGAAAATTTGCTTATAAATAGCTCTAACCTCCTCTCATTTTTACCACTTCTTTCTTCTATCACAAATCCTTCATTACAACCTCAAATGGTGATCTTCTTTTCCCATATCACCTGAAATTCCAGTGGCTACAACATTCCAATTGATCACTTTTTCAAAATTTAAAAATAGCTATGACAAAATACCCAATCTTTGCAAAGCAATTTTTCACCTAGAATTTCAAGTCCGAAAATTACCCTTCTTCCTTTGATCATAACTTCTTCAAAACAAATCAAAAATGTGTGATTCTTTTATAATATGACAAAGGAAAGAAACTATACAACTTTCCTTTTGACTGCTTTACCAAATTCTGTGAGTTGGTCGCCCAAAAGTCAGTGGGAAAATGAGCTAATTTTGGGTTCATTTTCGATAAATTGATGATAAACCTAATCTCCTATACCTTCAAGCTACTACCCCACATCCACCCCTCACCACTGGCCGAGCCTACATACACCTAGGCTAGCCCATTTTGAGGGTGTCTTGCACCTAAAGCCTTCAACTTTTAAAGCTACGAAGTCGTGGCAAGTTTAGCTTAATTCGAGTAGCTTTTGCGAAAGTTTGGTAAATAAACTACTCATTTTTTAGTGAAAATGGTAACTTTATATATGTCACTATATATGGTAAGCATATATAGTGTAGAAGAATGATAATCACGAGGTTCTATTATGATTTGGATGGTTGATTTTAGTTTGATTTGGTTATGGAAATCGATGGTGTATTATAAAGTTAGTAAGCGTGTGTGTGTGTCTATATATATATATATGGATGTATACTTACAATCTACGATGAAGATGTTTGGTGTTAGTAATATGTTGATTGTAAAACATGAGGTTGGTCAACAAAGTTAACTACTTTGTGTAACTGCGATGGTTATGATCAGATCAGGTCAGAATCGAAGTTTGTTTTCGAAGTTTAAAGTTTTGAAATGGATTAAAGTCTGTAACTTTAGTTTTATAGTTTTTTTTAAAAAAAACTTTCTGACATATGTTTCAAATCATGAAAAATTAAGGGTTTGTGAAGTAGTTCGTTAAGAATATGTTAGAGCGCACTACGCCATGGCGGTAGTCGCTATGGATGCAGTTCGACAAAGGTTTGAATTTCTATTTCAATTTTGTTTTATTTTGAAATTAGTTACTAAGTTTTTCAAACTTAATTAGTAATATTAAAAAATAATTAAGTTTGTAATTTAATTAATTAATTCATTAGTTAATTAAAATGTAGTTGGCACTTAATTGGTAATTAAGAAGGTGATTAGAAGTTAATCATCATTTAAGTTTAGTAAATGACTACTAATTGATTTATAAAGTTTTAATTAGTGATTAATAATTATTTAATCAAGATTAATGGTTAATTAATTAATTAATTAATTAATTAAGGGTTATTTAATTGATATTAATTAATTAAGGTTTAACTCTTAAACAATTTGATTTAACCTTAATCAAGTTGAATTAGGAAGTTAATTAGCACTTAATCAAGTTCATTAAGCCTAATTAGAGTTTAATTATGATTTAATCTTGATTTAAATTGGATTAATTAAATTTTTTTAGGGTTTAAGCTAATTAAATATACTTTTAACTTTTCAAAGGTGATTTTAAACTAAACAGAATGTGTTTAATCAAATTTCTTTTTCAAAGTAAATCGATTCCATATCAAATAATCTATGGTCTAGACCGTTAAGTAACCCATATGATTAGGAGAATTAAATAACATATGTCAGTAGAACAAAGCACCATTCTGCTACAATGTAAGTAATTTGATTGTGTTGACATGTATTAAGCAGAATAAATCTCCGTTCTACTATAAATTGATTGAATCGACATTTATTTAGCAGGATAAATCACTATCCTATTGTTATGTTTTTTGGACTTATATATGCTAAGTTATATTGACGTGTTATTCCCTGATTGGATATGGACTGTACTTACATGTATGGTAGATTATGTAAATAATTTTTATGTGATTTGGGAATCGAATTGAAATTAAGTAGTAAGTTAAATCAGTATCAATGGAACTGCAAGCCTCATTTGGAATTTATAAAGTATGGTTTTGAATTTACTTTAATTCTTTAATCAATTTGAGGCTAAGGGTTTATAAATGGTTTTTCAAGCTATGTAATTCTTATAAAGGTATTCATAAATGATAGCTTGTTTATAGAAGGGTTTTTTACTAATGAAAGGGCTATTAAAGTGTTTTACAAATGATTTGTGTAAATGATATTTATAAAGAATATTTTGTAAAGGAGTATAGAAAGGTTTATATAAAGAGTTTTAAAAATAGGAAAAAGGTTTATAAATCATTTCATAGATTTGGAAAGAGGTTTATAAATTAACTTAAAGGTTTATAGAAGTAGGTTATAACTTTATTTGAAAGTTATAAGTTAATTGAAATATAAGACGAGCTTTTAAAAAGGGAATTTTTGATAAATGATAAGCGGAATATTTTATTTGGAAGAAATGTAGGGATTTGGAAAGAAGAACACTTTGAAAAGTTTATAATTATACTTATACTGATAAGATAAGTATATAATTTTGTTTTCAAGGCATGAAAGTAAAATGTTTTGGTAATATATTTATACCTTTGAGATAAGTATATAAATGATTTTGCAAAGTATAAATAAAATGTAAGAGGATTAGATATAGTGTTTTGAAAAGATCTTTTGATCAAGTTTTATAAAGTATTTTTTAACTAAAGAGAATCGTTAAAGGCTTCATGGATCCCATATGGAAATTAAACCATGATTGGATGCTTGTTTATTTGGTAGTTAAATAACCGACTATCAAAGCTGGACCCAAAATGTAACTTTGGAAATAGCTAGGTAAAACGCCGGAATTATATGGTACAGTTACCGTCAAAGGTGCTATACTGTGCGCATAAACTCATTTCATTCTTTTGAGACGTAAGATAAGGAAATCCATCCACAAACGGTTAGGAGGTGAACTCCGCTCTTGTCATTTGTCTGTTTATTTCCTAAAGAACTGGGTTAAGTTTTTCGGCATTGCCGAAAGTTGTTTCAAAGAGATCGGGATCGGATATGTTATCCGAAAACCACTTTGATCCAACTCAACGTTTCAAATTGAAGACATCTTAAAGAGCATGGAATTGAAGACGGAGTTTTAAAGTACAAGGGCTATTTTCTATTTTCCATCGGAGGAATTCCCTGCAATGGATGTAATAGAAGTAGTGCCTTCGGTTTCATTTAGACCCAAAATGAACTTGTATGGATGAATGCTGGCATTGCATTGATACCTGGAGGGTAATGTTAGAATTCCAAGATGGATTGCTACTTAGACAGGTAAAACATAGCCTCAAGCCTTACAACTAGGAGGAATGGCAAAAACATGGCATGTAGCAGAGCTACATGGTCAGCTACCAATACAAGCGGTCACCCCATTCTAGATGTCCCTTTCAGAGTTGGTTTGTGCGCAAACACCGAAGTGGTATAAACCCTCGGTGCCAAGGGGGTGAGGTAATCTGGTCAGCCATGTTAAAAGCGAAGCCGGCTCTATGTTAGCATCGGTACATTTCCTAGAGGTGTACCATCGGAAGGAAGTCCCTTACCTTGCCATTACTAGGATCCAATCTCCAATACGTGCCTTATGTTTTCGATTGTAGAACATAGTTTGTTGGAATGTCAGATGCAAGCATTTCGACTATTTTATCTTTTTACTTTAGACCTAGACACTAGGATAATATCACTGAATTTTATACAAAATGTTTTGGTTATCGTAAGGTAAAAAAAACCATCAGTTTTTATGTGCGGTGCGGTCTTAAGGGATACCCTTATTTGAAAAAAAATTCAAATGTAGAAATCAGTTTGGCTATTACTTATATTGAGTTTTACTCACACTGGTTTACCTGACTGACTCAAGCATTATTCCATGTAATGATCGAGTCAGACCGAGCATGTTTTTCTAAGTTTAGCTGGATACTTTGGAGTTGGAGAGGAGCTGGATGGTCAAGGCATATTCATGTATATTTTTCTTTTGCTGTATTATGGAGTCTGTATGTTTGCCAATATAAGGCAGATTTCTATAATTGTCCAAATTTACGATAAGTCAAGTGTATTCTGATGTTGTATATATGAAGAAAGATGCTTCCTTTTTGTAAAGATCATTGCTATATTATATATTATTCATTGCGTTGTGAGATTCTGTGTTGTTTAGTTTTCTTTTATCTTCTACCTTCTTCTATCAGCCTAACAAATCGGTATTTCTGGCACTTGAATGTTCGGCATGTGACACATTAGGCGTATTAATGTCGATTTTTTAGGGTTGAAAATCCGATTCGTTGCATTTGGTATCAGAGCTGAAGGTTAAGCAAGAACCTTGGCTTGGTGGGGTTTGACTCATCAAAGATAGGGTAAGTGTGGCCCTCGAATGAGTTTGAGTGAGTGTGTGTTTATACATACATACATATATATATATATATATATATATATATATAAAAGAGTGCGTATTTGTTAGAGATATAAAATGTTTTATATTGTGTTATTTAATCTGTTGAGTGGCTTAAGAATTCTGGTCAATGCGTTTGACCAACGTTGTCAAAAGGGATTTCCTAAACATTTACAAAAGTTTATTCTACACAGTATTATTCTGAAATAAATTTAACTAGAATATATTTTATGTATAAAATGAATGATTTTAAAAAATAGTATAGTATAATTGGTTGTCATATTAAGAGATAATAATCTGTTATTATTATCATTTAAGGCTTGTTCGGTCATGTTCATCCAGTTGAGCATTGATTATGATTAGTGTGTATAGGAAGTTTCCTTTTTAAGATATGGGTTGGGTAAATAGGAATAGGGAAAAACATGAAGGAAGAAAAAACACCTTGTGAATTAAGTTTCACAATTTAACTATGAGGAATTCGATGTTAATATTGGACTAAAATTTGATTCGATTAAAGGGTATTTATTAAAGGTTAGAATATTTGGAAATAAATATTTGAAAATGGACCAATAAGATGTGCCTTTTAAATAAAAAGAATTTTAATTGAAAACTTGAGAAATTAAATCCTGATGCTTTTGAAAAATAACTTTCAAGGTTTTGAAAGTGATACTAGTATTATTTGAAAGTTGTTTGGTTCCAATAATTTTTTTTTGGAAATGAAAATGTTAAGAAGGAAGTATTTTATTTGGATTGGTTAGGGCGAATGAGTCTTGATTGTTTTGTGATGATCGGAATAATTTTTTGAGTAACGGTTAGATGTTTGCCTAGGCAAACATTGTAGTGCACTTGGTAAATTATTCTTTTTATCATTGTACATTCGAAACAAGCTCAACCCATATGAACCCAAAGTGTGTTGGAAATGGATGTTTGTTGGAAAATGTAAGCTATTTTCCAAAAATGAGATTTTGAAATAAGAGGAATATTTTTAAGTTAAATAGTTCGAGTGGCTTGAAAATAACTTAAACTTGGGGAAGGAATGTGTTTAGATGGTAAACACTTATCTTGAGTATTAACCTTTTTAAGGGAATGTATAATACTGTTTGGTAGTACCCATTTCCTTAGTGTCATTTTGGAGTTATTCGGCTATAGATTTATATATATTCATATGATTGAAATATAGAGTTTTATTTGAATAAGACGTGAATAAAAGTCGAGTATTTGGATCTTGAGTTTTCTTTGAGAGGTAAATTAAAAATGGAATAATGGAATTAGATAGGGATATATGATCTTAGGATGCAGTGAAGTAGCATCCAAGTTGAACCAGTGTAGTTTATGAATTGTTTTCATAAATAATTTGGTGGAAATAGAATTTGTATTAGGCAGGACCAATTAAGTAAGTGCATAATTTTAACGTAGATCATTTCTCTTTCCATATAGAGTGATCCAAGAATTTAAGTACATGGCTTTGAGGTGTTGCACTGTTCCAAATAAGGATCTATTACTCGACTTTTGACGATGAGTCTACAACTATGTAAAGAGAATAGAGGTTTCAAATCAAGGAGCCCGATCGAGGTCCGCACTAGAGAATAGAGTGAGTGATACTAGTTCGGAAGGAAAGTTATGTATCCGAGTTAAGATCGAATCAGTTTTTACATGAGAATGATCTATGTATATCATACGAGCTGATGTATAGTGTTAAGTGTTTTCTGAGATAGGTCGAGGAGTAATTTCGAGGATAAAATTCTTTTAAGGGGGAAGAATGTAACGACCTGGAATTTCACTGCTTTGATTAGTGAATATAAAATTAATTTTAAATATTCAATATATTGGTTTTATAATGAAAATAAACTCATTTTAATTAATTAATAATGATGGTAATTTTAAAATTTGTTTAACAAATTAAATAGTTTGTAGAAAAAAATGTGACCGAAGAACGTTTTCTGAAATTTCGACCTTTCGACACCGAAAAGTTATCAGGAACGTTGTTCGTATTTGTTCACTATATATACATACATATATATAATATTTAATTAATTAGATAATAATACGCTTAGAAATAAATTATCTTATGTTAATTTGGATTTGTAAGTGATGTGACAAGTCATAGTTTTAAAAATAATAAACATTTTATATAAATATATATATATATATATATATATATATAGCATTGTTACATCTTAGATTTTGCAATCATCAATCATCATCTTATCTTGTCATAACTTAGCTTTAATTAATAATTAAACTTATATATAGAATGATAAGACAATTCTTAGTTTTTAATAATATATATTATATACATATATATATAAGGAGAGTGATGTGATAACTCATAGATTTAAAAATATTAAACATTATACGTATATATATATATATATAAGTATTGTCACATCTTGAATATTTTTATAATGAATCACCATTAACCGTAATTACATAGATGAGGTGACTAGAAAGTAGAGATGTGATGCATAAGAGGGAAGAAAAGATGTTGATCAGATTTTACATAATAATGACATAGGAAAATTTGCTTATAAATAACTCCAACCTCCTCTCATTTTTACCACTTCTTTCTCCTACCATAACTTATTCATTCCACCTAAAATGGTGATCTTATTTTTCCAAATCACCTGAAATTCTAGTGGCTACAACATTTTAGTTAACCACTTTTTCCAATTTCGGTAACAGGCATGTCAAAATACCCAATCTATGCAAAGCAAATTTTCACCTAGAATTTCAAGTTTGAAAATTAGCCTTATTCTTTTGATCATACTTCTTAAAAATCAATCGAAAATGAGTGATTTTTTTCTAAAATGATAAAGGAAAGAAATTCCTCCAACTTTCCTTTTGACTACTTTTCCAAATTCCGTGAGTTAGTGGCCCAAAAACAAGTGGAAAAATGAGCTAATTCTGGGTTCATTTTCGACAAATCGATGATAAACCATAACTCCTCTTCCTTTAAGATACTACCCCACATCCACCCCCATACCTCTAGCCGAGCCTACATACACCTTGGCTAAGCATATTTTGAAGGTTTCTAGCACCTAAAACCTTCAGCTTTCAAAATTACGGAGTCGTTGGTAAGTTTAGCTTAAGTTCGAGTAGCTTTTGCGAAAGTTTGGTGAGTAAATTACCCATTTTTCCTAATGAAAATAGTAGCTTTTTTATGTCATTATATATGATGATTATAGTGTGTAGAAATTGAATGATAATCATATTGTTTGATTATGATTTGGATGATTGATTTTAGTTTGATTTGGTTATGGAAATCTATGTTGTATTATAAAGTTATTAAACATGTATATATGGATGTATGCATGCAATCTATGATGAATATGGTTGGTGTTAGTAATATTTTGAATATAAAACATGAGCTATGGCATAAGGCTGGTAAACAAAGTTAACTACTTTATATAATTGCGACGGTTATGAGATCCGGTTGGAATTGAAGTTTGTTTTCAAAGTTTAAAGTTTTGAAATGGATTAAAGTTTGTAACTTTAGTTTTAAACTTTTTTTAAAAAAACTTTCTAAGATATGTTTCAAATTATGAAAAAGTAAGGGTTTGTGAAGTGGTTCGCTAAGAATATGTTAGAACAAACTACGCCCATAGCGATAGTGGCTATGGATGTAGTTCGATAAAGTTTTGATTTTCTATTTCAAATTTGTTTTATTTTGAAATTGGTTTAATAAGTTTTTCAAACTTAATTAGTAATGTTAAAAAAGTAATTAAATTTGTAATTTAATTATTTGGTTAATTATTAGTTAGTTAAATTAAAGGTAATTGGCACTTAGTTGGTAATTAAGAAGATGATTAGAGGTTAATTATCACTTAAGTTAAGTTAATGACTATTAATTGATTTATAAAGTTTTAGTTAGTGATTAATGGGTTAATAAGTAATTAAGTGATCAATAATTGTTTAAGCAAAATTAATGGTGAATTTATTAATTATTTAATTAATGGGTTGTTTAATTAATATCTAATTAATTATGGTTTAACTCTTAAACAATTTAGTTTAAACTTAACCAAGTTGCATTGGGAATTTAATTAGTACTTAATCAAGTTCATAAGCCTAATTAGAGTTTAATTATGATTTAATCTAAATTAAAATTGGATTAATTAAAATTTAGTTAGAATTTAAGCTAACTAAATATACTTTTAACTTTTCAAAGGCGATTTTAAACTAAACAGAATGTGTTTAATTAATATTCTTTTTCAAATTAAATCCATTCCATATGAAATGATCTCTAGTCTAGACCCTTAATTAACCCATATGATTAGGAGAATTAAATGACATCCATTAGTAGAACAAAAGACCATTCTGCTACAGTGTATGTGATTTGATTGTGTGGACATGTGTTGTGATGATCCAGAATTTTGAACATTTGAAAATTAAATAATTAATTGATTTTAAATATTTGAAAGTTAATTTAACTTGAATTTCAAATATCACAATGAAATTGGCAATTAAATTATTGTAATTCATTTATTGAGGTCGGGTAAAATATGGAATCTGAAATTGTGAGCTTGTTAAAAATATTTCAAAGGCTTGAAAATTTTATATTGATAATACTGAAGATAATGGAAGTTGTAGATTAGTTCTAGAAATATTTATTCAGTTTTGAATATATATCGTTTAAATCAATATTTAAAAATAGCTTTCCACGGCATATTCTTGGAATTCAACGAAACCAGTTCCATTAGATCCGTAATATTGTATTATTATTGGATTTCAATTTTCGTAGCATTCGGAGTTATCGTTTGGCCGTACGATAAGGAAATACGCTGAAATTTAAATCAAAATTTAATTTGATAACTGGGTTCAAAAAGCTATCTTCTCCATACGATCAAATTTGGACTCGGAACCTTTTCCATTGCGTTCGAAATAGGGGTATAACCTGGTAAATGCCTAGCGGCGTGCCTCGATAGGAGACCGAAATTTTAGGTTTCGGTTTTTAAACGATTTAAATTTAAATTTAAAAATAAATAAATAAATGTTACACAAGACAAGTAATACGCGTTTCCATCTTAACAGCACGTGTCCTTCCCAATAACACTTGTCCATATGTGTAACACGCATCTTAAAAAAAATGAGTATCTCGTTTAAAGATAAGAAAGCGAACAAAAATCTTTTCGTTCGAAATAAAAAAATATAACAGAAGCTTTAAAAAAAATTCGAACATGGCCGCTCGTTCTCTTTGAATCAAAATCGAGATCCACTAAAGAAATAAATGTCGAGCCTCGTTTGATCCTAAATTGCGAATCATTATCGCGAGTGAGAGGCGTGGGGTCGGGATACAAGCAGGTCGCGAGGGCGGTGGCTTAAATTCGTCGCGGCGGCAAAATCGAGGGGGCTGCAACTTCGTGAGGCTAGAACGACGAAGACGGCTCATCGGAGTCACCGTGCGCATGGTAAAAGCGCGAGATAAAGATGGAGGCACGCGTGAGTCTGGTCGGCGGCGCGACGTGCTTGCAAGGGTAAGGCGAACGGCGAGGCTCGTATTGGTGGCGCGCGTGGATTTTAGGCAGCGGTGTTTCGCAAGGTTGTGGTCGCGATTATCGGGAAGCAGAAAGGTATACAGTTTTATTTTTATTTAATACATGTTTATACACAGAGAAAAATATATACAGGAAAAATTAATATGAATATACAGAGAAAGGATTTTCAATCCAGATCTTTACTTTTACAAACATATATATATATATATATATATATATATATATATATATAAAGTTCAAAAAATGTTTAGTAAAGAAATCTATGTTTGGTTTTGTACTGAAAGGTACAATGTAGATATGAGTACATCTATATAAAAACATACATATTTTAAAATATTATTTTAAAAATAATGGAACTGGTGAATAAGTTATTAAGTTAACCTATTTAATTTATTTTAGTTATTAAAAAAGATTTTAAAGGGAAACTTTTTTAGTTTAAAGTTAAGTCACTAGTTAAAAAATAAATTTTTAAGTTAATTAAACTTATCAAAAAGGAAAATTTATTTGTTTGTTTAAATGAAATTATTAGTTAAGTAATTTATAAAATGGGATAAATGGTTCGATGTATTTCGAATATTGATCAACTATACAAAACTTTTATACAAGGTCTAATACTATGAAGAAGACAAGTCAGGATTGGAAACGGATTGCAAACAAAAAGGTGAGATCTTCTCACTCAATCGGATTTTCTTATTTAATTTTAAATAGTTAAATTTAAAATTGTTGATTGTGTGCTTGGATGATAAATTATTATCATTTGTATTGGAATAGACCCTATGCGTCGCATAATAGCGAAGGATATTATATAAAACCATATACTGCGATATTCCACCTCGAAGTGGAATTGGTATTATATATGTATTTGGAGTGATTGATTTCCCGTATTATATAGCGGATGAGACCCTATGCGTCGCATAATAGCGGATGATATTATATAAATCCCATATACGGCGATATTCCACCTCGAAGTAGAATTGGTATTTAATTGTTGTGCTAACATCTGTGGATGCAGGGAAAACAGGTTGGAGGGATCCAACTTGATTCCTTAAATATTTGAATTGTTTCAGTGTTGTGTGTTGTTTTATTTGTAATCTGTGTGTGATTATATTTATGATTGAAACCGCTGAAGGCTATGGTTTAGCCGAATATATTTTTGGTATCGTAGGATACCAGAAATAAATAAAATTGGATTTTTGAAATTTGTGTAGAAAATTTTAAGTAAATTAGATTTTGAGAATTGAATAAATTTAAAAGAAGGAATTTAAAGTATAAAAGTTGATTTTTCTAATCTTATCGAATTAATTCCAAAATATGGGAAAAGGTATTTATAAAGAAATTATCTTAAAAGGAAATAAATTTAGAAATCAATTTGAAAATTTGATTTGGTATTTAAAAATCTTTGGGAAATCGATTTGAAATTGATTTGGTGTTTGAAAATAAATCTTTGAGAAATCAATTTGAAAATTTGATTTTGTGTTTGGAAATAAATTTGGAAATCAATTTGGGATTTGATTTGGGTGTTTGAAATAAATTTGAAAATCAATACGAAAATTTGATTTGGTATTTGAAAGTGAATATTTGAAAATCGATTTGAAAATCATATATCAGTGGATATTTGAAAATTTAAGTTCACAATGGGAATTTTATAAAGGAAAGGGAATTTTGTTTTAAAAATAAATATTGGTTTATTTTTAAAAGTGTGGAAAGAAATTTATATTTGGAATGTAAATTAAAATAAATTGAAGAGGATTTATTAATTGGTTAAAATAGACCATTTTTTAAGTGGAAAGTGTATTTTCCCTGGAAAGTCGAGTATATTTTCAAAGTAGCTTTTGAAGTATAAATTAAAAGTTCTAGAATTGGTTTTAAAAAGAATATAGTTGGAGAAATTATATTTTGTAAATTGTTTTAAATTTTTAAAGTGAATATTATTTAGCTAATTAAAGAAGTGATTATTTAAAGATTTAATTGACATTCGATTTAGAAAATGGTTATCTAAATAGTTATACTCTATCTAATAATTTTATTTTAAAATTATTTTGGGTTTAAGATTTATATGAGATATGGGTATAAAATTTCATAACTAACGTTTTAAAATAAAGTGTTTTAAATAGCTTTATTTTAAATATTTCCAAGTATATATGTTTGGATAAGTAATTTAAATTATTTTAAAGTATTCAAACTCAGCAAAAATTTGCAGTGGAAATAAACAATATTTGAAAATTTATTCCACGTGAGGAAAGTGATTTGAAATTTGTTTTCAAAATGTTGATGTGTGAAAATATATCTTGCGAAGATATTTTAAAAGTAAATGATTGGGGGAAATTATTTAAAAAAAATCTGGTGACTGTTGTGAACTATTGATTGATAGTTAAATAACCGACTATCAATATTGGCCTTTAAACGGCGTTTGAATTTCGATGCCACTGGGGGTCGGATTCCAAATGGATATTCGAAAACCATATCGAATCTTTGAGTTGGATCTTTTATTTAAAAGATCAAAGTGGAAATTGTTGTGATTTGTTTGAAATCTGAATATAACAATTATTTTTAAAATAAGCACTCGTTATTCGGATTAGCCAGAAGAGAACTTTGTGTCATAAAACCATTCTGAATTATGATACGAAGAAATGGGATTGCATTTGAAGATGGTGTTGAAGACCGGGTATTTTTGAAAACAAAGGGATTACCTAACGAATGTCTCTGCACCGAGCGGTATAGAGATTTTATCACTCTTTGTGATGGGGATTTCGGACGTGATTAGTGAATATCCGGATTTGCAAGGGCTTCTTTGAAGTGCCTTCGGTTCCGTTCGATCCCGTAACGGCCTTGTATGGATGCGTGTTTGACGTTACACCTTGAGATGTAAAGCTAGTTTCTACCAAATACATTTCTGTTGGTGGCGAAGAATCTATTCTCTTAGCTTAACACCCTTCACTGAGACGTACGAGCTCAAAAGTTATGTAGTTGATGGTTACTAGCGATACATTCCCAATTTGGTAATGTGGCATATGAAGTGCTGCTGATCATTTGTTGACCGAAGCATGGCTTTTTGAAAAGTGTAGCTTTGTGGACGAGACTTCGTCGGATCTCACACCCCGAAAATGGTCGAAACAGGAAGAATATGGCAACGTTATGAGGGTCGCGCCCTTTAGGGTATGTCATTTCCTTTTGGAAACAGGTGGTATCATGGTATGGAGCCTAGATATTTAACCTATGTGGTTGCTGTAAATTTATTACTTTGTGGTTGTTGCTTTGTGGTTGAGGATCCTCAGATAAAGTTCGCTAACTACCGGAGGATGGCATACTCGTATAGTAGTTACCTAGTTACATAGGTAACCCGGCTTTGCGTTGGTAGAGAGCTGGTTAAGTTCTCGAGGTGTCCCTCTAGAGGCGTTCCCATGTGGCAATAGGAAGTTCCTTAGCCCGACCATTTGTTGGAAATCCAATCTCCAATACGCGTCTTATACGGTTTTAGTTGTATAACATACCGTTTACTTATGGTGGTTACCACTGTTTAGATGGTAGCTATGGCAGGCATACAATAATGGTTGTATGCTGGCTTAGATTAATATTATACTTTCGAAATGTTTTACACATTATGAACTAATAATAATATTAAAAATGATTTGCGTATCAAGCATGTTTGACTATCATAAGGAGAAATCTTATCCAATTCTGCATTTGCATTGTGTGTGTGGAGGGAGACCTTATGGTAGTTTCATTTTCCAAAAGCATAGCGGATTTATTTTTATTTCTTTGTGAAAATAACTGTTTTAAGATCTCATACCAGTCTCATGACTGACCTAGAATTTATTGTTCCCTTTCTAAACTCTGGATGCCCATAATTTTCCACACGGGCAGCCTAGAGTCAGGTCATCAGTTATTCGGGAGTGAAGTCAAGAAGTTGCAGTGGAGATCTGGAGTTCAAGCTGGATGGCGAGGCGTATCACTTGTATATGTTATATTCTTTTCCGCTGTTTGTTGTTGTAACACTCTGATGATGTAATGTAAAACTAATATAGTTTTTTGTTTTAAAGATATTCATTTATTTATTATATATTATTCCGCTGCGAGACGTGAGATTTTGTTATTGTTTTTTGTTTCCTCTTCTATCTTCTTCTCCTTTAACTCTAACAGTTCGGTTTTCCGACATTCGATTGTGTGGCATTTGATACAACGAACGTATTGATGTCGATTTTCGGGCATCGAAAAATTGGGTCGTTACATGTGTTAAGCAGAATAAATCTCCGTTCTACTATAAATTGATTGAATTGTTTGTACATCTATTAAGAAGGATAAATCACCATCCTGTTGTTAGTTATTTGGACTTGTATATGCCAATTAGTTATATTGACGTGTTATTTCCTTATTGGATATGGACTGTATTTACATGTATGGTAGCTTATGTAAATATTTGTTATATGATTTGGGAATCAAATTGAAATTAAATGGTAACTTAAATTAGTATCATTAGGACTGCTAAGCCTCATTTGGAATTTATAAAGTATGATTTTGAATCTACTCTAATTCTTTAATCAATTTGAGGCTAGGGGTTTATAAATGGTATTTCAAGTTATATAATTCTTATAAAGGTATTTATAAATGATAACTTGTCTGTAGACAGGGTTCTTACTAACGAAAAGGGTTATTAAGGTGTTTTGCAAATGATGTTTGTAAATGATATTTATAAAGGATTATTTTATAATGAAGTGTAGAAAGGTTTATAGAAAGAGTTTTAAAAATATAAAAAAAAGGTTTATAAATCATTTTAGAGATTTGGAAAGACGTTTATAAATTAACTTAAAGGTTTATAGAAGTGGGTTATAACTTTATTTTGAAAGTTATAAGCTAATTGAAATATGAGATGGGCTTTTAAAAAGGGAATTTTTGATAAAGGACGGGCGAAATGTTTTATTTAGAAGAAATGTTGGGATTTGGAAAGGAAAAAACTTTGAAAAATTTGTAAATGTACTTATACTGATAAGATAAGTATATAATTTTGTTTTCAAGGCATGAAAAGTAAAATGATTTGATAATACACTTATACCATTGAGATAAGTGTATAAACGTTTTTTTCCAAGTATAAGGAAATGTAAGGGGTTTGGAAATAGTTTGAAAAGATCTTTTGATCAAGTTTTATAAAGTGTTTTTTAGTTAAAGAGAGTTAGAAAAGGTTCATTGGATCCCGTATGGAAATTAAACCATGATTGGATGTTTGTTTATTTGATAGTTAAATAACCGATAATCAAAGTTGGACTCAAAATGTACCTTTGGAAATATTTAGGAGACGCGTGGGAATTATATGGTATAGTAATCGTTGAAGGTGCTATTCTATATATATAAACACGTTTCGTTCTTCTAGGACGAATGATAAGGAAATTCGTCCATAAACAGTTAGGAGGTGAACTCCACTCTTGTCATTTGTCTATTTATTTCCCAAATAACCGGGGTGTAGTTTACCAAGACTGTCGAAAGTCTTTTTGAAGAGACCGGGATCAGATATGTTATCCGAAAACCACTTCAATCCAACTCAATGTTTTGTATTGAAGAAATCTTGAAGAGCATGGAATCGAATATGGAGTTTTAAAGTGCAAGGGCTATTTTCTATTTTCCATGCAAGGGATTCCCTATAATGGATGTAATAGAAGTAATGCCTTCAATTTCATTCAGACCCAGAATGAATTTGTATGGACGTATGTTGGCATTGCAGTGATGCCTGAAGGACGGTGTTAGCATTCCAAGATGGACTGCTATTTAGATAGGTAAAGCATAGCCTCAAGCCTCACAACAGGGAGGAACGACAAAAACAGGGCATTCGGCAAAGCTATGTGGTTAGCTACCATTAGGAGTGATCACCCCATTCTAGATGTCCCTTTCAGAGTTAGTTTGTGTGCAAACACCGTGGTAGTATAAAGCCTCGGTGTCAAGGGGGTGAGGCAATACAGTCTGCCATGTTAAACGGGTAACCGACTCTGTGTTAGAATCGGTGCATTTTTTAGAGGTGTATCATCGGAAGCCAGTCCCTTACCTTGCCATTATTGGGGTCCAATCTCCAATACGTGCCTTACGTTTTCGACTGTATAACCTAGTATGTTGAAATGTGATATGCAAGCATTTCAGCTATTTTATAAATTTACTTTAAACCTAGACACTATGATAATATCACGGATTTTGATATAAAATGTTTTGGTTATCGTAAGGTAAAAACTCGTCCATTTTTATGTGTGGTACGGTCTTACGAGATATCCTTTGTTTGAAAAGTTTTCAAATGTAGAAATCTGTTTGGTTGTTACTTGTTATCAAGTTTTATTCATGCTAGTTTACCAGACTGACCCGAGCATTATTCCATGTAATGCTCGTGTCAGATCAAGCATGTTTTCCTATGTTTAGTTGGATACTTTGGAGTTGGAGAGGAGCTGGATGGTCTAGATATATTCACGTATATTTTTCTTCCGTTGTATTATAAAGTATATATGTTTGTCAATATAAGGACATATTTCTATAACTGTTCAATTTTAGGATAAGTCTAGTGTACTCTGATGTTGTATATATGAACGAAGTGTTTTTTTTATAAAGATCATTGTTGTATTATATATTATTTGCTACATCGTGAGATTCGGTGTTATTTTGTTTTCTTCTATCTTCTACCTTCTTCTTTCACCCTAACAAATTGGTATTTTCGATACTTGAATGTTCGTCTTGTGATACAGTGAACAAATTAGTGTCGATTTTCGAGGGTCAAAAATCTGATTCGATATAAATATGATAAATTTCTCATGATTACAACATAGTATAGTTACCATCGCATAACATGTCATTTATGATTTACTATTTACGTACTTTAAATTAATTAATTAATCACAATATAACAAAATATCTTATAGAAATCAAACATCTTTATCGTAACAAAAACACCCTGTAAATTTATATGGTTAATAATTAAATAAAAAAAGGTAAAATCACAATTTTACATAAAAAGAAAAATAACAAGAATTATAGAATTGGAATTAGGCTTCAAGACCTATTCCATTGGGTCTGAAATTTGTTTGCAATCATAAAACATATATAACTTGCTAAACTTAGTTAAATGAGTTAGAAATTAAAAGAAGTTAAAACCAGTGGCATTTTCGTAATATATTGATTTTGAAAATATAGTCTAGATATTATTTTTAGCCTATAAATAGATCCTTAACCCTATTTCTTTTGCTTTATAAATATTTCCTCTTCTAATAAAACCTTAATCACTAAATCAATTCCACTTAATCAAATCCAAATTAAACAAATTAATAAATACAACCAATCACCGTGATGGCAGCTACGAAAATAATTCAAAGCTATCGAGAGATTTGGCATTTTCAAGGCACGAAACTTCTAGTCAGCAAAGGAGGAGTGTTCATATTAGATCGGAGAAGATGCACAGCTTGATGAGTGAGATTTATCATATTTGTGTGTATATATTGACAAGACGTCGTAATTCATTACTTATAATCTTAAACCAAGTATGAATGATGTAATTGGAAATTGAAACGTAGTTTTTTTGTATATATACATGATTAACATGTAGTATTCCATGCCTAGATAATTAAAAAGTGAATTTTATCGACTGTAATTAGCAAAAAGTTAGTCTCCTTTTAACTAAAAAGTGTGAAATACAAAAGTGTTCCAAATGAGTCATATTATACATCAAAATTGTAGTTCTCGAAGATGCAAATACATTAATGGTATTTGTTTATTGATTGGGTTAATAGATGGATCAGAAAATGCATTGGAATATTTGATAAATGTGGAATGTCCCTTTCGATCCAATGACGAAACGACAACGATAGCATAATCGAAGGGCATGAATACGAAGTGGGGATCACGTGAAGTTCCATGCCAGAATCTGATCAACCCTAAGGGGTTGGGGTTTGCCAGATTGAGGAACCTTAATTTTGAAAGTTAGGTGGCTGCGCGATCAATTTTCAGCAGTCAGCGCAGCAAAGTACAAGCAATGTATTGTAACACTTCATGTGTGGAAGAAGAAAAAAATATAAATATATAAAAATTAAATAATTAATTATAATAAGCACCTTAACTTTAAATGGTCATAACTCTCACATATGACGTCTGTTTCACATGTGGGGTATTGCATACCGATCATGGCGAGACGAGAAACGTTTTGGTATATTATTGGCTGTGCTTTGGAATAAAATTATCTTAGTTGGGAGTGTTCTTTGTATACATTTCATATTTAGCGATGTGATAGTCAAAAGAGTTGAGTCCTCAATGCAGCATAGTACGAAGAGCTAAGTCCTTAAAATAGTTTGAGGAGCTGAGTCCTTAATATACCAAAGACTAAGGAGCTAAGCCCTTAATATACGATAGTCTTGATAGGTGAGTCCTCAATACACCATAGCTTGAGGAGTCGAGTCTTCAATATAAAAGTGTTTAAGGAACCGAGTCTTCAATATACGACAGTCCGAAAGGCAAAGTCCTCAATACACCATAGTCCAAGAAGCTGAGTCCTTAATATAGTTCGAGGAGCCGAGTCCTAATTGTATAACAATCTTAGGAGCTAAGTCCTCAATATACGTTGTTACACCCATTTTCGTTCACGATGTATGAAATGTAAGCCAATTAACAAAAGAACTACAAAGTATAGCGGTACAACCTAAAATGCATGTAATACACTAGACGGATCCCTAAAAAAATTAGGCACAAAGTTCGGTTGAAAGAAGTAAACATGTTAAAAAGGCCAACCAAGGCAATAAAGTAGTAATCTCTATGAACAGCAAGTAAGCCGTACAATGAAACATACTGTGTATCTCCAAAGCATTTAAAATATATGTAACACTTTAACAAAATATACAAAAATGCAAACAAGAACTACGCTGCCATGAAGCAAAGTATACTCTCGAACCTCTCGAGGGTCAACGCCATCTATATATGAGACTGCACTACAACCTTCGACAAACACTACAACATCATGCCTTTGGATTGTGCCACCTTCTCCAAAATTTCGCCATTTGGAAACCATTTTTTCTCAGAATAAAATCACAACGTAACACCTAAGTAGAACACGCTTCCATTATGTACGGCTATGCCATGATAACAAAATAATTGTACAAGCAATAAAACAAACAAAACTAGAACTATTAACATCGACATGTTTCTTGATCACTTGATTGTCCAAATTATCGATACAGAAGCAGCTCACCAAGATATGTATGGTGAAGTGCTAAGATCGAACCAAATTCTCAAACAAGAGTCAAAACAAAGAAAGTGTGCTTCGCACATCAACCAAACTGATTGAGCGCATCGACAACTCCGAAGAAAGAAACCACTTCAACACACAATACAACGCAGCTGTTATCCTATCAAAACGTGGCTATCGTAATTAAACCAAGAAGACTTATCGCAGTGCAAAAACCCTAGGGTGAAATTGTACAACCATAAAGAAATCGGGCTACATCACTAAGACTCGGCCCCAAACACCACTAACAACAGTTATAGACTGCACTGTCTTTTCATACTAGAACAAGGCACCCAATTCAAGCGCAAAACACAAAACTAACCCCTTTGGATGAGTATAGTGCCAAAGCAACCACAAAGTTATCAATTCACCAATTTCAATCAAAAACGTTCCAAATTCGGATCATCCCGCCTCAATCCAAACCTATGTGCCAAAATAAATAAAAAATCCATGTCAATGGCTATGTTAATAATTTGTGCATATTACAACAATCAACAGATGGAAGAAACATGGCAACATCGGATGTTGGAGGAAGAACGTAGAAGAGTGGTGTCAGTAAACTATGAGAATTTTATGCTATAAATAGACTAGTACTACAGTAGAGAAAGAGGCTTTTGATTAATCTCTAAAAAATTACCTTATATTCTTGTACTCTTTTTTGCCATCAAAATTAGTGTACAAGGAAGAAGAAAGATAATAATGGATATGACCCATGGATGTAGGATTCTCTGAAATTTGGACCACGTAAATTTTGTGTCCTTTACTTTAATGTGCTTATTATTTTATGATTTTAGTAGATTCTATTTATTTCTTACTTTGCTAAGTTTGACACCTAAACTAGCTTGGGCAATTTAACCAATAGTTGAAGTGTCTCTTTATAACCGTGTAAGAAAACAGTGACATAATTTCTACCTTAAGAAAGATTTAAAACCACTTAAATTTGTTGATTCATAATTATATAAATGATTAGCCCCTAATTATTTTGTAATCAATTGGGTGTTTTGAAATGAAAATTTTCACTAACACTTTAGTGCTAGGAGGGCCTCCTCCCAGCAAACCTTGATCAAAGTCATAACCTAACCCATTCCTCAAACTTCCCTAAGGAATCCTAAACATTGCAGCCAGGAAATTCTTCTACTCCCCACTGCAAGAACACGAGCACTTAGTTGAAAAATTAAAAAAACCCTTTCCATCTCGTCAAAAACAAGTTGTCCACCCTAAAAAGTAACCTCAAACCCCATCTTTGACATGCTTAGCACCTTCATTGCTCATATCAATAAAAGGATCACTGACATCGAGAAGTTGGTAGCTCAAAATCAAAATAGATCTTCAAACTCTCATAGCTCCACTGCCCATCGCCAAACTTCTCCTAATGCATAGAAAGTGCAGGCAGGAGGAGGACGTGGCACTCTCATCAATAAGAATGGCGATGTTGGAATACTCAGCTTTGTAACAAAAACAAACAGATATACAAATATTAAAGGCAAACCTATGAATATCGACCCACTATCGCTGGAGAAAAACAAGAACTAGACTGTGCAGGAGAATGGAGCTAGTTCAGCTAATAGAGGTAACCCATCATGTGTTAGTGAGAAGGTTGAGGAGATATAAGAACTGAAGGCTCACATGGAATAGTTTTTGAGAAAGTGTAAACAAGGCAAAATGGGTGATGGAAAGGAGAAGTGCTCATCTCCGTTCAGCGAAGCCATTATTGAAGTAGATTTCTTAGACACCTTCCAGGCTCCAACCATTGATATACAATGGGTTGACGAATCTGATTGACCACTTATGCACATTTAAGTACTATATGGACATCATAAAGGTCGAAAGGCTAACTTGCTGCAAACTATTCCCAGTGCAACATATAGGGGCAGCATCAAGATGGTTCATAAGGTATTCCTTAGGTGAAATCCAGTCCTAGGCGTAGTTGACTGTTGATTTCCATAGACAGTTTCATGCAATTTGTGAAAGCTCACCGGATCCTTATACCCCATCCTTAGTAAATAAAAAGGAGAATGAAAACATGTGAAGCTTTATTAAGAGGTTCAAAGAAGAAGCAATAAGAATTGGGGTTACGAGTGAAGAAGTGCTTCTGGTGGAAGCATATTCTAGAATAAGAAGAAACACTGACATGTGGGCGAAAAATAGCAGAAAGCCATGCTGGAGCATGAAAGCCTTTTATGAGCGAGCCAGTGGTTACATACAGACTGTTAAGGCCAAAGCTTTAGGAGGCACTCTGGCCAAAAGGATAGTTCAAACTACTAAGGAAAGGAAGCAGGTGGCAGAAGCGTATAACAACCCTTCAACGAAGAGACCAAGGGAATTTAACTTCACGGTCAAGACACCGCTCACATATGCACCAAGCCAGTTGTATAAAGTAACCTAGACTAAGTTAGCTTATAACATATCTAAAGAAGGGAAAGCCCAATAAAGCAGATGCATATTGTAGATTCCATAGAGTCAATGGGCATCCTACTGAAAATTGTTGCTACATAAAAAATAAAATAGAAAGACTAATCCAAAAGGGATACTCGAGAACCTATGTGAAAGGAATGAGATCATAAAATATATCCTCCGTAGCTTACCCTCGGGCCAATGGACTGGGTGAAGCTGCCAAAAAATTAATAAAGAAACTACTGAAAAAGAGGCCAACAAAAGCTAAAGGCGGATAGGTAAAAGAGCTGCCTCTGGCTTTGTTGGCATACAGAACATCAATGAGATCCCCCATAAGACATACCCTATTTTCCATCACATTTGGATATGAGGTCATGCTTCCAGTTGAAGTAGATATACCATCACATCGACGACTATCTTTTGCGGTGGAAAGGAATTCATGCTTGAAGGAAGCTGCCTTGGACCATATACAAGAAAGAAAAGATGAAGCTGCAGTGAGATGTAATGTACGATAGACAGCGATTGGCAAAGACATACAACTCATGTATTAAAGAGAGGAAATTCTTTAAGGGATATATGGTATTGAGAAAGGTAATGGTTAATACCAAGGATCCTGCAAAGGGGGTACAAAAGCCCAAGTTAGGAATAATCATTGGTTATCGTTGAAGCTATACCAAACAAAGAATATTGTCTCCCCAAACCCGACGGAAATTGGTTTCAAGATCCTGGAACTCTGAACACCTCAGACTATATTATGTTTGAGATACTTTTCCCCGTTTCTAATCATTTTAACATGTAAAAGATTATTAATGGTTAATTTGTGCAAAGTATTAACTGGATGTAGGGATAACAGGCGGCCTAAACAGTATAAAAATCCATGTATACAACTTAATTTTTTGTATACTTGTTAGCCATATGAGCTTTAATTCTGGCTTTTTAGCCACAAACTACATCGCTAGTAGGAAAAATAGATGGCCCGAACCAGCTATTAAAAGACATGCACGTGATCAAAAAAGGTTGAAAATTCACAACCTGACTTCTCGATCAAAATACAATTAGTTTGCATTAGTAACGGAGCGAACAATGCCAAATGCATAACACAAAAAAATGAAGCTAGAAAGAGCAGTCCATTGAGGAAAGCATAAGCAGTAGAAAGGAGGAAGAAGAAATACAACAACAACAACAACAACAACAACAACAACAACAGTATGCCCACCAGGTAAATTCCAAAATTATAATCTATTTTTATCTACACCCACTCTGCATGGTTATAGAATATCAAAATTTATTTCAATGCTAAAGAAATTACATTCATTTAGTCAACTGATACAGTTGCTAAGTACACTACGAGTCCAGGTCTGAATCGGAGGAATCACTCACAATGACTCTCCTATCGTGAGAATGCCTCTGAATGTAAACATGTATTCGAGTGGGCGGTTCAGGGCCTAAGGTAAAATCTCCTACAAGGGTAGAAGATTGAGGGAGGTCTATCGATCCGTAAATTACTACTAAGAGTGATGTCGGGACCACCAAAAGTGACATGGGGATCATAGTTGGCTTTTGCCTAGTTGTTATCAAGGTCGCGTTTGTTAAATACGCAGTCTCCTAGGTTGGTGTAAAATGTGAAAATACATCGATTGCATGTTTTAAGGAAATCTTTACCATGATGTGCTTAACCCATTCTTCTTTGAGCTTCCTGGCCAGATCAAGTTGCACATGAGTAAGTGAAGTTGGATGGGAGGAAGATGTAAACAAAGTCAATGTGCTAGGGAGTGAGTGTAGTATCTGCTCCTCAAAACAGTTAATTCGCCTGATAGCAATATGACACGCACATTCAAAATCATCTAAGATCTCTATTTTTGTCTTCTTAATTTCTTTCAAAATGGGCCAAACAAGTTATAAATGGAAGAGCATTTCTCTACCTTCAAGCCATTAGTTGGACCTTTCATATTTTTCATAAATAGTTATTAACTCATCAACTTCATATTGGTAGTATATCATTAATATCTTCTTCCACTAAGAAGCCTTATCCTCATCCATATCCAAAGGAGGTGCAGGAGCCACTTGCAAATAAAGAGTGTTAGGATCGTCCTATTTAGATAATTGGATAGCCAACCTATTGAGACAGTTTAGCATTTTCTATTTTAAGTTCTTTGATCTCATCTTCATAACTAATCCTATAACAACTCTCCACATCTTTTAGCAATTCCTCCAATTCAGCAATTTGAGCCAGAGCAGAAGTGAGCTTGTTTTCCAACTCAGTCATCTACAAACATTATTTGGTGATGCAGGAATACTTTCTAAGAGTAACTTGTTTAGATTCTTTCAAATCTGCGCTTGTTCATCATACTAAGTGCATTTTTCCTTTTGAGCGTCAATAGCAATCAACTCTTATTCCTTAATAAGATCTGCATTAGCAGCTTCGAGTTCTTTGATTCTAGTTTCATAATCTTTAATAATAATTGAAGAAGTTATCTCTTTCAAATAAGAAGTATAAAGGGCATGCAAAGGATAGCTACTTTTATGAAAGTCGGTTTGAATAGTCCCGGTTTGAGAAGTGAGCGCAGTCTAAAAATATTCAAGGTTAATAAGTAGGAAATCAATGAATAGTCAAACTAAACAACAAAATAATAATAATATACTTATACAATAAGGAAAGCGTCTTATTCAATTAAAGGTCGAAGATACATAGAAACAAATAATACACTCGCTGTCGGCTAAGTCTATTTTTGAACCATAATAGATTGTGATGTCCTAAAGGAAGGGGCTTATTATTTAGCGTAGAACCCAATCTGTGCAGTACGAAGTCATAAAGTACATCTCTCATGGATGACTTGGGTAATCCAATAGAAGCCCTTAAGACTTTCTCTTTAACTGCACTACAGATCTCTTAAGCTCATTTTCCCTTTTATGCATGAAGTCAATTTTCGACAACCTCTGCATAGCTTGCTTTTCAAGACACTCGGTACGCTTCCTTTAGTGTTAAACTAACCTATCTCCCTTATATGACGTCAACCATAAAGTTTTCACAATGCATACTTCTCCTACTTAGAAGGAAAAACTAGGAGAATACAAGTTCAAATACGCTTGCATAATAAACAAGACAAAATAGAATAAGGTGGGCAACCAACATCTCATAAAAACACCATGTATATATACAAAAGATAAGACGATACAACCAAGTCAAAAAACATACAACAAGGTAAGAAGAATGGTCAATTATTTATTACTGCATCATCCAAAGATCCCTGCAAATTGAATCCAGATTACGCTCCTTCATTTGTCGGGTTCGGCTCTGCATCAGAATCATCAAGCACTACCTCCTCCAAAATACCTCAAAAGGAAAATTAGGAATCCCCTGCTCTTAGGACCACTTCCTCATGTAGTAATCTAAGGTGCCTATTGTAGCATTATGGTTGCCAAGAAAATCAGAATTATCCTCCGCATCCACTACGTCAAGCGGTTCTGAAAAAAAATTGCTTTTTCACTTGAGCATAAACATTGTACGGAACGTTGAAGGTAGTGGTATTAAGATTATTCTCTGTCTGAACAATTTTTTTCTTATACTCCATTCCCCTCTCCTTCCATCTACCAACTCTTTTCCCCACTTTAATTGCCAGCTGCTCGTCTTCCTTAAGTTTCTTATTAACATCATCAAGATGTTTTCTAATCTCTTCTAATATTGTTTTAGCATCTCTATCCCTCTACGCCCCTACCTCAATGTCCAATTCAATTGGTAATCTCCACTCGATCCCTAGCCAATGCCATTACCAGATCCAGGAGTTATCTATGCAACTCCATCATAGAAGCCATACCTTGAGTACACAACGACATAATAAGGCATAATAAATACTTCTGAATTTCCACCAAAATTAAGTTAATCAATGAATAATCAACAAACTTGCTTGAAAAATACTGCGATGAAAGCTAGAAGAAAGGACCTTAGTAAGGGAGGAGGAGACACCATCAAAGCAGAAGGCAAGGCACTCACATCATCACTGAGAAGGTGTCATATCCATTCGACTAATTCAGGAATGGCGCCCTCTCCTGAGATAGGTAGAAAGCAGGAAAGAGGAGGAAGCACACTAATAGAAAACACCTAGATTAAAGCAGGAGGAATAACTTCAGAAGAAGTGGAAAGATCGGCTTTTCCCCTATTGATCAGGTCATCTATCATAATCAGATCGTCCCCGGGTCTCTTCATGTATTTCTTTTCCTTTAATGTAGCCTTTTTCTTCAATGCAGAAACCAACTTTGAATGCATGATTCCGATGCAGTTTAAGTAATAACATGCTTAATATACCACACGTTACCATGAAAAAGAGAGAAAGACTTAAATAAAATACTAAAATACATGTAACCACAATATACCGCTTGGTGCAACCTTGTTATAAGCATAAACAAAAATAGAAGAAAAAAAATTGTGAGTGGGCAGAGGAAGTTATGTCTGCGTAGCAAGTCTTCCATGAACAGATTCCAACATTTACGAAACTCCGCACAACAACTAAGTGTTGTCATCCTATGAGATGAAAAGAGCTCTCATTCTATTTTAGAAAAATCATGCAAATTGACTAAAATGAAAAGAAAATTTCAAGCCAGTGAAGGAAGTCTTAGAAGATGAAATAAGGAAGAAAAAAAAATCAAGGCAGTACCAGGTTGCTAAAACGAGGAAATGAAGCCATCCTAATTTGAAATGAAAAAGAACTGATCCGCCTACTTATAGTTCTTGCGTAAAGTTTTCGAAAAAAGAGACTTGGTGGCTTGAATATGATAAAATCCAACACATCCTAAGGTTAGGCTCTTTCGCATCGAATATAAAAAAGGAGTTCTCACTAAGTTGATTTTATGGCATATAAAATGTTAGTGCAAGTAAGGAGATGATAAGGTATATGGGCTATCCGAATGGAGGATAGACTAACCATAGCCAACCATTCTTTAATAACAGGATATAGAGGAAGATAAATGCCACATCAAATGTGTTTCAAAGTGAAATATACCCCTTTAGGGGCAGGTGAATAAGACTTAAGGATGTGGGGACCTTAAACCTATAGGCATCAATTCCAAACTTAGTCAAGATTCTTTAGCTTGATTTCCTCGTAGATGGTCGAAGTTAGATTTAAAAAAAATGAATCATGACTCGATGAACTAGGAAGATCGACGAAGGCAATTAATAGTTATAAGATGGGGAAAATTAAAATCAAAACCCACAAAAACCACTTCAACTCAAATAGAAAATAATCAAAAACAAGGAATTCATATATGTAAGAAAAATATTTCAAATTAAAGAACAAAACCGATTAATTAAACAAATAAAATCAAGATTTTATTCAATAGTTTGAAAACATACATGATTGCACAAACAATTTAAAGATCAAATGGTAAGCTAATAAAACCCTAAGAATGATTTCCTACCAATTTATACGAGTAGCTTTGATAAAGAAACAAATTTGATCAACCACCTAAAACACAGGAAAAAAGAAGAAGTGAAATAAAAGGCTTACAGATTAATAATAGCCAAAGCCTGGTAATGAGGAGTTGAAGTGAAAATCGTAAATCGCCTAACGTTTTTTTAATATTTAATGAGCAAGTGAGAGTGAAATGGAAGAAGAAGTGAGAAACAAGTGCAAGTTAATTTAGAGGTTCTCAACCCTTGAATTCAAATGACAATGTTAATCAGAACCGTTAAATTATAACCATAAGAAGGGATCTTCATGAAAAACTAGACAAATCTCCTGAAAACCGAAATGACAAGTCTGAACACGCACGAAAAGCATAGCCACCCATATGATGACACGTGTAAGGAGCATTAAATGCAACGCGATTGATTGATTAGATGATATGGAAAGTGGATATAGTAAATCAGAAGTCTATGCTAACATGTATTAGAGTAGACTTAGGGGGCAAGTGTTGTACACCTTTTTGATCGAATGTATGGAACATGGTCCAATTACCAAAAGAACTGCGAAGTACATTACAGAACGGCCCAAAATGCATGTAACGGACCAAACAGATCCCTAGAAGACACTATACACAAGATTTAGTAGAACGAAGTAAACATGATAAAAAGATTAGCTAAGCCAATAACGTAGTAACCTCTCTTAACTACAAGTAAACCGTACAATGAAACATATTGTGTATCTTCAAAGCATTTAAAATAATTATAATATTTAACAAAGCAAACAAAAATGCAAACAAGAAATGTGGTACCATAAAGCGAAGTAAACTCCCGAAATTTCTAAGGGTCACCATTGCCTATATACTAGACTCTGCCGCAATCTTCGACAAACACTACCCCATCATGCCTTCAAATGGCATTGTCATCTTCAAAACATGTGCCGCCATTTGAAAAACCATCTTTTCCTTATCATAAAATCACAACGTAACACATAAGTAGAATACGCCTCCGTCATATATGACTGTTCTACTATACTAAAAAATTATACAAGTAAGAAAACAAACAAAGCTAGAATTAATGTAGATCTGGTTCATGATCCACTGATTGTCTAAATGGCCGGTACAGAAACAGATCACCAGTATGTGTATGGCACAACATCAACGTCGAACCAAATACTCAAACAAGAGTCAAAACAATGAAATAACGCTTCGTTCATCAACTAAATTGATTAAGTGCATCGACGATTCCAAAGAAAGGAACCAATTCAACCCACAAAATAGGGTCGCTATTATTCTATCAAAGCCTGACTACTATAATTAAACCAAGAAGATGTATCGTACTATAATATCCCTATGGTGAAAGTGCACCACCATAAAGAAACTGGGTAACATCACCAAGACTCGGCCCCAAACACCACTACCACAATAGTTACAAACTACGCTGCCCTTTCATATTAGAACAAGCAATTCAAGCACAAAACACGGAACAAACCCTTGGGATGTGTATGGTGCCAAAGCAACCACAAACTTATCAATTCACCAATTTCAATCAACAACATTCCAGATTTAAATCATCCTGTCTAAATCCAAATCTTGTTGTCAAAAATAAAATTTCCCACATATGTCCACGTCAACAATTTATGCACATTACACCAATCAATAAATGGAAGACACATGGCAATATTAGACGGTGGGGGAAGAATACAGAAAAATGACATTATTAATCCTTGAGAATTTTATGCTATAAATGGAAAAGTATTGTAGTAGAAAAATGGACTTCTGATTAATTCTCTAAAAAATTACCTTATATTATTGTACTCTTTTATGCCATTAAAATCAATGTAAGAGGAAAAAGAAAGATAATAATAGATTTGACCCATGGACGTAGGATTCTTTGAAATCTGAATCACATAAATTTTTGTATTCTTTACTTTACTGCACTTATCGTTTTCTATTTTTAGTAGATTCTATTTAGTTCTTACTTTGCTAAGTATGGTACCTAAACTAACTTAAACATTTTAACAAATGGTTGAAGTATCTCATCATAATTGTGTAAGCAAACAGTGATATAATTACAACCTTAAGGTAAATTTAATACCTCTAAAATTTGTTGATTCATAATTATAGAAGTGATTAGCCCCATATTTACTCAATTATCAATTAGGTGTTGTGAGACAAAAAATCTCACAAACATATGATAGTTTGGGGAGTTGAGTCATCAATACATCATCGTTTGAGGAGAAAAGTCCTCAATATAGTCCGAGGAGTTGAGTCCCCAATATACCATAGTCCAAGGAGCCGAGTCCTCAATATTTGATGGTCTAGGTAACTAAGTCCTTAATACACCATAGTCCAAGGAACCGAGTCTCAATATAGTTCGAGGAGTTGAGTCCTCAATATACCATCGTCCGAGGAGTCGGGTCCTCAATATACCATTGTAGGATGCTAAATCCTTAATACATGATAATTTGAGGATTTGAGTCCACAATATTCGATTTGGCATCACGACACGGTTAAAGAAGCCAAGTCCTTTGTATGCAATTGCCGATAGCAGGTTGAGACTTTGGGATTAATCATGGGCATGAGATTAGGCATGGAATAGATTTTAGTAAAACCTTTCTATGATGTCACTATAGTATTATATTATATTTAGCTAAATTTTTAAGTATTTGTGATATAGGTTAAGGTATGATTTTCGAGCATAAATGTTATTTTACTAACTTATTAATATTATACACTTATATGATGCGTTTCACTCACCTGATGTATGTCTTACCCACTTATATGATGCGTTTCACTCACCAAACATATGTCTTATCTCCTCTATCATTTTCTTCTTTTTATTTATACTCTGATAGGTCGATAGAGAGAATTTGTGGTGATTTAGAGGTATGATAGTACGATGGAGACATGCACACTTATTTAGTTAGCTATAAACTATTTCATTGCATTTGTTCCTAGACATTATACTATTTTCGTTACAAGTATAAAGAGATGTTGTAGTTGAAATTTTATTTGATATTATAGTACTTTAGTTTTCTGGATTGTATTAATTGATTATTATATTTTATTCCTTTCGTTGTGAGTTTGAGAAAATGTAGAATGTAGAATAGTGTAGTTAGCGGGTTGTTTCATTTGATATCAAAGCTTAGGTAGGTGATTGCTACTAAATTAAGGCATACGAAAGAGCATATTTGCAGATTTTATTAAGTATGTTATACATGTGCATGTATTATTTTTACGCTACACCCTATATATTTTAACTTGTAGAGGTGGTTGTTGGCTTATCCCTTATAAAGTAAACAACTATGAGTTAAATAAATGAAGAGATTTAAATACTTTTGAGTGGATGATAAATTCGTCATGTTTGTTGTAATTTACACCATAGAGAATTGCTAAAAGAGTGTTTATATGCCAAGTAGTAGTATAGTATATTATGGGACTAGTGACGAATAAGAAGAAGAGAAGTACCCTTAAGTCCATAGAATATTCATGTTGATGAGGTGCAATGAAGATACTTAAGCATTTTTTTGGACTGTATGATTTAGTGGGACTTATATAAGTTATGATTCTACTCCAGTTGAAGTATTTAAATAAATTGAAATATTTTTCCAAAAAATTTAGAAATAATAGTATTTTTGTTTTTTTCAAAAATAAAGAAGTTGAAGTTTGTTTAATGTTCGAAAAATAATAACTCCTTAGTGCGAATCTCAAAAATGGAAAATTTTAATAAGAAGTAATTTTTCGAAAATATTTTAAATGTTTTATTTTTACATAAAGTCCAGTATGAGGCATATTGTTTTCATTATATTTTGATATGTAGTGTATACTTGGTTTTGGCAAAGGAACTTTCAAAAGTTAATAGAAAATAATAATAAGTAAAACACATTATTTGAATGCATTTTATTTCACAAATGTTTATATCACTTAAGTTTTTAGAATGTTACATTTTATTTACACTTTTACGAACATTTCTTTTTTACAAATGTAAATTTTAAAAAGATACATTTTACCTACCTATTTCTCTAAATTAAATTGAAGCATTTTGAAACAATTTAAATTGAAAGTAAAAGAATATTTATTATCTTAAAATTGTAAAATTTCTCTATCTTAATAAGAATATATTTTTGGACAGAAATTGAAGGGTTTTGGAAATACATATTGATAAATGATTTAAAAATTGGAAATTATTTCCAAATTCGATATGAAATTAGTTAGTATCCAAAACAAAAAAAATTAAATTATTTTTTTATGTATATGTAGGACATAATGTTTAAAGGTATTAGGAATTGGCTAATTATAAAATGAAATGATTTACACTTATATATGCGATGAAACGGTTATAAACTATACGCAATGATGAAGCAAGTGTATTTTAGAAAAAACTAAATTTTTTCTAAAATTAATTTTAATTAATTAATATTGAATTGGTTAAATTATAAAGAATTGAGTTTTAAAATTTAAATGTTTTTAGGTAATAATATTTTTAAGAACGTTGAAAAGATATTAGCTTTGGAAATAAAAAAATTTGTTACACATATTTTTTTTCAAACCCTTTTGAAGCCAAGGTGGCGTAGCACTTGATTCAGAATGGAATTCCCTCACGATAGAAGTTGAACTGCAAAAAAATAAAAAGCAAAGAATAAAGCAAAGTCGAGAGATATACTGTACTTGGAAACCTTGGGACGGCGGCAAAGATACAAACCGCATCGTTCCCCTAACTCCAATATCACATTATGACGTTAAGTCCAAAACTAGACATGATCACAGGATGCGGTAAATAATCTACAATCGTAATACTCAGACCCACTACGTAACCAAGCCCTCAAATAACAATAAGAGGTTAATGCTTCACTACGGTTCAAAAAGCCGCATTAGTGTAGGATCTAGATTAACCCTAGAGGGGGGGGTGAATAGGGTTATAGCAAATTTTTCCGAATTAAACACAGAAACAAACTGCAGAAATAAATATGCTGAAAAATAAATCACACACAAAATTTACCCAGCTTCGGCAACCCCTGCCTACTGCTGCATTCCCAGATTTCTATTAGATTTAAACAGTTTCCCGCTTACAAACACTCTAACAGACTTGCAAACCCTGCTACCGCCTATAGAGTTTTGCAAACTCGCAAACCCTGCTAACTGGACTAACTCTAACTAGACAATCTGACAACACCTAAACCCTAGGTGATGATTTACCATGTTTTGTTTAAAAAAAAATCAGACAAATAAAAACAAATTTTAAAGAAAAAATTAAACAACAAATAACCCCTTAAACCAAAAAAAATAAAGCCCCTTTATAAACAAGCCGGCCCAATTTTTACTCTAGCCCGTTATCTCCTTTTGTTTGTTTTGCTCTGAAAAAATTGCCCCGGTTCCTTTCATGACAATGGCGGCTTCCTTCTTTTCTTTACAAATCAGGGATTTGTTCCCTTATGAAAATTAGGGTTTTGAAATAAGCAGCCGATAGTTGATCGTATGATTGATTTGGCTTCTCTCTTTGTCGATCGATTATTCCTCTGAGTTGCTCATTGCTGTTTGATTGAGTTCGTCATTTGTTTTGGTATGTATTCTCTCTTTTTGCTTTTCTGGTTTTGGCTTGTTCGAACTCGATTGTTCTGTGTTCTATGATGATTTCTTGGGGTGTATTTATAGGGTTGAAACCCTAATTAACCACTGTCAGATTTGATTTCTACACGTCGTTGATTATTTTCCTGAATTTGTTCTGTGTCCATATTTGTTTTCGAATTAATTAATTCGAAAATTTCTTCCTATATTTGATGTCTCAGCCCCTATTTGAATTAATACTGACCATATATGACTTTGAGAAATTTGATGCAAAGATTTCTTTCCAAATTAGATTTCCTTGACTTAATCAAACGATACGAATTTGTTCTTTAACTTCGGCTTGATTTCTGCACTGACTTGTACTTGCCACTGTCTTGTGTTCCCTACTGCACATTCACCTGTTTACTATATATATATGTGCATACATACATATGTATGTGAGTATGCATATATTCTTGGGTTTGTACTTGGATTTGAACTGCTTCATGTTATGTTGATCTTGATTTTGGAGCTGCCACTGACTTCTTTGTTGTAACTTAAACTGTTTTGACAATTCGAATTTCACTTGCATACTCCATGTTGCATTATCACTGTGTTGCATTGTAGCTCCATCTTGACTTGGACTTTTTCACTGTATCAGATGCTACACTTGTTCATGTATTCAACTGTTGCACTTGAGTTTGTTTCCACTGCTTCATCATGTTGTATTCATCCCTGTACATGTGCACAGAGTTTGTTGTTGCACTCGATGTTTGTAGCTTCACTGTGTTTGCTGTTGCAGTGGTTTGTCTAACCTTGTATGCTTCAAGTTGCCTTGAGTTGAACCTATCTTGGGTTTGACCTTGTTTGTGACTTTTGTGCATTGTGCTATGTTGTTGTATTTGCATTGTGTTACTGATTTTGGTCGAGACTTTGTTTGTTGCAGTATGTCACTGCATTTGGTCTGAGTCACTTGTATCCATTCTCGAGTTGCACACTTTAATTTACTACTGTTTCACCTTGTTGAATACCTGTAATTGCTGTTACATCACTTCACACTGTTGCATTTGTTCATGTAGCTCACTGTGTTGCATTGTACTGCCCTTGTGTTGCTCACCATGTTGCATACATGTTTTTATGCTTTGTGACATTCGGGTTTGTTGTGTACTTGTCTACTGCAGTTTCATTGTGACTTGACTGTGTTGTTTTGTCTCTGTTTGCTTGGTAGCAGCTATGTAGTTGCTATGCATCACTATATATATATATTCTCTGTTTTGATTGGCATTGGTGCAGTTTCCATCACTGTTGTGTCTTCGGGAGTTTGCACTGCTTCATGTTGAATTCATTGAAGTATTGATTGCTCTTGTTGATAACGCACACGAGTTGGCGAGGCAGTGCACACGTGTATACATGTACACATGTGTATTGCAGCCACTCACGATTATCTGTAAGAACACTGATATGCACAGATATTACACAATCAAAGATGATGACAATAACCCATGTATCTGAGACACAAACAAATTTTTATTTTTGCAAATTCAAATTTGTTTGTTTTCAGATTACTGCTGTAGTTGCTAATTATACAGGTACACAGGAGACATGAATGCAGGTAGATGTGCAGACAGAGTGAAAAACTGAGTGTTGAGTGTTGTAGTGTAAAATGTATGAACTGGTGTATGTATATATAGAGAGAGCTGAAAACTTTGTATTGTTTAAGTGTTGTAAATAAAATATTATATTGAATAAAAAAATACTGGTTGAATTATATAAATTCTGTGCAATAGTATAATTATTCAATATGAATATTTCTTCCTTTCTGTATATAGTCCAAACTGCAAACACATATATATATTGATATATATTTTGTTATCATCAAACAAAAAATCACATCAAACAATTAGTAGTGTCAGAACACAAAACACCTCGTTTAAAAGAAAGGCCACCATTAACAATATACTACACTCATTAGCCGATATATAATAGAACTATGCCAGCAATCTTGTATTGAAAGAAAACAGGGATGCGTGCTCCCGCTTTCTTTTAACATTACAATAGAGTGGAATAGCACAACTAGCTATTATTAAGGCAAGTCAATAAAGAAATGCACCACCATCAAAACATGAGTACAAAGAAAAGGACTGAACTACACTCAAATGGACGAATAAGCCCCTGTATTGATCTAGAGCTTACACGTTGCAAATATCTTCAAGACCAGATCTTCACCACTTACTGAAGGCTACTTAAGCAGTACTATGCGGGTTCAAGAGCAACCCAAGGGCTGTACACATGGCCACTGAAATAGTGCACCAACGCAGTTGTACAATCATGAGTAAATAGTGAAGATGTAAGTCTCCTTCATCCATGACTCACGCAGTTCATTAAACAAAGCAACTCCAACTACCCTTAGCACAATGACAAACAAACAAGGCAAGCCGAGGCCTTTAAATGAGGCTCCAGCAACGGCCCCCATTTACAATTCAAAATCACCTTTACTCTCAAAGCAATATCATACTTACAATGCATAAGCAGACCTTACAAGTCACACTTCAGGTCAGCTCTGATGCCTCGCACACTCTTATTCCTGAATGAGGGCAGCTCTGATGCCGCCCGCTCTTAAGGTCAGGAGTAGGGAACCTACTCAAATTCGAGTTTCCCACTTCTATTTCGAGTATCCCGCTCAAATTTAAACTTTCCCGCTTCAGTTCCAAACTTCATACCAATGCCTAGAATTTAGCCGCTCTGTAACATCCCAAAAAAATATGAATAACTTGTATTTAAATATAGGGATTTTTCAAATAATTGAATTATGAATTAAATATTAATTACATGGATTTAAAAGCTTCACTCAACTCCTTTTAATTAATAAATAATAATGGTGAACTCATTTTATAAATTTATTTGCACTAACAAATAGTTCTAATAAAGAACAAAAAAAATCTATTATTAATATAATGACTTGGTTTTTATTGATATATTTTTAAATGAATTTATAGATTTTTTACACAATTTTTACCTTGGAAAATATTTTAATTTTCTTTTGACATATATTTTGGCAAATGATGGTATTTTTAAAATTTAAAAAAATAAGATAACCAATGTATTTTATTGTTGTTTTGGGATCATGTTGTATTTTTGTACACGGTCATATTTTTTTATATCGTTCACATTTCGTACGCGAATGAAATTCTGCGTAGCGAAAAGTTGGAAATCACCAAATAAAGTAAACCCCAAGCTAAGACTTTTCTACCCATTTTCATTTTTCCTTTCTTCTTTCTATTTTAATTTACAGTGAATAACAAAACCTAGCTACCACGAACATTTAATTTAATCCGGAGATATATGCCATGAATTCGAACAAGAGTGGATCTGTTGGATTCGTGTGCTTGATGGCTTCAAATCTATGTATGGTTTGTTGGGTATGGTTGAGATTTAGGTTGATCGACAGTTTTTCCATCGACTAGAGTTCCACCTTATTTGATTTTTCGGTGATGGTTAGTCGAACAGAGAGTGTCGTTATGTTCGCCTTATCGAAGAGCACCTGGATGTATCAAATTCTGGAGGTCCAATCCTCTTAAATGAATCGCGCTATTTGGATTTTTCATGCATGACCACTACATGGCGAGGAGTATAGGTCAATTAAGCTTTATATTTTTGGTGTTCTTTGCATAGAGGTAGGGAAGAGGAGTCCATTGGAGTTGATGACACGAGAGAGAGGGAGAGGAGGCGCACGGCAAAATTGGGTGTATTAGTGATACACTATACGTCATTTAGGGTTGGGAAGATGATTTATTCAAAGGAATATGGTAACTAATTAATGATCGCAGTAGCTAATGATTTTAATTAATCCAATACCTTATTAAATCGATATATTCTCCACACGTGGTTGGGTTTGGATGCGGTCTTTTTTTGGACTCGAATCAACGTTATCTACATGGTGGAGTTGGATTTATTAAGTTTGGAGCTAAAAGAATTTTGCGCTAAAATAAAATGCCATTCAATTTTAGATCGAGCCCAAAGGCAAAAGCATCAACTGGAATTTTGGCGAGTTTACTCACCTCTAAATAAACTATCTGATATTTGTGTTGCTATAGAATATTATTGAATGCTTAGATGATAGTTCATATATTTTGGTTTGATTGTTTGTTTGGATTTGATTCCTTCTTGGAAGTAGATGTCATAAATAACCATTATAATGCATGAAATAAAAACAAAAGAAAAGTTGGATTGTACGTGGTGAATAGATCGCTACGGAACACTTCAAAACACACATGCATATATGCGATTAACATGGGATTTTTGTAAAGAGACCCTAAGAGGTTTCTCGTCAATGTTGATTTACTTATATTCTTATGTTGCTTATATTGAGATTTGGTTGAAATATTTGTAACATCTGTTTAACTTGTGAAAATGTCATTATAGAAATTATCGTTATACCGATACTTATGAAATATGATCTCCTTGACATGTGTGTTGAACTTGTGCTTTTATTTTTACAAAATAAAATTTTGGTTGCGTTTTTGCCCTTTGAAAGTTATTTAAACTATATTTTCAAGTATTTTTGAGAATTTTGAAATAAAGGGGGTGTTGTTTAAAATTTATAAAAATGGTTATAAATTTGATTGGTTTTCCTTCGAGATAATTAAGGATGTTTTAAATTTATTAAAAATTATAAATCGAATTTGTTTTCCTTTGGGATAATTAGTGTTCTTTAAAATTTATAAAAAGATTATAAATTTGATCAATTTTTCTTCGGGGTATATAATGTTGTTTTAAATTTATATAAAGATTATAAATTTGATTAATTTTCATTCGGGATAATTAATGTTATTTTGAAGTTATAAAAAGATTATAAATTGATTTTATTTTCCTTCAAGATAATTAACGTTGTTTTAAATTCACAAATAAAAAGATGATAAATTTAGTTAATTTTTCTTTAGGATGATCAATGTTGCTTTAAATTTATAAAAATATTATAAATTGGGTTTATTTTTCTTTGGGATAATTAATGTTATTTCAAATTTATAGAAAGATTATAAATTTGATTTATTTTTCTTCGGGATGATTAGCATTATTTTATAATTATGAAGGTATTTTAATTTGATTTATTTTATTTTGGGATAATGTATATTGTTTTAAAGTTATAATGGATGGTTTATAAACGAGAATTTTTTTAAAAAAGAATGTTTAAAAATAGAGCTAAGTATAAATTATTTTGGATTTATAGTAAACTTTATTTTAATGGCATTTTTTGACCCTTTTATTTAATACACTTGGAAATATAAATAACTCTTTAAAAAAATGTTTTTAAAGTATTTTACAAATATTTATGACGTGACAATTTGAGCACAAGTGTGAGTCAAATGTTTTAAAAGTTCAATTCGTGTATTGTAAATATTTAGTCTTACACTTAGCACTAAACATTGAAGGAACTCTTGCTATTCTTAAAATTAAGAATGTTGTCGTGACAAGGTAGAAAGCAACACCGCCCTTACTTGTCCGGCTTCATTGTTCTCCTTGAGGTAGTGTTAGTTCTAGATCGACAAGTTTTGATAAGTGTAAGACTTATTGACTATCGATTTGCCCATCTTCTTTGTATTCGTCGATTCAAGACGATTTTGTCATTAATTTGGAGCATTTAAACTCTTATTATTCTTAAAGTTAAGAATGTTGTTGAATCAAGATAGGAAGCAACGCTGCCCTAACTTCTCCGGCTTCACTATTTTCTTTGTGGTAGTACTAATTTGTTTTCGATAGTTGATTTATCAACTATCGATTTTGATATCCTTCTTTATGTTTCATTAATCTAAGACAATTTGTAGCTCATTCTGAGCAAAGGCATCCAATGCCATGAATAAATAAAACCAAAAAGAAAGTGGGAGCTAAGCCAACTGGTCCGCGCCCATTAGGGATATTCACATCTATCTAAAGATTTGCTGGTAGCATGCATGCGGTGATGTGAGTATATTCAGATGCTCATCGGGGTCCAGCTTGGAAATTCCCAAGAGTGTGGTGTGTTTGGCATCGACTTTCAGGTATAATTTAGCTAGAGTTATATTTTCGGTGTAGGGAGCATACCCTTCTAGTCATGTTGGATAAATTCATTCTCCTTATTTCAATTCGAAACTTGGAATAAATATTTCCTTAATTACATCAAGAAGTGCCTTGTAATCTCCTCTATATTTAATTATTTTTGTCCATTCTTTAAGTTTAGATTTTTGTCTTAATTATGCCCATGCTTTCAAGTCTAATTTTGTTTCGACTTGTTTCCATTATTTCGGCGATAGATGCTGTTCCTATGAGGTAAAACCCATTCCATGTTTAGCGGCATAGCCTCGCATATTTTTATATATTCATCATAGTTCTTGAGTTTTCTCATGTTGATTTTCCAAATAGATTCGGGTGTTCTTTTATTATAATTGTAGTGACCTGCGGTTCCATAATCCTTGAGTTGATAATTATTCGCTCCTGCTTAACCCAAATTGTACGAAAGAGTGAATAACTAGGGTAAAGAAGAAGAAAGGGATAGAAGAAAATAGAACAACAGACATAAAATCTCACAAATGCAGCGGAACAAAATAAAATATATAATAACATATTTTTATACAAGGGAAACTTTATCTATTCATATACATACAATCTTTAGAGTACAACCATTCGGTACATCAAAATGGACAGTTACAAACTTATCCTCATACGGAAAAAATACAAATCAAGTACGGAAAAATATGTCTTGGTCATCCAGCTCGTCTCCTGAGCTCCATAGCATCCCATCATGTATCTGTAATACTCATTTTGACTCGAACATTATAATAAAATAACATCTGAGTTAGTGTGGAAAACCAGCGTGAGAAAACATACTCAATTTGAATTATTACTATTATTTTCAAAATCCTTTGAGGAAAAAAGTTATCGCGTAAGATCAGGTCACACATAAACACGATGGGTTATTACCTACGATAACCAAGAACATTTTAATCAAAATTGCCTGATATTATAATAGTGTCTAAACTAAGTTAATAGGAAATAGCTGGAATGCTTGCATCTCACGTTTCAGCATAGTTGGACACAATCAAAATCGTACGACTCTTATTGAAGGATGGATTCCACATGAATGAGGGGGCCACTGGGGTACCGACCATCACAGTACACCTCTAAAACATTGTACGAGGACCACATCGGGATCCCCTGCTACACAAAACCGGCCTACCCCTAACTTGGATAGACCGAATATGTTATCACCCCAAGTGTTCCTACCCTTACCATTAAGCGCTCCTTCTTTCATGCACAACCATATCCATAATATATAGGTTTTCAAGGATATCTAGAAAAGTGATAACATACCCTAATTGGGCGCGACCCACTTAGTCTTGCTGCATCTTCCCTATTTTAGTCATTTCCGGTTAATGAAGCTTGAGGCTAAGCGTTAAGTTTCAAGAAAAAATTCTACTTAAAATTCTCATCGTCCTCCAAATCACCGTCTTCATCATCTTCATGATATTCATTCGTAACGTTCAAACTGGATCGAAGCGGTTTTCGAATAACTAAATCTGATCCCTGTCTCTTCGAAATGATTAATGAAACTGGCCAATATTGATAGTCGGTTATTTAACTATCAATAAAACATCCATATGCAGTCACTAGGCCTTATTATAATTTTTCCCCAAATATTTATTCTCAAAATATCTTCACTAAGATATATATTCAAATTCCTTCCCATATTCCAATATTTGAAAACAATTTCAAACACTTAAGTCCACAACAGGATATTTTTAAGCCATCTCACACTTAAAAATATTCCCAAATTTTCATTTTTATACTTAGGAAAATATTACAAGTCTTATTTTCCAAAAACTCTTAATATTAATGCTTCAGAGAATATTCCGTAACTTATTCCAAAGTCTCCGAAATCACTAATAGATTTCCTCTCCATCCTTTTATAAGCCCCTTTTTTGAATCTCGAGAGAATTGGTAAAATAAAATTTCCAATCACTTTAGAACTCTATATATAAATAAAATAAGTAATTTGAAGAATAATTTTTTATATTTTAAAACATGTTCAAATAATTATTAAAAATATCGAAAACACTTTTATGAACATCAATAACTCTTTTTTTTAGATAAACAATAAATTTTCAAAACTGGTTTTAAAAGCTAGAATTTATTAAAAAATAAATAATTAATATTTGAATATCTACTTACCAAAGTATTTCAATCCTAACTAGGTTAAACTTTTATAGTTTTAAATAATAAAAATTTCCTCTGAAAAACAACTTAACTTCTTAAAATTTAAAAATATAATTTTAAAACCTCAATAACCAATTCAATTTATAAATTCCTCTCGAATCACATCACACCACCTCCATTCCGATCTCCTTAACTATTTTCACTTTCAAAAGTAGTATCCACTATTTTTCTCGCCCTATTACCATATTCTAATATAAATTCACCTATTTATTTTTTCCAATATATCCACTGATATCGCTTACCCTGTTTATAAACATCATTTATAAATTTTTATACTCCTTTGAGTTTTACTTGTTTATAAAAACAATCTTATTTATAAAATTCCGTTTTATAAATCCATTTCTTTATAAATCTATTTATAACTTCCAATCTATTTTTAATATCAACTTCAACCCCTTTTTATATTTCAAGAATATTATTTATAAATTCTCTTATATACTTCATTTTTAAAATCTCCATTTAATAATTCACAGTAGTTAAGTGTAACCAAAAATCAAACATAATTTTCTAAATCAATTTCCTTAAAATAATTCCAGTTTCAGATATAAGTATTTTTATATCAAAAATTTCCTTTAATTACTTCAATTTTAAAAATATATTTATGGTATTTAAAATATCAAAATTCAGGCCAGCGCTACAATAGCATCCAATAATTCCAATCACCATAATAATCTATAATAGACTATCCTACACACATCATATATCACTATATATGAAAAATAAATAATATATTTGAGGAATCCAATTGGATCCCACCAACCTGTTTCCCTGCATTCACATATGTTAATACAACGTAAAAATACCAATCTCATTTCAAGGGGGATATCCCAGTAAATCGGGTCATCCGCTATTTTGTGGGGTGCATAGGGTCTCATCCGCTTTAATGTGTAGGAATATCACTCCAAATACTAGTATATATATACACTACTATATACAATATATATTACTCAACAAATAATAATTTATAAAATCAATCAGATAACCAACAATTTAAATTCAACATTTTTAAATTATTCTAGCAATCCAAATGAGTAAGATTTTACTCACCTTGATTTTTATTTATGATCTATTCCAATTTTAAGTTAAACTGAACTGACGTTCAATTAAATTAAAAATTCCAGCTGGCCTCAAAAAGCTCCAAACCAATTTTTATTTTGCAGGTCTCACAGCCACAAACCAAATATGAATTGTTTTCATGGATTTTAAACCTCGTACGCAAATTTATTAAATTTTATTAGCCATATAAAATTTTAAATTCTTAATTTAAATAGCTATATTATTATATTCAGTTACAGTATTACATTACAGTCCCTCGGCCCAAGCTCGAATCCACTGTCGCATACCTTCCTCTCCTGCTCTTTGTTCATTGAATGAATGACCACCCACGTCACCATCAGTTCGAGTGCCATCACCAACCTATGGCTCCTCCTTAGGCGAACCCCACATGCAGCACCTTCATTGAACATCGCCTCCAACCTAGAGCACATCACGACCCACCCTAAACTCCACCGAGGACCACCGTATGACCCCTTCACCGAAACCCTATTAGCATCGATTTGAAATCACAACTCATCTACTCTTCTATTTCTTTGATTGTCGCTCCCACATTCCCCATGCAACCCACTATCGAGACACTAAGTCACGATCGCACCTTTCTTATTCCAGCATCGATTGTTGAGTCCACCCCAAATCGAGTCGCCTCCATTCCAGCCGCGACCCCCCATCGACCATCTTCCCTATGTCGCGCGTGCAACCCTAAGCCTCTCCCCCTCGGATGCCAGCAAATCGAATGTGCGACCTAGGCTCTCGATTTCAGGCAACCAAATTTCGAACTCGATTTTTTTTTAAACGAACTTATTCGTTTTGAAGAAGAAAAGGAGAGCGTACGCAATTTCGTTACCTTTTATTTTTTTTATTTTTTATTAAAGAACGAATTCCAACTGTTTACTCGGTTGTGAGTTTAAATGGAAGCAAGGAAGTGTGTTTGAAAAGGGAAGTTGTATAGCGACTGAGTGAAAGAAACGATGGGCTAATGGGAGCGAGTGTGACAGCCTAGTTAAAGTCAAAATTTACACAAATATTATATATATATATATATTATTTAAAAATTTAAATTATCTCAATTACAAACTTAAAATTTTGACCGTCTATCGAGGCATGCCATCAGGCGTTCATAATGTTATACCACTATTCCGAACGCAATGGTAAAGGTTTCGAGTCTTAATTCGACCTTATGGAGAAGATCGCTTTTTGAACACAATTATTATATTGAATTTCGATATTAATTTCAACGTGTTTCTATCCTATACGACCAAACGATAACTCCAAAAGCTGTGAATTACACTATTACTGATTCAATGGAACTAGTTTCATCGAATTCCGAAATTGTGCCCCGGATCGCTATTTTAACGCAACGATTAAATCGATGGTTTAGAAAATTCCGCAATTGCTTAAATTTTCAGTTTTAAAATCTTACTAACTAAATTATAATTCAAATAGAATTTATATCGACATTAAAAACCATTTTGGTTTCATATTCAACCCCAATTCAATTATTTAATTGATTTCTAATTATCAACTCAACAATTAAATTTATAAATATATTTGGAACTTAAATTTTTATTACACTATTTTTGATCGATAAACTTCATATTAAAAACCCATTCACATTTCAAAATTCAACATTTTAAATGAATTAAATGTTTAAAATTAACGACCAAAAATTTGGGTCGTTACATTCCTCCCCCTTAAAAGAATTCCGTCCCCAAAATTGCTAAAGTAGGACGAATGATCCATACCCATTAACTTTTCAACACTTATCAGTAAAAATTCGATATTTCACTTTTCCAATCTTTTAGTTCCAACCAAACAATTAGTTTTCAATTCTAATTCCAAAACCCTTTTGTTCCAATTACAATTCGAAATCAAATTGTTGTTAACAAAAAATTTCTAAAATTTTTCTAACACCCTAAATTAGCAGGATCTCATTTGTACGGAGGACCTTTTGCAATACGACAAGAGAGATAAATATACATACGTCGACCCACATGGTCAGAAAACAATATATATATATATATATATATATAATTTGTAGTATTTAATCCAAAAACGTATCTTATATGAGCATCTTTAAGCATTATTAAGAAAGCATTTACTTCAAAAGCAATTTCGCAACTCAAATCAAGCTAAATAGTCAATTTGTACCTATACTTCCTCAATTTTAAACACATACGTAAAATCATGGAATTTGATAACATTTCATTCATTTATGGTTAAAACACATAGATTTTATAAATAATGCATGTTAAACATATATTTATAAGCAAATATGTGGTTCCAACACCAGTTTACAAGCGATCTATATACAATCCAATGATTTACAAACAAATTTATTTGCATCCAATTCATTTACATCAAACAAATCCATATCCATTCCAAATTGATTCAAAAATAAATTTATTCACTTCCTATTATTCATAGAATTTCATTCACTTCCGTTTGCATCGAACAACAATTTTTCTATGCAAATTTGATGCTATTCATTTAATAAAACAACCATTTTAGCTTCTAGCTATTTTAAATTGACTCCAAATCAATTTATATTCAATTCTATGTCAAATTTTTTCACAATCAATTCACTTACATTTCAATCATATCCACATTCAAATTCGTTTTATTAAGCTCGGAACCATTTCCCCTACTTCAGTAAATACCATTTCACAAATTTATTTGAGTCAAGATTCCATTCAAATATTAACTTAAGCAAATTTGTTAAATTTCAATTATTTCAACCTTATAACGTAAGTTTATTTCATTTCAGCCAACTTCCATTTCATTTACTAATTAATTAATTAGTTCGTTCACTTACTTCAGATTCAATTCCCTATTCAAATTCATTTATGAATTCATTTAAATGATATCAAGGCCATATTCAATTTATTTGTACTCAAATTGAATTTATTTATAACTTAAGCCATTTTTATTTCAATCCAATTCCATTTTATTCGTCCACATTTCAAAATATATTTAATTTGCTTATATTTTTGTCGAATCTGAATTTATACTCAAGTTCCTCACTCAATTTTTGATTTTTATTTAAAAAATCACTTCATTTAATTTTCTTGAGTTCCAAATTCATTTCATAATTCAAGTTTTGGATTTATTTCCCTTACCAAGATATCGCCCCATTTTTATTTTTGGGGTTTTATGTTGCACTTTTCAATTTTATAAGTCACACGACTTATTTTTCCATTTTCATTAATTTTATACTCAAGTATATTCCCATTTTATTTTTAACTCAAGATTATACATATATTTATAGCCTAAGTATATTTTTATTCAATTAATTTCAATTTTTATTGACTGTTCCAATTTATTTATAAAAAATTCCAATTTTAACTTAAATTTTATCTCATTCAAAATTTATACCTTAAGGCTATATAATTATTTCGCAATTCAAAATTTACATTTACTTCATTCCGATATTATTTATAATCCAACCAATTAAAAATTTATAACTTATAGTTATATAGTCACTTTGTAATTCGCATTTATATATTTTAATTCAATTTCATATAACTCAAATCCAATTCACCTTTTTATTTAAATTTCAATTCCTCTTAACCAACATTTCAAACCAATTCGAGTTATTCATACTTAAACTAATTCCTCTTCAAACAAATTTATTTTTAATTCATTTACTTTCGTTCAAGTAAGAATTTAATTTCCAATTTCAAAATTTTCCACTTCCTTACTTATATTTATAGCAATTTCACATTCGAATTTATTATTGTCTCAATTCCCAATAAATTTACTTAAGTTAAAATTTAATTCCCAAAACTCAAATTCCATACTTTCCATTCTTATTAAAATCATCCCTGCTTTATAAGTTCATAACTTGTTTCCGAGGTTTTCCCAACATTTATGTTAAAATTCTAGAATTCAAACACCCTGTATATATTTCAAATCACTTTGAAATCAAATATATACATACACACTCATTTTGGTTCAACAAACCACTTCTTTTGAATCTAAAAATCAACCTGATTTTTTTCCAAAACAATTCCCTTGGAATTTTCAAAAAAAACACTTGTTTTCACCGAAAATCTCCATATCAATTTACTATGTTAGCAATTCTTCACTTAAAAACTTGAAAATGAATATCGATGATGTTGCAGTCATCACCATGATTACTATCCAGCTATTGAAGTGAGTTCAGTGTTATATCACTTCCAAAATCCATTTTAAAACCATTTTTCTATTCAAAAATATCTCCATAATAATACTATTATTTCTCCTCAAACACTTTGGAAAATACTTCCAAAAATCTGTAGGATATAAATTTTTCTTCCAATATCCGGTTTGACTCCATTTCTAGTTTTAATTTATTTGTATACTCCATATTTATACAAACTCTATTTGGTTATATAAACCATTTCCAATATTATAATCTATTTTTGATTAATAATAACAAACAAATACACCACTACAATAATTTTCAAAAAATTATTCTCTTTTATATCAAAATATAGTTTAGGTAAAATTATTTCATTTACCCATTTCAAAACAATATTGTGTCAGTTATCGTGTTCAAGTGTTTAGAAACTCCTATCGATTTAGTGGCGTCCCACTATTCGATCGGAATTTATATACCACTTAACAGATAGATCAACACAATACAAAATCATTTATATTCACTAACAAATATGCGCTCATATCTATTATTACACTCAAATCATTCTAGAGTACTGCTGACTCTATCTCTAATGAGTAATCCCCACCAGAGTCAAGGTTCTCACTTAACCTTCAGCTTTTATACCAAGTGAAGCAACCTACGGTTCCTTACCCTTTGAGTTGATAATAATTCACTCCTGCTCAACCCAAATTGTACGAAAGATCGAATAACTAGGGTAAAGAAGAAGAAAGGGATAGAAGAAAATAGAACAACAAACACAGGATCCTACAAATGCAGTGGAACAAAATATTATATATATATATAATAGCATATTTTTATACAAGGGAAACTGTATCTGTTCTTATACATACAATCATCAGAGCACAACCATTCGGTACATCAAAATGGATAGTTATAATAACTTGTCCTCACACAGCGGAAATATAAATCAAGTATGGAAAAATATGTATTGGTCATCCAGCTCGTCTCCTGAGCTCCATAGTATCTGATCCTGTATTTGTTTTACTCGGTCTGACCTGAGCATTGTAATAAAATAAAACCTGAGTCAGTCTGAAAAACCACAGTGTGAAAACACACTCAATTTGAATTATTACTATCATTTTCAAAATCCTTTGAAAAACAAAGGTATCTCGTAAGACCACGTCACACATAAACATGACAGGTTTTACCTTACGATAACCAAAAACATTTTTATCAAAATCATCTAATACTATAATAGTGTCTAAACAAAGTAAATGCTAATAGCTAAAATGCTTGCATCTCACGTTTCAGCATATTTGGACACAATCAAAACCGTACGACGCTTATTGGACAATGGATTTCATACGAATGACTGTACCACTGGGGTACCCCCCATCATAGTATACCTCTAAAACAATGTGCTGAGGACTATGTCAGGATCCCCTGCTACACAAGACCAGCCTACCCCTAACCTGGATAGACCGAATATGTTATCACCCCTTGTGTTCCCACCATTACCATCGAGCACTCACTCGTTCACGCACAACCATATCCATAATATATAGGTTTTCGAGGACATCTAGAAAAGTGATAGCATACCCTAATTAGGTGCAACCCACTTATCCTTGTGGCATCTCCCATGTTTTAGTCATTCCGGTTGATGGGGCTTAAGGCTAAGCGTTACCTTTCAAGAAACAATTCTACTTAGAATGCCTATCGTCCTCCAATGCCGATATTCTTATAGCATTCATCCATACATGTTGTCCTGGGTCTGGAAAAACCAAATCACCGTCTTCATCATCTTCACGGTATTCATTCGAAACATTCAAACTGGATAGAAGTGGTTTTCGGATAATTAAATCTGATCCCAATCTCTTCGAAACGATTAATGAAATAGGCCAATATTGATAGTCAGTTATTTAGCTATCGATAAAACATCCATAAGCCGTCACTAGGCCTTATTAAAAAAATTTCTAAATTATTTATCTCAAAATATCTTTACAAAGATATATAATAAAATTCCTTCCCATACTCTAATATTTGAAAACAATTTCAAACACTTGAATCCATAACATGATATTTTTAAACCATCTCACACTTAGAAATATTCCCAAATTTCCATTTTTATACTTAGAAAAATACTATAAGTCTTATTTTTCAAAAATATCTCAATATTAACGTTTTAGAGAATATTCCATAACCTATTCCAAAGTCTCCGGAATCATTAATAAATTTCCTCTCCTTAAAATCACATCCTGTTATAATCCCCTTTTATGAATCTTGAGAGAACTTTTAAAAAAAATTCCAACCACTTTAAAACTCTTTAAACCCCACACGCAACACCTTCATTGAACATCATCTCCAACCTAGAGCCCATCACGACCCACCTTAAACTCCACCGAGATCCACCGTACGACCCCTTCACCGAAACCATATTAGCATTGATTTGAAATCACGGTCCATCAACTCTTCTATTTCTTCGATCATCACTACCATATTCCCCACACAACCTTCCATCGAGACACATAGTTACGATCGCGCCTTTCTCGGTGCAGTGTAGATCAACGGGTCTACCCCAAGTCGAGTCGCCTCCATTCCAGCTGCAACCTCCCATCGACCATCTTCCCTATGTCACACGTGCAACCCTCAGCCTCCCCCTCGAACGCCTGCAAATTGAAATCGCGACCGAGGCCTCTCGATTACAGATGACCTGATTTCGAACTTCATTTTTTTAAAACGAACTGATTCGATTTGAAGAAGAAAAGGAAGGTGTATGCAATTTCGTTTCCTTTTCTTTTTTTTCCTTTTTTTCATTAACGAACGAGTTCCAATTGTTTACTCGGCTTTGCGTTTAAATGGAAGCGAGGAAGCGTGTTTGGAAATGGAACTGGTACAGCGACTGAGTGAAAGAAAGGATGGACTAATGGAAGGGAGTGTGACAGCCTAGTTAAAGTCAAAATTTATATATATATATATATATATATTATTTAAAATTTTGAATTATGTCGATTACGTATCTTAAAATTTCGACCCCCTATCGAGGCGTGGCACCAGGCGTTTAAAATGTTATATCCCTATTCTGAACGCAATGGAAAAGTTTTCGAGTCCTAATTCGACATTATGGCGAAGATACCCTTTTGAACCCAATTATTATATTGAATTTCGATATTAACTTCAACGCGTTTCTATCCCATAAGACCAAACGATAACTCTAAAAGCTGCGAATTTGAAATCCAGTAATAATACACAATTACGGATCTAATGGAACTGGTTTTTCCGATTCCGAGACTGTGCCTCAGATCGCTATTTTAATACGTCGATTAAATCGATGGTTTCGAAAATTCTGAAATCGCTTAAATTTTCAGTTTAAAAATCTTACTGACTAAATTACAATTTAAATAGAAATTATATTGACATTAGAAATTATTTCGGTTTCATATTCAACTCCAATTCAATTATCTAATTGCTTTCTAATTATTAACTTAACAATTTAATTTATAAATTAAATCACTATATTTGGAACTTGAGTTTTTATTACACTATTTTTGATCGATAAACTTCATATTGAAAATCCATTCACATTCCAAAATTCAACATTTAAAATGAATTAAATGTTCAAATTAACGACCAAAATCTGGGTCGTTATAATAATGCTCGAGTCCGACCGAGTACCGTTGTATTATTATGTAGACCCATCAACAATTGTAATGTTAGGATGTTATAACTATACAGGCTGATGATATCTGTTTTTAACTCTGATGTACCTTATATCTTGGAGTGACAACTTATACTGTCTTTGTTAAATTATATGTTATCGTTCCGCTATCAGATTTTACTTTCCCTATTCATTTTTTCTTTTTTCCATGACAATCTTCCTTTTGGGCACTTGGATGCTTGAAATTTGAATACTGTGAATGTATCAAATGTCGACTTTCAAGGGCTAAAAAGGTAGGTCGTTACATTTGGTATCAGAGCTGAAGATTAAGCGAGAATCTTGGCTTTGGTAGGTTAAACTCATTTGGGATAGAGTAAGTGACACCCTAGAATGAGTTGAGGGTACTATATATGAGGGCATATTTTTTATTGTTGTAAAAACATATCATGTTAATTAGTCTATTAAGTTTGAATTTTTAAATTTTGGTCGAGATGTAGGACGCCACGGTGTTGATAGGAATTTCAAAACACTTGAACAAGGCAAACAAAAATGACAATAATTTTTGAAAAATTGGTGAATGAAATATTTTACCTAGGATTTTATATTTAATATATATATAATAATTTTCAAATTTATACAGCTACTTATGCTGTATTTTTTAATCATAATATTTCTTTATTATCATTATCGTTTGATTTGTCATGCTGGGATAGTTTAGGAGCATTGACTATTGTTTATTGATTATTAGTTTATGCTCAACCAGTTTATGGGCATTTATTATTTTGATAATTATGAATGCATTAAAAAACCCTTTGTGAATTAAGTTTCACAGCTTGACTATAAGTTGTTCGATGAAAATGTTAAGTTAAAAGTCATCTTTAATAATGTTGATTTAAAAGTAAACTTTTAACAAAGGTTGCTTAATATAATCTAAAGGGAAACCAAGACATTTAGAGGATAAATATTTGAGAAAATTTTATTATAATAAAAGAGAAATATTATCATATAAGATGATTTAAAAGGGTCGTTTTATATGAGTATGGTGTATAATATGAATTACATGATTAATAAAGGGCATTTTATAAGTAAAAAAGTTTTTGAGAATTTAAATCCCGATATTGCTTGAACCGATTTCAAAAGGATTTCGAGAAAAGTAATAGCGGTATTACTTAGAAGTATTTATGAGAATAAATATTTCAAAGAGAATTTGAAAGAAAGGTACACTTTCTTTGGATAGTTCGGGAAAACCATCTCGATTAGTTTTATTGCAATCCGACGATCGAATGTTGCTTAGGCGAATGTTGTAGTGTAATTTGTAAGTTATTCTCTTTATCATTGTTTGATCGAAATAAGTTCGAATTCGAACAAACCCAAAGCGAGTATTATTTAATAAAGTGTTAAATTTATTATATATAGGGCTAAATATAATATGATTTCAAAACGGGTTGTAAAGTAAAAATCGAATATTAGTTCTATGGTTTCCTTAAAGAAAACCGATTTAAAATAAAAGGCATTAAAATCTTTTGATAAAAGAATATTTTTTAACTCTTGGATAGAAAATAAATAATTTAGCCCAAATCTCAAATGGGGTAAATTAGGTAGGAATGTTTTAATAAGCGTTATTTTATTAAAACCATAATTTTCGTTTAAATATCTAGGTAGTGTAAACTATTTGATGTTGTTGGACCAACCGGTTACATCTTTTCTTAGACACTCTAAGGTAAAAAGGCTCAAAGTAATCGACTAATTTTTACGATCCATATTTTATTTAGGGCTCCACTTGAATTTTGGAAAAAAAAATATAAAGTAAAATTGACATTTTTTATATACGCTTAGGATGTATAAGATTATTATACAAGTAAATAAAAGTGGATTGAGTTTTTATTTTAATGTTTTATAAAGTTATGTCTTTATAAATATTTATAAACTTAAGTGAAAATTTATGAAATTATTCCTAAATAATTTTAGTATTGAATGAAATACTATAAATGAAAATAAATGTGATTTAGAAAAAGATTGGTGTAATTCAGAAGCCAATAAGATTAAGTACATAAGCTGTATGTAGATCATTTTATTCGTGAGGTTCTTGATCGAGTATTCGAGTGCATAAGTTCAGTGTGATTCATGCCAGTCCGAAAAAGGATTTCTCGCTTGATTCTTAAGAGCGAGCACTTGTTTCAGATTCTTGATATGATACTGATGTTTTCTCCTATAGTATATGGCTATGTGAGGAAAACAAAGGTTTCTAATCAAGGAACCTGATTGGAATTCGCACTAGGGAGGTCAAGTGAGCGATACAAGTTCAGAAATAAAGTTTATTTATCTGAGCAAGTGGTTGGATCAGATATTGCATACGGATGATTTGTGTACATCATACGGGCTTAAGTATATTTGTATGCTTTTTTTGTGGCTTAGGGAAGTTTGGAGAGTGACTTCTAGTTTTGTTTAAGGGAGCTTAGATAATCTTCTAAGTAGTAACTAAAGGCTGATTAACATAATGGTACACTTAGGAAATTATCCATATCATTGGCAATCAAGAAAGTTGTGGACCTAAGAAAAATTCTAAATCTTGCTTGTTAGTCATTTAACATTTCAAATACTGTTAAGTATTATATTATTCCTATATGGAATTTGATGTGATTGATAGTGTGATTTTTTATACTATGGTTTGTAAAGCCTGAATTTATAAACAAAAGATTCAAAGTTGTTGTTTATTGGGACTTAAATCCTAGTGCTTTTAAAAAAACAAAGTGATTTCGAAAGAATTTATGAAAGAAATGATAATTTTATTATTTTAAAACTTTAATAAAGCATTATTATTTCTTCAGAATATTTGAAAAAGTTTTTGTGAAGTGGTTTTTCAAATACTTTTTAATGATTAAAGTTGGGCGATTGAGGGTTTTTCGATTTGGAAGACTGACCAAGTATATTTGTTTACTCTACTTATTGTTTTAGGAGAAACTAAAATACCACTGAATACTACATATTGTTTTGATTCTAAATTTATATCATGCTTTGGTAGCCCCTTTTGTGTCATAATTGATTTTGATTTTGATATATTTCTCTTTTAAGGAATTTGAAAATAAATTTTGGATATAAAACCCGGGCATTTAGTTCAAAATTTATCTTTTGAAAAGATTCGATGCTTAGTATTTTATTACGAATTTTCTCTTAAAAAAATATTGCATATATAAGCTTTTGGTTGCATGTAGCATTATGTCACACAAGATTTGTATCATTATTATCAGTTGCTTTATATTGCCTTGTTGCATTTGGTTGTTATATTGTTATGTTGCTAGTGTATTGCTCTTTTGTCAACATGATTCTCATTGGGTTATGTAAATACAAGGTTGGTACAGGGAAGCATGATATTACTATTTGATTTCTTGCGCACCTGCATTATCATCAAGATAGTAAGTCCATGCCAAAAATCAATGGAAAAGGAAGTATGTAATTGGTTTAGAGATTGGTAATTGATTGATGATTTTATGCCCAAGATATGGGAGGTCGCTTTTGGGCTTTTGTTTTCTTTGTTGACTTAGGCCAGTTGTGATGAGTTATAGTTTTTTTGGATCTAGCCACGCAAAGGAGGTGTTGCCGAGATTTTCTGTAACATAAGTAACTTTAAAAACCTAAGGGTAAGAAGGCATTTTCTTCCTTTGGGAATTTCAGGGACGAAATTCTTTTAAATGGGAAGAAAATAACATCCCGAAAAAATATAAATAACTTATATTCAAACTTAAGGACTATTTAAATATTTGAATTTTGAATTAAATATTAATTAGATGAATTTAATGGCTTTATTTAGCTCCTTTTAACTAATAAAAATAATAATGGTGAGCTCATTTTGTAAATTTCTTTATATTAATAAATAGTTCGAATAAATAACAAAAGAAATTATTGTTAATAAAACGACTTTGTTTTTATTGACATATTTTTAAATGGGTTTATAAGATTTTTTTCATAATTTTTAATTTGAAAAATATTTAGATTTTTGTTTGACATATATTTTGGCAAACGATGGTATTTTTCAAATTTCACATATGGTGTATTTAATTGTCGTTTAGGGATTTTTTTGCATTTTTATGCACGGTCGTATTTTTGTTTCTATCGTTTGTGGCTCGTACGTGAATGAAATTCTGTGTAGTGAAGAGCTAGAAATCATCAAATAAACTAAACCCTAAACTATGACTTTTCTACCCATTTTTCATTTTCCGTCTCTTCTTTGCATTTTCATTTATGGTGAACAACAAAACTTTGCCACTACAAACATTTAATTCAATCCGAAGATATAGGACATGAATTCAACCAAGAGTGGATCCGTTGGATTCGTGTGCTCGATGTCTTAAAATCTATATGTTGTTTGTTGGGTGCGGTTGAGATTTTGGTTGATGGACAGTTTTGCCGTCGACTAGGATTCCACCTTGCCTAAGTTTTAGGCGATGGACGGCCAAACGGAAAGTGTCATTGTGTTCGCCTTGTCGAAGAGCACTTGGAAGCATTGAAGTCTAGAGGTCTGACCCTCTTGAGTGAATCACATCATATGGGTCTTTTGTGCATGACCATCCGGTCGACGCGAGTATAGATTAATCGAGCTTTAAATTTTGGTGTGCGTTGCATAGAGGTAGTGAAGAGGAGTCCATTGGAGTTGACGGCACGTAATTCTGTTGAAAGACGAGCGGGAGAGGAGGAGGAGATGCACGACAAAATTAGGTGCATCATGATACACTATGCAAGTTAATTAAGGATTGGGGAAGATGATTTATTAAAGGTAATATGGTTATTAATTAAGTAATTAAAGTATTTGATGATTTTAATTAATTCAATACCTTATAAAATCGATATCTTCTCCATATGAGGTAGGATTTGGAAATGGTCTTTTGCATTGGATTCATATGATGTTATCTACGCATTGAATTTGGATTCTTTGAATTTGGAGGTAGTAGAATTTTGAGCTAAAATTGAGCCGTTCAATTTTAGATCGAACCAAAACACGAAAGAATCAACTAATACTCACCTTTAAATAAACTGCATGATATCCGTGTTACAATATATTATTGTTGAATGCTTGGATGATAATTTATATAATGATGTTTAATTATTTGTTTAGATTTGATTCCCACTTGGAAGTAGATGTCACAAATAACCATTGTATTGCAGAGAACAAAAACAAGAGGAAAGTCGAAGTATACATAGCGAATAGGTTACTGTGGAATAATCTAAAATTCACATACATATATGTGATTTATATGGGACTTTTATAGGGAGACCCTAAGAGGTTTCTCGCCAATATTGATTTACTTATATTCTTATGTTACTTATATTGATGTTTGGTTAAAATACTTGTGATATTTGTTTGATTTATGTAAGTGTGTTATAGCAATTATCGCTATACCACACTTATGAAATATCATCTCTTTAAACTTGTATGTGTGTTGAATTTGTGCCTGTATTTTTACAAAATAAATTTTTGGTTGTGTTTTTTCCCTTTAAAAAGTTGTTTAAACTATATTTTCAAGTATTTTTAAGAATTTTGAAATAAAGGATAAGTGATGTTTAAAATTTGTACAAGGGGTTATAGGTTTGATTAATTTTCCTTTGGGATAATTAATGTTTTTTTTAATTTATAAAAAGATTATAAATTGGATTTTTTTTCCTTGGGATAATTAATGTTGTTTTAAATTAAAAAAAGTATAAATTTGATTAATTTTCCTTCGGGATAATTAATATTTTTTAAATCTAAAAAGATTATAAACTTGACTAATTTTTCTTCATGATAATTAATGTTGATTTAAATTTATAAAAAGATTATAAATTGGATTTATTTTCCTTCAGGATAATTAATTTTGTTTTAAATTTATTAAAAGATTATAAATTTGATTAATTTTACTTCGGGGTAATAAACATTGTTTTAAACTTAATAAAAGGATTATAAACTGGATTTATTTTCCTTCAGAATAATTAATGTTATTTTAAATTTATAAAAATAATATAAATTAGATTTATTTTCCTTCGGGAAGATTGACGTTGTTTTAAATTTATAAAGGTATTTTAAATTGATTTATTATCTTTCAGGATAATAAATGTTGTTTAAAGTTATAAATGATAGTTTATAAATGAGAAAATTTTCACCTTTCTTTTTAATACACTTTGAAATAAAATTAACTCCTTAAAAGAATATTTTAAAGTGTTTCACAAATATTTGTGATGTGATAATCAAGCACAAGTGCAAGTTAAATGTTTTAAAAGTTCAATACATTTATTGAAAATATTTAGTCTTACACTTAGCACAACTCTTGCTATTATTAAAATTAAGAATGTCCTCGGGACAAGGTAGAACGCAACACTGCCTTTACTTGTCCGGCTTCATTATTTTCCCTGAGGTAGTATTAGTTCGAGATCGACGAGTTGTGATAACCATAAGAGATTTAGTTTTCATTATTGACTATCGATTCAGTTATCTTCTATGTATTTTACGATTCAAGGCGATTTTGTTGCTCATTTGGGGCATTTAAACTCTTATTGTTCTTAAAGTTAAGAATGTTGTTGAGTTAAGATAGAAAGTACCACTGCCCTAACTTGTCCGACTTCATTATTTTTCCCGGGGTAGTACTAGTTTGTTTTCGATAGATTATTTATCGATTTTGATATCCTTCTTTGTGTTTCATATATCTAAGATGATTTTGTAGCTCATTTTAAGCATTAGCATCCAACAACTAAGATAACTAAAACCAAAGAGCGAATGGGAGCCAGGCTAGTTGGGTTGCAGTTATTAGGGTATATTCACATTTATCTAGAGATTTATTGATAGCATGTAGTGATGTGAGTATATTCCAATGCCCACAAAGTGTAATAGGGTCCAACTTGGAAGTTTTTGAGTGTATTATGTGTTTGGCGTAGGTTTTCAAGTATATTTTATCTAGAGTATACTTTCAGTGTAGGAGGATGCACCCTCCTAGTCATGTTAGACAAATTCATTCTTCTGGTTTCAATTTTTGTTAAATATGCGCTTGTATGATTTTTGTTTGATGATAATAAACATATATACATTCTTTTAAATGTATTTGTTAATGTACTATTTTATTTTTCATAGATTAAATAAATATTTGTTGAATAAAAATAATTTACACAGAATTTGAATTCAAACAGAAATTTTATTCAAACAAATATTTATTACAATGTTGAATAGTACAAATTCAAGCTCTCACTATACATATACAATTTTGTTTACAATACTTCACATTCCAATTTACATAAATGTCTCACTACATATCACTCACACTCGTAGTTTATCTTCAAGTTCATTCCAGTTATAATCCAGCATCTGAGAAATCTGCAAAAAAATTCACTAACGCAGTAAAATTGAAAAAGAAATATTTTTGCAATATAAAATGAAATATGATTTTTGAAAATATGATTTGCCTCAGTTATTTGGGTTGTTCGTCATCATTCGCATTTGAATTCATCATACACGAACAATGTGACATGCACAGTGTATCACTGTAGATGCCACAAAGCCGTGCACGTCGATATACACTTGTATTCTCTACAGGGACAGGTTAGCACAGGTCAAACCCAAATGAAAAGCCGGGTTCAACTCACGTGCAATAAATTTAAAATCACGTCATAAGCACAAGGTCAAACCCGAGTTTTTGAAACTGGATTCAACTCAAGTGAAATTTCAAAAATCAACATGAATGGATGTAAAGACCAGTAATGCAACAGTGATATGCACTGATGCATTCAAAGTACAAACCAGTTGCAACATGGATGTCACAAGAAATGACCAGAACACAAGACAGGAAAACATGCATGCAAAACGGTGAACAAGACACAGTGCAGAGCAAGTGCAATTCGAAGTGACATAACAACAAAAATGAAGACTGCAAGAATTTTGCAGTGATACAAAGCAGGCATGAATGCAACAACAAACCCAAATGAAGACACACAATGAAAATCAGGTAGTCAGCAACTTCAATATGAGTGCAATGAAATTATGAAGTGAATGCAAACAGTCGAAGTCATGGAGCTGTAGATGAACAAAATCACAAGATGCCCAACTTAAATGAACACTACAGCAAAACCAGAATTGATGCAAATGTCCAGATAACATCAACTGGGCACATGAAGACCAACAACATCAAGTATTGAAACCAGCAATATGGAAAAAAGAGACAAAGTATGTACACAAGTATACAACTACAGGTCTCAATGTTAAAGAAACAACTCAGCATTGAATTGAATACATGGAGACAAGACCAACTACACAAAAGAAAGCTGTTGTATTCAAGTAACCAGAAATGCAGACTAACTGCAGAATGCAAATGAACTCGACCAAGTACACATTACAACAGGTTATAGTGCATATCAAACTCAACAGTGAATCAAATTGAAATGTCGAGCCATGACCACGAAGCAAAACCAAAGTCAAGACTACAGTGATACAAGTCCAGGAAGCAGTTAATACTCAAGACAACATGAAGTGGACAGCACTGACTCAAGTACACAAACAACAAGCAGCAGTAAGCAAGTGCATACACAAAGAGGAAACAAAGGTCAAGGACCAAGTAAAGCATGTACATGTGTATGAAAACCAAAGTCAACAGCAAATACAACTTGTACAATAGCCAATGCCAACAGACTCGATAGACAAACAAAAGTGCAATCTGAATACGAGAACTTTGTGATGGACAAAGGCGAGAGCATAAAGGACATGTTTGGACGCTTTTCAACTTTGGTGTACAATGCTAGAGCGCTTGGGAAGGTATTCACTGAGGTAGAGCTTGTGAGGAAGGTACTACGAGTTTTACCAATGAACTTTGAGGCAAAAGTCCCGGCAATACAAGAATCGAAAGATCTGAGTAAATTAAGCATGGAGGAGTTGATTGGCAACTTGATGACATATGAGCTTAAGCTAAAAGCAAAGGAGGAACGCAACAACTCCGAATCAAAGAAGAAGACGATTGCCTTAAAGATCAAAGAAGAGAGCGATGAAGAAGAAGAAGATCCAATTGAAGAGCTTGCAATGGCTGTCAATAATCATAGAAAATGGTCAAGATTCAAGCCACGCAAGAAGAAAACAAATGGTAATAGGTCAAAAGATTCTGACAATTCCGATAATGAATCAACGTGCTTTAACTGCAACAAGCCTGGCCACTTCAAAGAACAATGCCCACTTCTCAAAAACAACAAAGGAAAGAAAAAGAAGAAGAAGGCATTTGCAGCGACTTGGGATGATGAAGAAGGAGAGGAAGTTTCGAATAATAGCTCAGAGGAGGCTAACTTGTGCCTTGTGACAAAATCAGATTCAGAAGCAAGCTCAGAGGAATCTAGTGAGGGAGGTGACTATTCTTATAAAGAACTTGTTTTTATGTGTCTTGATCTTACTAAAGAAGTTGATACTCTTGAATCTAAAATTGAAAAACTAAAATCTGATAGGAGAGAACTTGCTCATGAAAATTTTAGGTTAGAAACTGAACTTGAAAATATTCAAAACCTAGAATGTAAAAAATGTAAAATTTTAGATTCAGAATTATCAAGACTTAAGAATAGCTTTGAGAATCTTGAAAAAGAAAACTTGAGTCTTAAGGAAACCATTGACACTAGGAAAAAGGATTTTATAAATAGATGCACCTCACTTGTCACTGAAAACACAAATCTAAAAACCAAAGTCCAAAATCTTGAGAAATCTCTGAATAACTTTTCAAGGGGAGAAAAATCATTCAACATGTTATTGGGAAATCAAATTTTTGCTAACATCAGAAAACGACTAGGTTTTGGGAAAACACAAGTTGATGATAATGCAAGAGGTAAGAGTGTCTTTGATAGATGTGAAATAATTGGACATCGTGTTGAAAATTGTAGTCATAGGAACAAGAACACAACATTTATACAAGTTTGGGTTCCTAAGAATTCTACAAACAAATTTCATGTCTATTGGAACAAGAATGAAAGGACAAAACAAGTTTGGGTTCCAAAGGGATTGTTTATTCACAATGCTTCATCCACTAACAATCAGGACCTATAAAAACAAATAGGTCACAAAAATCTTTCATCGTGTAGGTATGGTGGCGGGCTAAGAAACAACAACAGTGTTCTCTGGATTTTGGCTGTTCCAGAAACACAACGGGCAACAAAGCAAAGTCCCTTAGCCTAGTACAAAGGTGACAGAATCACAATGGGCAACCACGAAAAATTATCGTAAAGGTAAAACAGGTGAAGGTATATTTATTTGATCGATATATTAAATGTGATAATCTGCACCGTATTCTGAATGAAATCAGCCAATATTGAGATGTTGTAGAGATGATGATTTTTTTTATTCTTACTTGTTCAACATAGTTGGCCAATTATATTTATGCCAAAAACACTATTCTTTGAATTACTTCATACATATACGTTTGGATTAAGCATAGTGTTTTGTTGGATGATAATGCATTAGGTTATAATTCGGCTAACTCTATATTCACAGTGTCTGATTATTTTCACGACTTCAGTTCAAATTTAAAATGTTGTTAAAAATAGAGTTTGAGTTTTTATGCACACTTCATGGTCTGGTCTATCAAATTTAGTTAGTGATATTTTGAAGTGAAAGAGAAATTCAGATGCAGATCATACTGGTAATCTAGTTGATAGAAAACTTACTAGTTGAATGTGATTTATGGTGAGACATTTAGTAACTGCATCATTTTTCAAAGAAAATATCTGCATACTTTTCATTAAAAATAATTTTCAAATAGCAGAATTTTTTTCCATATAACCCCATCAAGAAAATCATTTTTTTACCATATTTTCAGATTAGTCATTTTTATTTGATTTTAAATGACAAATTTTGACTAATCCGACTCCCCACTAATTATCAAAAAGATAAATAGTGATTGAAAAGGTGATAAGTGTTGATATTTAACATACACTAATATTTCTATCGCCCATTGTTTATCAAATCTTAAATATAGTTTGCCGATATGTGGTACTATAATCAGGGATCATTTGTTTTTCATTTCACATTTTTTGGTAAAAATAAATAAATATCCAAAGTATTCACTCTCATTTAAAAGTCCTCACGGTTATGCATGGGTGAATTACTTGGATTTTTGATTATGTGCTTCCATGCTCATTTAAAAGTCCTTACGGTTATGCATGTATGGAACGCATATCAAAATTAATTGATTAAATAGACAAGTTGATTCTAATCCCATTTAAAAGTCCTCACGGTCATGCGTGGTTAGAAGATACTCGATTTCATTTTTTTTAAAATTAAATTGGAATACTACTAATCTCATTTAAAAGTCCTAACGGTTATGCATGATTAGTAGATATTCAAATTCCTGATATAAATGTACCACAAGAAGATACAACTGTATGATTTTATATTAGAACATCATTTCCATTCATTCTAAAAGTGGAATATGCGCCTAACAAGGGTAGTCATGATTTTTGTTTGATTTTTATTGAAATTTAATATGTATATTCAATTGAGTTTTAATGTTGGATTAATATCGGTAACTTTAGCTCTATTTTCTCTAACACTATTATTCTTTTGCTGATAACAAAAGGGGGAGAGAAAAGTTAAGATTTTGTCAAATAAAATCAAGCAAAGGTCAAATAATTTTCCATTTGCATATATATTCATTTGTATATTTCTATTTGTATGCATATATGTAGGGGGAGCATCATGTAGAGAGGAAGCATTTAAATAGAGGGAGCAATTAGAGTATATCATTGATCAAATATATTTAACACACGTACAAAATCTTAAATATATGTTTGTTATCATCAAAAGGGGGAGATTGTTGAATATGCGCTTATATGATTTTTGTTTGATGATAATAAACATATATACATTCGTTTAAATGTATTTGTTAATGTACTATTTTATTTTTCATAGATTAAATAAATATTTGTTGAATAAAATAATTTACACAAAATTTGAATTCAAACAGAAATTTTATTCAAATAAATATTTATTACAATCTTGAATAGTACAAATTCAAGCTCTCACTATACGTATACAATTTTGTTTACAATACTTCACATTTCAATTTACATAAATGCCTCACTACATATCACTCACACTCGTAGTTTATCTTCAAGTTCATTCCAGTTATAATCCAGCATCTGAGAAATCTGCAAAAATATTCACTAACGCAGTAAAATTGAAAAAGAAATATTTTTGCAATATAAAATGAAATATGATTTTTGAAAATATGATTTGCCTCAGTTATTTGGGTTGTTCGTCATCATTCGCATTTGAATTCATCATACACGAACAATGTGACATGCACAGTGTATCACTGTACATGCCATAAGGCCGTGCACATCGATATACACTTGTATTCTCTACAGGGACAGGTTAGCACAGGTCAAACCCAAATGAAAAGCCGGGTTCAACTCACGTGCAATAAATTTAAAATCACGTCATGAGCACAAGGTCAAACCCGAGTTTTTGAAACTAGATTCAACTCAAGTGAAATTTCAAAAATCAACATGAATGGATGCAAAGACCAGTAATGCAACAGTGATATGCACAGATGCATTCAAAGTACAAACCAGTTGCAACATGGATGTCACAAGCAATGACCAGAACACAAAGACAGGAAAACATGCATGCAACATGGTGAACAAGACACAGTGCAGAGCAAGTGCAATTCGAAGTGATATAACAGCAAAAATGAAGACTGCAAGAATTTTGCAGTGATACAAAGCAGACATGAATGCAACAACAAACCCAGATGAAGACACACAATGAAAATCAGGTAGTCAGCAACTTCAATATGAGTGCAATGAAATTATGAAGTGAATGCAAACAGTCGAAGTCATGGAGCTGCAGATGAACAAAATCACAAGATGCCCAACTCAAATGAACACTACAGCAAAATCAGAATTGATGCAAATGTCCAGATAACATCAACTGGGCACATGAAGACCAACAACATCAAGTATTGAAACTAGAAATATGGAAAAAGGAGACAAAGTATGTACACAAGTATACAACTACAGGTCTCAATGTTAAAGAAACAACTCAGCATTGAATTGAATACATGGAGACAAGACCAACTACACAAAAGAAAGCTGTTGTATTCAAGTAACCAGAAATGCAGACCAACTGCAGAATGCAAATGAACTCGACCAAGTACACATTACAACAGTTTATAGTCCATATCAAACTCAACAGTGAATCAAATTGAAATGTCGAGCCAAGACCATGAAGCAAAACCAAAGTCAAGACTACAGTGATACAAGTACAGGAAGCAGTTCAATACTCAAGACAACATGAAGTGGACAGCACTGACTCAAGTACACAAACAACAAGTAGCAGTATGCAAGTGCATACATAAAGAGGCAACAAAGGTCAAGGACCAAGTAAAGCATGTACATGTGTATGAAAACCAAAGTCAACGGCAAATACAACTTGTACAATAGCCAGTGCAAACAGACTCGATAGACAAACAAAAGTGCAATCTGAATCCTGATTCAAGCAACATGTCCAGTTACAAAAAAGACCGAGTACAATGCAACAAAACATCAAAGCACATGTATGCAGACCTAGTGCCTCAATTGACCAGTGAACAACTGCAGTAGAATGTCAACGCAATGGTAATGGCAAGTCATGGAGTCGCATTCACATAATCAGATGACCAAGTCAAAAATTCAAGTGATAAAATTTGTTTTTAAAAAATTCAGATGCGTATCTTTGAAATGGTCAAAGAAAAGTAAAAGAGGAAAGTTCCTGCCGTATCAAACAAGGAAAATCGAACGATTGAAAATCAAAACCATGTGTATCAAGTTGTCACGGAAATCAGGAAAGCGAAAATTAGGAAAATATCAAATTGATACGAACAAATTCAAGGAATTCAACTCCTATAAATATAAATCATCATCGGCAAATTAGATCATCGAGTTCGAGTACGAAAATCAGAAAAGCACAAAAAAGGAATTTACGTACCGAGGCAAACAGTGAACTCGATCAAATAGGAGTGGCCGACATCATCACAAAACGATCAACTGAAGAGCAGCTGCGAACAACCTCAAGTAAAGCAAGCCGCCGATCATCAAAGAAGCAAAGAGCAACAAATTCGATCGGCATCATCAAAGACGACCGAAGCCCTAATTCAGATCGAAGAAAGAAAGCAACGACCGCCATTCTTCACAAAGACAAAAAGGGGTTGGGTTAAATAATAAATTGGGCCGGCTTTTTTTTTTAATAGGGCTTTAGTTGTTATTAGGGTTTTAGTTTTAATTTGTTTTTAAATTTGTTTTAAATTTAAATTCTCTTTTTAAGGTTGCCAAACCTTGGTAAATCACCACCTAGGTTGTAGGTAGTGTCAGATTGTCTAGTTAGAATTAGTTCAGTGAGCAGGGTGTGCGATTTTGCAAAACTCTATAGGCGGGAGCAGGGTTTGCGAGTTTGCAAAACTCTATAGGCGGGAGCAAGGGTTGCGAGTCTATTAGAGTGTTTGTAAGCGGGAGCAGGGTTTGCAAGTCTGTTAGAGTGTTTGTAAGCGAGGGACTGTTTAATTCTAATAGAAATCTGGGAATGCAGCAGTAGGCAGGGGTTGCCGAAGCTGGGTAAATTTTGTGTGTGATTTACTTTTCAGCATATTTATTTCTCTGCCGTTTGTTTTTGTGTTTAATTCGAGAAAATTTTCTATAACCCTATTCACCTCCCCCCCCCCTCTAGGGTTAATCTAGATCCTACAATATTCACATTTATCTAGAGATTTATTGATAGCATGTAGTGATGTGAGTATATTCCAATGCCCACAAAGTGTAATAGGGTCCAACTTGGAAGTTTTTGAGTGTATTATGTGTTTGGCGTAGGTTTTCAAGTATATTTTATCTAGAGTATACTTTCGGTGTAGGAGGATGCACCCTCCTTGTCATGTTGGACAAATTCATTCTTTTGGTTTCGATTTGAACCTTGGAATTAATCTTATAATATTTGCATCAAGAAGTGCCTTGTGCTTTCCTCTATGTTTAAGTATTTTTGTCCATTCTTTATGTCTTGATTTTTATCTTAAGTGTGCCCATTCCTTCAAGTACAATTTTGTTCCGACTTGTTTCCATTTTTTCATCTATAGATGTTGTTCTTGTAAGGTAAAACCCATTCCGTGTTTAGCAGTGTGATCTTGCATATTTTTACATATCCAACATGTTTATTTAGTTTTTCTCATGTTAGTTTTTCAGATTGATCCACGTATTATTTTATTATAATGCATGGGTCAGACCGAGTTTTTTGAGGTTGTCATTAGTGAGAAATGAAGCTCATGGAGTTGAGTTGGATGTTCACATGCCATAGTATTTTTATTTTTTCGATGTATTATTATGTATATCCATCAGCAATTGTACAGTCAGAAAGTTATAATTGTTCAGGCGGATGATGTTTATTTTTAATTCTAATGCACCTTGTATCTTGGAGTGATGGATTTTACAGTCTTTGTTATATTATATGTTGTCATTCCACTGTAAGCTTCTATTTTCCATGTTTGTTTTTTCTTTTTCCCCTAACAATGTCTTTTCGGCATTTGGGTGCTTGACATTTGAATATCCTGGATGTATTAAGTGCCGAATTTTGATGGTAAAAAAGGTGGGTCGTTACATGCTCAAATTATGGATTTTCGCCAAATACATGTCAGCAATTTATAGACACCATGCAAATGATGCAGATGGACAACACATGGCATGATCCAACAATGGGCACCAAAAAGGCGGAATAAGAGAGAATATAAGAGTTTGCGTGCATCTCTACACTATATGTAGGAGAGATATTGCAATATGAAATAGAGCTTCTTCCTTTTTTAAGAAAATATGAAAAGAAAGCAATGTATCTTTATCTTTACTGTGATTCACATAAAGGATATCAAGGAGGAATATATAAACAAAGATTTAATCCACGGACATAGAATTTTTAAAGCATTCGAACCACATGAAATTCTTGTGTATTTTATTTTATGCACTATTACTTAGTTATATTACTCTAAATTCCCCACAACTCCAATCCATTGATAGATTATAAACCTAGTTTGACATTTAATAAATAGTTAAAGTGCAACTACCTTATCATACAATCTTTCGGCAATGCAATTACCACTCAAAGGAAAATCTTGGATCACTTAGATTTGATGATTTTAAAATTATGGAAGTAATCAAAGCCTGAATTACTCTACAATCATTTGAGGTTTTATGAGATGAAAAATCTTATCAACAATTATATTATTTGTTTTACAGGGAGACTCGGGAATTGATATGAAATAATTAATTTGCGATAAGTTTGATTTATGATTTCTTATGAAATAATTAAATAAGAAACATCTAAGGTAAAACCTTTTGAAAATTTATTTAAGTGGTATTTAAAGAATTCGATTTGAAAAATATGTGCTATAATTTTATTAAATGTATATTAAAATTAACAGAGAATTTTATGGTTTTCAAATCTTACATTTATTTAAAGAACTAGGTCTGACATTAATGATTTTGATTTAAAACTAAATTGAAAAGTTGTTGAAATTTTCATTGAAATTTGATTGGAGCTAGGAAAGAATTACACGACAGCGTTTGAACCAATTAAGGCAAACTAGCTAGGATGGTTAATATGTCAATATGCTTAGGACTAGCTAGAAATGAACGTTGTGGGTTTGAGGAAAAGGGATTTCTACTAGAAATTAATAAGGGTATTATTTATGATTTTTGAAATTTTTGAAACAATAACGAAAAATCTGTTTTGAATTAGGAATTTACTATTATTTATAAAGTGTGGTGGAATCTAAATAAATAGTAATATGATTTTGGAAGATTATTTAAATTCTGAGCAAATAATGATATAACTATTTTATAGAATTTTTTTAAATATTATTATTTAAGAACAAGAACTATTTTGACTATAATAATAAAGAGATATTTTCCAACAATATTTTTGAAATAAAATATTACTATTTTTGATGTATAACATTAGGATTTTTAGGATTTAATGTGGAATGTTGTTATTTTTTATTTATACAGTAATAAAATAGTTATGAAGTAAAGATTTAAATAAGTATTATTGTTTTATGTAGAGCGATAATAATATTACTGTTTTTAAGGAAATTTGGTAAAAATAATAATTAAATAAGGGCATTCGAGATAATTATAGTAATACATTAAAGATAAAAGAATTTTGAGTATATTATAGATTTGGAGAGAATATACTATTTTGAGATGATTGAGAAAAGATATTCTTATAATAAGCAATGCTAAGATGATTCATAATTAATAAGAAAATAATAGTTTAAATTACTATTTTGAATTTGTGAGACATATGTGATCAAATGTTAATTGAAATTAACTATATGTTTATGTTAAGACCTGTAATATGCTTATATAAGACGTGACAAGTGCAAGAGTACAATTAAGTGAAAAATTTCCTAAGAGGTTGAATAATAGAAGATTGGCTGTATAAAATAGTCGTCGATAGCGGATGAGTATACTTGTCTATGTAAAATGATTTTGGAGCAAGGGAATGTACATAAGGTACTTTAGAAATATGTTAGTTTATAAGACTTCATGAGCATATGGAGTTTACAATATTTTTAAAGTATCTAGTGTTATATGATTTCAAGACATGAGGTAAATGTCTTGACCTACACGTACTAAGATACGAAGGCGATTTTAAGGAAGGCGAGATTTGACGATTTGGAAGAGAATTGACAAAGTGGTAAGATTAGTTCTTTTAAGTCATCCAATGGATTGAAAGGACTACCTTGTTAAATATTTACTTGTTATGCATAACTTATTTTCAATGCCCGATGGACGTAAAAAATGAGTGAAAATGCACAACCTAGTCTATGAGTTCGTTATAACAATATCATGTTCACTAAAATTAAGTCATCATCCATTTGTGATGTTTGTAATAAATCGTGATAGAGTATTGGGTTCATCTATGAATCCGAAGTGCTAGTCCAATTAAGGGTAAGACACCGTTTTTATCGTGTTATCATGCCTATGGACTTAAAGAAGGAGTTTAGTGAGGTAAGTCAAAGGATACGAAGAGGTTTTCATCTAGTCAAGGATGAAGAAACAATTGGCGGACCACATTGCAAGGTATTTGATGATGGAGATATGCAGTTGTGTAGTCGATTTGAATTTAAGCTATACTTGGGCAATATATGATTAGAGACAACTTGGTGATAAGAAGAGAAATGGAAACTCCATATGATAGACATACGTGGAGAGTTTGTGGTGGGTAGCTAGGTAGGTGAAGGACTCTCCATTGATATATATATATATATATATATATATATATATATATATTGTGGAAAGCTAGTGCCATAAGTGATTGGGACTTACTGGTTGTATAAAGAATAAGCAAGTCGGTGCATTGAGTGGACTTCTTGAAAAGTTAGTGGGTGTTCATACATTTTCTGTTTATCCCATCTACAAACATTAATTGACGATTTATCGATTATGATAGAGCCTAGTTAGCTTATGAGGTAAATGTAGTGATGTAGTCGTGAATACTCCATATACTCACATCTTAGGACTCGATGTGATACGACATAAAAACAAGGAAATGAAGTTGGTCCAAGTACAGTGAGAAAAAGGTTTGGATATGAGTATGATGCAAATCTAGGAGTGAATCATAGTTTCCCATCACGTGCTCTCTTCTAAAAAAATATTTTTGTTAGTTTGCTCATTAAATTGTTTGTATGTTTGCATGGTTTTTTTGCTAGCTAGTTAGCATAGGCATAGATGTATTGACAGTAGGATTAGTTGTATGCACATCTTGATGAGTTTTGGTTGCTATGGTTTCTTTGTTTGAATTATACCAGTTTAGTTTATACTGTGTTAGCTTATATGTATATACATTCCAACTTAGGATGGATACTCATAGTTAGGTACTCTACTTTATGCTAGATAATTATGAGTATGCTATTTATTATTCCTTTATTTACGTGTTTACTAATTATATTTATGGATGTGGTTGTTTACTTGCACTTCGGTATGGATGTTGCATATGGATGTTTAGATGCGCATACATATAGAAAAATATATTTGCATATATTAGGTTGTTTGCATACATATTGGTTAAAATACATTTGCATTGACATAAGAGGCCGATTTAGTTGCATTTGCACTCATCACATCTCATATCATTATAGTTTATATATCATATGAATTATGCACTCTTGGTTATGTTTGCGCTTGTGTTATATAATAGATGCTAGATTGATGTAGCTATATCTGTTTTGTGTTTGTACAATGTTAAGAGGGTTGCATTATCCATCTCTTGGAATTTCAGGGATGAAGTTCTTTTAAGGTGGATGGGGGGAGGGGAGAATATAACACCCTACAGATTTATGTAGTTAAATAACTAAATTAAAATGGGTAAAATCATACTTGTGCAAAATAATAAAATTATACAAGAGGTTGAATTGGGATTCGTGACCTATTCCAGTGTGCCCGAGATTCCATTTAAAGTTATAAAACATGTATGTCTTGCTGTATTTGGTTAAACAAGTTAGAAATTAGAAAAGACAAACCTAGTGGCATTTTTATAATATAATGATTTCAAAAATATAATCTATATATTATTATTTTCAGCCTATAAATAGGTCCTTAACTCATTTATTTTGATTTATAAGTCTTGCCTCTACTTGTAAATCCCTAACCATTAAATCAATTCCAAATCCACTAAATAAATTCAAATTAAACAAACTAATATATAGAACCAATCACTATGAAGAGAGCTATGCAAATAATTTGAAGCTATCGAGAGATTTGGTATTTTCAAGGTGAGGAATTTTTGAAAAGCGAAGGAGGAGGATTCATAGGAGATGATGTATGATAATCAGTCGGTGAGATTTATCATATTTGCGTGTATATATAGATAAGATGTAGTAATTCATCTCTTACGATCTTAAACCAAGTATAAATAATGTAATTGGAAATTAAAAGGTGGTTTTTATGTATACACCTGATTAGGATGTAGTATGCTATGTCTAGATAATTAAAAAATGATTTTTGATCGATTGTAATTGGAAAAAAGTGAGTTCATTCTAACTAAAAACTATAAAATAAAAAAGTGTTCTGAATCGGACAAATTATATATTGAAATTGTAGTTCTTGATGACGTGAATCCACCTTTGGTATTCGTCCATGGATTGGGTGAATGGATTTGTCAGAAAACATGTTGGAAGATTCAATAAACCGTCTATTTCGATCCAACGATGAAACGACGATGATAGCACGATCAGAGTGCATGAATGTAAAGAAGCGATCAGATGGAGTGCGACACCAGGATCTAATCGACCCAAGGGGGTCAGAGTTTTATATATCATAGAACCCTATATTTGAAAATTGGGTGGTTGCACAATCAATTTTTGATCGTCAGAGTGGCATAGGCGAGTGGTACGTGAGAAGAGCCGGTTCTTGGTGGCTTCAGATCATGGTAACAGGTACCTGATGGAGGCAGTGGATGGGGAGGAGTGGTGGTATTGGATATAGGTAATGTGTCGTGAAAAATCATATGTAGAAGAAGAAAATAATATGAATATATAAAATTAATTAATTAATTATAACAAACACTTAACATCAAATGCTTATAACTCTTGCATTCGACGTCCATTTCACATGCGGTTCATTGCATCAGGATTGTGGCGAGATGAGGAATGCTTTAATATATTATTTTTGTGTTTTAGGATACTTTAAAAAAAAATCTTAGTTAGGAAATTTCGTTGTATATGATTCATATTCGACGCTGCGATAGTCTGAGAAGTTAATTCATCAATACACCACAGTCCGAAGAGATGAGTCCTCAATATACTATAGTCCGAGGAGCTGAGTCCTCAATATACAATAATCTAAGGAGTCAAGTCCTCAATACATCATAGTTCGAGGAGTTGAGTCCTCAATATGGTCGGAGGAGCTGAGTTCTTAATATACGGTAGTATAGGAAACTAAGTACTTAATATATGATAGTCTGAGTAGTCGAGTCCTCGATATTTGATTTGGTGTCATGACATGGTTGGAGGAACCGAGTTTTAGTATACAATTTGTCGATAGTGGGTTGAGACTTTAGGATCAATCCTGGGCATGCGATTAGGAGTGGAATAAATTTAGTGAAACCTAAGCTATGATGTTTGTAACAACCCAGAATTTGACCACTTTAAAATATAGTATTTAAAGTGATTTTAAATATAAAATAGGTAAGGTTATATGATTCAAACAATATTAGATAGGATTTGGAAAGGAAAGTATACACAAAAATAGTAACATTTGCCTATATCGACAAAAGTGACAAAATGCTAATTTTCGACAAAATGTTTTACGGTCACATTTTGACGTTTTAGTTAAACTATTTACTTATGTCAACTAAATTTAAAAATAAATTTGTATAATGCTATTTAAAAATAAAACACTCATAAATTAATTAAAATAATTTATTTAACCGTTGAAACTTACTTTTCTAAAATCAGCATTTTGTCACTTTTATCGATATAGGCAAATGTTACTATTTTTGTGTATACTTCCCTCTCCAAATCCTATATACTATTGTTTGAATCATATAGCCTTACCTATTTTATATTTAAAATCACTTTAAATACTATATTTTAAAGTGTTCAAATTCTGGGTCGTTACAATGTTACTATAGTATTATTATGTTTAACTAACTTGTTGAGTGTAAGTGACATGGGTTAAGGTATAGTTTTCGAGCATAAATGTTGTTTTACTATTTTATTAGTATTATACACTTATATGATGCATTTCACCCATCAAACATATGTCTGACTCCCTATATCATTTTCTTTTTCTAGTTGTATTCTGATAGGTCGATAGAGAGGACATGTGATGAGTTGGAGGCATGATGGCATGATGGAGACATACATACTTGTTTGATTAGCTATTTAACTTTTCATTTCATTTCATTTATTCCTAGACATTATATCATTTCCGTTACCAGTATAGGGAGATATTGTTGTTGGAAATTTATTTTATATTATATCGTTTTTATCTGCCCATGGTTGTATTAATTGATCATTATATTTATTCCACCCGTTTTGAGATTCAGGAAATTTAGAATATTATACATAGCCCTGTAATTTAATTGTATGTTTTACCCCAGAATGATATGCTATCTACAAGGACAGTGGTGTACATGTCACGCTATGCATGAATCAGCGAGTCGTGAATGGCGGATTGTTTCAGTTATCGAGTTAGATATATGTAACAAATTAGATAATTTCCGCCAAGACATACCCATAACTCGATTAATCTCCCATTTGCGGTTGGGGTCAATTATGGAATTTTGACAACCCGCCTTTTCGATCCTCCGAAGTTGACACTAGTATATCTATGGTATTCATGTGCCGAGCATTCAAGTAATGAAAAGATAGATTATTAGGGGTGAAAGAAAAAAAATACAAGGAGAACTAAAGAACACGGAATCTTACGATGCAAAGGAACAATATATAATAATCGATACAAATATAACGACCTACAAATCCATACCCCTCGAGTCAATACTATTCTACATCAATCAACTCAAGTTGAACAGAAATACGAACCATTTGGGTAAAAGAAAAAGAGGTAGAAGAAGAGAAAACAGAAAACAACAACAAAATATTACTATCGCAGCGGGATAAAATATAATAGATATTCGATAATCTTTACACAAAAGAAAACTATATCTGTTTATACATAGATCATCAGAGTACATTATCAGAGTTCAACATCAGTAACATTCATCTGGTCAATAACCATAACATGTCCACACAATCTGAATACGCAGCGGAATTTTTAAACAAACACGAAAGTACGCATCGCCATCCAGCTCGTCTCGTGAGCTCTAAAGCATGCTTTCCTGTATCCTATAATACTCGGTCTGAACCGAGCATTACAGTTAAATAACACCCGAGTCAGTCTGGAATACTAGCGTGAGAAATCACACTCAGATTGATTATTAAAGTTTCAAAATCCTTTGAAAACAAAAGCATCTCGTAAGACCACGCCACAAATAAACATGTCGGGTTTTTACCTTACGATAGCTAAAACACTTTTATTAAAATCCTATGATATTATAATAGGGTCTATATACAAATACTTATTAAAATAGCCGAAATTGTTACATGATTAAATTCTAGCTACTAGCCACGGAGTGGGTAATACAAACAAAACTCGTACAAGGCTCCTAGGGAGAATGGATTTCCAACTAATGACTAGGCACTGGGGTACCACCTTTCACGGTACGTGGCCTAGATCACTGTACCGAAGATCACTCCCGACCCCCTGCAACATAAGACCGAGACTACCCCTTACTGGATAATCGCGAGTGAGCGCCCCACGGTTGGGATCAGCAACCGCACCACTAAGCCGAATAAAAAGGGACATCAAGACAGGGATGACCTCGCCCTGAATGGGAGCTACCCACCTAGCCTTTCTGCATAACCCCTGATTTTCAGTCATTCCCGGTTGATGAGGCTTGAGGCTAAGCGTTACCTTTTAGATCATTTCACTTAGAGTGCTCATCGTCCACCTGACGATGTTCTGAAAGCATTCATCCATACAAGTTTGTCCCAGGTTCGAACGGAACCGAAGGCACTATTCCTACTACATCCATTTTGGAAATATCCTCCGGATTAGTAGAGACTAGCCCTTGCACTTCACTGCTCCATCTTCGACTCCGAACTCGTCTTCCTCACGAAAACATTCTTGATCGAAGTGGTTTTCGAGAAATTAATCCCGATCCCGGTCTCTTCGAAACGATCAGCACATTTGGCCAATATTGATAGTCAGTTATTTAACTATCAATTAACATTCACTAACATCCATCAACATAAATAATTTCTCCAAATTATTTATTAAACTCAAATTATCTTCACAAGATATATTTCCAATTTTCCACCCTTTGATAATAGTTTCAAACCATACTCTTCTCATAAGATAAATTTTCAAATATTCATTTCCAATGAAACAACCAAGCACATAACTTAAGATTTTTAAAAATAAGTTAAAAGTCTTTATTATAAATTATCCTTCAAAACATTTAAATTAAAATTACTTAAATACTTTATTAAAAATATATACTACAAGAAAATTTAAATGAGGCTACTTTATAAAATATAAACTAGATTTTCTCTTTTTAAAACAAATCCAAAGTCACTTTTAAATAATTACTACCGTAATAGATTGAAAGGAAACACTTACTTTAGAATTTAAATATTTTAGAAATAATAAATTTTCCAAACTTGCTTTTTAGAACAACTTTAAAACTTTAACTTATATTTAAAAATTTACTTTAAAAACGTATTTGGTTATCCAAGGAGAATTTCCAATTTCAATTACTTAAATCAATTTTCCAAATTGATTTCCAATTTACTCCATTTGAAATAAATTTCTTTACTTACTCAATTCATTTCAAAATCCATTAATTATAGACTTTATTATTATTTTTCATTTGATTTTAAATCTTTTAACTGAAACATACCAATTTCAGATTTTCCAAATTTCCACTTATTTCTTAATAATTTAAATCTTAAATTTATAATAAATGTTTTATTCTTTTAAATAATAACACTGAAGTTTAAAATTCATTATCTTCCTGTTTATTCAAATTTCCCTTTCATACACGGAATTATTTATTAGAATTTTAAACCACTAATATTCTTACCCAGTTCATTTTTAATTTATTTAAATTCTCTATAATTATTCCACTTACAGATTCTTTTCCTTTTATTTTCAAAAATCCAATTCCATATATTTTGATAACTCAGTGTTTCAGAATATATCAAGTAAACCATAGCATTCAATATTCCAATATAATTCATCATAGAATATAAAATAATCATGACAAAGGATATTAAATAATTTAAATAAATGTTGAGGAATCCAGTTGGATCCGTCCAACCTGTTTTCCTGCATCCACAGACGTTAGCACAATACCAATTCCACTTCGAAGTGGAATATCGCGGTATATGAGATTAATATAAAATATCATCTGCTATTATGCGGCGCATAGGGTCTCATCTGCTATATAATGCGGGAAATCAATCATTCCAAGATATATTATATACTACTATATATAATATTTCACATCCAATCAATCAATTATTTAAATTTAATCATTTAAATTTAAATTATGACCAGATGAGTGAGATTAACTCACCTTTGATTTTTGTTTGGCAATCCATTTCCATCTCGACCTGTTTCCTCATGAATTTAGACCTTGTACAAACATTCGTACGGTTTATTAATATTTGGCTCGGTCAAACAATTAATCTCTATTTATATTCATTTTTCCTATTTTTATCTATATTCTAAACATGGATGTATATTTCTTTTCCTGTAAATAATATAAGTAGTAATTTCATTACTGTAAAGCTTAATCTATCTAAAATTTTACAGTAGCATTTAAAATGTGTAAATATTCATTTTATCTTCTATTACTTTCAAATCTGTTTAGGTTAATAAAGTTATAAATTTTACTTTATTTTTTAAAATTTATTTTTGATAAACAAGTTAACTAAAAGTTTAACTTACTTAACACTTAAATTAAAATGTTGGAAAGATTAGATTACCTTGAGATATAAATCCTTTTAAAATTTAACAACAAGAAAAAAAATATGCATGTATATATTTCATAACCTATTATAATTTTTTTCTCTGAGTTGGAATCTTAACCAACAAATATATATATAATTGCTAAATTAAAAACAAGGATATACCTGCCCACTCGCAAGGACCCCTGCTTTCCAAAATCACCAGCACAGGAACAAGGCCACGCAACCCTCTCTGCAAACGAACTTTGGCCAATACTCCCTAGGTCTTCGTGAGCTCCAAACACTGCTTGCCTCAATCGCCGATCCTTTCATCTCACCCTCGATCTCGGCCACCCCACGCGCTCGCCACCATGCCAGAACTCACGACATAGCACCTACGCGCACACGCATACTGAGGGGGGCACGACCCCTCAACCCTAAATTATGCGCCATCTCAACGTTCGAACGCAGTAATCCATTATTAACTCTCGAGATCCACTCCTGCCGACGAACTCATAATCGAAATCCCACAAAAAGGAGCTCGGCCATTATACTTCGATTCGCCCTTATTTTTCTTTTTTCTTTTTATCTGCGTTTGATTTGAAAGGAAGAAAGGGGAAGTCTTAATTTGAACGAGGATGGCTTCACAAAAAAGATTAATACGTGAATTCTTAAAGAAGGCTCGGCTTTGAAATAAATGAGAAAGGAGGCGTATTGAAGAAGGGATAAGGTAGCGTAATGAATAAATTTGTACGGTGATTCAAGATGTTGGGAAAAGTTTTTGAGAAGTTTCTGATGTGAACCATTGAGCAGTCAAAACAATATATGAATATTTTATTTTAAATTTAAACTTGAGTCGACTTGAAGTCGTAGCTAAAAATCTTGACCTCCTATCGAGGCGTGCTGCTAGGCATTTATAATATTAAATCCCTATTCCGAACGCAATGGAAAAAGTTTTGAGTCCTAATTTGATCGTATGGAGAAGATAGCTTTTTGGGTTCAGTTATAATATTAAATTTTGAAATAGATTCCAGCGCATTCATTTATCGTATGCTCACACGACAACTCCAAATGCTACAAAATTGAAATCCAATAATAATTCAATATTACGGATCCAATGGAACTAGTTTCATCGAATTCCGAGACTATGCCTTGAAAGGCTATTTTTAAATATCGATTTAAACGATAAAATTTCAAAACTGAACGAATCACTGTTAAAATCAATTTTAAAACTTCTATCATCCTCAGCACTATCAATATAAATTTTACGAGCCTTCAAATTATTTTTAACAGGCTTAAAACTCAAGTTTTCATATTTTAACCAACTTCAAATCATTTGATTCAATAATTTAATTATCAAATAAACAGTGATATTTGAATTCGAGTTAAAAATTAACTTTTAAATATTTGAAATCGATTAAATATTCCGATTTTAAATGCTCAAGAATTCCGGGTCATCACATTCCTCCCCCTTAAAAGAATTTCATCCCCGAAATTACTAATTAGGAAGAATGATCCAATACCCGTTTACTTTTTACCAAAACCAACAATTCAACATCCTACCAACTATCTTTTTAACAGAAGACCCATTACTATTCTTACTAACTTCCCAAACTCTCCCATAATTTGCAAACAATCCTATTCGCTCAATCATTTAAGTTTTAATTTAAAACCGAATTTTGAATTATCAAAATTTTCTAACTCTCTAAATTTTTGAAAAATTTCGCCAGCATCTCCTTTGTGCGGCTAGCTCGGTACAACTACAAAAAGCTTCTACGGGCTCCCAAATTCCAAAAGAAAACAAAAAGCCAAGTGGCTTGATCAAAAACCCAATCGAATTTCGTACAAAAGTTTAAACACATACCTTTTTGTCGAGCAGTTCTAATTTATCTCCGAAATCAAAAAAAAATTCCTTTCCCTTTATAATACCTGCATATCCTATTTAGCAATAATATCCAATCACAATATTCCAAAAACATTTTATCGACTACCTTACAAAATGTCAATATTTATTCATTCAAATATTAACTTAGAATATATTTGTAATATCAATTTCCAATTAAGAATTCACCATTACTTTCTTAAGTTTAAGCATTTTATATGTTTCCTTATTTATTTTCACTTCACCACTTTAGTTTATATTTACTTCTATTCAAATTGGTTCTCCCATTTCTATCTGAGTTCAATTTATTTTCAACTCTGAATATTGAATTTTTATCTTCCATTTATAACTGATTCATATCATTATTTTAAATTAGTTTCATCCACTAATGTATTTCAATTTCCAATTTAAAATCGTTTGTCGCTAACAAAAATTTTCCCAAAAAAAATTCAAAAAAATTTCTATCTCCCAAAATTTTCGAAAATTTTGGCAGAGTCTCCTTTGTATGGAGGAGCTTTTGCAATTTGACAAAATATAAATATATATACATTGACCCACTAGGTCGGAAAAACAAAAACAGTTCATATTTCCTATTTTTATTGCGTAGGCGTACCTTATTTAGCATTTTTAAGCAAGCGGCTTATTTAATTAGCATTTTGCGCAATCAAATCCAGCTCAACGACTTCCTTGAACCTGTACTTACTCAACTAAAACATTAAGTGCCATATATATGAAGTTTTATAACATTTCACTCATTTACAATAGTTAAACACATGAATTCTAACAGCAATGCACATTAAACTCTTTCCGTAAGCAATTTATATAGTTTTAATACTAATTCAACTGTTTTCAATTAATTCACATACCATTTCATTCAATTTGAATGGTCTACAACCCACTAGCTTACATTCAATTCATTTTTAGTTTTAATTTTAAACAAACCCATATTATTCCAATTGATTTAAAAAAAATCAATTTTATCCACCTCTGTTAATACATTTACTTCGTTTACGATTGAATGATTAATTTTCTATGCAAATTTGATGTTATTCATGCAAATAACATTTACTTAAGCTTATAACCATTTAAAATTGATTCAAACTCAATTTATTGTTTAATTCCAACTCAATTTATTGTTTAATTCCTTCTATCTTAATTCATTCACAACCATTTATTTAGCTCGACGCATTCTATTTCAATTTTCTTCACGATCCATTCATTAACGTTTCGTTCCATATTTGCCTTCATTTCATTTGAGACCATTTTATTAAGCTTGAACCATTCCATGGTTACATATTAATAACCATTTCCCAATTTAAGTTTTTCCCCAAGCTTTTATTTAATGGACTTTTACCCTTACTCGAAGCCAAGCTTCCACTAATTTAACTTAAATAAATTTACTTCAAATTATTCAAATTTTATACTTAAGCTCATTTTCATTTTACAAATAAATTTTTCTCTTCAATTTAACTAGATTCTATTTCAATCAAATCTCATTTCAATCTACAAATTTATTAGATTTGTTATTATAAATTTCAAATTTTCAGATTTAATTCATTCTCAATTCATTTAATTGATTACAAGGCCATTTTCAATTTATTCCCACATTCATCTGGGTTTAATTTAAAACTAAACCATCCCTACCTTAATCCAATTCTATTTATTTGGCAACATTTCCAATTATATTTACTTCACTAACAATTCAAGTCGAATTTGATTTATAACTTGAGTTTTATTTCCAAACTTCATTATTAACCCCCAATTCAGCTTCTATTTATCTACATTAGACGCCATTTACATATTTCATTAACTAATTTATTATCGAATTAGTTCTCCCCTATTTATAATTCATTACTTGATTTTAAATCTCAAAAAGCACTCCATTTAATTTTCTTAAGTTCAAATTTTTTTATAATTCCAGTTTGGATTTTGTTTTATTTCCAAATCATCAAACAATATTTATTTTGGGTTTTCTATCCCACTTTTAAATTTTATAAGTCGCCACTTATTATTTTACATATTTCCAGTCATTCTAGGCTTGAATATATTCATCTTATTTTAATTTGATATTTACGCTTATTTATAATCCAAGCATATTTTTATTCTATGGATTTTTAATTCTTTTACAAATTATTCTTATTCCAATCCAATTCTTATCCAATTTATTTCCATTGATTTAAGTAAAGATCTAATTTCATTCAATATCACCCGTAACTCAATTGAATTTTATTCCAATTCATTTCTATTTTAACTCAGATTTATTTAATTCAATTCGATTCAATTTTATTTATCAATCCAAGTTAATTTCATTTTTAAATTTTCACTTAAATTTTAATTCCAACATTCAAAGCTCATATTTTCCTTCCTTATTTAAAAATCATCTCAAATTTTTATAAGTTCATAACTTATCTCAACAGGATTTTTAAACACCCGGCCTTTGGTTTCAAATCATTTTGAAATCTCCAACATCTCAAAATCACACTTCTCAAAAAATTTAAACCAATCCTGGTTTTTTTATTCCCAACATATTCCCTTTGAAATTTCAAAAACAAACTAGTTCTTCTAAACAAACCAATTTGGCAGCAATTCGTCACTTAGAAACTCGAAAATGAACATCGATAATGCTTCAGTCATCACCGAAATTATTTTTCAGCGACTGAAGTGAGTTCAATGCTATTTCCCTTCCCAAAATTTTATTTGAAACAATTTCCTTTCAGAAATACCTTTAAATCAATAATGTTATTATTTGTCTTCAAAACACTTCGAAAACACTTTCCAAAATCTCCGGGATTTTAAATTTTCAAATTCAGGCTTAAATCAAATTTTAACTATAATTCATTTGTATAATTTATGCTCATACAAATTACCATTTGATTATATTTCAATTTATAAATCACATTTAATTTATATTTATAAATTTTCATTTTATAATTGAATTTATTCCCTTAATCCTTTGTTATATTTTCAATTTCTAGTTAAATTATTATACAACAATGATAAATAGTTAATATTATCATCTCTAACATCCAAGCAACCATATATTAGCTAAAATAGTTTACCAAACTTTTCTTTTATATCAAAATATATTTTGGGTAAAACTATTTCATTCACCCAAATTTAAAAAAATACCATGTCAATTTATCGTGTCAGGTGTTTATAAACTCTTCTCGAATAGCGGCCAACCTACTCGATCAAAATTCATATCCCACTCAACCAATAAACCAACACAATATTAAAACAATTTATATTCACTAACAAATACACGCTCATATCCATTAATACGCTCAAACTCATTCTAGAGTACTACAGACTCTATTTGAGTAATTCCCACCAGAGCCAAGGTTATCACCAACCTAAGCTCTGATACCAACTGTAACGACCCGCAAATTTGTACCCCTTGAGTTGATTGATGTGGAATAGTATTGACTCATGGGGTACGGATTTGCGGGTCGTTACATAAAATTTTACATATTCATTTCCAACATGATACATCAAAGTCATAATAGTACAACTTCCTACCTAGGACAGTTACAAATACATTTCCTACATAACTGATACAAATTTCATGCAATAAAGCGAAAATAAAGAAATATACGAGAGACATATCTTGGACCAACGGCTCGTCTCTTGAGCTCCAAAGCATCAAAAGATGATCTGAAAAACATGCTCGGTCTGACCCGAGTATTATAAGAAAACATTGCCTGGGCCAGTCTGGTAAAACCAGCGTGAAAAACTCAAATCACAATAAATTTTGTTATAACTTATAAAATCTTTTAAAATCAATGGTATCCCGTAGGACCACTCGACACATAAACATGGATGGGTTTACCTTACTATAACTAAAACATTTTTATATGAGAATCCAGTGATATTATAATAATGTCTAGGGTTTAAAGTATTTAATAACCAAGTAGCTACGATGCATGTACATGACAGCAATAATGGGTATGCAAACAATAACCGAAGGCATTTATTGGAGAATGGATTTTCGACAACCGAAAGGTAAGGGACAACTTTCCAAAATAGTACACATCTAGATAAAGTACACTATGGGCAGCAGTTACCATTGCAACCAGCATGACAAGACCGGCCTACCCCTAACTGGATAGTACTGAATATGATTACCCCCATATTATGATCAACAGCCAAAAATGGGCCCGAAGCATACATATAGATATCGACTCTAGATAAGGCGATGATCATAACCTAACGGGAGCGACCTATATAGCCTCGCAGCAAACCCTATTTCAACCATTTCTTGGGTGTGAGGCTTGAGAGGCTTTGCTATTACCATTTCCTCATAGAAATCCATCTTGGAATGCTAACACTGACCTCCAGGCCAAAAATGCAATGTCAGTATTCATCCATACAAGTTCATTCCGGGTCTGAATGAAACCAAAACCACTTCATGAAGTACTTTCTTCAATCATCTATAAGATGTCTTCCATTCGAATGCATACGTTGGTTTGAAGTGGTTTTCAGATAATATATCTTATACCAGTCTCTTCGAACCAACAACTAATAATTTTCAGTGACATATTCTCGATTCTTTTGAAAGTTTGCAACAAGTGTTCGAGTCCTTACTAAAAACTCGAGTATACAATCATACTTCCTAAGTCAAAACTGACCAGGATTTAATAGTTTGTTATTTACTATCAAATAATCAAATTACAACAATTTGGAGATTTAATTACATATAGCAATCACTAAGCCTCATTTAAGTAAATCTTTCATTTAATAAATCTCAATTCAGAATACGTGTTAATATATTCATATACTGATTCCACGGGAATAAGTATAATCACAAAACATTTGAGAAAGATTTCTTATTTAAAAATCATATCAAAAGGATCAAACAAATGTTATTTAAATTAGAGATAAAGATAATCCCAAACATTATTCCTTCAGTGCTAAGCATGAACAATTATCCACACAGCCATAATTAAGAAGGTCGGTCAAGGGAAATCTCATCTCCAATTCCTTTAAAAATTTCTTCAATAAATTCATTTTAAAAATCATTTCCATTATGAAATATCCTTTTCTTAAATTCTAAATGCATTTATAAAACTTTTTGATAAATATCCAAAAGTTATTTCTAAAACTTCTTCTACAAACCTTTCTTTATAATACCTTTATAAAACTATTTTTATAAATATTATTTATGTACTATCATTTCCAAATCTCCTTTAAATAAATCCTCTATAAAATAAAATCCATTTCATAAACAAAATATTATTTATAAACCCTTTTAATAAAATAATTGGATAACTTACAAAATTATTTTGAAATACTTAACCACCCATTGATAGAATTTAAGTTAATTTAAACTATTACTTTTGCAATTTGGATAGAGGCTTAATGATCACAATAGTACTAAACTAAGTCATTGTTTATTTAAAATTTGTCTTCCAAGTCACACACCAGTTACTTACATAAGCCAACATATATGTAAATACAATCCATAACCAAACCAGGAAATAACATGTCAATATAAACCAGCTGGCAGATACACGTTCAAATAACATGATAGTAGGATGGTGATTTGTCCTGCTAAAAGATGTCCAAACAATCTATTAAGTTTAGTTATAGTGGAATGATGATTTATTCTACTAAAAGATGTCCAAACAATCAATTTAATTAAGTTATAGCAGAATGGCGATTTATTCTGCTAAAAGATGTTCAACCAATCTATTGATTTTACTATATAACTCATTTGTGGTTATTTAGCTATTTAATGGCACAAACAAGAGACCCCTTGGTTTAAAATCAGTTTACTTATAAAGGAAAGTTGACTTAAACAAATTGATAAAGTTTAAAATTAAACCTTTATTAAATAATAATTAAATCTTTATTTATATTACTAGTTAAATTATTACTTAATTACTAATTAACTCTTAATTACTAATTAACTCTTAATTAGCTTCAATTAAAACATAATTAAACTTAATTAATCCTTAATAAAATCTTAGTTAACCTGATTAGATTAATTTATTAAACCATGCATAATTAGAAATCAATTATTAATTAACCCTAATAAAATAATAATTAATTAAATTTAATTACACTTAATTGAATAAAATTTATTATTAATTAAATTTTGACTTAATTAATCATTAATTAAAATTTCTTAATTAATTAACTTAATTCGTAATTAAACATAAATTACTTAACTTAATTACAATCAATTAATAATATTGTTGATTAATTAATTATTAAACTCATAGAATTACCAAAATAATTGACTTTTGTACTTAATTAATATTTTGTAAAAGAATTTCAAAACCATTTCAAAAAGAATCGTTTTAAAATTTAAAACATTAACTTTTCACGAACTGTAATTATAGCGGCTATCACTATGAATGCAACTCGTCAAAGTGGGATTTAGTTTAGATCCCACTCCAATCTCAACTTCTAACTTTAATTTTAATGTTACTTCTTTTGAAAAACATATGGAAAATGTTTTTATTTTGAAAACTAACACAAAGTTTGAATCTTTGAAAACTTTTAGTAACTTGAAAACTAGAAATCAAGTTGTAATTCTTTTCCAAGCGATCTTAAGTCTTAATAGCATATAAAGATGCTAACTTTCATATAACATATCCAACATACATGCTCACAAATACAAATTTGTGCAATCATCACATACATGAGAAAAGTTAAAAACTTTATCACAAATCTAAACTTTTAAACTACGTTTTCCAAATCAAACTACCACATCACAAACAATTAACATATATATCAAATAAATACATGAAAGTCCAACAATTTCAAGCAACATATCATACACAATGCTCACATAAAAAGTTTAACACTTATCCCAAAAACAAATAGTTTACTCACCAAAATCTTTTAGATTGCAAAAAGGTCATAACTTTGAAATTACTTAGAGAAACGCTTGCTTTTTTGGACTCAATCCTTGAAATGGCTCGGTCTAGGCTCAAAATGGCTCGACCATGGAGCTAGATGGACATGGCCTTGGTGGTGAGGTGGGGGCTAAAAATTTGAAAAGGAAGATAAGTAGGAAGGAAACAAGTGTTTTAAAAAGATTTTAAAAGGATTTAAAGTAGAAAATTTTGATTTTTTTAAACTTGAGAATTTCAAGAAGAAGCCATTAAAGTTTTTAAACAAGAACTCGAGATTTTTAAAAGTAAAATGAATGGATAAAATGGAACGAAAATTTGGAAATTTGTATATATATAAAAATGGATGAAATAAAATTACTAAAATAACCTAAGTACCATTACCCTCCATTACTTTTTTTTCCACGTCATTACCTTATCCACCCCCTAGTCCACGTGCCAAAACCCATGGTCACTTCCTTTTACCCGATATGTAATCCTCTTTACATGTGTTATGATGTGAGTGATAAGATGACACTTCATTCTTATTTTTATTTTAATTTAAAACTTGAAAATTATCACTTCTTTCTTACATAAGTATACTTATGTTATTAAACTTTATTTTATTTACATATCCATGTTTATGTTATTTAAAATATGTAAATATGTTAACTAAGGTGTTTACAACTTTTTAATGGTGAAAAATTGAAAATTTTCAAAAATCTTTTGGGTTGTAATTTCTAATTTCTTTTGAAATAAATATTTCTGTAAACCAAAATTAAAATAATTTCACCATTACTAGTTATTATTTAAAATGGGTATTCTTGAGTTATAAAATACATTGATTAATTATTTAATAATATATTAAATACCCATATTTAAAGTGATTAAATTCATGTTGTTACATTCTCCCCCCTTAAAAGTATTTCGTCCGCGAAATTAACATATAAAAAGCTAACACAAACTAACAAAAAGGTATATATCCATATCTTAAACTCGTACAAAAGCATACATGAAGCATGCATAGCAATAGTACATACGCCATACAATACATGCAATCTACTCATCTATCAATGACTTGGGACAAGCCCTTCTTATACTATCCCCCGACACTACATGTCTGAGGAGTCATACTTTAGTTTGCCAAAATTGGCACTTAGAAAATTTAGCCTTCAAGCACTTGCTTTCTTAATATTTCAATATAAACTCTATGTAGTGCGTGTGATCCTCCTTGGTTTTAGAATAAATAAAGATACCATCCATTGAGACCAACATAATTTATTGAGTATATATCTAAAAAATTAATCCATGATGACTATAAAATGAGCGGGTGCGTTGGTTAGCTTATAAGGCACAACCAACCGCTTAAAGAAACCCTCTGTTCCTCTAAATACCATCATAGGTGAATCATATTTAGATATCCTTAGTCGGTGAATCCCGTATCCAAATCCGTATGCAAGAATACCTTAGCACCTTGTAGTTGTTTGAACGTGACATCTATGATGGGTAAGGGATACCCGTTCTTATACGTCTTCTTATTCAATTCACTGTAGTCCACACAAAGCCTGGGCAAACCATCTGATTTAGCAATGAAACCCATGGTCGCTCCCTAGTTCGAGTGAGTTGGCTTAATCAAACCCTTACTTAACAATTCCTCTATCTGATTTAGCAATGAAACCCATGGTCGCTCTCTAATCCGAGTGAGTTGGCTTAATTAAACCCTTACTTAACAATTCCTCTATCTGATTTACTAACTCTCTACTTTCACTTAGAGCCATCTTATGCCTAAGCTGCATAAAAGGTTCCTACTTAGGGGTCAAATTATACTAAGCTCAATGTCACAATCTGGGTGTATGCTACTAACATCTTCAAAGACGTCTGGGATATCTCTAACAACCAATAACGATTCCAAGTTTTCCCAAGGTGAATCTAGTGCCTAAAGGAAACTATCTATTAACTTGTTTAGCTCATCACACGACACCTTAATATGCTCCCCTCTCTTTTTTTGAAATACAAAAGTCCTTTTATTATAATCAAATACATCTTTATACTTTGATAACCAATTTATACCACTCAAAATATCAAAACCCATAAAATCTAGGGGAAACATGTTGCATGGAAAGCGGGGGTAAGGTATATAACTTATACATCTTTACACATCAAGCATAGATTATTCGTACCAACTATGGGGTTGGTCACACAAATAAGGTTTCTATAAACTTTGGGGTAAGTCTTAATTTATCAACCAATCCTTTAGAAATAAAACTATGTAAAGCTCCAATATCAAACAAAACTCGCACTAAGATGCCATTCACACATAAAGTACCTTCCAAAACCTTTCCTCTCTGACATCTGTAGAAGTTGAGGGTTTTTCCTTGATTGCGTATACCATGACCAGTTGAACTTCCTTCATAAGAGGGTAATTTGAGCCGGGAGACTTCTTAACTATTATAGAAATAGGACCAGCCTGTTGATATAATTTTTTAGTATGGCCCTTCTACTTACACTTGTTGCAAGTAACATCCTTATACCAATCCTCCTGAGTTCCTCCACCTGAATTTCCTTTCCAATTTTTTTCCCATGCAGATTGAACTTTCTTTTATTCGACTTATTCTCACTAATCTAGGCCTCTAGTATCTTCTTCTCAAGGACTTCATAACACGGATCCATGTCTACCAGGTCTACAAATATCCCTTTAACTGAGTAGTCATTTTATCTTGAAACTCCTCCCTCATTCCCATCACGAACATCTCATTCTTCTTGAGGGGTGTATCAATTAGTTTTGGACCAAAACGTGATAACTCATTGAATTTGGCTTAATATTCCAATATAGATCCATTTCCTTGCTTAAGATTCAAGAAATTACTATATAAATGGATCTTTTCTGCTAAAGGTATGAACTACTCTTCAAACATCTTATTAAATTGATCCTAAGAAAAATCTTCTTCTTGAACATTAGCTGTAACAGAATCCCACCATGGCACCAGTTCATTTTGTAATTTCCAAGACACTAAAAAGTGCTTCTGATCATCTGAAATATCCAATCCCTTGAAAATCTTCTCACAAGAACAAAACCATGCCTGGAACTTATGCAGTGAATTACATGCCTTAAACGGCTTTCCTCTAAGATTAGAATAATCTTTGCACAAAGATGTAAAATCCACACAAGACCTTACAGGTGCCCCTCTTATAGTGATCCAATGCTTCTAGCAATTGGAGTTTGACCTTCGGCAATCGAAGTGCAGCCATCCCCATTTCCTTGTCTTCTTTTAGTGTTTATATCTTACCACCCGATTATAATAAAATATCCTTGAAATACACTTCTAGGCTGAACTTATATTTTGAGAAAGGTATGATCTATAAATGATATTAAATAAACATCTTCGTTCTTCCAACTAACACCCATACCCTAATAACTATATAAATTTTGAAAACTTCGTTTTTATAAGAAATATACCCTTAGGTAAAATTATTTCATTTACCACTTTTTGATAAACCGTGTCTGTTTGTCTTAACCCCTATCGACAATGCAGATCAGGTGCATCGATCGGAATTCATAAGCAAATTAACAGAAAAACCCCAATATATAACATTTTATAGCACTAATAAATATGTTCTAATATATATAATACATTTAACTCATCATAGGGCACTACTGATCCTAAACATTATGAGTTTACCACACCAAGGCCTGGTGTTCGCTCGACCTAAACTTTGATACCAAATGTAAAAATCCGCCTTTTTGATCCTCAGAAGTTGACATTAATACATTCACGGTATTCATGTATCGAGCATCCAAGGGACGAAAAGACAGATTATTATGGGTGAAAGAAAAAGAAAGACAATGAGAACTAAAGAATATAGAATCTTACAATGCAAAGGGATAATATATATAATAATCAATATAAGATTTTACATAGTCATTTCCAACACGATACATCAAATTCATAATAGTAAAAATAGTTATAACTATATGTCCCTACATAACATATACAAACTTCATGTAACATAGCGAAAATAAAGAAATATATGAGAGATACGTCTTGGACCACCAGCTCGTCTCCTGAGCTCCAAAGCTTCCAAAGCTAATTTGATAAACATGCTCAATGAATTATAAGAAACAACATCCGGGTCATTTTGGTAAAACAAGCATGAGAAATTCAATCATAATAAATTTTATCATAACTTACAAAATCCCTTAAAATCAAAGGGATCTCGTAAGACCACGCCACACATAAACATGGATAGGTTTTTAACTTATGATAACCAAAACATTTTAATATGAGAATCCAGTGATATTATAAAAACGTATAGGGTTTAAAGTATTTAATAACCAACTAGCTACAATGCACGTACATGAGAGAAATAATAAGTGTACAATCAAAAACCGAAGGAGCTTATTCAAGAATTGATTTCCAAAAATGGAAAAGTAAGGGACCACCTTCCCAAATAGTACACCTCTAGATAAAATGCACCATGGGCTGCAATTACCTTTGCAACCTGCATGATAAAACTGGCCTAACCCTAACTGATAGTACCGAATCTGATCACCCCTAGGTTGTGATCAATTACCAAAAAAGGCCCCAAAGCATACATACAAATATCGACTCTAGATAAGTCGATGATCATACCCTAATGGGAGCAACTTGCATAGCCTTATAGCAAACTCTGCTTTAACCATCTCCAGGGTGTGAGGCTTGAGAGACTACACTCTTACCATTTTCTCGTAGCAATACAACTTGGAATGTTAACACTTTCCTCTAGGCCAAAAATGCAATGCCAGCATTCATCCATTATAAGTTTGTTCTAGGTCTAAACAACCAAAAATGGGCCCAAAGCATACATATAGATATCGACTGTAGATAATGCGATGATCATATCTTAATGGGAGCAACCCATATAACCTTGTGGCAAACCCTGTTTTAACCATCTCTGGGATATAAGGCTTGAGAGACTACATACTGGATAATACCAAATATGATCACCTTAGATTGTGATCAACAATCAAAAATGGGCACGAAGCATACATATAGATATCAACTATAGATAAGGCAATGACCATACCCTGATGGGAGCGACCCATATAGCCTTGTAACAACCCTTGGTTTATCCATCTCTGAAGTGTGAGGCTTGAGAGACTACACTATTACCATTTCCTTAATCATCTTCATGGAGTACTTTCTTCAATCATCTTCAAGATATCTTCCATCCAAATTCATATGTTGGTTTGAAGTGGTTTTCAAACAAAATATCTGATCCCGGTCTCTCTGAACCAACAATCGATAATTTCCGATCGACTAATTCCTGATTCTTTTAAAAGTATGCAGTAAGTATTCAATTCCTTACTTGAAAACTCATATATACAATCATTCTTCCTAAGTCAAAATTGGCAAAGACTTGATAGTCAGTTATTAACTATCAAAGAATCAAATAACAACGATTTAGATATTAATTACCCATAGCAACCACTATTAACCCGCTTTTTGGCAAGGCGGTACACAAGCGGATTTAACCCAATAGACTTCACAATTATCAAGGCTGATGACTCCAAAACGATGACTATGGAGCCCCAAAGTCAAGTATAGATAATAACATAAAGCCGGGATTGAACAAAGTTGGTAGATAGACGATGCAGGATACTAGAAATATGAAACATAGCTTGGATCGGCATGTTTTATTGGTTTGGAAAGTTATGTTGAATGGATCAGCATGTTTCAACGTAGAGGGATCAGTATGGGAGTACTCCATAAAGGAAGGATCGGCATAGTCATATAGATGAAGAGTCAACATGGATGAAGTTATGGAGGGATTTGCATAGGTGATGGCACATAGATTGGCATAGATGGTTCTCAGGTGGATTGGCATAGTATAGTGGAATAAGAGGGATCGGTGTAGCATCATGGAAAAGGAGGGATCAGCATAGTGTTATGGAAGAGGAGAGATCGGCATGGAAGAAACATAAGAGAGCTCGGCAAAGGAATGGGTTAGCATATCTGGATAGGGATCTTTTTTCTGCTTCTCTCCATCTTCCACACAGGCTACACATTGTTATTTTTATTCTTGGATTTCATGGATTTGTAACTTTAATCAGCAGTATAAATGAACAAAAGGAAAATCATTGGAGTGAACGTAGGCTGGAGTTAGCCGAACCACTATAAATATATGTCTCAATTCACTTGCTTCCTAATTGTTTTAATTTTATTCTTCATTTATTTATCTTCGTATTTCTGTGTTTGGATTGAAATTGGTGCTTTCACATAATTAGGTGTTGGTGGCCAATTTTGACGCCAATATTTTGGTGCTTTCACTGAGAGGGACTTACATAAACGAATTTGGAAGCTAGGAGCTCAGATTTTGAAAATCGGATATTTTGAGATAGGAAGTAATGACTAGGCAATCAATAAGGAGAGTGCTACTGGAAAGGAGCCACCATGGAGGGAGTCGGGAGGCTTCCTCAGGAGCAGGAGCTAATCAAGCATATATATATATATATATATCACCAGGGATGAGATAGAAATGATGATGGATGCTATGCAAGAGAGAACATTGAAAAGAAAGGAGGAGATGATGCAGAATTTACTCTAACATGTTAGACAAGATGGAGCACGGAATTAAGGAGTTAAAGCAACAAGAATCGTTGAAAATCAGAACTAGGAACATGGAAATGGAGCTAATAGACAAAGGAGTGGAATAGAGCAGTCCGGGGTAGTCAACTACAATCCTAGAGGAATCGGCACTGATCCCTCCAGAAGGATCGGCACCGATCCCCAAAGGCCAGGAGGCACTCCCCCAGGTATGGTTGGTCATGATGCTGGAGGACCTTCGATCAATCTCATGGAGCTTGGTGCAAATCAAAATTTGGATGCTTGACCGGAGGAATACATTCTAGAGTTCCCTTGTTAACTTAGGGGGCGGCTTGGTCACGATGATAGGAGACTAGCATTAGAAGACAATGACTTGTTTGTAGAGATGATAAGGCGAGCTATGCAAGGAGGATTGGTTGACAAGGATCTTGAGGATGTAAATAGAAGTCCATTCGCTCCAAATACCAAGCAAATTAGGAATCCACTAGAGTTCAAACTACCGACGCTTGAGACATATGATGAAAAAACGGATCATGTTATTCATTTGACGAGATACATGAGACACATGGAAGTGCTGGAGGCATTGGAGGAAGTCATGGCATGGTGCTTCCCCTTATACTTAACAGATATAGTTGTATTATGGTTTAGATAGCTGGAAAGTGGCTCTATTATCATGTGGATGGAATTGGTCGAAAGGTATATGAGGCGGTTTAGGGTTCACATCTCGAGACCTAAAAATGTAACGAGTTTGGCAACAGTAAAACCGAGAACTGGAGAGTCCTTGAGGAGTTTCTAAATACGGTTTAATGCCACAGCGACATTGGTAGATCATCCGGATCCATCCATGGTTTTGATTGCAGCTGTATCTTGAATTACAGACGTCATGGAGTTCAAGGATTCACTGGCATGGGATCCATCTATGGATCTCGGGGAGTTTTATCATGAAGTAGAAAGGTTCCTACAACAGGAAGACGCACAAGGAAATAAACCAGAGGTGAATGCCATGTAAAGTGGAGGATCATCAGGAGATGTAAACAAGAATGATAAAGATAACTAGAAAATGAATGACGGCATTAATGTGTCGAAAAGGCAATGGAGAGAACTAAAATTTTCTTCTTCCATGGTTTTGACTGAATCTCTAGATAGGATTTATTTGGATGCCTAAGGATTTCTTTAGTATCAAAGGCCAGCAAGGAGGGAACCCTCCAAACGTGAATGGATATTAGGAAAGCACTGCCTATTCCATGAGATGGATAGGCACAATATAAATGGTTGTAGGCATTTAAAGGAAACCATTGAGGAACATGTAAGGAATGGTCAGTTACAACAATACCTAAGGACTCGAGCTGGGACAGTGGGATAGGAGCAGCCACGATCCACCTCGAACGAAAATGGCAATTGATCAGGGAATCATCGTCAACTTGTCATCAACTAATCGGGATAGCATGGAATAAATAATAAACTCCGCAGTAATATGGCTAAGTCACTTACACATGTACGGGAACGAGGATGGTCCCTTGGCATGCTCTGAGCTGATGATGAACCGTAGTGCTCGGCTTTGTGAAACTTTTTTTTATTATTTTCTTTGAACTTTATTATTAATTGTACGGAATTTTATTTTATGGACTTAGCGATGCTTAAGCCTGGATTAATGTAATAAATGACATAAGTCATGGTGATGGCCTTGATCGGAGAGACGGGGCAATAACAGTGAGTCACGAGTCCCTTTACCGGAGAGCAACATGATGAATTCGTATATGGATTAAGTCCTCGACTGGAGATCGAGGCCGGACAAGGATACCCTAGGGATTAATCCCTTGACCAAAGAGTCAAGGACGGAGAATAAAACCTAATAGGTCGAGTATGGATGTGCTCGGTAAGGATCCAAAGAGATCAAAGTCGTCGGGTATGGACTGTGTCTAGCAAGGGGTAGCCGCTTCACTAGAGAGTGACAGGGTCGGCCTACTCAGGTCATCGAGTATGGATTGTGCCTAGTAAGGATCTGGTGAGATCAAGGATTTGGATTTGGCTAATGACTCGAAGAGGTATATGGATTTGGATATTAACCCGGAGTAGTCCTGGATTTGGATAAAACAACCCGGAGAGGTCTATGAATTTGGACATGACCCAGAGTGGTCCCGGATTTGGATAAAACGATCCAAAGAGATCGTGGATTTGGTTAATAGATTTGGAATAGATACATATTTGGATATCGACTTTGAACAGTCATGGATTTCGCTAAAGATCTGGAGAGATAAAGGAATTGGATTGGCAAAAGATTGGATTCTGGATTGGATAATATTGCAATCAATGGATTATAGACTTTGGGTTTTAGATTTATGGCACATGTTTGCGGGCAAAGTGTTAACCCGCTTTTTGGCAAGGCAGTACATAGGCGGATTTAATCCAATGGACTTCACGATTACCAAGGCTGATGATTCCAGAATGATGATTGTAGGGCCCGGAAGTCAAGTACGGATAATAACGTGAAGCCAATATTGAACGGAGCTAGTAGATAGACGATGCAGGATACTATAAATATGGAACATCGCCTGGATCAGCATGTTTTATTGGTTTGGGAAGTTATGTCGAGGCATGTTTCAATGTAGAGGGATCGGTGTGGGTATACTCCATGAAGGAAGGATCGGCATAGTCAGTTGGATGAAGATTCAACATGGATGAAGTTATGGAGGGATCGCATAGGTGATGGGGCATGAATCGATGTAGATGGTTATCGGGTGGATCGGCGTAGTATATTAGAACAAGAGGGATCGGCATAGCATTATGAATGAAGGTGGATCGGCATAGTATACTGGAAAAAGAGGGATCGGCATAGCATTATGGAAAAGGAGGGATCGGCATAGTGCTATGGAAGAGAAGGGATCAACATGGAGGAAACATAAAAGAGCTCGGCAAAGGAATGGGTTGGCATATCTGGATAAACCAAGGAGCAATCGAGATGTATTATAAAACATGAGCATTCTAGCATTCGGCAATCAAAAGCATGAGCTCTAATGGTCCAAATAACATGATATTTGGAGAGCCATCATATATAAGCGTGAAGAAGCCACCATAGGGATAATTACCTCAAAATCAACCAATGGAGGGATCGGTACCGATCTCTCTTCATTGGGATTTGGACGCAACGACCCTTATAGTGGGCCCGTATGGATAAGAAGGTCCTGTAGCTGAAATTTCATAGATATTGGTAGTCATCTTCCCTATAAATACAACAGGCATGACTTCAGAAAATGGATCTTTTTTCTGCTTCTATCCATCTTAGGCTACACTCTTCCATTTTTTTTTTGAATTTCATGCATAACTATAATCGGTATTATAAATGAATAAAAGAAAAATCTTTAGAGTGGCCATAGAACGGATTTAGCCGAACCACTATAAATCAATGTCTCTATTTACTTGCTTTCTAATTGTCTTAATTTTATTCTTAATTTATTTCTCTTTATATTTATTTGTTTGGATTGGATATTGGTGCTTTCACATAATTAGGTGTTGGTGGCCAATGATGCCAATAACCACCAAGCCGCATTTAAGTAAATCTTTCATTTAATAAATCTCATTTCAGAATACTTATTAATATATTCATATACTTATTCCACCGGCATAAGTATATTCACAAAACATTTGAGAAAGATTTTTTGTTTCAAAATCATATTGAAAGGATCAAACAAATGTTATTTAAATCAGAGATAAGGATAACCCCAAAAACTATTCCTTCAGTGTTAAGCATGGAATAATTGTCTACACCAACATAATTAAGAAGGTCGGTAAGGGGAAATATCATCTCCAATTCTTTTAAAAATTTCTTCAATAAATCCTTTTTATAAATCATTTCCATTTATGACATCTCCTTCGCTTGAATTCTAAATCCATTTATAAAACTTTTTTACAAATATCCAAAATTCATTTAACAAAAAATTTCTATAACCCTTTCTTTATAATACCTTTTTAAAAATCTTTTTATAAAATATTATTTACATACTATCATTTGCAAACCTTCTTTAAATAAATCCTTTATAAAATGAAGCCCTTTTCGTAAACAAAATATTATTTATAAATCCCTTTAATAAAATAATTGGATAGCTTACAAAATTATTTTGAAGCGCTTAACCACCAATTGATAGAATTTAAGTTAATTTAAACCATAAATTTTACAATTTGAAAAGAGGCTTAACGATCACAATGGTACTAAACTAAGTCATCATTTATTTAAAATTTGACTTCCAAGTCACATAACAGTTATTTACATAAGTCAACACACATGTAAATAAAATCCATAACAAACCAGGGAGTAACATATCAATATATACCAACTGGCGGATACATATCCAAATAACATGGTAGCAGGATGGTGATTTGTCTATCTAAAAAATGTCCAAACAATCTATTAAGTTTAATTAAAACATTATAGAGATTTATTCTACTAAAAGATGTCCAAACAATATTCAATCAAGTTATAGCAGAACGAGGATTTATTCTGCTAATAGATGTTTAACCAATCTATTAAGTTTATTATATAACTCATTCGTGGTTGTTTGGCTATTCAATGGCATAGATAAGAGATCCATTGGTTTAAAATCAGTTTACTTATAAAGGAAAGCTGACATAAAAATAATCGATAAAGTTTAAAATTAAACCTTTATTAATAATAATTAAATATTTATTTATATTACTAATTAAATCATTATTTAATTAATAATTAAATATTAATTAACTCTATTTAAAACTTAATTAAACCTTATTAGATTAATTTATTAAACCTTGCCTAATTAGGAATTAATTATTAACTAACCCTAATTAAATAATAATTAATTAAACTTAACTACACTTAATTAAATAAATTGATTATTAATTAGCTTTTAACTTATTTAATCATTAATTAATCTTTCTTAATTAGTTAATTAAAATTAATTAACTTTTATTCATAATTAAACGCTAATACTTAACTTGATTACAATTAATTTATAAAATTCTTATCTAATTAATTAATTATTAAACACAATTAATTACCAAAAAAATTGACTTCTATACTTAGTTAATTTTTGAAAAAGATTTTCAAAACCATTTAAAAAAGAATCATTTTAGGATTTAAAACACTAACTTTTACTGAATTGCATTTATAGCGACTATCACTATGAATGTAACTCATTAAAGTTAGATCTAGTTTAGATCCTACTCTAGCCTCAACTTCTAACTTTACTTCTAACATTACTTCTTTTGAAAAACATATGGAAAAGTTTTTATTTTGAAAACTAACATAGAGTTTAAATCTTTGAAAACTTTTAGTAAGTTTAAAACTACAAAACAAGTTTTGATTCCTTTCCAAGTGATCTCAAGTCTCATTAGCATATATAGATGCTAACTTTCATATCACATATCGAAATACATGTTCACAAATACAAATTTGTGCAATCATCACATACATGAGCAAAGCTAACAACTTTATCACAAATCTAAACTTTTAAACTAAAATTTTCAAATCTAACTACCACATCACAAACAACTAACACATATATCAAACCAACACATGAAAATCAAACATTTTCAAGCAACATACCATGCACAAATTTTGCTAAAATAGAAAGTTTAAAACTTTTCCCAAAAATAATAGTTTACTCACCAAAATATTTTCAAATTGAAAAAAGGCTATAACTTTTAAATTGCTTTGGAAAAAACTTGCTTTTTTTGGACTCAACCCTTGAAATAGGCTCAGGGCTCAAATGTCTTGACCATAGAGCTAGATATGCATGATCTTAGTGGTGAGGTGGAGGTAGGGATAAATATTTGAAAAGGAAGAGAAGTAGGAAGGAATACAAGTGTCTTCACAAGATTTTAAAAGGATTTAAAGCAAAAAAAAATTGGTTTTTGTTAAAACTTGAGAATTTCAAGATGAAGCCATTAAAGTTTATAAGTAAAGTGAATGGATACAAAGGAATGAAAGTTTAGAAATTTGTATATATAAACATGGATGAAAGAACATTACTAAAATAACCCTAAGTACCATTACCCTCCATTACATTTTCGCCACATCATCACCTTATCCACCCTACTTAGTCCACACGTCAAAACCTATGGTCACTCCCCTTTACCTAATATGTAATACTCTTTACATGTACTATGATGTGAGTAACAAGATGACACTTCATTTGTATTTTACTTCTATTTTTAAAACTTGAAAATGGTTACATCTTTCTTACATACTACATTTATGTTATTAAACTTTATTTTATATTCAAATCCATATTTATATTATTTAGGATGTGTAAATATGTTAACTAAGCGTTTACAACTTTTTAAACAACATTTTATTGGTAAAAAATTGAAAATTTTCAAAAAGCTTTATGGTCACATTTTCTAATTTCTTTTGAAATAAATATTTTTGTAAACCAAATGTGAAAACAATTTCACCATCACTACTTATTATTTAAAAGGGGTATTCTTGAGTTATAAAATCCATTAATTAATTATTTAATAATATATTAAACACATATATTTAAAGTGATTAAACTTTGGGTCATTACAGGAATCTTATTCCAACTCCTTCGGTTGGTTTTTTAATAAAATAATCAGGTTAATCCCTTAGTGGATGGGTCGCTGTATTGCTTTAATTACTACTTGTTAATTAACACTCTTCGAGCTGATATGTTGCCTTTACCATGTAGAACCCTTTGTAGTATGTTTCTCAACTTCTCGTGAGGTTTAGGTTCTCTTTCAATCTATATTGTGGCATTGTTATCGCATAACAATGTTAAACGACTCTTCACATTTGGAATCACCCTCGGCGTAGTTATAAATATGTGCATTTATTTATAATTCTCATACTATAGTATTATTCAAGGTGATGTACTTAGCCTTTTGTTGGATCAACCACTACTAACTATTTGGAACATTTCCAACTTAAAGTCCTTAACTTAGGTTTGAACATGAATTTAGGATTGATATACTATACTCGGTATCGTTTATGAATATCGAGACCATGCAATCCTTCATATGGTATTCGTTATTTGTATAAACAATTCTCTATTATTTCTTAAATACTTGAGAACATTCTAAATTATCATATAATGATCTCAATTAGGATTTGGTACTTGCTCTATGTATCAATATATTAGTGAAGTGTGATATTTTAGACAATATAGCATATATGATAATTCATATTTCCAATGCAAAAGGAATTCATCTTACATGCTCTATATTAAATAATTTAATATAGTGTCTATTTATATCATTTAGGGACATTCCTAAAATCCTTTTACACTGATTGTAAAAGATGCCTTTTCAAATCTAGTACCGCTATCAAACTAAAATGATTTTAGCATGGGTATTAACAATCATAAGTTTATTGTTTAATTATAGTTTGAAAAATATTTTTAGTGCCATTATAGTTATTTCTTACAGACTCAAGCTTCTTCCGCATTTTTACTAAAGTTATCAAAATGATTTCTCAACTTTGACGCTTGTCAAACAATACTTTATATTAGTTTTTGGACCTTATCCAATAACCCACAAACTCAGAATCGCACTCATCGACTTCAAGACTAGCATATTCTATATCATTTTTAAGAATTTCTAGTTCTACATTAATTACAAAAACTTAAAATCATATCAAGAGATAATTTTGCAAGTAAAACCTGAATTAGCTTAATTATGTAAATGATGAATCAGTTACGCTAATTTCAATAAATGAAATTTATGATGTCGTTCTATCAACATAGCCAACCATATTCCAACCGTATTGGTCTTCTTTTTGGAGACACTTTTGCAGCCGATGGATCATGTCCCTTTAGGTACAACTATCAAATCATATTTGATAATATGTTTGGAATCCATTCCAGGTTTGCGCATCAAGTCATATGGTAGATTCTATACTCCTAAAGGCTTATTGGCAACCGAGGAAGTTTTTTTCTTGACATCCATAATAAGATCATAGTTTCTCTTTAACGTATGAGAGTTCTTATTGGACATCCTAGTTAGTATGCCCATTTAGGCTTGGTCAATTTCATTTTATCCTTTTTAATCAATTTTATCATTGGCGTATCCAAATCCAGTTCACTACCAATAATTTCTAAAAGAAATTCTTCATCATGAAGTTGGTGGTTCTTGAAACAACGATTATTTCCCGGTGCAACGAAATAGATATTCAATTTTTTATGAATTGTCTATGTGCGTGTGTGTGTGTGTGTATAAAACCGATTTGATTTTTAATTTTACGAAACTTATGTTTATAACATAAATTGGTCGATTGATATTGATAGGTCCCAACCTCATTTGGGTGGTCCACACAAGATCCCTTACGAATAAGTATTACATGTAGTCTTTTGGCTCACGCAACCTATCAACTCCTTCCTAGGATGCGTAGAACCGCACTTTGTTTGACAAAGTCTGATTACTTCTTTTGATACATCATTATGTATCATAAGGAGGAGTGCTTTTAGGATTGAATCTTATTCATTTTAGGTACATTTGAAACTTCTTCCTGATAAACTCACATATTCGATCAAATCAAATCATTTTATTTTCTTTGCACATCATGTCATCTACTTCCATTTTATATTCTATGAACTTATGATAGAAATATCACATGTGTATCAAATATATATGTTTATGTTTGTGATGATTCATAGGTGGATTTAACAAAGTATGTGGAACTATTTTGGTACCATTAGACCTATGATTACATACACATATATATGTATCTAATCCTAAGAGTCCACCAAACTCTTATGTCACTCTAATTGAATGGGTGCTTTGCCCTTAATCGTCTGAGATTCAAACCACCAGTACCATATATGTAAAAACCTACACCTTCGGACATACTAATCCAAAGCCCAAAAGTGACTTCCGAACTTGCACTGTGCCAAGAAGTACAAATTGTTAGGTTTTTGATGAATTGTATGATAGAGGGATATATTTAACTTTGAAGCATTTCACACAAATCTCATAGCAGAAGGAATAAAATATAAATACTGAAAATAACCCAAACCATCACTTTCTCAAAATAATCATGGTCCACACCAAAAGTGTCCAAATAGAGTCTTCGAATAGAAATACAATATCGATCTAACCGATAAATACAATAAGATACATAAGGAAATTACTATAAATAAATATATCTCCAAAACGCACTGTCACCTCCTCTATGCACCTTCTCCTTATCATTTTACCTGCTACCGTATCCTCCTATTATAGATATAAAGAGGAAAACATAGAGCGGATCAAACAAAGTTACGTGAATGGGTTACATCACTAGTGGTGTGGTGTAAACAGGTAGTTGAATTATCATTTATAATCTACACTAATTAAATTTGATTAATTGTGTGCATGTACTACATATAAGGAATTTGTCAATCTACACGTTGTAGAGCAATAGTTCTTAATACACCTATATTTAATAATGATCTACAAAGATTTCCACATGAAGGTTGGACATCTAGATAGGAATACCCTGAGTATATGGTCCTGATGGTAAATCATCTAACTATACATTGAGAAAACATTATTAATGGAAAATTGCTTCAGGTTCGCATGCATAAAGTTCATATCATAATGCCTGAGTGCACACACATCAAATACATAGTCTTGATGATAACTTTCTACAAAGCGTTGAGTAACCTCCTCATCAGCATTCCTATTGTATACTCTATATCATTAAACCTATAGCAAAAATGGTCAATTAACAATTTGACTCCCATGTAAGTGCAACAGATTAATCGCATGCTCATCCTACCATTGCAGATTTCTCTACTCCTCTCCTCTTAAGTTAACAAATGTGTGACTGGGGCCGGCTATAGTAAGAATAAGAGTATCGATTTACAATATAATCGCATGCCCCATCATTATACGATGTCATGAAGTGTGAAACTAGATACATCACCAAATGTGAAACAAGTCCACATACATCCTTTGAAGTCAGCCAATTCTTTGACCCCATAAACGAACCATTTACTTACGGATTGGACTCATGTTTCTCTCAAGGTTTTATAGAATAAATTCAGTCAGTCGGTCCTATTCTCAGTTGGCTATATTTCTAGAACTTGGGTTTTACATAATTTCAACTTTTATAATATTCCACCTTTATATATTTTATTCTATAACTGTATGTAACTATTTAATTGTTCATCTATGTATATTCAGTTTCATTTGAAGTTGATATAATCAGATTTAGATGATTTTAGATCTGATACCATTGTTGGAACTCAATCTGCTCCACAACGGGAGAAATGGGTAAATATGAAAAATGAATTCCTTAACTGGAGCTTAGTGGGCCAACGAAATTTATCTTTACACTATATCTAATCTACTTATTTAATAAAAACATATTTTCTTTGAGTAATTTATTTATTTAATAAAATTAATCAAATATATATCATGTGAATATATAATCGAGAAAGGTAAAGGAGCGAACGGTCAACCATAGATGAAAGAATAAATTGAATCAAATTTGTTGTGATGAGTGATAAAAATGTAGATATGTAAATATGTATATATGTCTTTTGTCTTGTGTTTGACTGTGCATCAATATGTTATCCTGTGCATCATTTTCCTCTTCGAGTTTCTTATATTTCTGGTTAGTGGGCTCGGCCCATTAGAGGCAGGCAAGTCTGTACATAAGTCATTGGGTGTAATGTTTGTAACTAACTTTCGAATTCATTTTGAATAATAATTCACTTTTCATTTTATAACATAGTATCAGAGCATCAAGATCTCAGACTTTGATTCAATCTCAAATTATCCTTTCCAGTCTATTGTTCGATTATCTTAGATCATGATGAGCGAAAATAAGGTTACAATGGATGTGATGAAGTTGATGTCAAAGATCACTGATCATAAACTGAATAATTTGAATTATCTGAATTAGAGTAAAACCATTCGTCTTTATCTTCAAAGTATAGATAAAGATCGACATCTTACTGAAGATCCACCAGAACTGGATTCAAAAGAAGATAAGTATCTATTGTGGTTGAGAGATGATGCTCTGTTGTTTCTTCAAATCAGGAATTCTATTGATAGTGAGGCTATTGGATTAGTAAATCACTGTGAATTTGTGAAGGAACTCATGGAGTATTTGGAATTTTTGTATTCAGGGAAAGGAAATTTAACCAGAATGTATGATGTTTGTAGATCATTCTATCGGGCAGAAAAACAGGGGAAAAATCTTATGAACTATTTTATTAATTTTAAAAAAACATGAGGAACTTAATCTACTTCTTCCATTTAGCCCAGATGTGAAGGTTCAACAGCAACAGAGAGAACAAATGGCTATTATGAGTTTTCTAGTTGGATTATCATCCGAATTCGAATCAGCAAGATCATAGATTCTATCAGGACCTGATGTCTTATCACTTAAAGATGTTTTTAGTAGAATTCTTCATACAGAAGTTGTTCAGTCACCTAATGTAATGCCAGAAAGTGCTTTGATTGGTAATAGTAGGATTAATTCTTCTTGAAACAATCAGAAATCAAATACATAGAGTCAAAATGTTAACCCATCAGGAAATAATCAGAGATCAAGTGTGCATAGTCAGAACAAATTTTGTGCATACTGTAAGAAACCTGGCCATACAAAATTTGAGTGTAAAAAATTGCAATACAAGAATTCAATATCTAGTAATTCATAGAATTCTACTAAGACAGTGTTGATGACAGTTGAGGAGTATGATAAACATGCACAGTATCAAGAATCACTAAAGAAAAATGTATCTGATCAGAATCCATCATCATCAGTAACTATTGTTGCCAATTCAGAGAAACAATCCTCAAAGTGGGTCATAGATTCTGGAGCTACAGATCATATGACAAGTAATCTTCATCTAATCTTAGAACCTTATTTAAATAAATCAAATCATGTGGTAACTCTAGCTAATGGATCACAAACACGAGTGTATGGAACTGGAAATGTGGACTCACATACTCAAATTCCATTAAAAACGGTATTGTATTTGCCAAATTTATCTTTCAACTTGATTTCAGTAAGTCGGATCACTCGTGATCACAATTGTTGCATATCCTTCTTCCCTGATCATTGTGTGTTTCAGGACCTTACAACGAAGAAGATTATTGGTAAAGGTGAAGAGTCTAGTGGCTTATATATCCTAACCGATAAGATACCTAACCATATAGCTTGTTCAAGTGTAAATTCTGCTCTTAAAACACATTTTCAGTTAGGTCACCCTTCATTGTCACTGCTCAAGAAGTTATGTCCACGATTTAATTCATTATCTACTTTGAATTGTGAGTCATGTCAATTTGCTAAACATCACCGTAGTAGTTCTTATTCTAGAATAAATAAGAGAGCTAAGTCTGTATTTGAGTTGAATCATTCAGATGTCTGGGACCTGCTACAGTTGTATCTAAACAACGTTATAGATACTTTGTTACTTTTGTTGATGACTATTCTCGAGTAACATGGTTATTCTTAATGAAAAATAGATCAGAGTTATTTTCCATTTTCTGTAAATTTTGTTCTGAGATTAATACACAGTTCAATACTAATATTCAAAATTCTAAGGAGTGATAATGCCAAAAAATATTTATCTAAACAGTTCAATACATATATTGCTCAAAAAGGAATTTTACATGAGACTTCATGTGTCGATACCCCTTCATAGAATGGAGTAGCAGAACAGAAAAATAAACATTTACTTGAGATACAAGAGCACTGCTGTTTCAGATGAAAGTTCCTAACGTATTCTAGGCAGATGCGGTTTCTACTGCATGTTTTTTAATCAATAGGATGCCATCAACTATACTTGAGTATAAGGTACCATTTCAAATATTGTTTCCAGATAAACATTTATATCCAATTAAGCCAAGGATTTTTGGTTGCACGTGCTATGTGAGAAATGTTAATTCTTAACTCACCAAGCTAGATCCAAAATCTTTAAAATGCATCTTCGTTGGTTATTCCAGACTACATAAGGGATATAAATGTTTTTATCCCAGTTTACAGAAATACTCGATATCTGTAGATGTTAGTTTTGTGGAAGATCAAGCATTTTCTATCCATCTATATTAACAAATCAAGAATATGCAGAGGATAATTTTTTACTGTATCCTGTTATAAATTCAGAAAATGTTAATCATCATATGGATTGTGAATCAAATCAGGAACCAGAAACTAATGAATTGATCACTGATCATGCAACTGCTCCACAATCAGACCCAAGTTTGGATTTACCAATTGCTCTTAGAAAGGAGAGAAGAAAGTGCACATATCCAATTTCATCTTTTGTTTCATATGATTGTCTGTCATCAAAATCATATTTATTCATTTCTGCACTTGACTTAGTTTCATTGCCTAAAACTATCAAGGAAGCAATGTCAAAACCAGAGTGGCAACAAGTAATGCTAGAGGAAATTAAGGCTTTAGACAAGAATAATACATGGGATCTAGTTAAGTTGCCAAAGGATAGAAAAGTGATAGGATGCAGATGGGTTTATTCAGTCAAGTTAAATCCATATGGATCAATTGCAAGGGTTAAAGCTCGATTAGTTGCTAAAGGTATGCTCAAACATATGGAACATATTATATGGAAACATTCTCACCAGTGGCCAAAATGACGTCAATAAGGTTGTTTATATCATTGGCAGCAAAACATAATTGGAAATTGCATCGACTTGATATTAAAAATGCGTTTTTACATGGAGATCTAGTTGAAGAACTATATATGGAACAACCTCCTGGGTTTGTTACTCAGGGGGAGAACAGCAAGATATGCAAATTAAAGAAGAGCTTGTATGGTTTAAAGTAGAGTTCATGTGCATGGTTTGAGAAATTTAGTAAATCAATGGAGAAGTTTGGGATGTTGCAGAGTAAGTCTGATCATTCAGTATTTTTCAGAAATTCACAAGACAAGTCAATTTTATTGGTTGTTTATGTAGATGATATTGTAATTACTAGAGATGATGAGCTAGGAATTGAAGCTCTTAAGAAGTTTATTCATACACAGTTTTGTACAAAGGAGCTAGGGGAGTTGAGATACTTCTTAGGAATTGAAGTGATGAGAAACAATGGAAGGATATATTTGTCACAGAGGAAGTATGTGTTAGATTTGCTGAAAGAAACTGGGAACTTGGGTGCAAAACCATCTTCTGTACCTATGATGGTGAATAGTACTTTGAGCAAAGATGGAGATAAGTTCGGTGAGCCAGATAAATATAGGAGATTGGTTGGTAGACTTAACTACTTAGTAGTGACCAGGCCAGACATTGCTTACTTAGTGAGTGTTGTAAGTCAGTATATGAGTGCACCAACTACTGATCACTGGAATGCACTAAAGCAGATCCTATGTTACTTGAAGGGAATAGTGGGTAAAGGAATTATCTACGAGAATAATGGACATAACAGAGTAGAAAGCTCTGTAGATGCAGACCGAGCTGGATCAAAGGAGGACAGGAAGTCTACTTCAGGATTTTGTGTGTTTGTTGGAGGAAATGTCGTGTCATGGAAGAGTAAGAAACAGAATGTTGTATCAAGATCGAGTGCTGAGTCAGAGTATCGAGCTATGGCTGGTGCAGTGTGTGAACTGATGTGGGTTAAGCATTTTATGATTGAACTAAAGCTCACAATTGAAGTACCTTTATTATTGTGGGTGATAATCAAGCTGCTATGCATATAGCTTCTAACCCAGTGTTTCACGAGAGAACTAAACATATAGAAGTTGATTGTCATTTCATAAGGGAAAAAGTGCAGCAGGGGTTAGTTAAAACCAATTATGTAAGGTCATAGGAGCAAGTGGCAGATATGACGACTAAAGCTCTTAATGTTGGTCGAATGAAGCTTCTATGTAGAAAGTTGGGCATGATAGATATGTATGCTCCAACTTGAGGGGGAGTGTTGTGATGAGTGATAAAAATGTAGATATGTAGATATGTATATATGTCTTTTGTCTTGTGTTTGACTGTGCATCAATATGTTTGCACGTGCATCATTTTCCTCTTCGAGTTTCTTGTATTTCTAGTTAGTGGGCTCGTCCCATTAGAGGCAGGCAAGTCTATACATAAGTCATTGGGTGTAATGTTTGTAACTAACTTTCTAATTCATTTTGAATAATAATTCACTTTTCATTTTATAACAAAATTCAATCAAATGAAAGGAAGGTTTTGCTTATTTAGAGAAGAATTTTTTTTTCCATTTTTCTCCTTTAAAACTTTATTTTCCTTCTTTAAAACTTTCCTTTAATTTTAGATCCAACGATTAGACCACATCCTTTCATGCGTAGCCAACTAAATAATGATTTATATATAGATTACTACATCTAATATGTATTTACACAATTATTAATGACACATATAGGGTAAAGCATGATGATATGACAAACAAAAACAAAGTCAACACATGCATGCGTAAATATCATTATTTATATATATATCTTGTGTGTGCGCACGCGCATATATATCAAACACATAGTGCCTCAATTTAATTGTTTAGTAAAGATACATATACATATATATATACACACTAAAATACGTATCTTAATAACATAAAGGTGAAATTGACATTATTTACGCTAGACCGATTGAATCAAAGTTACAAATTCAAAATTGTAGACTGAAAAAAAAATATTAAGGTTGACTTATAATATATATAGTGTAAAATATCTCTTTGTGTGTGTATGCCTAAGGAAGACCAGAGTGAGGAGCAACTAGACCTAAAGAAGCCATATCCCTTATCATGACCTCGGTCGAAGAAAAAGAACCCTCTTGAATCTACAGAGCAAAAGGAGGAGGTATCATCAGAAGAGGAGGAAGAGGACCCTGGAACTGTCGAGGAAATTTAAAACTTAGATATTCAACTATCCTCTTTGGAGGAAGAACAAGAATATAATGATGGTAAGAGTAAAGAGTCATATACTAAACCAGATCAGGCATATAAAGAATAATTTTCAACCAAAAAAAGTCTAAAGAGGAGTAGCCAGCCCATAGGCCAATGAAAAAGGGGGAAAAATTCAAAATTTTCCAAATGACAATAGAAAGCTAGAATGTAAGGGGGTTAAATAATGATGCTAGTCAACTTGACCTCCTTACTTTTAGATAGAGGTATGAGCCATCAATTTTTGGTGTGCTGGAGAATAAGTTACAAAGTGATTACATGGACTACTATAATTAACTTTAGGAGCTAATGGGATCTAATTCATAATGATGAATATAACATTAAAGAGCGTATCACGATTGTCTGGAACACTAAAATCTAGAATATCGATAAAGTTTAAGTGAAAGAGCAACAAGTTTCTATTGAAGCTTCTAACATAGGAGGTTTGCAAATGTTCGTTACTTTTGTTTATGCAAGTAATATGGCATCAGTTCATAATGTTCTTTGGAATCAAATTATTGATCTTTCCAAAAGAATTCATAAACAATGGCTTGCTATCTTGAAGAGTTTTGAAAAGAGAGGTGGTTTTACCCTTAGAGTCTCCTTATTTACCGATTTCAATGACCGTGTGACTAGAGTTGGACTCGTTAAAGCATTCCAAACTAGGCTGAATTTCACATGCAGAAGTGGTCAGATAGAACAAATCTCGAGTAAATTAGGTAGAGTGCTAGTTGATATTGACTGCATAAACATGTTCCCGAACTTAAAAGTATCACCGAACTCTATTAGTGATTGTTGTCCCCTCTTAATTGAACTTAATGAACTAACCAAAGAATCTGAAGGAAAGCCATTTAGATATGCTAATCAATGGCCTGAATGTTAAGATTATCATAAAGCAATTGATTTTGATGATGTCAATGAAGTGGAGGGTAACAACGTGTACAAATTGGTTATGATGGTGGGGAAAAAATCAAAAATCGACTCAAGTAATGGAACAAGAATCGAAGTAAAGACCAACTGACTGATGTGCAACAACTTTGGCTCGGACTCAACTAGATGCGAACCCTAAAAACGCTTAACTTTATGAAGAATACTGCAAACTCGGTATAACTTGAGAGACTTGATGCAGACAAAAGATAAGGAACTAAAGTAAAAGAAAAAGAAATGTGGTTGGTAAAGGGTGATACAAGCACGGAATACTTTTACACTAAAATGTCTATAAGGAAAAGTCAAAACAATATTACTAGCAACATAGATGAAAATGGTAACTCAACTTGCGACATTAAAGATTTGGAACAGACTATCAGGTATTACTCTAAATATTTAATGGAGAATACTCTTATGACTTACCTAATGTTACTTGCAGAGCTCTTGTAAATGAGGTTGGGGGTTCATAGTGGAGAAGTTAAAGTTACTTTGGATTCCATTCATATAGACTCGAGTTTAGGTCCAAACGGGATGAACTCTGAGTTCTATAAAAGTTTACTGGGAGAGACTGAAAGACAAACTGGTCAATGTAATTCAAGAAGCCATGGATTCAAGGAAAATACTAAAGGAAATCAACTTCACTTTCATATGTCTCATTCCTAAACTGGATAAGCCTACAAGAATTGAAGAATATAGACCAATTTCATGTGTAATGTTGTCTACAAATTTCTAAGTAAAATGTTATTCAATGGAATGCTTAAAATTCTACCAGACATCATCTCAGAGTGCCAAAGTTCTTTTATTGAAGGTAGAAGTATCTCTGGAAACTCCCTCTTGGCTCACGATTTAGTTAGAAACTTTTAAAAAAAGAAGTGACAAAATTTGGTTGAAAATTGATTTGTAAAAGGCCTATGAAAAAGTGAATAGAAATTTCATTACACATATGCTTTAAATAATGGGTTTCCCTGGAAACTTTTTGAGCCTTAATAAGGAGTGCATAAGTAGCCCGCTTTTTCTATCCTAATAAATGGATTCCCAAAGGGGTATATGTAGAGCAACAGAGGGCGAAAGCAAGGGGAACCTCTATCCGCGTATCTCTTTGTAGTTGCAATGGAGTTTTTTTTACCTTATAGATGGAGTTAGCTATTCATAACAATCAAATTGGCCAAATTTTCAAAATCCATCCATGACTTAATCATCTTTTATATGCGGATGATCTCTTTATTTGTGTTAAGGCCAATATTAAGGCTGCCACTATTTGAAAGGTATTTTAAAAGCTTGGAGAATTTTGCAGGTCTGAAAGTAAATGAAATGAAATAAAATGTTACTTTAGCAAGTTTGCTCAAGGTAAAGAAAAGATTCTACAAATCTTAAATGTCAATGAAAGTTAACTTCCTGTCAAATACCTTGGAGTTCCCTTATCATCTAACATGATAACTGATAGGGAATGTGGAGAATAATTAGTAACATCAGATATACGTTCCAAAAGTGGAGTTCAAAGCTCCTATCTTTCACTGGTAGAATTGAACTTGTTCATACTGTCTTCACATCTAAAGTAAGGTATTGGCTTCAAACTTTTCAAATACATGAAGCTTCCATTTAGAAAATCAATTCTGCTTATGCATTTCATATGGAAAGGGGGTTACACAAAATCAATTGTGAGTTACTTTGTAGACCCAAAAAGGAGGGAGGAGTTGGCCTTAGATATCTTTCTGACCTAAAGAGAACGGGTACTCTTAAATTAGCTTGAAAGGTGATTTCAACTGATAACTTGGGCTAAATGGATGAAACAAAAGTACAAGAAATGAAATTTTTGGCAAATGAAAATAGATAACAATGCATCTGTTACTTGGAAAGCTATTCAAATGTAGGGATAAGTTATCTAAGATGGTTGAGAGGCACTTTGCCAAAGGGAATGACACCGGACTGTGGTCTGATCCTTGTTAGATAGCAAGGGTCTGATTTAGAGGCTTGGGTGGGACTCTTACTCTGCTTATGGGGCTGGATATTTATCAATATCAGATATCATTGAGAGTAGTAACAGGAAAACTTCAAATTTTCATATTACTGCTGAACTTGAACAGCAACTACGGTGTATTCCTATATACTCGAGGCTCCAAAATGACATATGGGTAGATATGGAAACCTATTGGGAAAGAATTTTCTTTCAAATCGACATTGAAAGGGGTCAGAAACCCTAATCTAATTTTAAAATGGGAAAATTTTATCTAGATCGAGCATGCATACCTAAGATGGCTTTCACTGTCTATAAGATAGAATGAAAAGATTGGCAACTATGGATAGTCTCTAGAGATGGGGTATTCTCCCTCTAATATGTGCTATTTATGAAATCTAAGTGAAGAAAATCACATGAATCTCTTCTTTGAATGCAACTATAGTAGGAAAATTTGGTTTTTTTTCAATTTAATCCTAGTCGATAACAGCAACGTGCGAGAATTAAGTGAAGAGTTTTTATACTTAAAATAGCACTGGCACAAATCGAACTTGCTGACCAAAGTCTCCAACAAAGCCATTATATAATGATCCAGAATTTTGGTCATTGGATTTTGAATATTTAATTAATTTTAAATATTGAGATATTGGTTTTAGAGATTAATAATTTGAATTCAAAGATATGGATTATTTAAAATCTTTGAATTGTGGATTAATATTTGAATGGTGTTTCAAATAGCTAGATTTTTAAATGAACGTTAATTTAATGATTTAATAGCCTTATTTAACATGTTTGGTTTAAAAATAATAACAGCGAATTATTTGTGTAAATTTATTTACAGTAATATATGGTTCAAATAAACAATCGAAAAATTTATTGTCAATATTTCGACTTAATTTTTATTGATATATTTTTAATTTAACTTATTGAGTTTTCCATAAATTTAATTTTGGGAAATATTAAAATTTTCGTTTGACGGATTTTTTAGCAAATGGCAGTGTTTTTTTTATTAAACAGAGGTCAATAACCGACGTATATTATTATCATTTTAGAGTTGAATCGTTGTTCTGAGTGCGATCGTATTTTTATTCTATCATCCAGGATTCATAAGCAAATGAAAATCTATGCGGTGAGATGACGGAAAATTTGAATTATAAACATTCGTACAAGCAGCACCTCTTTTTTGTCTCTTCCCTTTCTTTCCACCATTCTATCCTTTCGTGTTCCAAAACAAAGAACATGAAAACTCCTTCACCTTCGTAAATTCAATACAATTCTCATAAAATCGAAAAGAAAAAAAAAGAGGTGAGCTTTGCAATTTAAATTTGGAGATCTATCTTTTGATATAAGTATTAAGGGATGCGGCAGCATTATTGGAGGTTCGACAGTTTACAGTAGGTGATGGATAAGCTAGGGTTTGCTATTTATTGGGATTGAGGAAAAGTTAGCTTAAGGAGATAATAACATCGGCTAGTGGAGTTTGAGAAGGAGAGGCACTTGGTAAGGGGTTTGCGACATTGGCCTGCGCGAGGTTAGGAGGCAGGTTGTGTTTTCCATTGAGGGGCCATGTGTGTGTTCATGGGTAGGGGCATGTGGTGATCGCAGAGAGAAAAACAACGGAGAAGCCAGATTTTGATTTCTTGGTGAAATGTGAGAGGGAGGAAGAGAGAGGAGGTTTTGAGCGTGAGGTCAGCCACAGGAAATCGTGGCAGGCGTTTGAATGTAGAGGAAGGGTTTAGTTGTTTGATTAGGGTAATTAACTAAACTAAATTGTAACTAGTGGAATATTAGTTTTGTTTAAAAATTGATAACTTATAATATACATACCCTGATCATACAAGATCCAAATCAAACGTAATCAGTCACATTGGATTCGTAATGACGATGTTTATATCTTGGAATTGGATTGGTTGAGATTAGAGTTATTGGAATTTTGTGAATGCTGTTCGAATTCAGATGGAACTAAAACACAGAAGAAATAATTGGACTCTGGTGAGTAAAAATCACCTTTTTGTTTATCAGTAGTGATATTATATAGTAGATAAAAATTATTTATTATTCGCTTTGATGTTATATTTGCTGGTTATTTGGTTTGGATAAATTATCATTTTTGAAAACGGATAATGTATAAAGTGATAAAATAATACCGCTTTAAAATAATTACGTTGTTGAAGTAATAATGTAGTTAATTTAAGCATAGGTGTTATCTATTCGGCCAAATAAACACCACCTAATAATAAATAGAAAAGTTTACTTGAAATAATATTTATTTAGCAGAACAAATTTTGGTGCTGCTATTTTATAAATTTGGACATTCATTTAGGTGCAGTTGATTTATACTGGATAAGTGATGTTTTAAGCATTGGTTGCTAAATATGAATTTGGTTTACATATATGCTTAATTAAGTAATACCTGTAATTCAACTTGAGAAGTTAAATTAAATTTGATGGTAGCTTATTTAAGTACCATTTGGGTGGCTGAGCCTTTTTATTTGGAAAGATATGAATTTTGATTAACTTCAAATTTTATACTTTGAAGTAAAGTGCTTTATTAGTTATTATTTTAACAAATAGTTTTGTTTAGTTTCTATTTTACGAAGTGTTTTTGTTAATTATTTCTTCAGTAAAGTTAATTACTATATTTATAGTATTTTAAAATTAAATATTTTATTAATGTCATTTAAAGATAATTAATTACTTATCAAGGTTGTCTAAAGATAATAAATTATTTTATTATTGATCTTTTAAAGCTAGTTAATTATTTTATTAGTATTTTTTCTTGAAAGGTAATTTAATTATATTTTGAAAGTTGGTTAAAGTTATTTTTATTATATTTATTAAAATATTTAAAAGTTAAGTATCACATTATTTAAATGTTTTAAAATTTTATTATTATATTATTAAAAATGTTTAAAATTTATCTTTATGGCATTAAAGTTTTTATTTATTATAATTAAATAATAAGTTATTTATAAAAGGTTTTCCTTATTAAAAGGATCTATTTAAAGAAGTTTATAAATTTGAGAGAGATTTGGAATTCCAAAGAAGTTGGGTTTTGAATGATTTTAGAAAAGAGGTTTATATTTAGTTTAGCAATTTAAAAGAGAAGTTTTATATATAGGTTTTTGAGATTTATACAAGAGTATCTTTATAAATAAAAGTTTGGAAATTTATAAAGAAGTTATATAAATTTGGAGATATATAAAGGAGACATTTAAAAATAAAAGAGATTTATGGAAAAGAATGGTGTTCGGGTTAGTTGTAACCCCATTTTAATGAAATTTGGTTTGATCATTTTAGTACGATTTTGAAGTAGAAAATCTCTCTAAGTGTTTTAGTGAATATACTTATACTATTATTTATGTATATGGAAAAGTTTTTCAAGTTTTGAAAGAAATTGTTAGTGAATATACTTATACTAGCGAAATAAGTGTGTAAATATTTTGACAAATATTAGTGGAAAGAGATTTAATTAATGGAAGATTAATTTTGAGAGGGTGTTGGTTTCTATGGGAAATGTGATATCTGTTTGAATATTTTGTTTATTTAGTTAATCTTGACCTAAATATGTAATCCTTCTTAATTTTGGTGGAACAGATATATTTTCTTACTTAACACTGAAGGATTTTAACTTTGAAAATATCTAGAAGAAACACAAGGATTATATGGTCAGTTACCGTCGGTGGTGTTATACTATATGTATAAACTTGTTTTGTTCTTCTAGGACAAATGATGAGGAAATCCATCAACATAAACGATTAGGGGGTAATCCTTGATCTTATGCATTGTCTGATTATTTCCAAAAGAACCGGTATTGAACATTCTGGAAAATCGACGATTGGTTTTTGGATCGCCCGTAAGTGGGGTAGTGTACTCGTAGAGATGATCCGTACCATAACCACTCTGAAAACCATATACGTTTTCTATGGAGGAGTTTCGTGATCTATTGAGATTTTGGAATCCATGTGTGATTCTGAGAACCAATGAGGTATAGGAATCCATGTGTGATTCCGAGATTTTTTTTCTGATGTTGGAATTCATGTGTGATTCTGAGACCGTTGGGGTATGAGAATCCATGTGTGATTCCAAGATCTTTGTTGAGATGTGGAAATCCAAGTGTGGTTCCGAGACTCGTTGGGGTATGAGAATCCATATAGGATTATGGGATCAGTTTAGTTAGCGGTGCATTAGCTGGAATGCTGGACGTAGCTTCACTTGCGGTGATATCTAAAACCAGAGGTAGGATGCATAGCCCGGGGTTTAGCTAACCCATAAGGGTGAAGTCGTCTTCTTCCTAGAGTTTCCTATGGTTGTTATGCATGCATAGAGCGATACATTCGGCCCACGCATGACCAGCTATGTATTTCCTATTGTACATCACTAGGGATGCATTGTTGCTTCAGAAGGATAACCCTGATCCTTGTGCAGTAGGATTGTTCTCAAAGTACTATGGGCACCTCCGTAGAATCCTACACAATTAACGAACGCGCCTTAGTGGTTTTTGATTTTATACCTAAAATTATTATGATGTACACCCACGAGCAACACAGCTACTTGATTACTGATATTTTCACCCTTAGACATTATTATAATATCACTGAATTTTCTAATATAAATGGTTTGGTTGTCGTAAGGTAAAAACCCGTCTGTATTTATGTGTGGCATGGTCTTACGAAATACCTTTGTTTATAAGGTCCTATAAATATATAAAATCCAATTGAGGTGTATTTCTCATGCTATTTTATCGAACTGATCCAGGTGCTATTTTATTATATACTCAGGTCAGACCGAGTATATTTACAGATCTAGTTTGGATGCTTTGGGGCTTCAGGAGACGAGCTGAATGCATCCAAAACGTATTCACGTATCTTTTTATTTTCGTTGCATTTTCTTATCGTATTTATCAGCAATTGTGAGGACAAGTTGTTATAACTGCCCAGGTTGTTGATTGATTAGTTGACTCTGATTGATATATGTATAATAAAGTTCAATTTTCTTTGTAGAGATATGTTGTATATTATATGTTAATAGTCACGATGTGAGATTCTGTTCTGGCTTTTCTTTCTTTTTTCCCTAAACTATCCGTATTTTCGGCACTCGGATGCTCGGCACGTGAATACATCGGATGTATTAGTGTCGATTTTTGAGGATCAAAAAGGTAGATCGTTGCACGTTACGACTTTAGTTTAGCATATTTGGAAAGAGCGAAACTAGAGATGTTTCCAAAACAAGAGCAAAAGTGAAGAACTGGTCAGCAAACCGATCAAAATAAACATGCAGATAGCGATGAAGCGAATCTCGGTGGAAATGCTTATCGAAGCCACTCGAGAAGAAAAGGAGATATTACGAAAGTTGGATCTATTTCAATTAAGCATGTAATCTCAAGTGGAGAAACCACCATGAATTTCATAGATTAGATCCGGTTTGTGTTATTTAGATCTGAAAAGGAAAGAATGTTTGTAAAGTGCATTATATCGGCTTGTGGGAAGTAAGGAAGTCTTCTTTATCCCCCTTTGTAAGCATGACAATTGTATTTTGTTTGGGCCGAGTTGCCCTTACCAATAAAGCCTTACCCAATTTCCCTAAAAAAAATTAGAATTTTGCTAAATTTCCCTTTTTAAACAACCAAAAGTTTAAAGCCAAAATATATATGTTCACTTGAATAAGAGATCAATGAATTTTACATTTCTAAATGATCAAAATTCAAAAATAGATAATTGAATTACGGAAATTGTATACCAGTTCAAAAAGCTATTGCATGTTTATTAAAAACCCCTAAAAACATAATTTTATATACATACATACATACATACATGTGTGTGCGTGTGTGTATATGTATTTTGATTTAAATCTATTAAATTAAACCAAACCAAATCGACCATTTAGCTGTTCAAAATGTAACATTAATTCCAAATCAGGATGAGGCAATAATACACACACATACGTATGGTCACATACATATATTAAATTGTAATAAGAATGATGCAACTAAAATATACAAATGTAAATATGAATTGTACCTTATAGACTAGTCTATACCTTATAGACTAGTTTATTAGGGACACTTGATCTAAAAATTCTCCTTGAATTCTTAGAATCAACTGTCAAACTTCACTAGAATAAGATGAGCCACTTTATTTTATTTTATTTTGATATAATTTTGGGTAAAACTAAAAAAAAATTACCATTAAAGAGAAAAGGGAGGATGACCATGAGAAGGAGAAAGAAGAAGAATAAAAAATGAGAGAAAATCAAGGGATTTTGTTTTGATGGGGAGGATGAAACTTTTCCAATACTCTTTGTTAAAACTTCACATTTAATTTCTCCCTAATTATCGATCAAGCAAAACTCTCTGCCCACAATAGAATGCCCAGCTATATAATTCCTTATATGAAACAAGATTCCCATAAGCACATGCTAGCGATTGTCTCTACTTAAACCTTATACACACACACACACATACACACACATACACACATATGCGCGTGTGCATACATAACTCTTATATATGCATCCAAATAATTACCAATGAAACCCAAAACATCAAATAAATTAATAATTAACGATTCTTAAACAATAATTAATCTAACTAATTTATAATATTTTATACGCTTTTAGCTTCAAGTAACAATAAATCCAAAAATACATCGTAAAATAAATTATGTGGTAAACTCCTTATGCATAGCATAGGTTTGCACTAGTACATTATAAATGATGGTAATTACCAAATATTGATTAGGGATTGATTAACGAACTTGAATTGGCATTTTAGAGATGAGAACCTTATTTAGTGAATGTTCTAAAAGTAATTGATTACATAACAACTATGTTAAGTAATTTGATATGAATGTGTTGTGTTTGGTTTGATTACTAGATTGATTGTTGGCTTTGGAATAAATAGAATGATAAGAGATGATTTATGATATTTGTTGTTGACGTGTGAATGAATTATAAAGTTAGAATGGTGATTGAAGTAGTTCAACTCGAATGGTTGTGAAACCAGTTCATAACCTCAAAGTCGATTATTGAGTGCAAAGTTAGACTTGTCTGTATATCGAACAACTTATAATAAAGGCATGAATTTGGATCTAATGATGTTAATGTGAAGCATCTCGGTGACATGGAGCCATAAGATGAGAAAGACGAACAAGGAAAAGGTGGAAAGAATTTTTACGAAGGGAAGTTCTTCGTCCTGGTTTAGGTTTGGCCTGCTTAAGGCATTCAAATGTATGTTTACCAAGATTCAGATACCTAAAATTTAGGGAATTCATGTCACATCATTCACGTGTATTTATTGGGTTTTCAAACGCGTGTAATTCAGATTTAGACGTAGGAAATAATGGTTAGATGTTTGAACATTATATCCAAACATTTGAAGTGCTAATTATTGAGAAATTGGGTATTTGGCTTTAAGTTTTGATGTTTTGGGGACTCGGGTTCATTTTGGGGACCTGTGCGATGTAAGATCGAGAGTGGCTATAGTAAGATGATGAGTTTGGAGACGGTCCATCTTTGCTCGAGAAATTTGCAGGTAATGTCAGACGAGATATGGACGACGGTGATGGTCTGAGATGCGGTTTGATTCATATGGTGGCTTTATAGAGTCCAATGGTTTAGACATGCGACGTCTAAGATATTGTGATATATAATTCCATTTGATATTACATATATGGGGCAAGTTTGAAACACCTCATTTCTATACCCATACCATCCAAGATTATTACTGAGTAATACTGTCAGATAATACGGAAAATGAGGCTATATGGGTTGCATATGTGGATATTCCCCTAGAGTAACACTAGTTTGTATTTAAACATTGAATATATCTCACCATAAAAATGTACACGGTATGGCACAAAGCAATAAACGCATGTTCTTAGAACAATACACAATATACAGTAAATAATAGAGAACATAGAGTCAGAATCGCAGCGATAATAAATAATATACAACATACAATATATGTCCAATATATATCACAATGATGTGCACATAAGAGACTATACAATTATAGGATGGTAATCTATGCTACTGAATGTCTAACCTCCTTTATGCCTAGTAAAACACAAGCTGACTTCATCGTCCCTTCACTGTAACTTCTCGAGCTGATGCGAGTGTTATATAAATAACACACAAGTCAGACTATGTCTAAATTAAAGGATCAATATACATATGGAACATAGTATATGCATGGTATAAAATAATAATACTACCATCGATATAACTCAAGTTAACAATATATACATATACATACATATATATATATATATATATATATATATATCAATGTGTATACATATATAATATAAGCATGGTGTATGATTATAATATTAGAAACAATCTTCAACGTATCACAAAACATCAAATATCTCAAAGCTATGCATAAAGATGCACCCATATAGAAGCACATCAAATCTGAAATCACAGAATCAACATCAAATGAGTGAATCATACATATTCAGAAATCATTGACAAATTTCAGTAATCATCAATAAATGAGATATTATCAGGTATAATCGGATTAGCTCATGGCTAAGCCCAAGTATATCCCTCAATCTCAAAGAATACAATAACATCAGCAATGTATATAAAATAATAATAAACATGCATATGGAAAATCGTGTATATAAAAGATATAATATGAGAATCCATCATACTCTGGACATTTATTATATGTATAATCTCACTTCCTCATACGGAATATCACAAAAATATGTCGTGATGGGTAAATGACTGTATGTAAGACACAATGTCCCATGTAGGTTCATATCTCATAAGTAAATAAATTATATATATATATATGTATATGTATATGTATATGTATATGTATATGTATATCTACCGTATACATCGAAACCAGATGAGAGACTGATAATACGTCTGCTTTCTTTAGGATCCACACATTGTCTGTTTGACACGACTCCTACAGTCATTGGTTACCTCTCCTTGGTATCTGACAAGATCCACCTATATGCACATCTACACGAGGACTCTACTCGGTCATAACCTGGCACATACCCCTATAAGTAACTGACTGCTGGTCTAGGTGACACAGTGGCTAATGCATATGTCGACACATGACAATAGGCTGACATACAGCCGCGTATATGATAGTGTCATGGATTCGAGGTGTGACCCCGCAATCAGACCACTAGGGTGGATAATGGTCAGACTGGTTCACTCCCGAAACATAAAGGAAGCCGGACAAGATAGATATACACAATACCTATGTTCAATAGCTAACACATAGCTCCATATAAATACTGACACACAGCTCTATATGTTTCCGATATACGGCTCGACTCAATTGCCGACACATAGCTCAATATAATTGTCGACACACAGTTAGATACAATCACAAGCATATGGCTTGATACAATCGCTGACACACAGCTACCAACCACAAATTCCTGCCACGTAAGTGTCATCTATTCACAATGAATAACTGAATAAATATCACAACGACTTCCCATACTAGCGCATGATACACAAAGGTTTATTCATTGCTTATAAACTACACTCAATCTCCATAATGTTCTATAGAACGAGTCTAATGAATAACCGTAGAAATATTACCGAAAGTCCCAAAGCAGATGGTATTATAACTCCGTTCATTCAGATTCCTTGTCACACAGAATTTAAAATCAATATATAAAAAAGTATTCTGAAAGTAGAAATATCATGAGTCCACGATGAAGGATGTCATCACCGTATCAAATCAAAATCACCAAACAAATCTATATCAATAATGGATCACTCATAACATCAAAATCAATATAGAGGAGATGAATGATCGGTGTGTAAAATCTCATCAATCAAATTTATCTATATATATTGAAAATCTTCTTATATAAGTTTATCAAATATATATATATCTTACTTTAAAGTACTTGAAATCTTAATTAATAATAATGACTTATTCTTCCAAATTTCATATATACATACATACATATATGGACATATATATAAATATATATGGGGCCGATTATTTGAACACAAAATTAAACACAAAATGGCGACACAAAAGATCCGGACCATTGGATTTTTTTGTCTTTATGGGAGGGTGGAATTCAAGGGGCAATTCAATGGTGGAGATTCTTTGCGTCATCGATTGTGTCTCCATTTTGTGTCTAAATAGACTTTATATATATATATATATATATATATATATATATCTTTTGAATAACACTTTAAAATCATAATATATTCGCTTTTGATAAGTTAATACCTTTAAATATAATATAATACTAATTCTCAAATAAAACTTTAAGTCATAAACTCACATTTTGTTTTAAATAAAAAGCAGATGATAAATCATTCGCAGCATTCAACTCGTAATCACGCAGATGAACATATCAAAAACTCATAATAACAATTTAAAATTAAATTGAACTTTCACTTAACTTCAGATTATTAATAAATAAATAAACAACGTATCTTCATCTAAAATTTATGACTCACAAAATTAATTTTGAAACTCTTAGAATATTAATTAAATTATGTTTCTTATTTTCAATATACATATACATACATAAATACATATATATTTGTATTTTAAATGATTTCTAAAGCCAAACATTTAAATTATTCATTAATTAATTGATTTCTTTAAATAAATAAATAATTTATTAGTTTATATGTTCACATATTAATTTCTTAAAACATATATAATTTATTTATGCTTATTAATTTTTAATTATATCATATATATTAATATCTTTAATAATTTCTTTAAATAGGCAACTGGTCGACCAATAAACCTACCGTTTTGCATTATCTAGAGCGAATTTTCTCCTTCTCCGATAGGAATCCGACCTATACATCACCTACAACTCACATATTTCATCATACTCATTACACATATCGTTTACCATCCAAACATCATTCCAATTCAAAGATGTACATATAGGATTATATGATTAAGCATAGATTTCGTGAGTCAAACACTCACCTGAAGCCTGCGTCTTCAACTCCCTCATTGCTTGCACATCCCAACGCATCAACGCAACACCAAAACTCAAATTCCTCCATGCTATAGGTGCACATGGGTGTCAAGATACATATACTCGAATTTGGTAATTTATTATAATTTATAAAATTTATTATAGAATTTGAAAGACAAAGACTATTAGGAAAAAATATCAGGAAGAGGATAATTAATTAAGGGAGGTATACTTGAAGTAATAATTAGTGAACGAAGAAAGATCTCGATACAGAAAACTCTAAATATAAAGTTTTAACCTTAGGCCCAAAAATATAGGCATGGGTTTAAAAAGAAAATATATATTTATTTTGATTATTTTATTTCGTTTATAAATTATTTTCTATTTAAAAAAATTACAATATAAATAAAATTCATATTTACAATACGTGATTATTTACTTTTATTAATAACTCTTAAATACAGGGTGTCGTATCCATTAGCAATGGTTTGATGCGATATTTCTAGGTCATTTGCAAAACGAGACATGGTTGTTTCGACTTTGCATGTTTGGTGACAATAATTCAAAGATAGAAAAAGTTCTATATTGTACTAAAGGCGATTGAACTCGAGCTACTTTGTAGTAAAAGATGATCGGCCCTAAGCTACTTTCCTAAGTCCTCTTATTAAACAAACGATAGTGGTTAGACACGTGCATATCGATTTGGTTTTGTTATGATTTTAGGTAGTGAACGATGCATTGAAGTGTCATATTATTGGTTTTACATTAATGATTATGCTAGTGAGCCTTGACCTTACGGGAAGTCCCGAAGCCCACTAGTCTAGTGTGGACGGTTGAGTCACGATCGGCGCTATGATAATTTGTATATGATAGACGTATCATGTATAGCGTAACTGTTGGATCATAGGTTTTGATTGCTGACAAAAATTCACGAATCTACGACTACGACATCATCCTGACTCAACGACTCAAAGTATGGTTCATATAGTTATATATTTTAACAAGAGTTATCAAATATGTATATAGAGTCTAGTAAGTGCTTTGTTAAAATCTTTCCTCAAAAATCATCATTCACATTCAAATAAACTTGCATGCATATTTTAATCAAAATCAAGTTGTCAAAAAAAAATGCATGGAGTGGGTCTCGAACCTAGATCACTAGATTGGAAGGCAAGTACTCTAACCAAATGAGCTACTGCAATTTTTGCTTAATAACAGAATTCAGTCGACTGAATCTGTGCAATTTAACGTAAATGTGCATGTTTTTAAATTCAGTGGACTGGATGATCTAAGTCAGTCGACTGAACCTGAACCCGAGAGTTTTTTACACTCTGTAATCAGTCAACTGACCAAAAATGACCAGTCGACTGACCTGAACCTAACTGTCATATTTCTGAAAGGACATCTTCTTCTGCGAAGGGAAGCAACTCTTCTCTGAATGGAAATGGACGCTCCTCTTCGTCGGAATCCTTCACCAATGGCAGTAACTCTTCAATTACTATATATAGATACTCCCAAACACTTCATATTCATCGATTTTCATTCTAACTCTCTAATACTCTTCTTGTGCTTTAATATTTACATTCAAACAGTGAGCATACATTTTTATTGCTTGGAATCTCCAAATTAACTTTCATAATCTTCGATTCTTAGCATTACTTTTCTTTCATATCTTCACATACACTTCATACACTTGAGGATTTGATTATAGGAAGTTTGTACTATCAGAGACAAATCAGTGCTATCAAGAACACACAGTGTCAAATATACTTTTGTATTTGTTGAAGTCTTGTTCTGCTGCTCAGGCGTGAAATCCTCTTCGGCTGCTGAGTCATGTCCCTGTTATGCTGCTCATGGTTGTATAGACCTGTTCCTCCGGGTTAAGTGAGGGTTGTTGTAGTGAAATTCCAGAAGGAGTCTGAGACTGGACGTAGGACGGTGTTCCGAACCAGTATAAAATCTCTGGTGTCATTTTACTATACTGCTTTTATATTCCACGTTATTTACTCTCTATACTCTGTATTACTGTTTATCCATATTATACGGTCCTACATACGTTCATTTGGTATCAAAGCCTGGTATTCTAGAGATCATAACAACATCCTAGAATAAATGGCAACAAAGAGATCTAGTCAAGGCAATAAAAAGAGGAAGAGCAATAAAGAAAAATCAAAGGAGCAAACAAACAAATGCTTCATGGAAAAAGATAATGAGGTTACTGATCTAACTTTTGATGATATGATAGAAATAAATTCAGAACTTCTAGACACTTTAAAAAGTCTCAAAAGAAAATATAAGGAAGCTCTAGAAAATCAGAAAAAAGCAGAATTCGAAAGAGATATGCTTAAAGACAAGAAGAAAATATTAGAAAAAGAACTTGAGAAAATTCAAGATTCACTCTTTGATAATTCTCAACTCGCTCTACTAAGTCAAGAAATAGAAGCACAAAAAGAAAAGAATAATACTCTAGCTTCTGAGAATCATGAGTTGAAAACAAAAATTAGAATTGTTGAGTTAGATAACACTAGTCTCAAAACTAAGCTTGATGACATTACTAAAAATATTTCCAATTTTAATAAAGGGAGAGAAAATTTATCCAGATTTATTGAAAATTCTCAACCTGCTTCAAATAAGAAGGGATTAGGTTATGTTAAGAATTCAAAAGTTCACAATGATAAAAGTGGTTTAGGATATAATAAAACTGATCGTAGAAATAGCACTGGATATGCTTTCATGTATAGTAAAAATGATGGTGCTAGTACTAAATTTCGAGTAAAGCCTGAATCCAATTTTTATAAAAATTCAAGTACTACTATGACCTATAATGTTGATAATTTATCTAGAAGTACAAAATCATTAATAGGAAATATGAATAAAAATTATCTTAGTATTTAGGTTCCTGTTAATTGGAAAAATAGAGAAAAATACATTGGTGATTATTTTGATATGGTAGTTAATAATGAAAATTATATTTATAAAGGTTCAACCACACCCAAATGGGTATGGTTTCCTAAAAATTAGGAAATTATAAGAACCTTGGGATATTGCTCTTTAACACTATTTGCAGGAATAAACCATGCAAGCACAGATTAAAGGGAAAAAAAGATTAAATAGGAATATATAGCATAGATTCAGGCCATGCAAGCACAGATTAAAGGGGAAAAAAGATTAAATAGGAACATATAGCATAGATTCAGGGGGAGAAATCTATAGCACAATTACAGGAAGATATTCAGTGAGAGAGATAAGATCAGCAAAGCTTGTCAAAGATTCGTTCGTAGAAAATGGAGTTGTCATCGTCAAAAAGGGGGAGAATGTTGGATCATGGGTTTTGATTGCTGACAAAAATTCACGAATCTACGACTACGACATCATCCTGACTCAACGACTCAAAGTATGGTTCATATAGTTATATATTTTAACAAGAGTTATCAAATATGTATATAGAGTCTAGTAAGTGCTTTGTTAAAATCTTTCCTCAAGAATCATCATTCACATTCAAATAAACTTGCATGCATATTTTAATCAAAATCAAGTTTTCAAAAAAAAATGCATAGAGCGGGGCTTGAACCCAAGTCACTAGATTGGAAGGCAAGTACTCTAACCAAATGAGCTACTACAATTTTTGCTTAACAATAGAATTCAGTCGACTGAATACAATCAACCAGTCGACTGAATCTGTGCATTTTAATATAAATGTGCATGTTTTTAAATTCAGTGGACTGGATGATCTAAGTCAGTCGACTGAACCTGAACCCGAGAGTTTTTTACACTCTGTAATCAGTCAACTGACCAAAAATGACCAGTCGACTGACCTGAACCCAACTGTCATATTTCTGAAAGGACATCTTCTTCTACGAAGGGAAGCAACTCTTCTCTGAACGGAAATGGACGCTCCTCTTCGTCAGAACGCTTCACCAATGGCAGTAACTCTTCAATTACTATATATATACACTCCCAAACACTTCATATTCATCGATTTTCATTCTAACTCTCGAATACTCTTCTTGTGCATTAATATTTACATTCAAACAGTGAGCATACATTTTTATTGCTTGGAATCTCCAAATTAACTTTCATAATATTCGATTCTTAGCATTACTTTCCTTTCATATCTTCACATACACTTCATACACTTGAGAATTTGATTATAGGAAGTTTGTACTATTAGAGACAAATCAGTGTTATCAAGAACACACAGTGTCAAATATACTTTTGTATTTGTTGAATTCATGTTCTGCTGCTCAGGCGTGAAGTCCTCTTCGGCTGTTGAGGCGAAATCCTGTTCTGCTGCTCAGGTCCCTGTTCTGCTGCTCAGGTCCCTGTTCTGCTGCTCAGGGTTGTATAGACCCGTTCCTTCGGGTTAAGTGATGGTTGTTGTAGTGAAATTTCAGAAGGAGTCTGGGACTGGACGTAGGACGGTGTTCCAAACCAGTATAAAATCTCTGGTGTCATTTTACTATACTGCTTTTATATTCCGCGTTATTTACTATCTATACTCTGCATTACTGTTTATCCATATTATACGGTCCTACATACTTTCAGTAACACTATATTAGAAATGTGTTGGCTTCTTGGATGGAGATTAAAATGCAAATTAAGGTATATTTTCATTCTCTCTATTATCACCATTTGTTAATGTATATGATATAATAGCTTATTGGTAATCACACAGATTAATGATATTTCTTTTTCACTGGATTTTATGTCCGATTATCCCTTTGTTGTCTCTTTTGTTATCTATTATTTGAAAAGCTTGACCAGAAACTGTGATCTCTACTAATTGAAGGCTATTTATGGAGCTATAGCTATCTTACTGCTGTGTTCATATTTATCCAGCATTTTCTAGATATTGAGATGTAGGGTAGATATTCATTTTGAGAGTTGATGCACTATTTGCATGATGTGATATTTGATCTTATGCCCCTTATGCTATAACAAAAATATACCATATTACAACATTAACAAAACTTTGTAATATTGGTTTCGCAACGTTTTTGCAAACGTAGTATTAGACCAAGTTGTAATAAAGTCGATGTCTTTTACAACTTTTTTAGATGTTGCAATAAATGTTGCAATAAGACTTATTACACCCGTTTTTAGATGTTGCGGTATATTTTTTCACAACATATTCTAAACATTGCAATATACTTTTCTATGACATTTTTTAAATGTTGTGGTATACTATTTTACAACTTTTTTTAACATTGCGGTATTTTTTTTTATTTTTTAAAACGAAAGATAAGTTGAAATTTCAGGTTATTATTACCATAAATACAGTAATTTAGAAATTACAATACATAGATTTCAAAGACATAAACTATAAGCAACAAAAATTCAAATTGTTTTCATTCAAAATAAGTCAACAAGTTGTTAAGACAAACAATATTTATATTAATTTTAAAGAAACATTCATATCAAAATTCAAAATCCATATGAATTTCATATAGTCCACAATAGCACAACTTCAATATACACAGCATAAAAATACCACAATTGGGATGTTAATAAACGTATAAATAACGCAAATAATAATCGGATCCCAAGTCTTCATCGTTACTAGCTTCTGATTTTTCCAACTTTTTCCCAATATAGCCTCCATAAGTATAGAGCCAATCTATGTGTTAGAGGTCATAACAAGCTCATTTATATGTTAAAAAAGGTCAAGTAACAATGCTCATCAGGTCAAAATCAAAATTAATGTTCATAACCATGTACGTGTTCATTAACATAAATTTGTAATGTAGCACACAAATTTATCACCTGCCAAGTCTTGATGCGTGCTCGGTTTGTTTTCCCATTCAAGAATGAATTAATACGAACTCATTCTACGCACACACGGCTTCTCTTATCACTGCATAATTAAAAAGGTAAAGAAAAAGGCTTACATAAACACACATGTTTAAAAGAGTAGCTCATTTTCGGAACGCAGTGTTTGAATTGTACATATATACTTAGATCAATGAGTTCAGTGCATTTCTGAACGTCTCCATAATTTTGAGCAATAAATAAATAATGAGTTTTGTGTCAAATCATGTGGATTGAACCTATTAAATACGAACTATCACAACGTTTACAAAGATGAGCAGTTCAAGAATTCATTTGATCTCATCAAATATTTCTTTGAAGCTCAGCTCATCACACATATAATTACATAATTTAGATGTCCACTCGTTAACCCACACATGATGCAGAGATTTTCAAAATAAAAATATATATCTTGTTATTCGCAACTACACAAAAGTATCACGAATCTGATAGTAATCTCAATAGTGTCACTGAACAGTTTAGAAATAGTCACAGCAGAAAAGTGTTTATAATTTTCACAATTAAATTGCAAAAACAACATAATAAAGCGTGACAAATTCTAAAAAAAACTGTTACGATACAGAACTTTGCAATTGATTTTGTATGAAATTCAGAGAAGTACCTAATCGTCCGAGTCCAGAGAATATCTGTTTCCTTGAAACAATATTGCCCCCCTATACGCACCAAATGATATGAGCAATTTGTTTTTCAGGATAAAACGGAGCCGTCCCGATATGTTGTGCGTGCAGACGGAGCGACGACGAACTGAAGAAATTATTGAATTCAGAACAAAGCTTTGAAAGAGGAACAGAAAGCAGAAGTGAACTATTTTCTGAGTGAGTAATATGGTTCTACGGGCCCATATATTTAGGCTGGAGAATGTGCCTATTCGGAGCGGTCGTGATTGTTGGAAATGTTGCGACCCTTTAACCGACAGACGCACGCGCACAGGTGCAACGTTTTAATTTTGAAGTTCAAAATTAGCTGTTTTAGCGCAGCAGACCTAAGTGTCAGACGGATGCTCATTTAATCACGAGACTACAAGAGCCCCAAGGCCCAATCTTTAACATTTTAATATTAATATGTAGGCCCAAAGCCCACATGCCCAAGTCTTCATGTCTCTTCTTCTTCTTTTCTTTTGATTTAGTATGTTAGTTGGTAGTATATATGGTGGTACTGAAACAAATATCCCACAATGTCGGACTTTGTTTCAATACACACAATACCAAAAAAATCTTTTTCTTCCCTAACTACTTTTTCATTCATTTATCTAACAATCCCCCACATGAATGAGTAGTTGTTCATAGTTTCACGAGATATTTATCGGATCGGTTTAAAGTAGCACATGTGCCTTGACTTTTCCTAGTGATTACCTATTTGAATTACGGGCGAATCAGTAGACTTAGAATGACCTTGAACTGCAAGCCTTTTGTGTAATTCTAAAATAGATATCACATGATAAATGTTTCTTATAATCCTTCGTTCTCTATTTGTGTTCATTTTTGCCTTGAACACCTGCCTGGTCTCATAAGTGCTTAGAGAATTTGGCCTTATAATTCTCTATGAAGCGGCGCATTCGCACTTACGTAGGTGATTTTGTAAGAGGTATTCGTAATTCCTTCAAGTACAGACATCGTTAAAAGTATCAATACTTATCCTATTTTCCATCAAATAATGCGCTGACTTTATCATAGGAATGGTTTGTGTAACGACCCGTAAATTTGCGATAATTAAAATAGCTAATTGGATAAGGTTTCGTGATTTAATGTTAAAAAAAAAGATTTATTAATTCGTTTGGAATAATAATAACTGGAATGAATTGCAACGATAATTATCCAAATAATTATTTATAGATTGAATGGAGTTCCAATCTGATTTAATTGACTCAAATGTTATAACTTGGTTATAAGGGAATATATGGAAAAAAACAAATGTAAATAAGAGAATAAGAATTGTGAATTATTTAGGTAGTAATACAAATTTTAATAGATTGGTTTCGAAGATTTGAATAGTAATAAGTATTGAAAAATAAATGCTATTTAGTGAATGCCTTTGAAATCAAAAGTTGAATGGGATAATAAATGTTGAATTCATTGGGTATAATAGAGTAATTGATTGATAAGTAAAATCTATTTAAAATCAAATATTGAATATTGAACAGGTAAATTGTTTCAATTAAATATTTAGAATTTATTGAATAATTGAATAACTGTAAAATGAAAATAGGGTTCTAAGATGTGAATTAGTTTTAAAGGCTAAATTTTATAAGTTCGTTTTGAATATTTCAAAAGATAGTGATTTAAGAATAATCAAAATTGTTTAAATTTAATAATACAAATGTTTGAATAATAAAATTCCGAATTTGATATGATTAATTTGATATTGAAATTTAATATATGAAAATAGACTGAATAATTGAAATTGGATTTAACAGGATTCAAATTGGTTTCCAAAGTGAATGTAAGTTATATCGGGATTATAATAGAGTTAATAAGTTTTTAAAATTGGAATTTAAGGGATAATCGAATAACGGGTTTAATATGATTAAAAATGATTTGTAAAATTTTATTTTATCATATGTAAGTTAGAATGATGTTGTAGAACTTTTAAAATCGAATTAAAAGAAAATCTGTGAAAATTGAATATTTTAATATTTAATTATCGACTGAAAATAGCCAATTTTCGAACAGTCTCAGAATTGGACGAAACTAGATCCATTGGATCCGTACTAGTTTGTTATTATCGGATTTCAATTTTCGTAGCAATCGGAGTTTTCGTTTGACCGTGGCAGCTCGAAACGCATCGAAATTGTTTTAATATTAATTTGACGAGTTAAAATAGTCATTTTTCAAAAGTCTCGGATTTCGACGAAACCAGTTTCATCGGATCCGTAATATGATAATATTGTAAGGTTTCAAATTTCGTGTCAATCGGATTTACCGTTTGTCCGGGACGAGCCAAAACGCCTAGAAATTCGTTTAATCGGTTTAATTTAAATTTGATCGTTTATTACCGTAACTCGCACAGATGATCGAATTAGCTTTCGAAACCTGTTCCATTGTGTCCGGAACGCGGGATAAACCCTAAAAACGCCGGTCACCGCGCGTAAATCGGAGTTCGGAAAACCCGGGATAAATAGAGTTTCGAGAAATTTCTATAAATAGCCCCTTTATTCAAAAAAAAAAATAGCTAGAGTTTGCTTCAGCCGCCGCCTCTTATAATAATCAATGGTCGAAAATCTCCTGCCTTCCTCCTCAAATTTCTTCAAATCCGCTAACCTATTCGCGAAACTTTCTAAATGAAAGTTGTAGAGCACACTGTGTTCTTGATATCCAACGGTAATGATCGTGAATGGAGCAGAAAATCAACGGCAATCTGCTTTCAAAGGTCCAATGTATGCTCACGGTTTTCGTGTGCCACCTAGGGCCGAGCTCCACCATATTCGAGCCGAGAGTCGAGCACGAGACAAGCTTTGGAATGGTGTATCCCGATCGTCCTGGAAGTCGAGGTGATGGCTGCGTGTATTAGGGCATATAGGCGGCATTGGGTTCGTGAACGTGACCTGGAGAGGGAGCACGCGCGTGAGAAGAAGAAGCGAGTGGCCAGATCTCCATCAAGAAGAACGTGCGGTCGATGATGGATGTAGGGTTTTAAGGTGTAAAATAATTTGTAAAATTATTATTTCATAATTCGTTAAAAGTTTAAAATGCAATATCTCTTTCATACGAGGTCGAAAAAGCACGAAATCAATTGCGTTGGGTTCGTACGGACGAACACTACACAATGGAGCTGGATTGGAATCGTTTGGAGCTAGTGAAAATTTCAAATAAAATTAAACGCTCATTTAATTTTATTCGAAATAAAACGCTGGAACTACATTGAAGTCAAAGTGAGTGTTTTATAACGCTCACAACGTACTGAATATCTTTATGCTAGTTAAATTTAATATTATGAAGTGATATGAATTTTATTTGTCGTTGTTTGATAAAATTTAATTGTCATACAGATTGTCACTTGAATTAACCGTTAAAAATTAAATTGACAGTTAAATTGAAATTAAAATTGAATTGCGATTAAATTACCTGACATTGATAACAATGAAATTGACATGAATTGTATTGATATTGGATGATGTATTTCGATGGAAGCTATTGGTTGATATTTAAATGTTTGGATGTTTATTTGCTTATATATAACCTGTTATGCATACATATGACACTATGATTGATTTAAGTGATATATATATATATATTCATCCCTGACATTTAATTGAAATAAATAATTACTTGGCCATAGGATAGAAAATTATATACGGACACCGGATTGGCTAAATTTATAATTTTTAAAATCGTCGATTTGAAATTTATTTAAATGTTTTGATTTAAAAGTTATAAATAGAAATCAATTTATAGAAATCGAATTTATCGAAAATTTGAGTATGGAATGTTGAAATAAATTTTGGTTAAAAGAAACTGTTAAATTTTAAAGTGGAGACTTTGGAATTTTAAAATCGGGATATGATTGAATTTCGAAATTTGATTTGTTTTAAAAGATTGAACCTTAATTCGAGCTTTGAATATTACTAAGTAAAAGTGATATAAAAATGATATTTTGAAATCGAGCTTGGAATTGAATCATATTTGAAATTTGGATTTAAACTTGAATATTGATGGAAAATTTTGCTAAGTGTTATACATGGATATTTTGAAAATCAAGCACTAAATCTATATAAATTGAAATGGAATTAATTGAAAGTGAATATAAAATTTAATAAATTTGAAGTCAAAGTTGACATTGATTGAATCGAAATCGAAATTGAATCGGTAGAGGGGAAATCGAAATTGTTTTGAATTGGGAAGTTATAATTGAAATGGTTCGTTTGAAGCTGTTTTATTTGTTTTCCAAATTACTCAGTTATATAAACCATTTTTGAATACTTAAATTATTTTAATCTATTTTAAATCTACTTAACCCAATTTAAATTATTTTAAACTAACTTATCTATTTTAAATCAATTTTAAGATTTTAAGTATCTTTTACTATTTTAATTATTTAAAACTACTTTTAAACTACTTAAACTATTTTCTAAAAATTTCAAGCTGATTAATAAGGTGAAATGTTTATGTTTAAATCTTGAATTTGAATACGAATTGGATTAAATGAAGTTGAAACCTAAATTAAAATTCGAAATGATTTTGAAATTGAAATGAGATATTAAGGCGAAAATGATTTTTGAAACGGAATCTTACATTTTGAATAGCTATGATGATATTTTGAAATGGACTTGATTTTGAAGCGAATATGATATTTTGATATCAATTATGAATCGATTTGAAATGTAAAAGAGCCAACGGTGTAATAATACGTAGTTATTAAAGAGACCGGGATCGGATATGGACATACTCTCTGTCGATACCGAACACCACTTTAATAACTATTATACGCGGAGTGTTGATCCAGAATGAAGTGGATGGTTTGGTAAACACGTTGACTGAAGAAAGAGAACGATATTGGATGACCCCTGACATGACTAAAACAGGAGCCGCGCCGGGCCATTGAGGTTCGCCATCTCTAGCGGACACACTTCTTCGATACCATATCTATTACATTTGTGATTCGATTTGGGTGCACCCCTTGATTTAGGAGTGTTGTTTCGCGGTGTTGGGGTGGCTGCTGGCTATGCTCAACATCAGTCCGGATCACGCAACTACTAGTATCCTAGTTGGTATCGCCTCATGTACCTTGTCATACCGATTATCCTATTCGCGACCACTACGTTATGTTTTGTGTTATACTTATGGGGTACCCTCTGATAACCACCAGTTTACGGTGGGACTTACGGTGCTGTATAGACTATGACATTATAAAAATGTGTTAAGGGGGATTATGGTAACGCCTTAACGCTATTTTGATACTTTATATTACTGATAGGCATTATCTACTTAGCGTACATTACTACATAGTAGATAGTTTAACGGATCCTTAAGAGATGGAAAATCCTATAATATCTCTTAAGTTATTGCACGCACGTTGACACTGGATATGAGATGTCAAACCCCGTAAACATCTCTAACGCTGTTACACACATATTTATTTTACGATTGATTTAACTTTCATAAGGATATTTTAGTCCCGACTCGAGTGTTTTGTCTTTTCATTACGCTCGGGTCAGTCCTGAGTTTTCAGATTTTTGAAGATCTATTCTGGAGGATGAAGACGAAGATTTGGTACACTATTACTATTATTATCCTTGCATCATGCTGTCTGCTGCATTATTTTATTTGTTCTGTTGAATATGTATAACTCTGATAAATGTTGTATAAATAATGATCAAAATATAGTAAACAACTTCATGAACTGTTTATTTGATTATTATATTTTATCGTTCCGCTGCAAGATTCTGTGTTGTTTCCTTTCTTTTATTTTCGGCATGTGTATTTGATCATCGGTTTAAACTGTCCAATAAGGCGGGTCGTTACAGTTGGTATCAAAGCTTTGGTTTAGCGATAACCTTAGCTTTGTGGGGTCTGACTCTTTATAAATAGGGTAGTAATACTCTATGATGAGTCGTTGAGTGTATATATATGAGAGAGCGTATTTGTTAGTGATATAAAATGTTTTATATTGTGTCGGTTGATTTGTTGAGTGGCTTATGGATTCCGGTCAATACGAGTAATTAACGTCATTGATAGGTATCTTTAAACAGTCGAACAGAATAATTCGACATAGTATTGTTTTGAAATTGCGTAAATGAAATAATTTTGCCCTAATTATATTTTGTATATAAAGAATTTATTTTCAAAAATTATTGTGATCTATCTAGCTTATTTGGTTGTTGGAAATGATAATATTGATTGTTATCATTAATTGGATATTGTGTTTTAATAAATATGGTTTGTTGAAAAATAAACAATGATAAAACACTTGTGGATTGTTTTAAGAAAAAATCCTATAAGAATATTTTTAAGGTGACTTATGAATTGAAATAGATTTAAATTGGAAAATATTGAATTTAAGACCCGGAGATTTGAAAAATGGTTCTCAAAGTTTTGAAGAAATATATAGTAATATTAGTTCGAAACTGTTTATGGAAATGTTTTGAAAGAATTTTTAAGAAGGAATGAATATAGTACTCCTCTCTTATGTCGCTAGAAAATAATTTCGATGATGACTGCGCAGCATCATCGACGTTCATTTTCGAGTCTCAAAGTGGGGGAGACTTCTAAAAAGCTTTGCTTTTCTTCGAATTATTTTGGGTAAATGAGTTTTGGTTTAAACTCTAAAGGTATGATTTGTTATATAAAAAAAAGGGATATAAGTGTATATGTTTATTTCAAACGATTTGGAAAGAACCGGGCATTTAAATTTCTAAGTTATGTTAATTAATAATTTTCAAATGAAATGTGAATAACCAGAATTTATAAAATAAAAGGATTAAGATATCTAAGCTTATTGTTTTGGGAAAACTTTAAGTTGAAAGGTAAATAGGATTTAAATAAATCAAATTTGTGAACATTCTAATTAAGTAAAATGAAATTCTATAAATTTGTATAATACAAAATTTGCATTCTAATAACATATAATATGACTTACCAAATATTAAGAAGTTGAAATGATGTTTTGGATATGTAATGAGATATTGTACATCTAGACAGAGCCTGAAAACAATTGAAATATACAAGTAAGGAAAACTCAAAAGGGAATTAAATGTATACAAATGGAAAATTTGGTTGTGAAAAAAAAAATTATATATACTTAAATATAGCATGAAATGATGAATGGATAAATGGAACAAGTAAGTGAACTTAAGAAAGAAGATAAATGAATCGTATTATATCTTGGTAAATTGGTTATAAAAATTAAATATAAATTGCAAAGGGATTGTAAAAAAAAAATTGAATTTGTAACCTTTAAGATAACTGTAAACTAAGAAGAGTCGTTTATGAGAGGTTAGACTTTTATAGAATGATTAATAAACTAAAGTGCCGGTTAATAAAATATTCCACAAATGAATTCGTTATTAACTGAAATTATGAAAATGCAATAAATGTAAACAAAGGAATTTCTTATAGCTAAGAATCAATTGGAAAATGAAATTGAATTAAATTAAATTATATAGAATGTTTAAAATGAACTTGAGTGAGCAAATTCTATGATATGATGTTTAAGAAAAGATAATGTTAAAGAACATGCTATGTAAAGAAATGAATATACTAACTGAATAATAGATTGTGAATAATTAATTGAAAAAAAAAGAAGTCAATAAAATAATTTAGTATAGATAAATTGGATAGAAATCCATTGGAAGGTAATACGTGAGATTGTACGTATATTATTTTATTTGCATAACGATTTGATCCAAATTCGAGCACAAAATTTCGAGATGATTTATATCGATCCAAGTTGGGATTTTTCACTCGATTTTCGACGGCGAACCCTAGATATAGATTTTTAATTTGATTCTGGAATTCTCTATCATAGTATATGGCTATGCAAGGAGAGTAACAGTTTCCAATCAAGGAACCAAATCTGAGTCCGCACTAAAGTGTCGTGTGAACGATACTAGTTTGGAAGTGAAATTGTGTGATCGAATAAGCGATTAGATTGATATTGCTCACGGATGATATATGTACGGCTTACGGACTTAATTAAAAGTTAATATTGGAAATTTAAGATGCCAAATATGTGAAGATAAATTTGCAACTTTTGAGATAACTATTAACTAAGAAAAGTCATATATAAGAAGTTAGACTTTTATGGAATGACTATAAATTAAAGTGATGACTAATAAAATGTTCTGCATTAATAAAATGTTCCGCAAATAAATTGGTTATTAACTGAAACTGAATATGAAGTAAATGTAAACAAAAGAATTGGGTATGGCTAAGAATAAATTGGAATTGAAAGAGATAAACCAAATTGAATGTAAAATTAATAATTTGGTTATGTTGGGTATGATTTGGTTGTTATATGATTGTTAGTTGATTGAATATAATTCATTAAGTGTTAATGAAATTGAAAGCTATAAATCAGTGAAATCAAATCGGAAGTTAAATGAATTTAAAAGAATTTAATTTGATTCAAATTGGAAGTGAACTAATGTAAATATAAATTAGTGAACGTTAACTAATTGAATTGAGAATGCATGTTAGTAAAATCCAACGTTAATAAATCAACTGTGATTAAAATTGAAAACCAAGTGAATAAATATTAATGAGAAGTGAATTTATACTGATTGGTTATGGATTTGTTGGATGATAGTTGGATAATAATTGATTTGGTGGATGCATTTGTTGTTTTGTTGCATTTGCTATGTTGGCACATGTAGTTGTTATGTTGCTATATTGTGTATACTGATATTATTTTCATATATGCATGTTTCTTATGGTTTGTTGAGTGTTTAGTAGGTGCGGATTGCGCTTGCTTCGCATTTGGAGCTCGCTTTCGCGCTATATTAGCCGTATATGCTCGCTAATAATATATCAGGTATATATCTCGGATTACATACCGTACTTTTACACTTTTTCCCTGCGGGATGTCTCATCACTTGATGAGATGTATATTTGTGATATATATACTATCATCTTTTTTTTTCCGATCGAGCCGCGCAAAGGAGACTCTGCCGAAATTTTCCGTAAATCCGGGTGTTAGAAAATTTTTCAAGTTTAAAAAAAAATTATAACTTGTTTTGATAACTAACTTTTAAAGTTAGAAAGCCGTTCGGAGTAACTTAGTGGAAGTGTAGTAACGATTTATAAATGAAATTTCATTGTTTTATAAGTTGATAACTTTGAATAAAATATAGTTAATGTTGAATTCTATACTTAGTTCTTTTTCCCTTCTTTTTTCTTTACGGGGACGAAAAGTTTTGAGTGGGGGAGAGTGTAACGACCCGTAAATTTGCGATAATTAAACTAGCTAATTGGATAAGGTTTCGTGATTTAATGTTAGAAAAAAAAGATTTATTAATTCGTTTGGAATAATAATAACTGGAATGAATTGCAACGATAATTATCCAAATAATTATTTATAGATTGAATGGAGTTCCAATCTGATTTAATTGACTCAAATGTTATAACTTGGTTATAAAGGAATATATGAAAAAAAACAAATGTAAATAAGAGAATAAGAATTATGAATTATTTAGGTAGTAACACAAATTTTAATAGATTGGTTTCGAAGATTTGAATAGTAATAAGTATTGAAAAATAAATGCTACTTAGTGAATGCCTTTGAAATCAATAGTTGAATAGGATAATAAATGTTGAATTCATTGGGTATAATAGAGTAATTGATTGATAAGTAAAATCTACTTAAAATCAAATATTGAATATTGAACAGGTAAATTGTTTAAATTAAATATTTAGAATTTATTGAATAATTGAAGAACTGTAAAATGAAAATAGGGTTCTAAGATGTGAATTAGTTTTAAAGGCTAAATTTTATAAGTTCGTTTTGAATATTTCAAAAGATGGTGATTTAAGAATAATCAAAATTGTTTAAATTTAATAATACAAATGTTTGAATAATTAAATTCCGAATTTGATATGATTAATTTGATATTGAAATTTAATATATGAAAATAGAGTGAATAATTGAAATTTGATTTAATAGGATTCAAATTGGTTTCCAAAGTGAATGTAAGTTATATCGGGATTATAATAGAGTTAATAAGTTTTTAAAATTGGAATTTAAGGGATAATCGAATAACGGGTTTAATATGATTAAAAATGATTTGTAAAATTTTATTTTATCATATTTAAGTTAGAATGATGTTGTAGAACTTTTAAAATCGAATTAAAAGTAAACCTATGAAAATTGAATATTTTAATATTTAATTATCGACTGAAAATAGCCAATTTTCAAACAGAATTGGACGAAACTAGTTCCATTGGATCCGTAATAGTTTGTTATTACCGGATTTCAATTTTCGTAGCAATCGGAGTTTTTGTTTGACCGTGGCAGCTCGAAATGCATCGAAATTGTTTTAATATTAATTTGACGAGTTAAAATAGTCATTTTTCAAACAGTCTCGGATTTCGACGAAACCAGTTTCATCGGATCCGTAATATGATATTATTGTAAGGTTTCAAATTTCGTGTCAATCGGATTTACCGTTTGTCCGCGACGAGCCAAAACGCCTAGAAATTCGTTTAATCGGTTTAATTTAAATTTGATCGTTTATTGCCGTAACTCGCACAGATGATCGAATTAGCTTCCGAAACCTATTCCATTGTGTCCGGAACGCGGGATAAACCCTGAAAAGCCAGTCACCGCGCGTAAATCAGAGTTCGGAAAACCCGGGATAAATAGAGTTTCGAGAAATTTTTATAAATAGCCCCTTTATTCAAAAAAAAAAATAGCTAGGGTTTGCTTCAGCCGCCGCCTCTTATAATAATCAATGGTCGAAAATCTCCTACCTTCCTCCTCAAATTTCTTCAAATCCGCTAACCTATTCGCGAAACTTTCTAAATGAAAGTTGTAGAGCACAGTGTGTTCTTGATATCCAACGGTAATGATCGTGAATGGAGCAGAAAATCAACGTTGATCTGCGTTCAAAGGTCCAATGTTTGCTCACGGTTTTCGTGTGCCACCTAGGGCCGAGCTCCACCATATTCGAGCCGAGAGTCCAGCACGAGACAAGCTTTGGAATGGTGTATCCCGATCGTCCTGGAAGTCGAGGTGATGGCTGCGTGTATTAGGGCATATAGGCGGCATTGGGTTTGTGAACGCAACCTGGAGAGGGAGCACGCGCGTGAGAAGAAGAAGCGAGTGGCCAGATCTCCATCAAGCAGAACGTGCGGCCGATGATGGATGTAGGGTTTTAAGGTGTAAAATAATTTGTAAAATTATTATTTCATAATTCGTTAAAAGTTTAAAATGCAATATCTCTTTCATACGAGGTCGAAAAAGCACGAAATCAATTGCGTTGGGTTCATATGGACGAACACTACACAATGGAGCTGGATTGGAATCGTTTGGAGCTAGTGAAAATTTCGGGTAAAATTAAACGCTCGTTTAATTTTATTCGAAATAAAACGCTGGAACTACATTGAAATCAAAGTGAGTGTTTTATAACGCTACTGAATATCTTTATGCTAGTTAAATTTAATATTATGAAGTGATATGAATTTTATTTGTCGTTATTTGATAAAATTTAATTGTCATACAGATTGTCACTTGAATTAACCGTTGAAAATTAAATTGACAGTTAAATTGAAATTAAAATTGAATTGCGATTAAATTACCTGACATCGATAACTATGAAATTGCCATGAATTGTATTGATATTGGATGATGTATTTCGATGGATGCTATTGGTTGATATTTAAATGTTTGGATGTTTATTTGCTTATATATAACTTGTTATGCATACATGTGACACTATGATTGATTTAAGTGATATATATATTCATCCCTGACATTTAATTGAAATAAATAATTACTTGGCCATAGGATAGAAAATTATATACGGACACCGGATTGGCTAAATTTATAATTTTTAAAATCGTCGATTTGAAATTTATTTAAATGTTTTGATTTAAAAGTTATAAATAGAAATCAATTTATAGAAATCGAATTTATCGAAAAATTGAGTTTGGAATGTAGAAATAAATTTTGGTTAAAAGAAATTGTTAAAATTTAAAGTGGAGACTTTGGAATTTTAAAATCGGGATATGATTGAATTTCAAAATTTGATTTGTTTTAAAAGATTGAACCTTAATTCGAGCTTTGAATATTACTAAGTAAAAGTGATATAAAAATGATATTTTGAAATCGAGCTTGGAATTGAATCATATTTGAAATTTGGATTTAAACTTGAATATTGATGGAAAATTTTGTTAAGAAGAAACATCCACAATAATTAGCATTGGACAATTTATTTGTGAATATCTATGTCTCTGTTTTATTTGTTTTCCAAATTACTCAGTTATATAAACCATTTTTGAATACTTAAATTATTTTAATCTATTTTAAATCTACTTAACCCAATTTAAATTATTTTAAACTAATTTATCTATTTTAAATCCATTTTTAGATTTTAAGTATCTTTTACTATTTTAATTATTTAAAACTACTTTTAAACCACTCAAACTATTTTCTAAAAATTTCAAGCTGATTAATAAGGTGAAATGTTTATGTTTAAATCTTGAATTTGGATTAAATGAAGTTGCAACCTAAATTGAAATTCGAAATGATTTTGAAATTGAAACGAGATATTAAGGCGAAAAATGATTTTTGAAATGGAATCTTACATTTTGAATAGCTATGATGATATTTTGAAATGGACTTGATTTTGAAGCGAATATGATATTTTGATATCAATTATGAATCGATTTGAAATGTAAAAGAGCCAACGGTGTAATAATACGTAGTTATTAAAGAGACCGGGATCAGATATGGACATACTCTCTGTCGATACCGAACACCACTTTAATAACTATTATACGTAGAGTGTTGATCCAGAATGAAGTGGATGGTTTGGTGAACGCGTTGACTGAAGAAAGAGAACGATATTGGATGACCCCTCACATGACTAAAACAGGAGCCGCGCCGGGCCATTGAGGTTCGCCATCTCTATCGGACACACTTCTTCGATACCATATCTATTACATTTGTGATTCGATTTGGGTGCACCCCTTGATTTGGGAGTGTTGTTTCGCGGTGTTGGGGTAGCTGCTGGCTATGCTCAACATCAGTCCGGATCACGCAACTACTAGTATCCTAGTTGGTATCGCCTCATGTACCTTGTCATACTGGTTATCCTATTCGCGACCACTACGTTATGTTTTGTGTTATACCTATGGGGTACCCTCTGATAACCACCAGTTTACGGTGGGGATTACGGTGCTGTATAGACTATGGCATTATAAAAATGTGTTAAGGGGGATTATGGTAACGCCTTAACGCTATTTTGATACTTTATATTACTGATAGGCATTATCTACTTAGCGTACATTACTACATAGTAGATAGTTTAACGGATCCTTAAGAGATGGAAAATCCCGTAACATCTCTTAAGTTATTGCACGCACGTTGACACTGGATATGAGATGTCAAACCCCGTAAACAAATCTAACGCCGTTACACACATATTTATTTTACGATTGATTTAACTTTCATAATGATATTTTAGTCCTGACTCGAGTGCTTTGTCTTTTCATTACGCTCGGGTCAGTACTGAGTTTTCAGATTTTTGAAGATCTATTCTGGAGGAAGAAGACGAAGATTTAGTATACTATTACTATTATTATCCTTGCATCATGCTGTCTGCTGCATTATTTTATTTGTTCTGTTGAATATGTATAACTCTGATAAATGTTGTATAAATAATGATCAAAGTATAGTAAACAACTTCATGAACTGTTTATTTGATTATTATATTTTATCGTTCCGCTGCAAGATTCTGTGTTTTTATTTCTCTTTCCTCTTCTTTTCTTATTTACCCCAATAACCATCTGCCTTTTCGAATGGTTTGGAATCGACATGTGTATTAGATCGTCGGTTTAAACTATCCAATAAGGCGGGTCGTTACAGTTTGTGTGTAACAATGCCGTCAAGTTTCTCTTAAACTTAGTTGTCCCTTTGAATCTAGATCTTGGGATCTCCAGTCAACTAGGTAGGGTTTCCATTAAAAAAAAATTATTCTACGGGCCTTAACCCCATTCCCTTCGATAAGGTTTGAACTTTCTCTCTTGGCAAGCCTTTTGCTAGTGGATCCGCTATGTTATCTTTAGACCTTATGTGGTCTACAGTGATAACTTCATTAGAGAGAAGTTGTCTTATTGTTTTATGTCTACGACGAATATCGTAGATTTACCATTGTATAGTGTACTACTAGCTCTTCCAATTGCTGATTGACTATCACGATGTATACATATTGGAGGCACAGATTTGCTCCAATTTGGAATGTCTTCCAGGAAACTTCGAAGCCAGTCTGCTTCTTCTGCGGTCTTATCTAGTGCAATAAACTCTGATTCCATCGTAGATCTAGCTAGGGCTGTCAATTTCCTACACGACCCGAAACACGACCCGAAACCCGCACGGAAATTAGCAGGTTAACCCGACCCATTTAATTGGCGGGTCATTTTCGAGTCAACCCGAATTTGACCCGTTTATAAACGGGTGGGTTTTGGGTTGACCCGCCAACCCGAAACTGACCCGTTAACAACCCGTTTATATAGTATATAGGTTAAGCTGACCCGTTTACGACCCGCTCCGACCCATTTATGACCCGTTTGTACCTTATACGGGTTATACGGGTTGACCCGACCCGTTTACGACCCGTTCCGACCCATTTACGACCCAATTATACCTTATACGGGTTGACCTGACCCGTTTACACCTTATACGGGTTGACCTGACCCATTTACGACCCGACCCGACCCGACCCATTTATAATCGGGTTACATGGGTTGGGTCGGGTCAACCCGTTTATAAACGGGTCGGGTTCGGGTTGAGCGTTTTCGACCCGTCTAATAAACGGGTTGACCCGACCCATTTAAAATCAACCCGAACCCGACTTGACCCGACCCAAACCCGACCCGACCCATTGACAGCCCTAGATCTAGCTATACAAGCCTGTTTGGATGATTTTCATGATATTGCGTCATTTCCTAATGTGAACACATATCCACTTGTAGACTTTGCATCTTGTGAACCAGTTATCCAATTTGCATCACTGTATCCTTCCAATGTTGAAGGATAGTTTGTATAGTGTAGATCATAGTTCTGCATATACTTTAGGTATCCTAGAACTCTGATTAATGCTTTCCAATGATGTTTATCCGGATTTCTAGTAAATCTACTTAGCTTACTTACAGCGTATGCGATATCTGGCCTAGTGTAGTTCATAACGTACATGATACTTTCTAGTATACGAGAGTATTCAAGCTGGTAGATATCATCACCAGTGTTCTTTACCCAATTTTGGTTCATATCTACTGATGATTTTGCAATAGTTATATTATATTGCTTGAATTTTTCAAGTATCTTACAGATGTAATGTGATTGGGATAATGCATATCCCTGTGGTGTTTTCAAAATTTTGACACCCAATATCACATCAGCTAATCATAGGCCTTTCATATCAAATCTAGAGGATAACATATTCTTTGTAGATATTATTATGGCTTTGTTATTGCCTAAGATTAGTAAGTCATCAACATAAAGATAAATGATGACATATCCAACATATCGAATCTGATTCATTTATTGTGAATCCATTTGATAACATAGTCTCATGTCATTGTTTTGGAGCTTGTTTAAGACCATAAAGCGACTTTACTAATTCGCATACCTTATTCTCATTTCCAAAGCTAAGAAACCCTTCAAGTTGTTTCATATATATTTCTTCCTCTAGTTCACCATTCAAAAATGCAGTTTTTACATCCATTTGATGTATTTCTAAATCAAGTATGGATGCGATTGAAATAAGCATTCTAATTGATGTTATCCTCGTCACTGGTGAATATATATCAAAATAGTCCAAGTCTTCCTTTTATCTGAATCCTTGGACTATAAGACAAGCTTTGTACTTGTTTATTCAACCATCGGGTTTCAATTTCTTTTTAAATATCCATTTATTACCTAAGGTCTTGCATCCTTGAGGTAAATCAGCTAACTCCTAGGTATGGTCACCCATAATGGATTCAATCTCATTGTTAATAGCTTCTTTCCAGTAAGGGGCATCGCTGGAGGACATAGCTTGTTTGTATGTCAATATATCATCTTCAAACATAAAAGCGTAGAAGTCTTGTCCAAAGGTCCTAGAGGTCCTTGACCTTTTGCTCCTTCTTCGTTCCTCCACTTGTTGGTCAACACTAGTTTGCCGAAGTTTATTTTGTTCAGTATTCTCAAGAGAATCAGAAAATTCATCTTCTCTTGGTCTCTTTTGAGTATCATTGTCAGTATCCTGTTTTAAAGGGAATATGTGTTCGAAAAATCTTGCATTTCTCGATTCAATGATGGAATTTTTATGAATATCGTCAATTTCATATTTATGTACTAGAAATCAATAAACGACACTGTTTTGTGCATATCCAATGAATACAGAATCGATTGTTTTTGGTCCAATTTTGACCTTTTTTGGTTTAGGTATCTCTACTTTGGCAAGACACCCCCACACCTTCAAATATTTGTAGGACGCCGGTCTAACTTTCCAAAATTCGTGAGGAGACTTGGATATTTCGTTTCATGGTATTTTATTTAAAATATGATTTGCCGAAAGAATGGCTTCTCGCCAAAATTTATCTGGCAAGCCAGAACTGATTAATAAAACATACATCGTTTCTTTAAAAGTTCTATTTTTCCGTTCGGCTATACCGTTGGATTGAGGTGAATATGGTGTTGTAGTTTAGTGTACAATGTCGTGCTCAGCGTAGAATTCCTGAAAAGGAAATTCATATTCTCCACCTCTATCACTTCTTAAAGCTTTAATTTTCCTGTCAAGTTGATTCTCAACTTCTGCTTTATACTGTTTAAACATGTCGAATGCTTCATCCTGCTTCTAAGGAGATACACATAGCAATACCTAGTAAAATCAATAATAAACGTAATGAAATACCTTTTTCCACCTCTAATTTGACACATTTTCAAATCACATGCATCAGTGTGTATAAGGTCTAGAGGTTCAGTTTCTCGTTCAACATGATGAAACGAGGTTCTTGTCAATTTTGCTTCTGCACAAATTTGACATTTATAGTTAGAGTCTATGTTACATTTTGGTATACATTCTAGATTAATCATTTTTCGCAGTGTATCAAAATTCACATGTCCTAATGTAGAATGTCATACGTTAGAAGAGTCAACAATATAAGCAGAAGATTCACTTTTATTCATATCAGTGTTTGGTACAATAGTTGTTACATTTGCTTTGAATAAACCATCACATACATATCCTCTTTCTACATACATTACATTCTTTGATAATACAAACTTATCGGCTACAAAGGTTAATTTGAAACCATGCTTGCTAAGCAAGGACCCTGATATCAAATTCTTGAGGATTTCTGGAACGTGAAGAACATCACTCAAAGTAAGCACTTTTCCAGAAGTTAATTTCAGCACAACTTTTACCTTGCATTCGACCTTTGATGCAGATGAATTGCCCATGAAAAGTTGTTCATCGTCAGTTGCAGTTTTATAGGTTGTAAACATCCACTTATTAGCACATATGTATCGAGTGGCACCTGTGTCTACAAACCATTCCTTTGAATTACCAACAAGGTTGCATTCTGGTATTGCTGCACATAAATCCATATCAGAAATGTCATCTGTAACTTCAGCCGTATTTGCTTCTGATTTCTTCTTTTTGGGAATGCGACATTCGGCTGCTTTATGCCTCTTCTTTCCACAGTTATGGCAAGAACCCTGAAATTTCTTCTTCGACTTCTGAGACGCATTCTCACGTTTTCTCTTGTTAAATTTGTCCGACTCAACAACATTTGTTTTGGCAACCGTATTCGGAGAGATCTTTTTCTCAGAATTTCTATTATCTTCCTCAATTCGTAGACGAACTATGAGTTCTTCCATTGTCATTTCCTTACGCTTAAGCACAAGGTAATTTTTGAAGTCCTTCCATGATGGAGGAAGTTTCTCAATAGTTGCGGCAACCTGGAAAGATTTTCTAAGTATCATCCCTTCATCTTGCAGTTGATGGATGATTAGTTGTAGTTCTTGAGTCTGCTTGATCACAGTCTTTGAATCTACCATCATGAAGTCGAGAAATTTGCCAGCGATGAATTTCTTCATGCCTGCATCTTCAGTTTTGTACTTTCTGTCTAAGGTCGTCCAGAGTTCCTTGGATGTTGCAACAGTACAATAGACATTGTAGAGGCTATTATACGGACCATTCAGAATATAGTTTTTACACATATAATTCGAATTTTTCCATACATTTGCGGCCTCCACTTTGATTACATCGGGTTCGAGTTTGCCAACTTCAGGAGCATCTTCGGTTAAAAACTCGGCGATGCCTAATATTGTTAGATAAAACATCTTCTGTTGCCAACGCTTGAAGTCCGTCCCGTTGAATTTTTCTGGCCTTTCTCCATGAGACAATGTCATCGTCGGAACCAGAGGCGCGGGCCGAGTGTTTGTCACCGTCTGTGTTGGTGCAGCGTTACTGTTGTTGCTATTTTGAGTCGTGTACAACAATAAATATTATTTCAAGAATGTTATTCGCAACCACACAAAAGTGTCACGAATCTGATAGTAACCTCAATAGCGTTACTAAACTGTTTAGAAATAGTCATAGCAGAAAAGTGTTTATAATTTTCACAATGAAATTGTAAAAACAACAACAGAATAAAGTGTGACAAGTTCTAATAAAAACTGTTACGGTACATAACTTTGCAATTGATTTTATATGAAATTCAGATAAATACATAATTGTCCGAGTCGAGAGGATATATGTTTCTTTGAAACAATATTGCCATTTGTCTTCCCGGAGCGACGACGAACTAAGTGGCAAACGGAGGTTCAGTGGCAAACAGAGGCTCATTTAATCACAAGACCCCAGGAGGTCCAAGGCACAATCTTTGGCATTTCAATATTAATACAAAGGCCCAAAGCCCACATGCCCAAGTCTTCATGTCTTTATTTTTTTGATTTAGTATGTTAGTTGGTAGTATATATGGTGGTATTGAAACAAATATTCCACAATGTGGGACTTTGTTTCAATACGCACAATACCAAAAAAAAATCACTCTCTTCCCTGACTACTTTCTCTTTTATTTATCTAACATATCTGGCGTCCAATGGCCAACTTCTAAATCGGAGACCAAACCATCTGTATTGCTGAGTTAAATATCTTGTATTGTTGAGTTTGATCACGGATATACTGCATAGCTTCGACAGTTTTACATGTCAAACTAACCTATTCATTAAACCAAATATTATATTTTTCTCATAAAATTCTCATTGACGCTACAATCATTACATCTAGACATCTAAAATGCAACTCCATTAAGCTAAAATGAGGACAATAAAGCAGAAAATATTAATCAAAATATTATTTCACATATGTTCTAAGAATCATTTTCTATTTTCCCTCCGTGGTATTTCTCGAAGAAATTGGAAAAGTTTAAGAAGAAAGAATATAGTTATTTATGATGACATTTATCTTTGGTTGAGTTTCTTGAGGATGCATTTTTTTTAAAGCAGAGTAAGATAGAAGACACCCAAAAAACGATCAGATTGTGGCTTACTATAACTATACAACATTTATAATTTAGTGATAATGCATCAAACAACGAAGTTCAAATCCTTACAATGCACATGTACAAGAAAAATGGAGTTAGATTGTAGAAAATACAAAACCGAAATACAAAAGCATCTAGGCTCATGCTTTGTTTGATATGTAGAATATTTCTGTATACACCTTAATATTTTGAGATCCATGATACAATAATAGGCATGCTTAAAACATGCATGATAAACACTGGGAAAATTGACATCTAAAGCAGTAAAACTTGAAATATGAACTTTGATTTTCATGTTTTAAGATCGCTTATTTGGAAGTTGATGTAAGCTAAAAGGCCAGAATTTATAAAAACTAAATATATAGCTAATCGCTGACATTCACCATCCATATTTTAACCATTAGGACGGTTCATAAAAAATGCATAGTAGTTTTGTGAGTAAATGCTTAATGCTTAATTGCAACATTTACAAAAAATTATGTTTTCTAATAGTTCTATGCTATGTTATCAAAGCCCTAGGCGCGCCTAGGTGCTAAAAGGCCCTAGGCGCCAACCTAGAGCTTTTTTACCTATTGAAGCGTTTACGATGCATGAGGCGTCAAAAAGCCCCAAAGACGCCAACGTGCTCGACTTGTAAAGCGGCAAAAAAAGGCGTCTTGTGCAACGTTTGAGGAAAAATTGAAAATTCCAGCATTGGCTCAATAGCAGCCTAAAATCCAACATGAGAAGAAGAAAAAGGCTTGTTTGACTGTCGATTTAAAGTGTATTGTCGAAAAAAAATTCATAGTTTCTTTTTTCAATGTCGAACTCTCGAACAAAAAGTAAACCTAGTTACGTTGACTACCGCTCCACTGTTGCCCCACCGCTTTTAGTTTAATTTATGATAATTGTATAATGTTTTGATCTCAATATTGCATTTATATGTCATTTTTCAATACCAAAAATTGAGTTTTAGTGCATTTTTCAACGTAGTTTTTTTGGTTGAAGTACAGAAAAAAATGTCATTCAAGGCATCCAAAAAAGCACTAGGCGTAAAAAAAAGTTAGGCAAGTGCCTGGGACTTTTCCGCCATGACAACTATGGTTCAATGTGTGTGTAAAGAGAGGAGGAAAGGGAGTGTCCATAGCACCTCTATTTTTAGAGTCTACGTAACCCTTTAATATTCTCATCAGTGAAACAATCCAAAACAGTGAATCTGTTGTAGATTTCATAGCACTTACATATTTTTTAATCGGATATCTTACTGGGGCTAATCCTTAAAGCGGTTGATAATTGTTGATTTGATCCACAAACACATGAATCCACAAGAAATGGGTCGGGAGTTAGGCACTGAGTGGCATTCCCATTTGCAAGGCTATGTGGCAATACGTTGATTAGGTTGCGTGCCTCACTTTTAGTAGCAGAGTCATTCTTACATCGCTTCTCACTCAGGTTGGGCCCTTGGCTCTCTACTATCGGCTCAATCTCACACTGTTCATGACTTGTTTCAAACCAATATACAACACTTAAATTGTGATAAATGTCTTTGAGTAGTCCGATACCCGTTTCTCTGTTGTGCCATAAGCTATCTAACACGGTATTCCCTTTAGTTTTATACATTTAATACTTGGAATCCATGTTCTCCTCGCTCCTTTTGCGCCAGATCGTTGCCCCTTGATAGTACATACTTGATCGAGTTACAGGAGGTGCGCTTATGCCATGTTCTCCTGCATCAAACAATTGAATACCTCATAAAGAGAGTACAAACTGAGCAACAGTTAACGAACTGCATGAAAAATTTATAGTAACACTAGCATTTGTACAAGATGAAATAAAAAGAAACAAATAGCAACAGATGGTACGTACACATTGTCAGTCGGAATAAGATCAAAGGCGCCATCTTTGATCAAGTCGATAACAGGCTCCAACTTCCAGATGTCAGCTCCTAGTGGATTATCTCCACATACAACATCTTGTCTCCCAAAATATAACATATCTAACCTATTCGAGCTTTCAATCCACGGAGCCTCGAATGTTTCCATGAACATGAAATAGGCACATAGGAAAGGTGGATGAATAGGTGTCGTCTCCTTAAGCGTACCGGCTTCTGTCAGACTTCTAGTTCGAAGGAGACGAACGAAGGTCATCTCAAGCAAGGGGAAGCAGTAACAAGATCTAGAGAAGCGGCACATGTTGATTTGGAATTTAGGATTTGAGATTTAGGATCGATGAAGGTAGAGAAGCAAGTCGCGACGAAGGCGAATGAGCGATTTGGATTAGGGGATCAATTTGGGATTTAGGGTTCTAATGAAAATTAAAGGCGGTGAACGAAAATTAGAGCTGACTTTAAAATTATGGCGCGCGGGCCTTTTTCTGTTTGTAAAATGTAGGGTGGATGGTTCACATAGGTTGTAAAAAGCAGAAAGGATGGTTCATAATTAATGTCTAGAAATTAATAATAAATAATAATTAATTTGAGATATGAATTTGCAATTTAATTTGAAACGTTCGAATTTGTAATAATTAATTATAAATGTTTGCACAAAAAATGGGCAAACACCTCAAAGTCGTACGATTTAGTTGATTATATGTTGTTCTTAGTGATTTGGGTGATTTATGCAAATATGTAAAAATTAGGGACTAAACTGTAAAAGACACACAGATTTATAGTGGTTCGGCCAGAACGTGCCTACGTCCACTTTATATGGTATTCTCCTTTTTCTATTCAGATTACAAGTACAAAGCTTTGTATATAAGTCTATGAATGTTGTTTGAAAGTTCTATCCGTGCTTGAGCTCTCAAACTTGTCCCCCATTGTTGTACCCCTGCCCCTCTATTTATAGAGTCAGGTTGGGGGCAGGGGTCTTGGATGTTTATAGCTGCTGGTGGGCCTGGGCTGATGCAATCTGGACTGGCAATCTTGGTTCGGTAGTGCTTTGGTCCGGTAGTTGGAGAGCGTTGATTGGCCCGGCGTTGCCTTGGTTCGGCAGTGGATGGAGAATGAGTTGGTTCGGTGGACATGGAAAGAGGAGTGGTTCGGTGGGACTTGGTCCGGTAGGTTGTGGTTTGGTATCGGTACTACCGAATGGATCTTGTACTGAGAATGCCGAATGATCCCTTGTGTTGGGAATGCCGAATGAGCCTTCATATTTGAGAATGCCGAATGAGCCATGGGGAGTTCGAATACCGAACGAACTCAAACACTTGAACTACCGGATGAAAGCGAGGGGTTTTAAGTACCAGATGACACTTATTACCGGATGAACTCGGGGAGTATAGTGTCGAACGAACTCTTACCTTGCTCTACCGAATGAACCTTTGTACTTGAATCATGAGTGAAATCCCAGACTTATATACGCTTGCTTGCTTCTTCTTGTTTCGGTCGTGGTGGAAACGCACACAACCTTGATATTCCAGTTTTGACCAAAAATGGGATAACACTTTCCCCCCCAAAACATGCCTTGTGATAATAAGGCGTGTTTTGAATAGTTCCGAATCCATTATCCAAAGTTCATAGCCATATTGCCAGAGTATATCATCCTTGACTGCTCCGAGTCGATGTCCAATTCCAAATCCAATAACCAAAGCCTGAGCCAATTCTGTATCCATCCGAACTCGACAACCGAGTCCCAATACATCCTTATCCAATAGCCAATAACCGAATCCAGGACCTTTTTGGGTCGATATCCAAATCCATAACCTCTCCGGGTTCTTGCCAAGCGCAATCTATACCTGACGGCCGTGATCCAGTCTCCCTGGATGTTAAGCTAGCCTCATCGTGTTCTTGTCGGGCGTAATCCACACATGACGGCCTTGGTCCAGTGTCCCTGGATGTTGAGCTAACCTCATCGTGTTCTTGCCAAGCGTAATCCACACTTGACGACCTTGGTCCAGTGTCCCTGGACGCTGTGTTAACCTCTCCGGGTTCTTACCAAGCGTAATCCACACTTGACGACCTTGGTCCAGTGTCCCTGGACGCTGTGTAATGCCATGGCTTATGTCCTAAGCCGAATCCTGGTCTCTCCGGACCCTTGTGGAGCATAGTCCATACTCAACGACCTGAAAATAACAATTGATAATGCAGGGCCTAAGTCCTAGGCCGAATCCTGATCACTCCGGACCCTTGCCGAGCATTGTCCATACTCGACGACCTGAATGAGTCAATTTACCATGTTCGAGCGAAGCGACTCACCCCTTGCCAGGCATAATCCATACCTGACGACCGTTTATCAAAAATCAGATAAAAATCCAATCAAAATCCAATCCAAAATCCAAATCAAAACCAGAAAACCAGAAATCCAAACCAGCATCCAAAATCCAAATCAAAACCAAAAAACCAGAAATCCAAACCAGCATCCAAAACCGAAAACAATCATTCAAAGGAAAATCCAAATCAAAAAGCAAGAAAAACCAGGAGCTCAATCCAAGCTCCAAAACCGAAAACCAAAAACAAAAGCAGTGTCCAATCCAAAAGCAAAAGATAAATTTTACAAACCATAGCATTGCAGTTTATCATCATTCAGAGCATGCCTAGGGGCTATCTCCGTCCCCGTACATGTGTAAATGACTTGGTTGCTTGTCAATAGTTCGCTACTTATTTCATAATAACCTGGTCAATGGATGATCAACCGACCATCATTCCTGGGCCTCCCACCATCGTAGCTTGAGGTAGGCGGCGGTTGCTTCTGCCCCGCCGTTGCATTCCGAGGTCCAACATATTGTGGCAGCTGTCCATTCTTTACATGCTCCTCAATTATGTCCTTTAGGTGCCTGCAGCTGTTGGTGTCGTGTCCATCCAAATCATGGAAGAGACAGTGCCTTCCTGATGTTCTTTCTCGTTCTGTTGGTTCTCTCCTAGCCGGCCTCCGGTAGGGAAGGCGATTTCGAGTATTCAGGTATATCCGCTCCAGCGTCTCGTTCAATCCTGTGTATGTGGAAAATTTTGGATCCTTCCATTGCTTCCTAGCATTTCTAGAATCATCGTCTAACTTCCTTTTTCCTCTGTCTTTATCCAAACCTTTGCTGGATAGTCCTCCAACCTCAATTGCATTAACCTTTTTTAACTTTAAATCCGTACTCGCATCTTCTTGCCGAAGGAACCTTTCTGCCTCGTGAAAGAATTCGTCGAGATCCCGTAGGGGATCTCGTATCAGAGATACCTTGAAATCCGAGTTCTCCCTGACTCCTGATACTGCTGCCATTAAAACCATCGATGGATCGGGCCGATCCACCGAAGCAACTGCGGCACTGAATCGAGTTACAAAGGTTCTAAGCGATTCATCGATCCTTTGCTTTACCGATGTTAATGTCATCACGTTCTTCGGTCTCTTGACATGAACTCGAAACTGTCCCAAAAACCTTTCCACCAATTCCCTCCAAGTCCTGATAGATCCTTCTCCCAGCTGCCTAAACCACATCGCAGCTAAGTCCGTTAAGTACAAAGGAAAGCATCGAGCCATCACTTCCTCCGATGCCCCCAGCACCTCCATGTGTCTGGTGTACCTCATCAAGTGATCCGTAGGGTCTGCCTTGCCATCGTATACCTCCACGCTAGGTAGCTTGAACTTAGGTGGATTCTGAGCCATCCTTATTTCCCGAGCGAACGGACTCCTGTTTACCCCTTCCAAGTCTCCGCTGGTCAAACCACCTCACACAGTCTTCCTGATTATATCTACCAATCCAGTGTTGTCTGTCGGGGGTTGCCCCCGAGGGAATTCCGGTACATACTCTTCATGTGGCTCGCTAGCAGCAACGTCGGTTTTAGCCTGTTGAACTCCTTCCAAAGGTCCTCCTGTGTTGGATCCTGCGGGCCTGCCCCCAAGCCCTTGTCGATTGCCCTCTGGCTCTGCATCCTGTCCTCCATTGGGTTCCATAACCCTAGCTCCTTGTCCTGCATCCACCGTCGTTGTAGCTGTTCCTAAGTTCTGGGTCCCTACAGCTCTCATTTGCTCCAAGAAAGTCTGCATCATCTCCTGTTGACTCTTCAACAACCTCTCTTGCAGTGAATTTGTTATGACTTCCATTTCGTCCCGGGTTATGTAGATCGAAGCCGGTCCTTCCTCAGCTCCGGAGGATGCTTGTTGACTTCCTTCCGGTTGGCTTCTCTCGGCCCTTTTCCTTCTACTATTTAGCCTAGCCATTGTCTCCCAAATCCAAACTTCTATCCGATATAGCGGGCGCTAGTTCTTCTCAGTGAAAGCACCAAAATGTTTACGCAAAAAATGGGCAAACACCTCAAAGTCGTACGATTTAGTTGATTATATGTTGTTCTTAGTGATTTGGGTGATTTATGCAAATATGTAAAAAGCAGAGACTAAACTGTAAAAGACACACAGATTTATAGTGGTTCGGCAAGAACGTGCCTACGTCCACTCTATATGGTATTCTCCTTTTTCTCTTCAGATTACAAGTACAAAGCTTTGTATATAAGTCTATGAATGTTATTTGAAAGTTCTATCCGTGCTTGAGCTCTCAAACTTGTTCCCCATTGTTGTACCCCTGCCCCTCTATTTATAGAGTCAGGTTGGGGGCAGGGGTCTTGGATGTTTATAGCTGCTGGTGGGCCTGGGCTGATGCAATCTGGACTGGCAATCTTGGTTCGGCAGTGCTTTGGTCCGGTAGTTGGAGAGCGTTGATTGGCCCGGCGTTGCCTTGGTTCGGCAGTGGATGGAGAATGAGTTGGTTCGGTGGACATGGAAAGAGGAGTGGTTCGGTGGGACTTGGTCCGGTAGGTTGTGGTTCGGTCTCGGTACTACCGAATGGATCTTGTACCGAGAATGCCGAATGATCCCTTGTGTTGGGAATGCCGAATGAGCCTTCATATTTGAGAATGCCGAATGAGCCATGGGGAGTTCGAATACCAAACGAACTCAAACACTTGAACAACCGGATGAAAGCGAGGGGTTTTAAGTATCAGATGACACTTATTACCGGATGAACCGGGGAGTGTAGTGTCGAACGAACTCTTGCCTTGCTCTACCGAATGAACCTTTGTACTTGAATCATGAGTGAAATACCAGACTTATATACGCTTGCTTGCTTCTTCTTGTTCCGGTCGTGGTGGAAACGCACACAATCTTGATATTCCAGTTTTGACCAAAAATGGGATAACAATAAATTACTAATTATTAAATATCTTGAATTTTTTTTTCTTTAACCTACTTTCGTAAAATAGGGATGTAAGAAGGCCTCTTCAAAGCTCACCTCTTTTTAGCTGGACCCTCACAGGGACACTTTTCTATCGTGCATATTTTATATATTTCGACATGGGTTATTACATGCCTCCGTGAATGACGGCTTGCTAAACGTAGCAGTTAGGGCTCGAACTCTCTCCCACTCTACTGGGGAGTTGAGAACACATACCAACTCCACTAGAATTGCGGACGATAGTTAGGGCTCGAACTCTCTCCCACTCTACTGGGGAGTTGAGAACACATACCAACTCCACTAGTTAGGGCTAAACCATAGTTTGTTAATTATTATTATTAATTATAACTTATTATTTATACATTATTTATTAATAATCATTGATTAAATAAGTTATCATTTATAAATTATTAAGTATCAATTATAAATTTTTATTTATTAATTATTATAATTTTTAAAAAAACTTGTTATAAATTAATATTTACAACCTTCGAGGAAAGTTGAAAAAAAACATCCTTTTCTACAAAGAATGCATAATAAACGTTGTAAAACAACCATTTTACAATATTTGTGTAATAAAAGAAAATAAAATAATAAAAATAATAATTATTCATAATTTATAAATAATATAAAATCATTAAATTATAATGTTTAAGAATAAGTAAAATAAAATAAAATAATAATAAATAATAATTTCAAATTACTAATTATTATAATATTTTCAATAAATTGTAAGAATATTAAAAAATTAAGTAATTAAACATTTAATTTTTTAATTATAATCGCATATTAATTATTAACTACTGATTATTACCTATATATTATTGACTATTAAGTGTATGTAATAAATATTAACTATAATTTACTAATTATTAATAATTAATTATAATAAAATTTTAAGTATAATAAATAATTATTGATTGTAGATATTAATTAGTAATTGTAAATTATTTATTAAATCTTTAATTATAATAAATTAGCTCAGTTGGTAAGCGCTTCTTAGTGATAATGGAACGAAGTTCCTTGAGATCGCGGGTTCAGGTTCGAGTCCAAACAAGCCGCGATGTGTAACCCTTAAGACGTGGAACGGTTATCCTCGAAAAAGTAAGAATGCTTAGGGAATTGATGCTTTGTATTGGGCTGGTTGAAAAGCGAAGTCATTGTAGGGGATCATTCAAATCCCCTAGTTCTACTCTCTGAAGTAGGATTTTTTTGAATAAATTATAAATAATGACCTATATAAGCAGACATTTATAATTATTAATTATAAATTACCATCTATAAATTATTAACTAAGTATCTATTGTTTCTTATTAACTGTAAATTACTCATTATTAATTATTAAAATATTTAAAGTAATAACAATCATATTCAAAATAATCAACGTTAATCCGGTCTTTTCATGTGGCAAACGTTTCCATAATGATATTTTACAATCTGTAATTAAAACAATTTTATTATAGTAAATTAATATTTACAACTTACAAGAAGTTGAAAAAATTAATGTTTTTACAACGTTTTTGTAAGAAAAGTTTTTAAATGAAATTACTACAACGTTTTCAAAAAAACTCGTAAGAATCAAGGTTTTTACAATATATTTTTCAAAAACGCTGTAAAAAACTTGATATTACAAAGTTTGCTACGAAAACATAGTGAAAAAGGTTTTTCTCAACGTTTTAAAAATAAATATTATAAAAATACGTTGCAATAGGCTCTTTTGTTGTAGTGTGATACGATATACATTTAGTCTTTTACATGTTTATGTTGATATTATGTTTTATTTTTTCTGCTGTAAGATTTAGCATGATGATAGTCGTGATAGATATGCTTTATATTGTTGTTGCATATATATGTCATCCTCAATGAAACATCATAATGTGCTTATGGAATCCAGTTGTGTAGCGACCCGCAGTTCCGTGCCCTTTGAGTTGATAATAAATCACTCATGTTCAACCCAAATTGTACGGAAGAACGAACAACTAGGGTAAAGAAGAAGAAAGAGATGGAAGAAAATAGAACAACAACATGGTATCTCACAATCGCAGTGGAACAAAATATAATATATAATAACAAATTTTTATACAAAAGAATCTATAACAGCTTATATACATACAATCATCAGAGTACAATAATCGATACATCAATCTAGACAGTTATAATCACTTGTCCTCACACAACAGAAATATAACCAAGTACGAAAATACGTCTAAACTCCTCCAACTCGTCTACTGAGCTCCATCGCATTTAAACCTGAATCTGTAATACTCGGTTTGACCCGAGTATTATAATAAAATAACACCTGAGTCGGTCTGGAAAACCAGTGTGAGAAAACATACTCAATTTGAATCATTAGAGTTATCAAAATCCTTTGAAAAACAAAGGTATCTCGTAAGACTGCGTCCGACATAAAAACGACTGGTTTTTCCCTTATGATAACCAAAACATTTTATAGAAAAATCCAGTGATATTATAATAGTGTGTAAATACAAATATTTACTCGAATAGCTAAAATTGTTAGATTAACTAAATTCCAGCATACTTGCTCTACAAACAAAACCATAAGATCGTATTGGAGAATGGATTCCAACGAATGACTAGGCCACTGATGTAACAACCCGCATATTTTACGATTGTATATTTAAATGATTTATTTAAATATAGCATCGTTAGTCGGATTGAAGTGTGAAATGCTACTTTTTGCAAACATTCGAATTAGGATTCGAGACCACTTCCATTGAGTCCAAAACGGTATTTACGACCTTTTTGAGTATAAACATCGATATGTTTGGAGTTGACTAGAATTTTTCTATTTTTCTATTGGGCTTTGGGTTTGGGTTTCAGCCCACTAACCCAACATGTTATCCTAACTCCACCCCCTCTCATCTTCATTCATTCTATTATTTTCCTAACACTTTCAAGCTAAAGAAAATGGAGGAAGTGAAAAGAAAACAAAATTCCTAAACCCTAGTTTTGCTAGCTCCAAAATCAAAGAGATGCTTAGGTAAGCATCCTTTTCGTCTTCTCCATCTCGATCTCTCTATAATTTTCTGAAATTCCTAAACCCTAACGTAGGAAATATTTGCTTATGAGCTTAGATTCGAGCATCTAGAGTTGAAATTGAAGAGAAATCGGTCTTGCTTTGTTTTAAAGCTTCTCATTCGTTGTCTTTGAGTTTTAAAGGTGAGTTTTTGAACTCACATCTACATTTATAGCTTGCTTTGTTGTTAGGTATGAATTTGTAACATCTATTCATGTTCATTTGTTTTTGATTTGAATTGATTTGGGGAAATTTTCAAATTTTGGTGTTTTGAAGTCAAAATCTTTAAAGATCCTATCTTGGATATTTGGACATGTTATTTAGGGTGTATCGAAGAGCCTATAGGGCTGGATTGTCGCTTGGCACAAATCCCTAGTCCCTGTCGCTCGTCCAATCGCTTCCGAATCGATTTGGCCATCATTGGCCTAGGCCAATTTCTGCCCAGTTGAGTCAACCAGACGTCTGGTTGGTAAATTCAGACGTCTGATTATGGTCCATGGAGAAAAAATATATAAGACGGTAGAAAATAAAAATGGCAAAGACTTGGACCAGACGTCTGGTCCAAACCTACCAGACATCTGGTTAGTTTTCAAACGTCTGGTTAGAGTTCAAACGTCTGGGAAGGTTCTGAAATATTTTCAGAACCCAAATCCAAACGTCTAGATTAACCCCCACATGTCTGGAACTGTTCAGTTTTTCCTATTTTTTGAGTGAATTTCCAATGTTTATCGATTTTTGTTGATCCGATTAGTTGTTATCACTTTTATCGACTTTCATGATTCCTTTTTCTAGATTTTTGGGAATATCCATTTTGATGGATTTGGTATCGATTTCTATGGATTTGATTCACATCTTTGAATGTGAATTTTTGGTGATTGATTGTTTCTACAATCATTTATGTGATGTGTCACTTTTAAATACAAAGGTTTCTATATTAGAAGTAAATACTCAAACTCTTTCACAAAAATGATTTCAATGTTACTTTTATACAAAGCTCGTCTTTATAACCATTTTCCAATCTATTAGTATACACAAACCTTTATCTCATTCGTATGAGAAATCTAATTAAACGACTTAGCAAAACAAGTGATATGAAGCGCTTGCGTTTTCTTTATCGGTTAACTCTTGGACTTGTTCGATTGAAACATTATGACAATTTTCATGTGGAAATCTACAATTTGTTCGTAAATACTTAAGTTAAACCAGTGGTTATGGGACTTGAAGCTAAACTCGTTTATTTACTAGCTTAGTGTAATTTACACTTATCGATCAATGATGATCATTTTGTGATTTATACTAGCGATGTGCGATGTCTCTTTGTTTGTAAGGGGGACAAAAACCCCGTTTGTGGAGTTTCGGCTCAAAATTGGTGGGGGGTGACCCATGGTCTTCAGCCCGTTTGTGGAGCCTCAGCTCAAAAATTGATAGTTAACCATGGAATAGCATTCCATTTATGATGCACGTGTTGGTGAGTTTTCATGCTCCCGTTTGTGATAGGCCTCCCCCTTTGTGATTTCTGGATTTCTAATTGATGATTTCTAGAATTTGCGTTTCACCAATTTTTGAGATTTATATTAATAAGCTTTATCAATATTTGTGGTTTGGTGAATAATATAAAGAATATGACACTCTTTCTAGTGTTTTGAGATCCTTGAGATATTGTATGATTTTTGTTGTTATTTAATGTATACTTATCACAGTATGGCATTATTGTTATCGTACGTTTTTATTATATCTCTTATCCTATCTCATTTTATATGATATTTATAGCTAGACTGATCCTTTTATTATTTTCTTCTTAAATAATACTCGGATCAGACCGAGGTATTTCAGGTGCTTGTACTTGACTTCTTATCAGGTTCCGTCATCTGACTTTTGGCTAGCTACTTAGCTTAGTTGTTTTTGTTTTATACATTCGAGATAGAGACTCCTTGATGTATACATATTCTTTTGTATAAGACTTGTACCTATTCTTTTATGATCTAGTGGATCTTATATGACCACTACTTTGATGTACACTTCTATGTGTTTTATTCATATATGTTTCCGCCTTTGTGATATGAATATCTGTGACTGATTTGTGTTATGTTTATTTTATATTTGTTTCCTAAGATCACATAGCCACTGTGTAGTAGCTTTTAGTTTGTAATACATGTGTCAGATTTCCTCTTGAAACGAAATGCATGTAATAATATCTGACATATAGGTGCTCCCATAAAGCAATTACACAGATGGTCGCTCCTCAACAGCCTTATTCTTCGTGCTAGTTGACGACAATACCCCGTAGTGTCCTTGGCTATTGTGAGTATAGAGGTGAAGCGTCACAACTGGAAGACCTTCCATCACAGTACACTTCTAGAACACTGTACCGAGGACCATGTCGGGAATCCCTGCTATACAAGACCGACCTACCCCTAACCTGGATAGATTGAATATGTTATCACCCCGGGTGTTCCCACCCTTACCATCGAGCGCTCCTTCAACGCACAACCGTATCCATAATAAATAGGTTTCCAAAGACATCTATAAAGGTGATAACATACCCTAATTCGGTGCGACCTACTTAGCCTTGCTGCATCTTCCCTATTTTAGTCATTTCCGGTTGATGAGGCTCGAGGCTAAGCTTTACTTTTCAAGAAACAACTCTTCTTAGAATGCTCATCGTCCTCCAATGACGATGTTCTAATAGCATTTGTCCATACAAGTTGCTTTAGGTATGGATAAACCAAATCACCGTCTTCATCATCTTCACGGTATTCATTCACAGCGTTCAAACCTGATCGAAGTGGTTTTCGTCTAATTAAATCCGATCCCGGTCTCTTCGAAAGAATTTTCTCACCTTGATTTTTAATTTGCTAATCGTTCCAATTTAATTCTCTTTCATAGATTCCCCAGCCACGAATCTCCTACGTTCGATTGAACCTCGTAAGAAAATTACGAATTATATAAATCAATAATTCAAATTTTAATTATGGTTAATAAACTAATTACTCTCTAATTAAAATTAATTATAATAGATTCTATTATACCTTCTTCTCATCATAACCCTCAAATCATCACCTCAGCTTACCATCTTCAGTTGTTCGACACTCACCACCTGCCTCGATCACTGCGCAGCACCACACGCACTCGTATGGGTACAAAAATCACGACTTAGATGAGCGCACTCGACCAGCACTTCTTATACTGCCTTATGTTACGAACTGAGATATTGGTTTTGATGACAACAACCTTTTAACTTAACTTATTATGAAATATATACTAATACTATTGTCTAGATAGATATGTATATGCAGGATATATATATATATATGCAGGTATTGATTACTGAAAACTGATCAGTATAAAGACTCAAGACTCAAGATTGAAGACTTTAGAGTATTATGATCAAGATTTCAAGATATGTGTCTAGTTTTTGTTAAAACTTCATAATAGCATGGAAATCTTCATTTCGAATTTCATTTGGGATGGAACCTATTTCTACCCTCTTAGTGGCTCACAAACCCACGACAGGTAGCTTATAAACCTATGACAAGTGGCTTACAAACCCACGAACATCCTGGTTTTGTACAAGTTTTCGAGTCCTGATGTGAAGATATATTCTGCAGGAAGAAGCTTGCAAAACTACTTCAAAATGATTTTTCAAAATGTTTTTCAAAATTGTTTTCCAATATGTTTTAGCCTTAAAAATTATCTTTTGAAATGATTTTCAAAAAATATATTTTAGCCTTAAAATATTCTTTGTTTTTGTTTTTTAAATAAACTCTTGTTTTAAACTTTGTTTTTACTCCAAAGTCGTTTTATCTTATTTTCCTTTCAATACCAAAATAAATTTTAGATTGTTTTTAACATAGGGATGTCGACATCATAGGATACCCCATGTCGACATGGTGGCCGTTGAATTCAAAAGTTTCAATTTTCAAAAGAAATTTCTATTCATTTAAATCTCTTCATGAGTGATTATGACCGTTGGTGCTCTATAAATAGCCTTCAAAAACGAATTTTTTAACTAATTAATTTCTTATTTTCTTTACTCCTTCTTCTCCATAAATCCGTCTTCTAAAATTTTCATATTTTTAAGATCGTGCCGAAATTCTGCCAAATTCTCAAGTGAATCAAATTAGAATATCATTCTTGTTTGATTCTTTGCCCTCTCTCGAAGATCAAATTGCTATTCAGAGTTATAGGATCAATTTGTAATCAAAAGTTTATCGAGTCTCTCTATAAGGTGTGGTTGTGCCTGGAAATCAATTGGGTGATCTTGTGTCCCGTAAATCAAGAGAGTTTGCCCGGATTCATGAGGCAGGAGGGTACCTCAAGGCCTTTAGAAATTGAGGATTATAATCTCAACATTGGTATAATAAAAATCTGTATGAGGTGGTTTGTCTTGGTAGATGACTGGATGTAGGGTAACTCCGAACTAGTATAAAATCCGGTGAGTTCTTTCCTTTTACTACTTTTTATTTACTTTCTGCATAAGTTTGATTATGTGATTGTTCTATGATTAAGCTCTGCATTTGTTTGTGTCATAATCTTTAAATTAATTCATATAAGTCTTAGAATCCATTAGACACTATTCCCCCCCCCCCCTTTAAGTGTTAAATTAGCCTTAAGATTATTAATCCGCTGCCTCTTTCAATTGGTATCGGAGCATTGGTTTTTATAGTTTTCATAATCTGAAACTTGAAAATTGTTCTAATGGCTACCGACGCTGGTAATGTCAACTCTGGTACTAGTTCTATTATCACTAACGCTAGTTCGTTTGTAGTAGGTCAGCCTACTGTTAGACCATCATTTTTCAATGGCAGTAATTATGCATATTGGGCTTGTAGAATGAATTTTTTTTTACAATCAGTAGGATTAGACACTTGGAATATCACATAAACCGAGTATGTTGAACCAATTATCAATTTTGCCCAGTGGACTGCTGAGCAAAAGGGTGTTGCATAAAATAACTCAAAGGCCATGCATATATTATTTTATTCATTAGATAGGAATGAGTTTAATAGAGTGTTTGTTTGTAAGTCTACATTTGAAATCTAGAAAACTTTACAAGTTACTCATGAAGGAACAAGCAAAGTTAAACAGACTAAAATTTCCATATTAACTAATCAGTTTCAATTGTTTAAAATGCATGCAAATGAGTCCATTTCCGACATGTATTGTTGATTTTAAGATATTGTTCATTCACTAGTTGCACTGGGAAAAAGCTTTTCAGAGGAAGACCAAGTCAGAAAAATTCTAAATTCACTCACTCCAGAATGGGATCAAAAGACACTTGCAATCGAAGAAGCAAATGATATTAGTCTAATGAAAATAGAAGAATTAATTGGGAATCTGATGTCTTATGAAGTTCAACTGCAAGGAAGAAGAGAAAACATGACTACAAAAAAGAAGTCATTAGCATTCAATGTAATAACTGAAGATTTGGAACCAGACAGTGATGAGGAGATTGCTTTCATGAAAAGAAACTTTCAGAAATTCCTAAAATATAGAAAAATGAATAATTACAAATGAAATGATCAAAGGAATTTCAAAAATAATACGGAGAATATCAACAATGATAGATGCTACAATTGTAAAGTCGGGCATCATAGAAAACATTGTTTGTATCCAGTTAAACAGCCATTCCCTCCAAACAATGACTCGTCATGGAAAATAAAAAAAGCATACACAGCAACTCTTGATGACTCAGACTCATCATCTAGTGAAGATGAAAAGAAGGCAATAATTCAAATCTATGTTTCACTGTTATTCGTGAATCAAATGACGATGGGAATATGGATCAAAAAATAGGCACCCGTTTACATTATTTTTATTTTTCTTGTTTGCATGGATGCTTGTTTGTTTGCTTGATACTTTTAAATTCCTTGAATTTCAAATTCAAATTTATCCCTTGAAATTTGAATTTTAAATTCAAAAATATATTATTTTAATAATATTTTAAATATTAAATTATTAATATTTAAGTATTATTATATTTAATGTGATAACAAGAATTATATAAATAGAATATATGATATAATTTATATATTTATTAGAAATTAGGAATAGAAACTCGTTCTTTGATTCAATAGACACATGTCGACATACCAGGATACCCCATATCGACAAGCCCCTAAGAATTTGATTTCAAAATTTGAATTCAAACTTTTTAATTTCCCTCCATCTTTTCACCAACTTCAATGCTTTGTAAAGATGCCTCTTGTCCAGAGAATATGTCTATAGAATCTCTATTTAATTCACTCACTTTATCATCACTTTTCACTTTTATTTCATATTTCAAATTTCAATTTTATCTTCACTATCTTAAACTCCTCTCAAACTTCTTCAATGGTCTCTTCAAGCACTCCTAACACCATTAGGCTTTCAAAATCTGTCAAAAACTTTCTTTTTAATGACCCGGAAGCTATCAAAGCTTACATCGACTATGTAAACTTTGGTAAAATTCATACGGGGAAATTTGTTATTTTTGAAAATTTTCCTTCTTATGAAATTGAAAATATTTTTCAACAACGTTCTATTCTTAATTTAGTAGATAACAAACAATTATGTTATCCAAATCTTGTTAAGATGTTTTACGCGAATTTGAATTGTGGTTTTTATGATGGGAAGGAAGGACAAATTTGGATTAGTGTTAAAGGAACACAAATTATTTTGGATTGTGAAAATTTGGAAAATATTTTGGGATGCAAGTATACCGAAATGAATGTCTCAGAATTTCAAATAAATAAAAATGATCGAGAGACATTTCGTCACATCTTTGAAGGGGATGACAATTTTGAATTCAAAAATCGTTATTTTCATCCAAAAGCAAGAATTGTTAACCTTCTTATTCAACACACTCTTATACCAAGAACGGGAAACTACAACAACTCAACTTTGAAAGTTTCCAAAGCTCTTTTTGCAATTTTTGAAAATTATGATATTAATTAGACTCAAGTTATTTTGGATGAGCTAAGGCCCAAGAATTTTACTATGGGAGAAAATACATTATATCATGAAATTTATCTTACTGTGATTTTTTATTACTTTGGAGTTGATTTCAAAAGGGAAGAATTTATAACTAGAAAAGTGTTCAACCATGGAAACATTTCCCTTATGTAAATTCCTTAGTGTTTCAACCATATGAAACAGTTGCGGAAAAGGAAGAAAGACTTGCTCATGAAAAAATGAAAGGAATGGAGGAGGAAGAAGAAGAGGAAGAGGAAGGAATGGAAATTGAAGAGGAGGAAGATGAAGATCAAGAAAATTTCTTAGAAAGTATTGAATATCCTACTAATCCCGCTAATTTATCCAATAAGACCATTCTCGATAATTAAAGAATTATAGTGGCAAATCAAAAGACACTTAAAAGATCAATGAGTAAAAAAATGGATAAGATTTCCAGTAAAATCGACAAGTTCTTGGGGATAATTAGTAGAAATCTTGGACTATCATCTTCTTCATCTTCATCTAATTAGTTTTAGTTCATGTTATCTTAGTTCTATCTTTGTATTTTCTTTATTTTAGTTAATATTATATTATCTTATGTAATATTGACTAGAATCATTAATAAAATCTTTTCATTTCTTATTATTAAACTTCACTTGTCTCTGTTGTTTTTATATTATACTAATTTTAGTTGCATAGATTTGTTCATAATATTCAAAATAAAGCAAATTATCACTTTAGGCAGAGGCATGTCGATATCTACCATCCCTCCATGTCGACATTCAACGGGTAGAAAGTAGTTGCATTTTCAAATTTTAGTATCTTGTAACTAACTTGTGTCTATCCATTCTAATCGACTTTCAGTCCCTATTTATACCTAGTTCTTCCAGAATAAATTATCAAACTTCATTTCTAATCACTCCTTTTCATATCTCTTCCTATTTTTGAATTATGGCTTCTCCGATTAAGAATCTAAGTGATAATCTTGAAGAAACTCTCACTTCCTTTAAGAATATTCTTACATTCATACTTCGTAATTAGCCCTATTAGAATTGAGTCAAATGCAGATGATCGGGGAGCAAGAGAGACATTTTGACGCCCTTCGTTGGATGATCTCAACTCCTAGCAAGGATGACCTCGAAGGAAATCCACCAGTCACTCTCGACAAAGATAAAGAAGAATGGAATGCCATTAAAGCAGACCCTATCTTTGAAGAAGATGGATGGGTGGAAGTACCAAGGAATAACTAGTCATTCTGTATGTTATTTGTTTGATTTGATTGGTGTGTTTTAACTTAATTGACTTAACTTATTTGATATGGTTTGTATATATGTTTGGTTGAATAATTACTGTAAATATGATTAGCTGATGATTGATTTACTTTTTAGATTACACTGATGATCATATTTCAGACTTATGATCACACTTAGCACTTATTACACTTATACATGGATTACTCTATTTTATTATGGTTGATTATCTTATATTAAGTTCAATGAATTTATTAGTTAGAAGTTTTTGTTGATAACAGAAGGGGAGAAGTTATAAAATAGTAGTTGGCTTGGAGTAAGGGGGAGTCATGGAGTAAGGAGGAGTTATGATAGGAGTTATGGTATGGTAAATATATTTTATAAATATAGGTTATCATCATCAAAAAGGTGGAGATTGTTAGGAACTGAGATGTTGGTTTTGATGACAACAACTTTTTAACTTATCTTATTATAAAATATATACTAACACTATTGTCTAGATAGATATGCATATGAAGTGTGTGTGTGTATATATATATATATATGCAGACTAATCAGTATAAAGACTCAAAACTGAAGACTGAAGACTCTAGAGTATCAAGATCAAGATCAAGATTTCAAGATATGTGTCTAGTTTTTGTTAAAACTTCATAATAGCATGGAAATCTTCATTCCGAATTTCAATTGGGATGGAACCCATTTCTACCTTCTTAGTGGCTTACAAACCCACGATAAGTAGCTTACAAACCTATGACAAGTGGCTTACAAACCCATGAACATCCTGATTTTGTATAAGTTCTCGAGTTCTGATGTGATGAGATATTTTGTAGGAAGAAGCTTGCAAAACTACTTCATAATGGTTTTTCAAAATGTTTTAGCCTTAAAAATTATCCTTTCAAATGATTTTCAAAAAGATGTTTATCCTTAAAATATTCTTTATTTTTGTTTTTTAAATAAACTCTTGTTTTAAACTTTGTTCTTACTCTAGAGTCGTTTTTATCTTGTTTTCCTTTCAATACCATTTTCAAAACAAATTTTACATTGTTTTTAACATAGGTATGTCGACATCATAGGATACCCCATGTCGACATGGTGGTCGTTGAGTTCAAAAGTTTCAATTTTCAAAAGAAGTGTCCATTCGTTTAAATCTCTTCACGAATGGTTATGACCGTTGGTGATCTATAAATAGCCTTCACAAACGAAATTTTTAACTAACTAATTTTTATTTTCTTCACTTCTTCTTCTCTACAAATCCATATTCTAAAATTTACATAATTTTAAGATCATGTCAAAATCCTGCCAAATTCTCAAGTGAATCAAATTAGAATCTCATTCTTTTTTGATTTTTTGCCCTCTCTCGAAGGTCAAAGTGCTATTCAAAGTTATAGGATCAATTTATAATCAAAAGTTTATCCAGTCTCGGTATAAAGTGTGGTTGTGCCTAGAAATCAATTAGGATGATCTTGTGTCCCGTAAATCAAGAGAGTTTGCCCCGAACTCGTGAGACAGGAGGGTACCTCAAGGCCTTTAGAAATTGAGGATTGTAATCTCGACATTGGTATAATAAAAATCTGTATGAGGTGCTTTGCCTTGGTACAAGACTGGATGTAGGGTAACTCCAAACCAGTATAAAGTCAGGTGTGCTCTTTCCTTTTACTGCTTTTTATTTACTTTCTGCATATGTGTTTGATTATGTTATTGTTTTGTGATTAAGTTCTGCATTTGTTTGTGTCATAATTTTTAAATTAGTCCATATAAGTCTTAAAATCCATTAACCACTATTCACCCCCTCTAGTGTTAAATTAGCCTTAAGATCCTTAATCTGCCGTCCCTTTCACCTTATGCTGCTGCTGCACCTACACTAACGACCTCCAGCCTTCGACACTCCCAAAGCCGCCAGTTCCAACTCCACTTCGCCTCCAACGACAAGAAAAATCCCATCAACAACTCACATCCAAACCCTTGCTATCGCCCCACTAACTGCCATGACATCTCCGTGATTTTGGCCATCCCGTCCCGCCCATCGACGATGCCACCTGCCCCTTACGATCGCATACCTGACACTGCGATTCACTCGCGAATTTGAACAAAACCTCACGCGTGAGTCGAAGTCCCACCACTGCCTTTGTTAGTCGGTGAGATAATGGTTTTGATGACAACAACCTTAGAATAAATTATAAAATATAAATACTAATATTATAAGTTTAGATATATATGTATATGCAGGATTTAACCATGCATGTACTAAGAATGAAGACTGTACAGTATAGAGATTCAAGATATCAAGATTGAAGACTCATGAGTATCAGATTATCGAGAGTTCAAGAATTCATCTTTAATTAGAAAATTTTGTTAAAACTCCTAGAAAAGCACTGGCATCTTAAAATCTAATTTATTCGTGGAATGTAATCCACTTCGAGCTCGTTAAAGGGATGGAACCCTAAGTAGGATGGAACCTATGAAAAATCTAGTGGAACATTGTTTTGTATCCGCTAACCTTTATTCAAATGATTTTACAAAAATTATCTTGTTTTCAAAATGATTTCAAAACTTTCCTTTAAAAAGATTCAAAAACCTCTATCCTGATTTTAAATAAATTTAGCCTCAAAATCATCTTTAATTTCAAAGTCAAATTACTCCTGATTTTAAACTATCTTTTAATATAAAATATTTAACTTTCAAATATCTATACATAGATTTAAACATAAAATTATAGTTAAATTCTATATATATTATTCTCTATATTTACTTATGAATTTTAACTATAGTCAAGTATATTTTATAAAGTTTAAAATAGTTTTAATATAAGATAAAGGTTATCTTCAAAGAAAACCAAATCATCGAAAAATGCTTTGGGATGTCGACATACTCATGGTGACTATGTCGACATGGTGTCAGTTGAGTTCAAAATTTCAATTTCAAAAGAAGTGTCTATTCGCCATAACTCTTCACGAATGGACATGGCTGTTGTTCTTCTATAAATATGGTTCGGTTTCAACGAATTTTAACATCAGATTTTCTGATTTTGCACTACTCTCCTTCTTCCACTTTTCTTAATACATACTCTTACCATTACTCTACCGAAATCAACATTGAATCGAACTTGTTTATTCGTAGTTTGATTCTCTATCACTATCTCAACAAGATTCTCAATGCTATTCAGAGTTATAGGCTTTTTGTAATCAACTTAGCGAGAAAAGGTGTGATTGTAGCCTTGAAAATCAATCAAGCGTGATAAGGTGTGATTGTAGCCTTGGGAAATCAATTGGGTGAATTTGTTGCCCGTAAAATCAAGTGGGTAAACTTGTTACCCGAAAAATCAAGTATCTCTACCTAGAGGATTGTGATTCTGGAGGGTGTACCTCGTAACCTTGAAATCGAGGGTGTAATTATACAATTGCTTTTGAAAGGAAATCCATACTTATGTTGCGGGACTAGATGTACGGTAACTCCGAACCAGTATAAAATCCGGTGTGTTCTTTCCTTTACTGCTTTTTATTTTATGTATGCATCTGTGTTTGTTTCTGTGATCATATCTATGTCTGTATATTGCACACATCTGTGTTTAAATTAACATAAACTCAAAAGATTTAGTAATTCTTTATAAACACTATTCACCCCCCCTCTAGTGCTAATCCTAGCCTTAAGATCCGTAATCCGCATTTCTCATAATTGGTATCAGAGCAAGGTTTTCAAAGTTTCATAACCTAATTTTTGAACAATTTTCAAAATGGCTACCAACACTGGTATTGTTACTAACACTAGTATCCCTGTCACTAGTTCATTTGTAGAAGGTCGGTCTACTCTCAGACTACCACTTTTTAATGGCAGTAATTATGCATATTGGTCATGTAGGATAAAATATATTTACAATCTATAGGATTAGACACTTGGAATATTACATCAATTGAATATTCTGAACCCACAACTGATTTTGCACAGTGGACTGCTGAGCAACAAACTGTGGCACAAAATAATTATAAGGTAATGAACATTTTATTTTGTTCTCTAGATAGGAATGAATTCAATAGAGTGTCAGTTTGTATGTCTGCATGTGAAATCTGGAAAACTTTGCAAGTTACTCACGAAGGAACAAGCAAAGTTAAACGGACCAAAATTTGCATGCTCACAAATCAATTTCAATTATTTAAAATGAATTTTAATGAGTCTATTTCAGATACGTATAGTAGATTTCAGGATATTGTGCATTCTCTAATATCTTTGGGAAAGGAATTTTCTAAAGAAGATCAAGTCAGAAAGATTTTAATTTTTCTTACTCCAGAATGGGATCAAAAGACACTTGCTATCGAAGAGGCAAATGACATCAGTACTTTAAAGATATAAGAATTAATTGGAAATCTAATGTCGTATGAAGTTCAAATGACCGGGAGAAGAGAAAGCAAAGCATCTGAAAAGAAATCAATGACATTCAATGTATTGACTAATGGATCAGATTCAAACAACGATAATGATGAAGAGATAGCCTTAATGACCAGAAATTTTAGGAAATTCCTGAAATACAGAAAGATGAATAATCTCAAGAGAAATAACTATAAGATCTCTGGAAATCAGAATGTAGTGCTAAATAATGTCAAATGTTACAACTGTGATGAACCAGGTCATATCAAAAGAGACTGTCCGTATCCAGATAGGCAAAATCCTCCTATGAATAATGATCCAACAAAGAAATGGAAGCGTGCATTTACTGCTACTCTAGATGATTCAGACTCGTCCTCAAGTGATGATGATCAGAAAACAGATAATTCGAATTTGTGTTTCACAACAGTTCACAACTCCAATGAATTCAGAGAAACGGATTCAGAAAAAGGTACACATTTACAATATAATCGGTTAAAATTGCTTGCTTAGAATTAGATGTTTGATTGCTTAATTGATTGATTTTGAACTGGTGTGTTGTTTGAATTTTAAAATTTATTTTCTATTTTTTATTATTATTTTATTATATTTTTTATTATTGTTTTTTATAATATAATAATACTTTCTGAAATATATTATTAGTCTATTCCAGAAATATATAATAAAGTATATATATATTTATTAGAGAACATAGGAAAAATAATTCACAAAAATTCACAGGCACATGTCGACATGGTCCCTACCATGATGTCGACATGGGTACCAAAATTTGAATTTTAAAATTTGAATTCAAATGTTTGAATTTTCCTCCATCTTTTCACTTCATTCAATTCTCTGAAAAGCTACCTTTTGACCAGAGAATATGTACTTTGAGAATCTATTTATTCACTGTCTTTTATCATATCTTTTCACTCTCATTTTCAAATTCAAACTCTCTTTCTTCAAAACTTCAAGCTCTTTACTCTCTACTTTAATGGCTTCTTCAAGCAACCCCTCCACCATGAGAATTTTCATAAAAATAAAAGAGCAACTCTTTAATGATCCGGAGGCAATAAAAGCGTACATCAATTATGCTAATTATGCCAAAGTCTATCCCGGAAAGTTTGTTATTTTTCAAGATTTCTCTTCTTAGGAACTTGATTCTCTTTTTGCAAAAAATGGAGTTCTTAGTCTTATTGATGCTTCTCAAAATAATTTTGTTTGCTATCCAAATCTTGTCAAAATTTTCCATGCTAATTTAAACCATGGATTTTATAATGGAAATGAGGATGAAATTTGGAATAGTGTCAAAGGCACTAGAATTGTTTTGAATTGTGATCTTTTGGGTACCATTCTCAATTACAAGTGTACGGGAATGGATCTTTCTAATTTTAAAATCGATGAAAATGATCGTGAGACATTTCATCACATTTTCGAAGGGAATGATAATTTTGAATTCAAAAATCGAAATTTTCGACCAAAGGCAAGAATTGTCAATCTTCTTTTGCAACATACTTTGACCCCAAGATCGGGGATTTTAACAATCCTACTTCAAAAGTTTACAAAACACTTTTTGCTATTTTTGAAATTATGACATAAATTGGGCGCAAGTTATTTTGGATGAACCGTCCCAAAAATCTTGAAATGGGTGAGAATACTTTGTATCATGGAATTTACCTCACTCGGATTTTTAATTATTTTGGAATGGATTTCAAAGGCAAAGAATTTGTTTCTAGAAATTTTTTCAATAATTCCAACATTTCGCTTATGAAAGTTCCATTCATTTTTCAACCTTACGAGACTCTTGCCGAAAAGGAAGAGCGTTTGGCTCATGAGGAAATGGAAGAAGAGGAAGAGGAAGAGGAAGAAGAAGGGGATGAAATAGAAATTGAAGAAGAAGAAGGTGAAACCTCTTTGAAAATCATCGACTATCCTCCTAATACATCCACCAAAACCCTTCTCAAAAACCAAAAGACGATCTTTGAGAATCAACAGATTCTTAAACGATCCGTTAGTAAGAAGTTGGACAAAATTTCATCCAAGATGAACAAGTTCATTTCCGAAGTTAGCAAGAAACTTGGACTTTCTTCATCATCATCCTCCTCTAACTAGTTCTACCTTATCGTATCTCGTTGTACTAGTTTTATTTTATTTTGATTTGAATGTTTGTGTAGTTCTTTATGATTAATCGTTGTATCGTCTTAGTATGAAATGAAATGGAATTTCTTTTTTGTTACCTAGCTTATCTTATCTCCAGAATAAATGTTAGTATATTATATAAATATATGTATATACACATAATTATTCACAAAATCAAATTTGTCATGAAAAATTCACTGCCCCATGTCGGCATACCCCTCTTAACCATGCCGACATGTAATAGTCAGAATTGACAATTCATTTTGAATTTGAAATTTGAATAACTGCCATATATCTATTCATTCAAACGAATTTCTACACCAATAAATACTCGTTTCTTCTAGGATTCATCACTAGAAATCATTTCTTATCTTCTCTATCTCTCATTTCTTTCATAAATTCAAGTATGGCTAATCCAATTCACAATTTATCCGAAAATCTTGAAGAAACTCTTAATTCGTTCAAGAATATTCTCTCGTTCATTCTTCGTAACCAGCATCACTTAGAATTGAGTCAAATCCAGATGATCAAGGAGCAAAAAAGGCATTTCGATGCAATACGATGGATGATTTCCTCCCTACCTACGGATGATAACGAAGCACATCCTCCCTTCTCTCTCACCAATGACAATGAAAATTGGGATGCTATTAAAGCAGACCCTATCTTTGGAGAAGAAGGATGGGTGGAAGTTCCTCGTAACGTTTAAATTTTATTACCTCGTTTGAATTGTTTGTTTGAGTTGATTTGATTTGGTTTAGATTGATACTTGATGTGGATTGATTTCTTAATTTAGATCGATGTTTGATGTATAAAACATGTATATATACATTGAAATGTATATAGTCTTTGATTAAATTATCATGTTCATAAGTATAATTATTTCTTAGTCAATCTATTATATATTCCTTTGTATAGTTTATCAATGCAGGTACTTTAGTCCAAGAATGAGGGGGAGTTAGTTTTTATTGATGACAAAGGGGGAGAAATATAAAATAGGGTAATTAGGGCATAGATTAAGGAGGGGTTATTAGGATAGAAGTAATATTTTATAAACAAAGGTTGTCATCATCAAAAAGGGGGAGATTATTAGTCCGTGAGATGATGGTTTTGATGACAACAACCTTAGAATAAATTATAAAATATAAATAATAACATTATAAGTTTAGATATATATGTATATGCAGGATTTAACCATGTAGGTACCAAGGATGAAGACTGTACAATATAGAGATTCAAGATATCAAGATTGAAGACTTATGAGTATCAAGATTATCAAGAGTTCAAGAATTCAAGTAATTTATTCTTTAATTAGAAAATTTTGTTAAAACTCTTAGAAAACACCGACATCTTAAAATCCAATTTATTCGTAGAATGGAATCCACTTCGAGCTCATTAAAGGGATGGAACGCTAAGTATGATGGAACCTATGAAAAATCCAGTGGAACATTGTTTTGTATCTGCTAACCTTTATTCAAATGATTTTACAAAAATTATCTTGTTTTCAAAATGATTTCAAAACTTTCGTTTTAAAAGATTCAAAAACCTCTACCCTGATTTTAAATAATTTTAGCCTCAAAATCATCTTTAATTTCAAAGTCAAATTACTTCTGATTTTAAACTATCTTTTAATATAATATATTTAACTTTTAAATACTTATAATTAGATTTAAATATAAAATTATAGTTAAATTCTATATATATTATTCTCTATATTTACTTATGAATTTAATTATAGCCAAGTATATTATATAAAGTTTAAAATAGTTTTAATATAAGATAAAAGTTATTTTCAAAGAAAATCAAATCATCAAAAAATGCTTTGGGATGTCGACATACTCATGGTGACCATGTCGACATGGTGCAGTTGAGTTCAAAATTTCAATTTCAAAAGAAGTGTCTATTCGCCATAACTCTTCACGAATGGACATGGCTATTGTTCTTCTATAAATATGGTTCGGTTTCAACGAATTTTACATCAGATTTTCTGGTTTTGCACTCCTCTTCTTCATCCACTTTTCTTAATACATACTGTTACCATTGCTCTGTCGAAATCAACATTGAATCGAACTCGATTATTCGTAGTTTGATTCTCTATCACTATCTCAACAAAATTCTCAGTGCTATTCAGAGTTATAGGCTTTTTGTAATCAACTTAGCGAGAAAAGGTGTGATTGTAGCATTGAAAATCAATCAAGCGTGATAAGGTGTGATTGTAGCCTTGGGGAATCAATTGGGTGAACTTGTTGTCCGTAAAATCAAGTGGGTGAACTTGTTGCCCGGAAAATCAAGTATCTCTACCTAGAGGATTATGATTCTAGAGGGCGTACCTCGTAGCTTTGAAATCGAGGGTGTAATTGTACAATTTCTTTTGAAAGGAAATCCGTACTTGTGTTGCGGGACTGGATGTACAGTAACTCCGAACCAGTATAGAATCTGGTGTGTTCTTTCCTTTACTGCTATTTATTTTATTTCTGCATCTGTGTTTGTTTCTGTGATCATTTCTGTGTCTGTATATTGCACATAGCCGTGTTTAAATTAACATAAACTCAAAAGATTTAGTAATTCTTTATAAACACTATTCACCCCCTCTAGTGTTAATCCTAGCCTTAAGATCTGTAATCCGCATTTCTCACAGCCTCATCTCCACACCTCCGACCTTCCTTGTCACTGAGCCGCCCTTCGCCCATCGCACTTCCCCCTACCCATTGACAATTTCCCGATGTCGCTCCGGTCGCGATTTTAAGGTCGCGGTTCGCTCTCAATTTTTTTTATCGAATTGGATTTCGTAGATCTGCGTTTTTAGAAGAAGAGAGGGGGAGACATGAATTTAAGTAGAGGAGGTGGCTTTCGTTCAATCAATTTTTATTTCTTTGCATTGTACTATATTGTGAAGCTTTTAAAAAGGAGAAAGATTCGATTTGAACAAATGAAAGGGGAAACGTGATTTAACTTTGAAGGGAAAGGTAGGTCTGCGTATAAGGTGATTTTGATTTTTGATTTACCTTTATCATTATTATTTTGAATCAAAATATCTTGTTTACCTAACTCAAATTTTTAAACCCCTATCGAGGCATGCCACTAGGGGTTTATAATGTTATACCCTTATTCCAAACACAATGGAAAAGATTTCGAGTCCTAATTCGATTGTATAGAGAAGAAAAGCTTTTTGGATCCAATTATTATATTGAATTTTCAATATTAAATTCTACGCGTTTATATTCCGTACTATCAAACGATAATTCCAAACACCACAAAACTTGAAATCCGATAATAATACACTATTACGAATCCAATGGAAATGGTTTTGTTTAATTCCGAGACTGTGCCCCGGATCGCTATTTTAACACGTCGATTAAATCGATGATTTCGAAAATTCCGAAATCGCATAAATTTTCAGTTTTTTTTAAAAACTTATTTACTCAATTGTAGATTTCAAATCCAATATTTAAACCATTGAATATTCAAAATTAACCATTGAAAAATCCTGGTCGTTACATTCCCCCCTAAAAGGATTTCGTCCCTGAAATTGCTAAGGTAGGACGAATGATTCAAACCCATTAACTTAACAACACCGCTTAGTGAAAACTCGATATTTCACTTTTCTAATCTTTTACCTTCATTCTAAATAACTAGGTTTTAATTCTAATTCCAAAATCCTTTATTTTGATTATAAATTAAAAATCGATTTCCGTTAACAAAAAAATTTCAAAAATTTTCTAACACCCTAAATTTTCAGAATTTTTTGGCAGAGTCTCCCTTGTATGGAGGACCTTTTGCAATATGATAAGAGAGATAAACATATATACATCGACCCACACGGTCGGAAAACAAAATATATATCAATATTTTATATTTTCGCAGTATTTAATCCGAAAACGTACCTTATTTTAGCATTTTTAAGCAAATAGCTTATTTACTTTGCAATTTGCACAATCAAAGTTAAGCAAAACAGCTCCAGGTACCTGGTATTACTCAATTTAAATCCGTAAGTACCAAAACATGAACTTAAATAACATTAAACTCATTTAAATGGTTAAAACACATAAGTTTCATAAGCAATGCATGCTAAACAATTGTTTATAAGCAACCATAAGATTTCAACACCAATTTAATCACTTTTAATCGATCCATATATCATTTTATTTAGTTTAAATGGTTTACAACTCACTTTACATGCATTCAACTAATTTTTAAACCAAACAATCTCACGTCCATTCCAAGTTGATTAAAATTTTATTTATTCACTTTCCATTTGGTTTGTATAATTTTATTTACTCCGTTTACACTAAAGGACCAATTTTTTTCCGATGCAAATTCGGCAATATTCATTTAATAAAATAACCATTTCAGTTTAACGCTATTTTTAAATTGATTTCATATCAATTCATATTCAATTCTATTCCATGTCAAATTCATTCATGATCAATTCAGTTGTCCCATTCATATTCACGTTACATTCAAATCCACCTTACTTAGCTTGAAATCATTACATGCTAATTTATTAGATAGTCATTTCATAAATTTATTTGAGCCAAGCTTCCATTAAAATATTAACTCAAGTTAATTTATTTACTTCACTCATTTCAATCAAACAACTTAAGTTCATTTCCATTTGCAAATAAATTCCCTTTCAATTTAATTTGATTCTTATCTAATTGAATCCCATTTCATTTACTTAATTAATTTAATTAGTTCCTTTATATTCCACTTCAATTTCATATTCCAATTCATTCTCGAATTCATTTCAATAATATTCAAGGCTATTCATATTTAAATTGGATTTATTTATAACTCAAGTCGTTTCTATTTCAATCCAATTTCATTTTATTCGATCACACTTCCAATTATATTTAATTCACTTACAATATAAGTTGAATTTTATTAGCAGATCAAGTTCCACATTCAATTTTTGATTTTTATTTCAAAAATCACTTCATTTAATTTTCTTGAGTTCAATTTCATTTTAAAATTCAAGTTTGGACTTTATTTCTCCACTTTAAAATATCACACCATTTTTATTTTAGGTTTTCTATTTTATTTTTCAATTTCATAAGTCACACAACTTATTTTTCACACTCCTATCAATTTTATACTCGAATATATGGATCGGTCCCCGCTCACTTCGCTCGCCTCCACATTTTATTTTTAACTCGAGATTATACACTTATTTATAGCCTAAGTATGTTTTTATTCCATATATTTTGGTTTTTATAAGCTATTCCAATTTATTTATCACAATTCCATATTTTTCTCAAGTTTTATCTCATTCAAGGTTTATACTTTATGGTTATATGATTATTCCACAATTCAAATTTTTTTTCTTTTCAATTCGACATTATTTCTAATCTAATTCAAATTTTAAATCAAGTAAGAATTCAATTCCAATTTCAAAATTTTCCACTTCCTTATTTATATTCATATAGCAATTTTACCATTCGAATTTATTATTGTCTCAATTCCCAATAAATTTATTTAACTTTCCTTAACTTAAATTCAATCCACGCAATCTATTTTTACTTACTTAAGTTAAAATTTAATTTAAAATTTCAAATTCCATTCTTTCTTTAAATCATTCACCATTTATAGGTTCATAACTTTTTGATGTTTCTAGAACATTTAATAAGGATTTCAAAATTCAAACATTCGGTATTTATTTCAAATCACTTTGAAATCAAATATATACATATATACTCTTTTTTGTTTAACATCCCACTTTCTTGGGTTTCAAAATCAACATGATTTTTTTCGAAACAGTTCCCTCAGAATTTTCAAAACAACACCTTTTTTCACCGAAAAATCTGCACATCAATTTAGGTAGCAATCTGTCGCTTAGAAACTCGAAAATGAATATTGATGATGTTATAGTCATCATCAAGATTATTTTCCGATGATGGAAGTGAATTCAGTGCTATATCACTTTCAAAATCCATCTAAAACCATTTTTCTGTTTAAAGATATCTCCAAAATAATAATACTATTATTTATGTTCAAACACCTTGGAAAATACTTCTAAAAATCTCCGGGATTTAAATTTTACAATTCTTGCTTGAACCCATTTGTAGTTTTTAACTATTTGTATAATTCATACTTATACAATCTCCCTTTGGTTATATATATATATAACCATTCCAAATTTTATAATGGTTATATAATAATAATCCAAACACATCTCTATAAAAAGTTTTAGAAAATTATTTTCTTTTATATCAAATTATAGGTTGGGAAAATTATTTCAATTACCTACTTCAAAACCATACTGTGTCGAACTTCAAGTGTTTAGAAACTCCTATCGATTTAGTGAGGTCCCACTATTCGAACATAATTTATATGCCACTCAACAGATTAGTCAACACAATAAAAAACCATTTATATTCACTAACAAATATGCGCTAATATCTATTATTACGCTCAACTCATTCGATGGCACTGCTGATCCTATCTCTAATGAGTAATCCCCACCAGAGTCAAGGTTCTCGCTTAACCTTCAGCTCTGACACCAAATGTAGCGACCCGCAGTTCCATACCCTTTGAGTTGATAAATCACTTTTGTTCAGCCCAAATTGTACAGAAGAGTGAATAACTAGGGTAAAAAAGAAGAAAGCAATAGAAGAAAATAGAACAACAACACGTAATCTCACAATCGCAGTGGAACAAAATATAATATATAATAACAGATTTTTATACAAAAGAATCTGTAACAGTTTAAATACATACAACCATTAGAGTATGACAATCGATACATTAATCTGGACAGTTATAATCACTTGTTCCCACGCAGCGGAAATATAACCAAGTACGAAAATACACCGGAACTCCTCCAGCTCGTCTCCTGAGCTCCATAGCATTTAAATCTGAATTGTAATACTCGGTCCGACCCGAGTATTATAACACCCGAGTGAGTCTGGAAAACCAGCGTGAGAAAACACACTCAATTTCAATTATTATAGCTATCGAAATCCTTAAAAACAAAGGTATCTTGTAAGATCGCATCACACATAAAAACGACGGGTTTTTCCCTTACGATAACCGAAACGTTTTATAGAAAAATCCAGTGATATTATAATAGTGTCTAAATACAAATACTTACTTGAATAGCTCAAATTGTTACAGTAATTAAATTCCAGCATACTAGGCTCTACAAACAAAACCGTAAGATCATATTGGAGAATGGATTCCAACGAATGACTAGGCCATTGGAGTACCACCCATCATAGTACACCTCTAGAACAATGCACCGAAGACCACACCGGGATCCCCTGCTACAAAGAATGACTTACCACTAACCTGAATAGACCGAATATGTTATCACCCTGGGTGTTTCCACGCTTACCATCGAGCGCTCCTTTCATGCACAATCATATCTATAATAAATAGGTTTCTGAGGACATCTAGAAAGGTGATAACATATCCTAATTGGGTGCGACCCACTTAGCTTGCTGCATCTCCCCTGTTTTAGTCATTCTCGGTTGATGAGGCTCGAGACTAAGTATTACCTTTCAAGAAACAACTCTTTCTAGAATGCCCATCTTCCTCCAATGACGATGTTCTGATAGCATTTGTCCATACAAGTTTCCCTGGGTCTGGAAAAACCGAATCACCGTCTTCATCATCTTCACGGTATTCATTTGTAACGTTCAAACCTGATCGAAGTGGTTTTCAGATAATTAAATCTGATCGCAGTCTCTTCGAAATGATTAACCAAAAAGACCAATATTGATAGTCGGATATTTAACTACCAATAAAACATCCATAAGCAAACAATAGGCCTTATTTTTATAAACCTTCAAAACATTTTCTTCAAATTTTTTTACTGAGATATATGCTCAACCTCTTTTAATATTTCTTTATTTTGGAAACAATTTCGATATTGTATCCATGACCGGATATTTCACCATCCTCAACACTTAGAAATATTTCCAACTTTCATTTTTATAACACTTAGAAAATATTCCTATTCCAAATCATTTTCCAGTAAAAATATTTCCAAAACCTTTTTTATATACTTAGGGAAATATCTATACGTATAATTTCCAACATCATCTCGATATTAAGCTTGGATATATTTCATAACTTATCTCATAAGTCTCCGGATTTTTAATAGATCCTTCGTACGATTTCCAAATCGATTATGCTTGTTTATAATCCCAACCAACCATTTATAACTTCTTTAAATAAATTCAAATTCTTTCCGAAGTTATTGCATCTAAACATATAAAATTTCCTTAAGTCCCTAGAATTCCATTCATAAGATTTCTCTTATAAAATCTCATCCTTAGAATAAAACTCGTTTACACATCTTGGGAGAATTTTATAAATAAATTTTCAATCATTTCAAACTATATATATATATATATATATATGTGTGTGTGTGTGTGTGTGTGTGTAACGAGCATTTTTAAAGAATAGTAATTTATTTTTATTTTTAAAGTATGTTTTAAGTTATTATTTAAATATTAAACTTTTAAATAAACCATCAATAACTCATTTAAAATTAAACAAATCAATTTACAAAGCTGATTATAAAAATTAAATTTTTTATTTCACTGAATGTTAAATATTTGAAAATCCATTTTCCAAAGTATTCCAATACTAACTAGTTTAAAATTTCATAGTTTAAATTATAAACTTTTCCTTTTGAAACGAACTTAACTTCTTAAAAAATAAAAATATATTTTAAAATTTCGATAATCAATTTAATTTATAACTTCCTTTCGATTTCATAACATATTGATTTATTTTCGATTCCCTAGCCATTCTCATTTCAAAAATAGAATCTACTATTTTTCTCAACCCTGTTTCCGTATTCTAACATAAATTCTCCCTATGAATTTTATATTTCCAACTATCATCTGATATTGAATTCCTTTATCTATAAACATTGTTTATTAATTTCATAACCCCTTTGCTTTTACCTGTTTATAAAACAAATAATATTTATAAATTCCATTATATAATTTCATTTCTTATAAATTACATTTACACTTCCAATCTATTTCAATATTAATTTTAACTCCTTTTATATTTCCAGAATATCATTTATAAATTCTCTTATATAATTCATTTTTAAAAACCTCCATTTAACAATTCGAATAGTTAAGTATAACCAAAAATAAAATATATTTTTCTAATTCAATTTATTTAAAATAACTCAAATTCCAATATATATATATATATATATATATATATATATATATCAAATTCCCTTTAATTCCATAAATTTTAAAAATATATTTATAGTATTTAAATTATAAAAATTCAGGCCAGTGCTACAATAACATCCAATAATTCAAATCACTACAATAATCTGCAATAGATTATTTTACACAAATCATATATCACTATATATGAAAAATAAACAATACATCTGTGGAATCCAGTTGGATCCCTCTAACATGTTTCCATGCATACACAAATGTTAATACAACATAAAAAATATCAATCCCACTTCAAGGGGGATATCGCGGTATATAGGGTCATCCGCTATTATGCGGGGTGTATAGAGTCTCATTCGCTCAAACATGCGGGAATATTACTCCAAATACTAGTGTGTGTGTGTGTGTGTGTGTGTGTGTGTGTGTGTGTAATTATGTATATTAACATTCAAAAGATAACAATTTATAATTACAACCAGCATTCAACAGTTTATTTTATCTATTTAAAATAAAACCTAGTAATCCAAAAGAGTGAGCATTTTCTCACCTTGATTTAATTTGCTAATCGTTCCAATTTAATTCTCTTTCGTAAATTCCCTAGCCACGAATCTCCTCCGTTCGATTGAACCTCACAAGCAAATTACGAATTATATAAATTAATCATTCCAATTTTAATTATGGTTAATAAACTAATTACTCTCTAAATAAAATTAATTACAATATATTCTATTATACCTTGTTCTCATCGTAACCCGCAAAATCATCACCTCTGTGTACCATCTCCAGCAGTTCGACACCCACCACATGCCTCGATTACTGTGCAGCACCACACGCACTCGTCTCGGCACAAAAATCGCGACTTAGATGAGCGCACTCAACCAGCCCTCCTTCTACTGCCTTATGCTGCTGCCGCACCCACACCATCGACCTTCAGCCTTCGACATTCCCAAAGCCGCCAGTTCCAACTCCACTTCACCTCCGACGACAAGACAAATCTCATCAACTGCCCACATCCAAGCCCTCGCTATTGCCCCCACGAACTACCATGACATCTTCGTGATTTTCGCCATCCAGTCGCGCCCATTGACGCCGCCTCCTGCCCCATGCGATCGCACACCTGACACTACGATTCGCACACGACTTTGAACAAAACCCTTAAGCACGAGTCAAAACCCCACCACCGCCTCGTCTCCACACCTCCAACCTTCCCTGTCACCGAGCCGCCTCCGCCCATCGCACTTTCCCCCTATCCATCGACAATTTCCCAATGTCGCTCCGGTCGCGATTTTAAGGCCGGTATTCGCTCTCAAGTGTGTGTGTGTATCGAATTGGATTTCGTAGATCTGCATTTTCAAAAGAAGAGAGAAGGAGACGCGAATTTAAATAAAGGAGGTGGCTTTCGTTCAATCAATTTTCTCTCTCTTTGCATTGAACTGTTGCATGAAGATTTCAGAAAGGAGAAAGGTTCGATTTGAACGAATGAAAGGGAAAGTGTGATTTAACTTTGAAGGGAAAGGTAGGTCAGCGTGTAGGGTGATTTTTATTTTTGATTTACCTTTATTATTATTATTTATTTATTAAATCAAAATATCTTGCTTACCTAATTCAAAATTTTGAACCACTATCAAGGCGTACCTCTAGGCGTTTATAATATTATACTCTTATTTCGAACACAATGAAAAATGTTACGAGTCCTAATTCGATCGTATGGAGAAAATAGCTTTTTGGATCCAATTATATATTGAACTTTCAATATTAAACTATACGCGTTTATATTCCGTACGATGAAACGTTAATTCCAAACACCACAAAATTTGAAATCCAATAATAAGACACTATTACGGATCCAATGAGACTGGTTTCGTCCAATTCCGAGACTGTTTCCTGAATCGCTATTTTAACACGTCGATTAAATCCATGATTTCGAAAATTCCGAAATCGCATAAATTTTCAGTTTTTTTAAAACTTATTTACTCAGTTATATATTTCGAATCCAATATTTAAACCATTAAATGTTCAAAATTAACCATTGAACAATCCGGGTCGTTACAAGTTGCTTCTATCTGCGGATTACGAGGCCTTTTGCACCGTTACATGATTTCAGTGAGATTCATTCATATGTTCTCTAGATCAACAATCTAATATCCCATCGTCGTACCAGTAACTAGGTCTTTCAATGGGCAGGATTCGGTCCAGGTATTACAAAAGCAGGACCCGAGTCCAATTACAATAATTAGTACCGAACCCGGTTCGAACCCGCACGGTATTTCAACCCTATAACCGAGCCCGGCCCGTCAGGCTTTTTAAGCCTGTTAGGTAATAACCATATACATAATTCAAAATATTTATGTTAAAACCATATTTTAAAACTGCAACTTTGGTAAAATTTGTACACAACAACGTTACGTATAAATGGAACGGTGATGTACTCAAACTCATACAAAAGTATGTAAAAACATTTACATGTAAACAAACAAAATGGTAAATAAATAACACATGCACTCATGTTTTGATATGATGAAAAATTAGTAGTTGGATCGGGCTCTAACTGGACCGACTTTTGAGAAAACCGTACCCGACCCGGATTGGGTCTGAGTTAGACTTGGGTAGTAAAAGTGAAAATACATACACTCTATGTTATGAGTTTTATCTTACCCATTTCAATCAACAATGCACTATTGGCTGAAATGTACACTACAAAGAACAAAAAAAAACACAATACGGCTGACATAGTGTCGTTGAAATTTTTATGTTATGGGTGGAGATCGAAACCTGAGGTAAAATAAAATGTTAAATGCGCATTTAGCACCATTACAAAATTTACCATGTGAATCCCTACTGACCTCAACATAGATAAAAGCACAATGGTATCGGTAATTGCGCATGCCGATTACCTGTATCTCAATCCACTTTCCATTTTGATCCTTTTTTAACAGAATCTTACATGAAAATATTCAATAGCAGACCCCGGTTTCAGGCGTTGGCGAACAAGACAGCCGTCTAGGACAGCCGGACCGGCAAAGGCAATGGTTGGAGGTGGTGATGGACCGGTCCTGTGGCAAATACAATAAAATGAATACATGCATTTTTCCGTTATTCGATTCAAAACCCCGAGCAGATACACACACAAAACAGGAAACATACAACCTTGACTATACAGACAGTGGCCATGCATCGAATTCTACAAGGCTAAATAATTTGCATAGTTTTAAAGGAGGGTACTAAGTCGTATTTTTTTTTCAAAATTTCATTGCCTATCGTAAGATTACAAGTTGTAAACGGATAACATTTTTTTTTTTTTTTGGGTTTCATATTGCATTCTTTAGAATTAAAATTGCTTACAAAATATGTGAATTTGGAAAATTATTTCATTGAATTTAACGCTGGCCCACAATGACTGCTAAATAAATTCTGTTAGTATTGAGTCGGCCCGTAAAAGCCCAGCTGATAAAAATAATCATTCATATATTCTTCTGCAAATCTGTTTCGAGTTATTCGGTACCTACCGTTTCGTAAACCCTACACTTTTCAATCTCCTTTTTCAGTAATCTAATTTCTCAACAAATTTTTGTGTTTTGCGCTTAACTTGGATAATCGATTTTTGTACAGATTTGTTCGAGTTACGATTTGTTTTTCCGTTAACAATCCAGTCTTTTGTAGTATTTTGAAAATTGTAGCAAAACCTACGATTTTGATTCTATATATTACTCGATTTTCCACCTGAGTTTTGTTTCTTTGTCATTTAAGTATACTATTCTTTTGCGTTGGTGATTTGAGATTAGGTTTATTAGATTATTAGATTATTGGGTGTTGAGTGATATATGTGATGGCGAAAAAGGTGAAGAAGAAAGTCCCCAATCCACGAAAATTGGTGCACAAAGCGCCTGTGGCAGTGGCTTCGCCTCAACCTTCTACCCATGTTGAAGATGTCGGTAACTGCGAGCACTATAGTAGAACCAAAGAAGACTTGGACAAAATATTAGTAAGTATCCGTAACAATTTGAATAATTATGTACCTTGTGAGCATTGTAGAGATGAACCTGATATTAGGAGAGCTAGTAAAAGCAAGCAAACAAAAAAGAAGGGTAATGCTAAAAATCCAGTGTTGAAAAAGGAATCGAATTTTATTTGGGTGTGTTTGGATTGCAATAGGCACTTTTGTGGTGGTGAAGTTAGTGATGTTATGCCTTATAATCATGCACGTAGACATTCTAAGCAAGAAAACCACATGTGGGCAGTTCGATCTGATGACCCATTTATCTCATGGTGTTATGAGTGTAATTCAAGTATTCCTATTGAAATGCCAGCTGAAGACATTGATTTAGATACCGTTAAGGCTGTAAATGAGTCGCAGAGTAAAGATGAAGAGTCAGTGGCACTGGATACTACTAAAGGTTATGTTGTCAGAGGTTTATCCAATCTTGGTAATACATGTTTTTTTAATTCTGTTATGCAAAATTTATTGGTTTTGGATATGTTGTGTGACTATTTATTGAAGTTGGAGCGTTCGGTTGGTCCGCTTACCATGGCATTTAAAAAACTAGTTGTGGAAACTAGATCTGTTGTGGATAGTAAAGGCGTTATATCTCCCAAAGGACTTTTTGGGGCCATTTGTGCAAAGGCATCACAATTTAGAGGCTATCAGCAACAAGATAGTCATGAATTGCTTCGTTACTTGCTTAGTGGATTGGAGTTGGAAGAAATTAATGCAAGAAAAATGGAGAAAGATGGTTCTGATGAAGGTGATAATGGCAAGGCCGATAATAAATCGGTCATTACTTTTGTGGAGCAGATATTCGGAGGTTATACTTCTAGTACCGTTAGATGTTCAGACTGTGGCTATACATCAATAGTTCAAGAACAGTTTTTGGATTTATCTTTGCCTCTACCTTCAAAAAAAACACCACCAAAAAGAGTGCCACCTCCTCCTAAGAGGAGGCCACCTCTTAGTTATAGGAATAAAGCAAGTAACCACAAGGAAAAAGTAGGTGTCAATGAATCTTCGAAGCCTCAAACTTGCAAAGAAGATGGTACTAATATTCTGCTGGAAGGTAATATTGAGTCAACTGTTCATGAGCAAAAAGAAGATAGCTTCAATACTGCATCTGAAGACAGCGAACCTGTTGTTGCTGAGAAAAAAGTAGAAATATCAAATACTCCTACAGGGGGGATTGGGTCGATAGTGCCTGAGCAAAAAGAAAAAACAGTTTCTCTAGATGTTGACAATTCATCGTGGATGGACTTTATTGAATTTTCTGGTAATCAGCATTGTAATGTTGAAGAGGTTCAAGAAATTGATAGTTTTGCACAAAATGGTTTTGGTCCACAACTTGAGAATGATGTTTCTTCTGTAAATGATTCTCAATCTTCGTTCATTCAAGACTCTAACATAAGTAAAGATGCTGATAAAGTGGCGCAGGAAATAAGTGGGACAGCTTCGTGTTCTCAGAATGTGCAAACCGTGGAAAATTCTGATACAGAATTTGAAGGTTTTGGCGACTTATTTAATGAGCCAGAAGTTACATCTGTTCCAAAAAATGAGAAGGGTGCAAGTGAAGATTTTGACTTATTTTCTGTTAGCAGTGATTGTAATCATGACGAGGTTGATAACACCCATGCTCCTGTATCTGTATGTAGCTGTCTTTCATTGTTTACAAAGCCAGAGCTTTTGACTGGTGAACAAGCATGGATTTGTGAGCAGTGTTCTAAGAATGCAGGGTTGGCAAAAAACAAAGCTTGTCGAAATGGTAAATCCCAAAGTAAGAATCCCTCGTCCAAAGATATTTTAGGTGAATCTAAGGAAGAACGAATCGAAGGAAGCACAAACTTATCAGGCACTTCTTCTCAATACTACTCATGTCAACAGGAAAATGCAGATGCTGATAATTGCAGCGTTAATGGTTTTGAGAGTGTAGAATGTGATCAAGGCACCTCAGGTGAAGTCAGTCAATCAATTCATAGTGATGGAAGTGAAGAAGTTGAGAGTGAGAAATATATAAAGGTGAAGAGGGATGCAACGAAAAGAATACTAATAAATAGAACCCCACCTATCCTAACTATCCATTTGAAGAGATTTAGACAAGATGCCCGCGGTCGCTTTAGTAAATTGAGTGGTTATGTTAGCTTTCAGGAAACACTTGATTTAAGACCATATACGGACCCCAGGTACTACTTCAACTCGCATGTGCAATCTCTTTTCTTCATTTGAAATTAGTATGGTTTTATATATGTTTACATCGACTAACATAGTTTAGATCTATTGTCTATTTGTTCACATTGATGGTCATAATGTCGATTTGATCAGGAAAGTTTAGTACCATCATCCATGATTTGTGCCTAGGATATAAACATTGTAGAATACCTTCATTTTCATTATATGTGATGATAGGGAACCAATTTTTTTTGCACTTTCTTATCAGTGATTATGGAATGCCGAATTACCTATCCATGTTTTGGGCCCTTCATATGTGCACGCTTGGCTGTAGAATAAGTTAATGAGACACCTACATATTTTCATCCTCGAACATTAATGCTTCAATGCAACAATGGATTGTGCTTTATCATTTCTCAAAGACCAAAGCACATTGCTGGTAAACTACATATTTTCATATGAAAATATGTAGAGTCCACATGCACTGTCAGCTTGTACACTTTTGTATGTATATTGCCTAATTTATTCTGCATATATACATCTCTGAGACACACACACATTCATCAGATCCATACATGTTTGTGAACCTAAATAACTGTTGGATACACGTGAAATAGGGTTATAGATAATATGGGCGTTCTTAGTATAAATTAGCAGGAGTTGGGTCTATTGATACAAAACCTAAGTCAAATGTTTGCAGTTTAAATTTGGTCAGACATCGAACCATATCCAGTGATACGATTTGTATCCTTCCAAACCATAAAGTTCATTTTGTTTTACTGACACGATTGTGCATGGTGGCAAGACAATCTTATGCAAACAAGATGATTCATTAACATGATCAATGACAAATTAACCGTATTTGTGATTTGTATGTAAAATGGATATAGCGTTCTAAGTTCTAAAATATATAATTGAGGACTACTTGTAAACTGCATAAGTGGCAAGGTACTAGGGGTGAACAGCAGACTGCTATAAGGAGCTTGGCATGTCCTTGATGTTTTTAATCCGTAGATAATATGTCATTAAGCTTTCGTAGCCCATAGGTGACATCTTATTCCTCTGAATTTAATTCTCGTTTTACATGGTATGAGTTTACTGTCCTTAGCTAGATTTACATAATTGAAGTTTCGTACATTTTTATCGAGGAACTTTACCTGCCTTTAAATTTTATGTGCAAGAGTTTGATAAACATGTTATATGCCCTATTATCTGCCTTCTTTTGCACACACGCTCACACAAACACATGCTACATGCACATACCTCCTCCCTCTTCCTCTCTCTCTTTCTCTTCATTTTCTCTCTCTTTCTCTTCCTTTTTTTAAAGACCAAGAGAACCAAATTTTGCTTGTAAACTCTGAACGAGTGTGTACTGCGTTTTCAGTCCATACTTCGGGGTATATTCACATGTATAATGTTCTGACGAGAATCGAGCTATCAACCTCAGCGGTGGAAGCCAACTACCTCTATCAACTGCAATACCCATGCGAGACCCCCTCTTTATATGTGTGTATAATATTTATTTGTGCACGCATGTACATGTATGTGTGGGGAGAATATCAAAATCACCCTCTTATTTATCCCCTTAAAATCTATTTGATTTTTTTGTATAAATTTTTTTCTTGGTTGGGGTGGATGTTTGTAGATATGTTATGTTCATTTGCAATACCACTTATGTATCGTTCGGCATTTGTGGCTCGACACACAGAAATCACTCACCACGGGCCGATGTATCTTGCTCCTAGGCCCATTAGGGATGTCCAAGCCATCTTCGTCTATAAATAGAGGGACAGAGGCACAGTGAAAGAGATCTTTTTTTTCGAGAACACTGGGGAGACTGCCGCATTCAAGACTCATTCTTTTTACTTAGCAATTGTATTCAAGTAGTTAGTGTACGGATTATATCTGTAATCAATCGTCGAGTAAAGCAATAAAGATTAACTTCAAAGTGGACGTAGGCAGTTACGCCGAACCAGTTATAAATCCGGTGTTTTTGTCTTTGCATTTAATTTAGTATACAGTTATCTGTTTCAATTTACTTTCTTCATTAATCTCTCTACGTAATTTTTCTCAAAGGTGTTAGTGATCAATTCTGATGCTAACATTTGTGATACTTAATTCAAGCGGAACACTCATTTTGATGTCCCAAGAGTTTGAATCCATGACCTTTTAGAGTCTTTGTCCAGAGCGCATACCATTTGCCATTGTTGTCAAAAATCTTTAAATCCTACAATTTGAATCCCGTTTCAAATCAAATCTCTCCATTTACAATATGATTTATATTTCGATTCAAACCTATCTAATACTGCAATTTAGAAAAATCATTCAATCCAAATTGATATGTGCATTATACTTATTTGCATCTACAATTCCAATTATAATCATTTCCATACAAAATAAAATTGGAACAAAAGAGAAAATGAAGTTTTAGATTTAGAACTTCAAACATCAAACCCAATTTCAAAGTGTGTGTAAATCTTAAATGTGGACTTTTTTGAATATGGGCATTTCACTAGAAGGACAAACATTGCAGTCCAATTAGTTTCTAGGACATACATCCACATGTATTAATTTCAAGACCAAAATCAGCAAAATAATTACTTTTAAGGACAAAGTCGGCAGCCAATTACTTTCAAGGACATAATTTCATAGTTTTTTAGGCCTTAGAAATTAATTATTGTTCATTTTGTCCTTAAAATATTTATTTCAGTTGTGTGTCCTAGAAACTAATTGCACTTGTCAAAGAGGCCCTTGTGGCTAATTTCCACTTTTGAAAACCTTACCACTTGTTACTTGAGCTATTAGTCCTTGACATACATGCAAAATTTGGAATCCTTTTGAAATTAGATTTCAAATCTACGGTTCAAATAAATAGTTGTGATGCTTCATATTGACTTGTACTTTTGAAGGAGTTAAAAGCTGTGAAACAATTTCAAATTTTGCATAGATGATCTAATTAATGTTTGCTTGGATCTAGAATTTTGAAGGGGGATTTGCGGGCAATTTACTAGAAAGGAAAATTTTATGTGCAAGAGGTTGATAAATATGTTATATGCTTTGTTACCTACCTTTTTCCCATAAAAATTCTGGATTCGAAATGAATATTTGTGGATGTGTTATGTTCATTAGCAATATCATATATGCAAAATTTAGAATCTTTTCTGAGTTGCTATACTCTTCAAAATTATATTTCAAATCGTCACTTAAAATAAATACCCGTGATGCTTCGTATCGACTTGTAGTTTTGTGGGATTTAAAAAGGTTGAAACGATTTCAGATTCTGCATATATGATCTTACTAATGAACATAATATATCAACGAATGTTCGCTTGGATCCAGAATTTTCTTCAAAAAAGGGGGATTTGAGAATAATTTATAAGAAAAGGGAATTTTTTGTGGAAGAGTTTGATAAATATGTTATATGCCCTGTTATCTACCTTTTTTCCCCCACACACGCTGTGGAAAAGATCTACATTGTTTTTTGGTGTGAAAAATTCTGGAATGAAGTGAATGTAGATACGGTATGCTCATTAGCAATAACATCTATGCAAAATTTGGAATCTTTTCCAAATTTCTTTCTCTTGAAAATTAAAATCAATGGATTAAATATTTGTGATGTTTCATATTGACTTGCAATTTTGAAGGAGTTAAAGAAAGTTTTAAAATGAGATCAAATCATACATAGACGGACTAATTAGTGAACATAATATATCTTCACTTGGATCAGAATTTTCTTCAGAAAAAGGGGGATTTGGGAGGAATTTGTAAGAAAGGGTTGCTAGAATTTTGTATGTATGTATGTATCACAATGATTAACATGTGTGTATTGATTTGCTACACCTTATACGCGAATATCCATTAATCACTGCGATGTATTAATACATAAAATTATTACATTGATGTTTTATTAGCATCCTCTGACATGCCCATTAATCACTTTGAAAAATTCAGATCCGAGGATTATAAGAAGGGAAAATGCCAATACCGCCTTACAGGAGTAGTTGAGCATTCAGGTTCCATGTCAGGTGGTCATTACATATCATATGTGAAAGGGGAGAGAAGCAGAAGCAAGAGCCTGAAATGCACTAGTACCGGTTCCAGCTGGTTCTACTGCAGCGATGCTCATATACGGGAGGTTTCTTCTACCGAAGTCCTTAACTCCGACGCCTACATTCTTTTTTATGAAAGAGTTGTTACTTGAAAAAAAAAAAATCGTTTATTTACGGTTTGGTTGTTATCAAGCTTTTTGCATAGAAGTTTTGAAACTCGATTTAATTGGTCAATTGGTCAGTCTATTAATGTCGTTACAAATTATACATCAATGTATGTTATGTGGATAGCTGGGTTTCGAGTTTATTTCTGAACCTCATTACAGTTAGCATGGAAATACAGAAGTCTTCTTTTTGGTGTCGGTGAAATTTTGAGTTGAAAATTTCATTAGCAACTTAGGTCAACGATTTTCTTTTTCTTCATTATTATTATTATTTCTTTTTTTGGTTGCAGTTTGTTAGCATTTCTACGGTTATATAAGCAGATTTATGTTTGCCGAAGAGGTGGTTAACAATCGTGTTGATTTGTAAGAGTGGTCAGCTTTTTTCGTAGTTTCGTTTTAGGGGAGTTCAATTTGCTACTTATATTGGTGGGAAGGATTAATTTAATGACGTTAATTATAAGACCATCTAATAATGAAATCTGTGGTTGGCTTTGTAGCTGTGCAGCAGCACCTTCACCAATGATTTTGTCGGTAGCTCCTGAAACATTCTTATTCTCTTTTTAACCTTTCTTTCTTCCATCTTATTATTATTACTATTATTATCGTCGTCGTTGTTGTTACGAATATTATTATTATTATTTGAAGAAAAAAAGGAGAAAATAAAATTTACTTATGCAAACCATTGAAAATGCTAATGGTTTGCGAATGGATTGGATAAACGAAAACAAGAGTTAATATTTTTATTGAAGAGTCCTAAAAGGTTATATTTTAAGAGGTATTTTTTCATAAAAAATACTTTTCTTGCTTCACAAATCCATGTGAGGGTACTTTACTTTTTTGGATCTAAAAAATACTTCAAAGATACTTTTTGAAATATAGATAAAGATGGGTAAAAAAGCCATTGATTATCATTTTCCATTGATTATCATTTTCAATTGTCAAAATAAAACACGTGATTGTTATGATATAGTTAAAAATATGTTATATGAGTAATTACATAATTTTTTATTTAACTCTTAACAAAGACTCTTGCTCGAAATAATATATGTTTTTGCTTTTATTTTTTTATGTATAAATTTATATAAAGATATAAGTGAATATATACACATCAGATATATACAAGTAGAAAATTTAAAGTGTTGCATCCACTTTTTCTCGTACAAACAAGTGCCGTACAAGCAGGGTCGTCTCAACTACTTTGGTGGCCTAATCGAATTTTATAATATGGCCCTCACTAAAAAATCCATTGACTATCATGATGGTCAATATGTATTTTAGAAGTTAAAATACTCATCTTTATATTTCAAATTTGGATTAGAAAATTGATCATTAAGTCATTGTAAAAATATACACTAATAGACTTTTTCCATTATTATATATATATAAAGTTATTTCCTATTAAAAAGATGACATGTTATTATTATTTTTAATCGTGATTGTTTAATATATAATTTTCAAAAGAAATTATAAATCAATCGATAACTTATTTTGTTGTTAATTGTAAGTAAACTTTAGTATCTTAATCTATGCAAGCTGCAATTCATTCATTATGGTATTATTTTTGCAACTGAATTATATGTTTATTTCAGTGGCGCTTTGATAATAATTTTTCAATTATAACATGGTGTTCAATATTATTATAGTTATTTGTAATAATAAAGAAAATTATTGTACAATGGCGAAATAGACAAAATATTAAAGCCCATGACAAAAAATTTAATATAAGTGGTAACAATCAAAAACTGGTTCTATTTAAACGCATGATATTGTTGAGTGTCCCCTAAATTTTAGGAAAATGCAGGGCAACGTTGCCCTTATGTTATTTACCTATAATAAGTTCATTCTTTTTTCCTTGTTCAATTGCTTATAACAGATAATATCCATCAATCTAAATTTAAGTAAAATCTCAAATCTTTTGCTTGCACAAATCTAATGGAATAAAAGAGGTAAAACTTGAATTTTATCTTGTTTTTTAATTTATAAATGCACATTTCGCAGATGTTTGGTTGAGTGATTAATTGGAAAATCTTGAGGTCGTAGCACGTGATTTATGACGATTCAGAATTTTATCGCTTTGATATGCGAGTATTTAATTTATTTCAAACATTTAATTAATGGTTATTTAATAATGAAATAACCATATTTTAATTAATAAATAATGATAGTGAACTCATTTTGAAAATTTATTTTCAAAAATAAATAGTTCGATGAAAAATTGAAAATATAACTGAAATTCGTTTTACGAGTTCTCGACTTTTTATCAAACAAAAATTGTTGCACATTTATAACACACTCGTACACATGTAATAAGTGTAAAAAGTGCAAAAATCATAAGTCAAAAGTAAGAATTCTAAAATAACTTAAGAGGAGTATTAATGGATGTGACATTTGCTTTTTTGTTTTAAATATTAAAGTACTAATGTGGTATTTAAGGGACTTAGTGAAGCATGTGGGGGAGGGGGCCCTTTTGGGGGCCAAAATCTTGATGATGAGGAGGTAGCTTTAGGCTACGGGTCATCAAATCTAAGTTTATAAATATGCACCTAAGGCTTTGCAAATTTGTGTTACTCATTTCTTGAAAAGAATGGTCTCTCTTCTTTCCTCCTCATTCCCAAGCCATAACTTCCTCAAAACAACTCTAAGCTGAATGATTTTTTTTCTTAAACCAAAAAAAAAAATCAATAAGGAAGAACTTTCATGTAGATCACTTTTACAAATTTTAAGAGATGTCCAAATCTTTTTTTTACCCAAGTCATTTTTGTCTCACTTCCATAACTCCAAACATACCTAATCTTCCCTAAGCCATAACTTCCTCAGAACAACTCCAAATCAAATGATTTTTTTGAAACCAAAGAGAATCGAATAAGGAAAAACTTTTATTTGGATCACCTTTTCAAATTCATAAAGGAATTTTGCCAAAAATCAGTAAGAATTCAACCTATTTTGATCCAGTTTTGCAAAAAGGAGGCGGCTTAACTTGGTTGGCTTAGTCAAAATGTGAGTTACTCAACTTTAAGGTGACCCTAGAATAAGCTTTTTGTTGTAAATACAATTTCTTGCTTTTGTTGTTGATATTTTTCTATGAATAATGATTATAAATGCTGTAAAGTAAGTGTATATGTTATTGGTTGTATTTGGTTTTGGCTTGGTATTGGATGTCATATATAGTATCTCTTTGTAGGGAACTTAAATGACTTTGTTATACACTTGAGTGTATAAACTCAAATGACACTTAGGATTAGACATGTGACTTATGGAAGAGAGTCGAAGTGTTACAGAGTGAATAAGTCGCGCCGTGAACACTTCGAATGATTTGATTTTTATGGAGAGGTCCAACGTGATTCCTCGCAACCGTTGGTTTTAATTTCATTTTACATTATTGATATGAAATACATTTATGTAAAACTTGGTAGCTTGGCCATATGATGTGTAAACTTGATACGTTCGAAGTTGAATATCGAAGTAGTAGTAGTACCTAAATTCGTATTATGGTGACCTAATTCTCTTTTTTGGAGAACTTTTGGAAAAGATATTTTCTTATGTTTTAATTTTTCCTTTGTGGAAACACTAGGTTTTGGAAAGAATTAATTTCAAGAATGAACTTTAATTCCAAATTTTTATAACAATTTACAAAAAGTTGTCCTTTTGCATTTTGGTTTGAAAAGTATTTGGAAAGTGTTTTAAAAACTTAGCTATTTCTTTCAAACTTTTGGTTGTATCTTATCTAGAAATATTTAAATGTAGCTTGAGATTTAAATTTAGTTTTAAAGGAATTGTTTGGATATTAAGGTTTAAATTTTTATAAAGGAAATGTCTTTACGTTTTACAGTCAAAGTTATCTTATAAAGTAAACAATATTTGGAAGGGATAAGTTTAATGAAGTTTTAAACTATGTTTTAAAAGTGTTTAAAAGATGTTTTTAAAATGGAAGAGGGCATGGATTTCAACACCATTGTTGTAATAAAAGTTTTCCGGAAGGGTGAGAAACATGGGCTATAACATTTGTTCATATTGTAAATGTTTTTCCAAAAGATGAAAAGAGAGTTTGGTTATAATACTTTATATAAAAATAATATACGGAATTATGAAGTCTTGTACTCGATATTAAGATTCAAGATAGGAAAACTTCTACCTCTCCTGAAAGATAAGAATATTGTCGAGTCAAGGTTTAAGAGGTAATAATACGCCAAACTTGAACAGCTTTATTGTTAACCAAAGGATAGGTTAAGTTTGAAATCGAAGATTGATGTTATGTATATGAAATATTATTTTTGCACACAAATTCGGTTACCTGTGAAAATTTAGTATTCATATACTTTGCACTAAGAGCCGATGAGTTGATTGATCCTCTATCTATGAGATGTAGAATCAAAGTGTTTTAACCAAGGTAAGGCCAGGAGCAATCACTGTCCTAACTTACCTGGCTTCGTTTCTGGGCAAGGGGTAGAGTAAGTCGAAATATCAAAAACATGACAAGTGTTGGAGATTCGATTTCCATAAATGATTTTTGTAACTTATGGTGTTACGGAAAGTATTATATTCATACTTAACACCAAATTTATAGGTCTAAAAACTCGTCTCTATTTGTGAGAATCAAAAATGTTTGTCGAGGTAAGGGTAGTTTTCTACTTCATTGTTAATCGAGGGATAACACAAGTTTGAATCGAAAAGTGATGGTGTTAGCGCCAAAATTGGTCACTAACATCCAAATGTAAACGAAAGCACCAACTAACAGTCATAGATAATAGATAGAGCATATGTAGAGAGTAATAATGTGAAGAACAATTAAAATTAAAAAGAAAGCAGTAAAAACACAGAATTTATAGTGGTTCGGTTGACTCCGGCCTACGTCCACTCTAGAAATTTCTTTTTATTGCTGTAACAATCGATTACAGTTACAAGATGGTAAAGTAGCCTCAGCCTTAGAAAATAGAAAGTCAGAGAGTCGAAAGAAGATCCTTTTTCTGAACCACCACATGTTGTATTTATAGGAAAATCTTGAGTTGTTGTTCTTTCTGAATGGTATAGGCCCATCAAGGCCTTCCACCGAGCCTCATACCTCTACAATGCCAAGCCACACCGGCCGCCCTACAATGCCGAGCGACCCTGACCTCACCAATGCCGAGCCGTCTCACCAATGCCGAGTGACCCTGACCTCACCAGTGCCGAGCGACCCTGACCTCACCAATACCGAGCGACTATGCCGAGCGGCATAACCTCACCTCGATGTCGAGAGGCATAACCTCACCTCGATGCCGAGCGGCATAACCTCAACTCAATGCCGAGCGGTATAACCTCAACCCAACGCCGAGCGACATATCCAGGTGAATTCCATCCCTCTAAACCGAATCCATCATATTTCAATCTCGATAATCGTGAAGTCGACTTAGTTAAATTCGTCTGTCTGTGGCCTTGTCGAAAGGCGGGTTAACATTTCCCCCAAAAACATGCCTTGCTGTTGGAAGGTGTGTTTTGAATAGCCTTAAGTCCGATATCCGAAGTATGTATGTTAGTTACATCCATACTTTTCGATTCATAATCCAACCCATTTTATCCGAATGCTATCGCCGTATCCTTATCCGAGTCTACAACTACTTTGAGTCGACATCCAATTCCGAATCCAGTAGCCAAATCCATATCCATCTAAACTCAACAATAAATTTCTAATCTACCCATATCCAACGACAAATAACCACGTCCATGACCTCTCTGGGTCGACGTCCAAATCCTGGACCGTTCCGGGTCCATTCCCGAATCCTTAGCTGTTCATAGCCAGTATCCAAATCTGTAACCTCTCCGGGTTCTTTCCAAGTGCAATCCACACCCGACGACCTATTTTAAGTAATTTCGTGGTGTTCCTAGTTCAGTGTCCCTGAACGTCAAATAATGTCACGGCTTAAGTCCTAAGCCGAATCCTGGCCGCTCCGGAATACTCAACGACCTGTAATAATAACTGATAACATAGGGCCTAAATCCTAGGCTGAATCCTGGTCTCTCCGGACCCTTGTCGAGCATATTCCATGCTCGACGACCTGAAATAATAACCGATAATATATGGCCTAAGTCCTAGGCCGAATCCTGATCTCTCCGGACCCTTACCAAGCATAGTCCATGCTCGACGACCTTTTAGCCAAAATCCAAAGGAAAATCTAATCAAAATCCAATCCGAAATCCAAATCCAACCAGAAAACCAGAAATCCATATCAAAAATTCAAACCAAAAAAACAAGCAAAACAGGGAGTTCAAACCAAACTCTAAAACCAAACCATAAAAAGCAAATGTCCAAGTCAAAGGAAAAAAACAGATTTAACAAACCAAGGCGTCTTGGTAAACCATCATCTCAGAGCATGCCTGAGGGTTATCTCCGACCCCGTACATGAGTAAGTGAGTTAGCCGATTTTTCCAAAGTTTGTTACTTATTTCAAACCCTCAAGACTAGTTGATGACCAACCGACCACCATTCCTGGGCCTCATGCCCTCGTCGTTCAAGGTAGACGGTGGTTGCTTCTGTTCCACCGCCGCATTCTGAGTAATGATATATTGTCGCAACTGACCATTCCTAACATGCTCCTCGATTATGTCCTTCAAATGCCGACATCTGTTAGTATCGTGCCCGTCCAGGTCATGAAATAGACAGTGCGTTCCCGACGCCCTTTCGTGTTCTGAGGGCTCCCTCCTCGCCGGCCTTCGATACGGAAGGCAATCTCAAGTATCCAAGAATATCCGTTCCAATGTTGCGTTCAGTCCGGTGTAAGTGGAGAACTTTGGTTCTCCCCGGCACTTCCTTTTCCCTTTATCCTTGTCCTTACCCAAGCTTTCGCCGGGTAGTCCTCCATCCTTAACCAGGTTTACTTCCTTTGACCTCAAGTCCAAACATGCATCCTCTTGTCGGTGAAATCTCTCAGCTTCATGGAAGAGTTCCCCAAGATCCAACGATGGGTCCCGTATCAATGATACTTTGAAATCCGAATTATCTCTGACTCCCGATACCGCATCCATCATAACCATTGAAGGATCCGGCCGATCCGCCGAAGCAACTGCTGCATTACATCGAGTTAAGAATGTCTTGAGCGATTCATCCGCTCCTTGTTTAACTGAAGTCAACATCATCACGTTCTTTGGCCTTTTTATGTGAACTAAACTGACTTAAGAACCTGTCCATCAGTTCCGTCCATGTTCTATGGATCCATCCTCCAATTGCTTGAACCACATGGCGGCTATATCAGTCAAGTACAGGGGAAAACATCGAGCCATAACCTCCTCTGTTGCCCCCAGCACTTCCACATGCCTAGTGTACCTCATTAAGTGGCCGGTTGGATCCGTCTTCCCGTTGTACACTTCCAGAGTGGGCAGTTTGAAATAGGACGGATTTTTAGCTGTCTTGATGTTCTAGGTAAACAGACTTTTGTTGACTTTCTCCGAATCCCTGTTTGTCAGACCTCCACGAATAGTCCGCCTGATAATGTCAGCCAATCCAACGTTTCTAACCAAGGGTTTCCCCTATCCATGTTTCTGAACTACCCTCCAAGTCCCCAAGGAAATTCTGGCACATATTCTTCGCCACGTACTCCTGCATTCCTATTGGAAACGGGCCGTGTAACATCATCTGGTATCCGTCCATGAAATGGTCTAGCATTACCTGATGGCGTGCCCCCCAGTCTAGATCCATCCAGATTGTTAGTTGTTTGTTGATTAGGAGCTGCCCCCTGCTGAACCACTCCATCTACCTGCTGGTTGAGTCCCTCTAGTCCAGTTCCAAGAACTTGAGCACCTGCAGTTCCTGGTTGTCCAAATTGCCTTAGAAGAGCCTGCATCATCTCCTCTTACCGTTTCATCTTCTGCTTCTGCATAGAATTCATCACAACCTGCATCTCGTCCCCAGTTATGTAGACGAATGCATGATCCTCTCCAGCTCCAGAGGAGGCCGCTTGACTTTCTTCCTAATTGCTCCTTTCCGCTGCTTGCTTCATTGTTAATGGTCTAGCCATTGCTTTAAAAACTCCGAGTTTCCAAGCTTTTCAATCCAAAATCCAAGCTCCAAAATTCCCGAGTGCTAGCTTTCTCAGTGAAAGCACCAAAATGTTAGCGCCAAAATTGGTCACTAACATCCAAATGTAAACGAAAGCACTAACTAACAGTCACAGATAACATATAGAGTATATGTAGAGAGTAATAATGTGAAGAACAGTCAAAATTAAAAAGAAAGCAGTAAAAACACAGAATTTATAGTGGTTCGGCTGACTATGGCCTACGTCCACTCCAGAAATTTCTTTTTATTACGGTAACAATCGATTACAATTACAAGATGGTAAAGTAGCCTCAACCTTAGAAAATAGAAAGTCAGAGAGCCAAAAGAAGATCCTTTTTCTGAACCCCCACATGTTGTATTTATGGGCAAATCCTGAGTTGTTGGGCTTTCTGAATGGTATAGGCCCATCAAGGCCTTCCACCGAGCCACATACCTCCACAATGCCAAGCCACACCGTCCTAACCATAATGCCGAGCGACCCTGACCTCACCAATGCCGAGCCGTCTCACCAATGCCGAGCGACCCTAACCTTACCAATGCCGAGCGACCCTGACCTCACCAATGCCGAGCGACCCTGACCTCACCACAATGCCGAACGACATAACCTCACCTCGATGCCGAGCGGCATATCCAGGTGAATTGCATCCCTCTAAACCGAATCCATCATATTTCAACCTCGATAATCGTGAAGTCGACTTAGTTAAATCCGTCTGTCCGTAGCCTTGGCGAAAGGCAGGTGAACAGATGGCAAGTATATTTGGTTTAATTTCCATATGACCCTTTTACTTACACCAGAATAGAAAAGTGATTTTAATTAATGAAAATATTAACTAAAGAGGCTTAATGGTTGCTTATGTGCTTAAATCATGCTGGATTTCCGTGTGAAATTAAATCTCTGTGTTTGCTTATTTGATATTTAAATAACCGACTATCAAATCTTGGCCATTTTTGAAACTATCGGTTGTTGGTTCGAAGATAACGGATTCAGATAAGTTATCTGAAAATCACTTCAAACTAGCATAAGCGTTCAAATTGAAGACATCTTGAAGATGATAGAATCGAAGATGGAGTTCTTTGAAATGCATGGGCTGCCTACTACAATCCTAAGGATGTAGAAGTAGTGCCTTCGATTTGTTCACATTCTGAACAACTTGTATGATGAATGCTGACATTGCATTATTGCTTATAGGGCAGTGTTAGCATTCCAAGTGAGATTTGCTAAAATGTAAATCGTGGCCTCAAGTATCTCACCCGATAATAACTAAAAAAAGAATTATGCCGCATGGCTATGTTGGTCGCTCCCATTAGGGTATGGTCATCGTCTAATCTAGATTGGTATTTATGGACTTATGTATGCTTCGGGTCTCATACGGTTTGTCACATTAGTAGGCGAGGGATGATCATATTATATACTATCCAAAAAGTGGTAGGCCGATCTTGATTCGTAGAGGTGCAATGTTTTTAGTATCGGTACATTTTCTCTAGAGGTGTACTGTACAGAAGGTAGTCTCTTACCTTGTCATTGTATAGAATCCAATTTTCAATACGTGCCTTACAGACTTGGTTATATACTAAATATGATTTTGAATGTAATTAATGTAACCATTTCGGTTGTGATTAAATATTCATTTCAAACGCTAAATATTATTATAATATCATAAGATTTCTAGCAAAATAGTTTAGTTACCGTAAGGTTAAAACCGTTCGTGTTTATGTGTGGCGTGGTCTTATGAGATACCTTTATTTTTTAAGGGTTTTATAAAATATAATAGTCCATATGATTTGAGTTTCTCACGCTAGTTTGCTAGGCTGATCCGGATGTTAATACTCGGGTCAGACCTGAGTATATTTCCAGACTTAGCTTTGGACGCTTTAGAGCTTTAGGAGACGAGCTAGATACCTCTAAGACCTATTAACATATTTTATTTTCACTGCATATCGTGTTGTGTATTTATCAACATTTGTGAAAACATGCTGTTATAACTGTCCAGGCTGATGATTGTTTTAGTTTACTCTGATTATTATATGTATATTAAAGTTTTCTTTCATAAAGATCATTTGGATATCATATGCTACTCGTCACGGTGTGGGATTATGTTCTATCTTTTCTTTTCTTTCACCCTAATAATATGTCTTTTCGGTACTCGAATACTTAGCACGTGAATACCGTGGATGTTTTAGTGTCGACATTGATGGTCGAAAAAGCAGGTCGTTACATGATTTATAGACCAACCACTTAGGAGAGGTGCGTGATTATCTTAAGCACCATGCATTAAAATGTCTTTTTCATCAAGTTGAATGATATGGAAGAAAAGAGTTACCAATAATATGTGTATATTCAACAAAAATATGTGTATAATGTTTTTTTTGTTTTGTAGGGAACTACTTAGTAAATTTTTAGGTACAGATAGAATTAGCCACAATTAAACCAAAAAATACCTAAATTCAAAATTTATTGATATTTCAAAGGACTTTTTTAGAATAAGAACGTTACTTTGTTTAGGTAGAGCATTCATTTTGATATATTGGATTTTTGAACCCAAGACATTTACAACCTCAATCTAAATCACCTTACCACTTACAATATGAGCTAGTGGTCCTTGACAAAAATTTAAAAGATCAGAAAATGACACTGGAAAAATATATCAAAAATACAAATGGAGGAGAAAGTTGACGTGTAAACTAAAAATCAACAATATTTTCTCATATGATAGAAGTAGGTTTGCATCTACTTTATAAATATAAAAGATTTGAATAAGCACTTGAAAAGATAACAACGTTACTGTTGTAGCATGCGTATAAATGTTGCTTGGTTACCAATTTACAATGGTAAGATTCAAAACATAAGACCACTCCCAACATTAGGCCCTAGCATATGCCTAGTATGCCTAAAGCTTAAGCCGGCTCTGTATATGGGTTAAGGTTCGGTTGTATAAAGCAATAAACTGGGTAAATCAATGAGAAGATAAGATGGGCCATGTCTTAATTTAAGGAACTGCATAAGACTATATATGTGAAGCCCAACAAAACAAATACAACACAACTGAATGGTCTACAATCCATATACGACTATCGTTGCAGTATCAAAGTCAGATCAGAAGCAAGCCTAAAAAGTCATGCTTTCACGAAGCAACAAGTCAGTAAATTACACATATGCATAAGACAAACCTAAAATAAGAAACCTCCTCAATATACAAGAACTACACAATTATAAGCACTTCAGAACTATGCCATCATATTAGAACATTGAGACTGCGCTGTCACAATTATGCATAATGGCAATATTACACAGCACCCAAACTTCCTCAAAAATCCTGAAGCCGTACCGCACTGTACCAACTAAAATAATGACAATACACTACTACTCATGAATAATCAAACCAAAATGCGCAGCTCAATAAGTAAGACTGCACCACTATTTTTGAAGCCTAGTCACACCACGAAAACCCAATATGAGCTACTTTAATTTGGAGGACTACGTCGCCTTTCACATATCAAAGTAGCGTCTAAGCAATTCAAAGATGAAGCACAACATCATATCGCAACACCTAGCAATGTGCAGAGTATTAAAACGAACACAAACCAACCACTTCATCAACTTCAAGTACGCCGTTCTAAATTCAAACCATCCCGCCTAAATTCAAATTTTCCAGCCAAATGCAAACTTTCCCCCTAAAGCCATGTCAGCACACTACAACAATATACCTTATTACAACATCTAAAATGTCTTGTAATATGTTTTTTTGAAAAGAGTCTTGTAATATGTGTTTTGCAACATTTCTACAAATATAGTCTTAGGCAAAGTTGTAATAGGGTTGATGCTTTTTACAACGTTTTTCTTGATGTTGCAAAAGTGTTGCAATTAACTTAACTACAACTATTTTTATATTTTGTAATAGAATCAACTACAACTATTTTTTGATGTTGCAAAATAATATTATAGAATAATTTTTTATATTCACTTTTTCAATATATTTAATTCATTTCTAAATTACATAATACATTTTTTATCCTCAATAATATTATTGTAAGATACATTTTTTCATTCACTTCATTTTGAATCACTTAACTGAAGATCTAATGTCAAAAGGAAAAATTGAAAACCAGATGGGTGTGAACTATAAGGATACACATATTTTAAAAGTTATTTTCTTTCTATTATTTTATTTCTAAATATTTTTTGTATGTACAATGATAAATTAATCATTTCACATTCATTAATTGTATGTTGATAAAAAATACAAGTTAAGCACATAACTTTAAATAGCCACTCAATACACTCTAGAAAGAAGCACAACAACCTTAAGAGAAAGATTAAAACAACCTATGTTTCTGCAATAACTTATGCAAAGGTTGGATCCATTATAGACTATGTGATAATCATAGGTCCGTTCACAACCAAAGTAGTTCTATCCTTCTACATACTTCTTGCTAATCACATACCATCTTGTGGCTACCCCATCCATTCTCATCATGGTGTATTGATTCTTTCTAGTTCGCTCATTACCCAACCCTCGATCGATAAACCAGACGCGAATGACAGCACAATTTCATATCCATCCCTAAAGAAACCAAAATTAAATTTTAAAATAAGCAAGATATCAGAATTATAATCCCAATTTAAGGCATAAGATAATACACATTCTTATACTAGGTATAAGACAATATAAATTCTCTCAAGATACCCTACATACTCAAAGATCCAAACATTTGATTCTTAAAATATTAGTTTTTCTTGCTTTAATGTAGTTCAATAAAGATATATAGATCCGTGTTACTCAAATCACAAATCTTAATAAGCGCATAATCAGGGCCGACCCAAAGGTCTTTAATGCGCTATACGAACAAGTTGTTTTTTCGTTTTTGTTGCCCCAATCAAAAAATAACATTACTTTTGTAGGTATGAAACAAAATGCAAATTCTATTACAAAATTTAATATCAATATCAAAATAGATCCACTAAGTTCTTTAGATAATATGTAAAAAAATCTAAACGTGACACAAAATCATAACATATCAATACCTAAAAACATAAACTTCTTGCATTTTTGGATGCGAACTCATTTATTACCTCTTTATAGCTAAGATTACACATGTACTCGGTTTCATCCAACAAATAGCTAATCCACTTAATCACCCTTGCGACGTTGTTGTTCGAAAAGGTGTTTATATTATTTTCAATTTTGACAAACTTCTTTCTGCCGAAACAACCATAAGAAGAATAATCAATAACTCGATCAACAACCTAAACATCTGAAAATCCATTTACTTCAGAATAAGACCTTAAGAAATATAAACTATAAATCAATTATGAAATTTAGATATTGGCTTAATTCCTTATTCCCTCAAAATTTAACAATCAGAATTTATCACAATCAGAATTTTTAATAAATAACAAGTTATGTGATAGAGATTTATTGATTTAGAAGGATTTACTATCTTAGGAGCATATTTTAATTCATTGACAAAAAATATGAAAACAACATAAATTATATATTTTTCTTGCAATGTTTGGGTACTTATATCGCTTTTGATATTATTTACTGAACGGATTATTAGTTTAAATGGAAAATGTATGCACCTTTTGTTAAGTACGGTTTAAAATGTAAATTTGCATAACATTGCTATCAAGTTAAGCTCTGTAACAGTAAAGTCTGCAGCTGCAAATCTCATTCCAATTTTCAACTTTGTTCTCGCTCTTTTTGATCATATGATAAGTTTACTATTGTTTATTATAAAATTTTGGTGTGTGCATATAGCTAGAAAATGACAAGATAAGAATAGTTGCCCAGTAGTAGGTTAAATATTTGGTGTTATGTTTTGCACAATAGGAGCTATAATTCTTGCATTTTACAGAGGCCCTCAATTGAACCCATTCGTTCACCATCATCATCATTCAATTCTTCATCAAAATAATTCTGTTTGAAAAAATAAGACACAGACAACTGGAACTCTTTTTATGGTTTCAGTTGCGTTCTTCTAGGTTTTATATACTATTTTACGGGTATAATATTTTTTGTTTCTTGATAAATTATGAAATCAATACAAGGGATTTACCGTTACTCATAAATCCTTATAATGACAATTATATGGATGAATAGTAAATCAATAATCAATACAGGCTTTACTGGTTTCGAAATGAATGATAAATTCTTAATTAAAACACTTACATTTTTATTTCAACTAGAATTTCAACCTTCAAAGTAGCAGCAGAGGAAACTTAAAATTAGGGCACATGGTACAGCCGTGTCAGACAGAGACATCAGTACAACATGTGGAGATGACGATTGATGTCGCGCAGCTCGAGGAGGTGGTGATTCGACACACGGTTGAGAGGTGAGGTAGCGGTGGCGTGGGCTGGCAGAGGTCGATTTCAATTTTTTGAGAGGGAAAATAACAGCATTGGGAATATTTTCGTTGCCCCATCGCATTTTTTTGCCCTAGACAAATGTCTTGCTCGCCTTGGATTTATAACACTTTTTATTATTTGAAAATCCATTTTTATTATTCAAATCACTTTTAAAACACTTTAAAAGATTTATAAAATTTATTTCACATTTTTAAACAAATTAAAACATCATTTGTAAAGAAATCCAGCTTTTGGATTCCGAACTGCAAATTCAGAATTTTTCAAAAGCTTGTTTTACTCATATTTCAAAATCTACTAATCGAAATCTCGATTTTATTTCTTCATTGGTAAACTGTTGATATAACAGTTCAGAAAATTTTTATCTCGAAGAATTTCGAGCTATATTCTAACTTTTACAACTTGTTTGACTTTTATAGCTCGAAATTGCGAACTGGCGATATGCGACGCGCTTATTTTTAACCAATTTTTCTATTTCTTTTAAAAATTCACCAAAAAACTTTTTAATGTTTATAAAACATTTAAATAGCTTTTAAACCATTTTTAAGAGGTTTATGTAACACTTGGAGTTTTGGTCGTTAATTTTGAACATTTAATTTGTTTTAAATGTTGAATGTGGATTTTAAATTGATTTTGAAATACGAAGATTTTGGTTGAATCAATAAAATGAGTTATAATTCCAAATATGGAAATTTAATTGGATTTGGATAAAAGTAATTTAATCTTTGGAATTCAGATAATTTGTAAATCTGGGAATAAATGGATATGTAAACGATTTTTAAAATTTGTTTTAGGTCTGATTGGATTTAAATTATAGTATTGGACCTTTGAATGGAATCAAAAGTTGATAAGTTAAATTTGATTTTTTTATTAATTTAATATATAGGAATAATGTAAATAATCATATTTTGATTTAAAATAAATCAGGTGATTTCTAATATAAATATAAATTCTATATTATTTATACTTAAGCTAGTAAAGTTTTAAATGTGAAATTATAAATGATTTTGACGATTTTGAAAACTGCTCGAATAAATCGACGAGTTAAAATAGCCTTCCGGGGCACTGTCTCGGAATTCAACGAAACCAGTTTCATTGGATCCGTAATAGTTAATTATTATTGGCTTTCAAATTTCGTAGCTTTATATTTACCATTTGTTCGTACGGGTGAGAAATGCATTGAAAATTAAAATCGAAAATTCAATATTTAAACTCGATTCAAAAAGCTATCTTCCACGTACAATCAAATTAGCCTTCGAAACACGTTCCATTATGTTCGAAATACAGGTAAAACCTTATAAATGCTTATCAGCACGTTTCGATGTGAATTCGTTTGTATGTTAAGTAATTTGTGAAAATATTATTAAATTAATATATAAACCTATATATATTCGCGTTGCGACGGTTAAACCCTAGCTATGTTCGTGCTAGACGCCCTCTCCATTTTTAAAGGCTAGCAACGACCGAACTTCTTGGCCAATTATTTCTCGATCTACTCGATTTTAATCTTCGGCTTCTAAAAGAAAATCGAAGAGCTCAAGAAGCTCAACAATATCAACGGCCATGATCAGGGATGGGGCACCACATTCGCCAGAATCTAGAGAGGAAGACGCACCGTTCAACCTCAAGTTTCTCGTTGTAGGATAAACTTCAGGCGACCGGTTGGTGGTCATAGGTAGGGAACGTGGAGAGCTTCTGAATGGCACCCTCCGATTGAATTTCGGCCGCATAGGGATGGAGCGGCTGTTCGACTCGATCGTGAACGATGTGTTCACGAGTTTGAAATTTTTAGCTGGAGCATTCGTTCGTAAAGAAGTAGTGAGTGGCTCGATTTTTCTTAAAGCATATCAACGGCCGATCTGTATTTGGTAAAGAAAATAAAAATGAAAAGAAAATTTGTTTTAAATTGTATTCAAACTTCATAAAACCATAACTTTTGAATGCGTGGTCAGACTCTGACTAAACAGGAAGCACCAGAATTGCAGCAACGAGCTCTTCGCGCTGCAGTAGATCTTAGGGCGATCAGAGCTAGTGAGAATTTTAAATTAAATTGAACGAGCTCGATTTAATTTGAAATTGGAACGCTCGGTGTTTTTAATTCAAGGAGAGTTAATCTCACTCACATCTAGAGAATTTAAATTATTAGTTGATTGATTGAATGTGATTATTATTAGTCTGGATGTGATATTATATATAGAAGTGTGTGTGTGTGTATTGGAGTGATTGATATTCCCGCATTATATAGCGGATGAGACCCTATGCGCCCCACATAATAACGGATGACCCTTTATATCGCGTTGTCCACCTTAAAGTGGGATTTGGTATTTTTATTTGTTGTGCTAACATCGGTGGATGTAGGAAAACAGGTTGGAGGGATCCAACTGGATTCCTCAAAACATTGAAATTATTCTCATAAACTATGATATGTTATTTGATATCCTATAATAGATTCTATTGGAATTTAAGTTATTCGATGTTATGGTTTGGATGAATATATTTTGGTATTTTAAAGTATAGAATATAATGAATTGGGCTCTTAAAGGAAATGAAAGAGAAATTTTGAATATATTTTGGTATTTTAAAATATAGAATATAATGAATTGGGCTCTTAAAGGAAATGAAAGAGAAATTTTGGAATAAAAAATGAATCGATGTCTCAGATTTAAATTAGGATTTTAAATTATAATAAAGGGTGAATTTGGTGTTAATGGATTTTGGAATTGATTTTGGATTAATCAAGAGACAGATTTTAAATGGAATTTAACTTCGGAAATCGGTTTGAAATCGATTAAGTGTTTCGAAAACTGTGGTTTAAAGGATAATGAGGAATGATAATTTGTATAAAGGATAATGAGGAATGAAAATTAACTACAATTTATTTGGCAATTAATTTAATTTTGAAAATAAATTGTGAATCTATTCATGTATTAATTAGGAAATTTCTTGAATAAATTTAAAATTTCAGATTATAAGTAGAATTTGGTTTAAATTTAGAGATAAGTAATTTTATAAATAAAAAGAAAATTTGGATTTAAAAAAGAAGAAGAAGAGAATATTGATTTAAAGATAAATAGTAAATTGATTTGGAATATAAGAATAAGTAATTTATCAACAAATATTGGTTTTCAAAAATAAAATGTATTAAAAATAAAATAGAATTAAAAGCTTTAAATTAACAAAGGTTGTTTTTAAATTTTAAATATATTAGATATATTTGGAAGTCGAAATTAATAAAAAATTAATGTACTCATTTTTAAAATATTATTTTTATGTAAAATTCACCTATACAAATAAAAGTAATTATTTGTTAGTATGTAATCAAATTATTTAAAACATTCTTTTCTTTTAAAAAAAAATTGTACGAAAATAAATGATAAAAAATGCATGAATATAAAATGTATAAAATAGTTGTATATAGAAATAGTGAGCTAAACTTAAGTTTGAATGTGAAAAACAATAGAGATTTTATTTGTGTAAAATATAAATATAAAAGCGGATATAAACAAATACAAAACAAAAAAAAAACATAAACATTTTACAAAATGTAAACATATGCTTATATGAAAACATAACTACATGAAGGTTTAAAACTAAAGTTTACAAAACAAATTGAGTCAAGGGATTCAAACATAAATTTCCCTACCAACTACAAGTGTACAACATGCATAGAAATAAAGTTACAAGTGGCATTAACTTTTGAAAAAAATATATATAAAATAAAACAAAAAGAAAAGGAAAAAAAAAGTAGCAGACCATTTAGCTTCCCAAAAATCTGAAATGAGAAGTTAGTAATTAAAAGAAGAAGGAAAATCATCTTCAAACTCAAATTCGAAAATCCAACCTCTCCAAAGAAAAGAAAAATCTGAAAACAAACCCTTCAAACTAAGCCTGGAAATTAAGAGCAATATGCAGCCATCAAAACCTGAAAATCAATCAAACAAAGCTACAACCTGAAGATAAAAACCAGAAGAAAAAAAAGAAACCTGGAAGGATCAAGCTTGCAAACCAAAACTTCAAACCTGGAAGAAGAAAAAAAAGAAGAAAGATTCTGGAAATCAAAATCACCTTCAAACCTGGAAACAAGGAAGATTCAAGAGCATCAAAACAAAAGTAAGATCACAGCAAAGCATCAAACAGGATATAGCAGATTCAGGAAGAAAATCAAAAAGGGAAGCAAAGAAAAATTGAAAAAAAAAGGGTCAAAGCAAAACAAATTTAAAGACAAAGCATAAGAAAACAACAACTGTTCTTCCTCTGTTCTCCATCCTGAGGTGAGCAAACCTACCTATACCCTTGGATAATCTGATTAATGCTTAAAGTAAAATGGAAATGTTTTCTTAGTTTGATTGCATGCATGTGTGAATGTATGTATGATGATATATATATTTGTGTTAAGGGCTTTACTCTGTCATGTTACAGGTTTGAAAAAAAAAATTAGTTCAAAACAAGAAAAAAATCCAAACCACCCTACCCAAACAATTTTAGACTAGAAGTACCGAATAAAAGATGTTCATATGAGTACAACATCATTTTTAAAAATAAATACAAGTGGAAATATTGATTTAATATCTCAAAAATTGTACATTACAGTATAAATTCAAAAGTAGCCTGTGCATGTCTGTAATACATCAATATACCCTGTTCTTATTTACAGGGTTTAAAACAAAGCTAAAATTCAAATCATTTCATTTAAAAATTCTGATAAGTTGTGGTGTTTAAATAAATTATGATTGTTTAATCATAAACAAAGATTTAAAAATTATTTTTAAACATAACCAGTTTGAATTTATCTGAAAAATAAAAATTTACAGTGAGGACTTGAGAGCATGTCAAATTCAAGTGCCAAGATTACAAATTGCAGTTATATCATCTGGGTTAACTTCGGAAGACATGATTTTTAAAAATAAAATTAAGATTTTTAATGGTGTTTTCGGGGAGAATTCATGGATTGAATGAAAATCATATTTTGGGCAAATTACTGGCGATCACGGTGGTCAGGAGTCTCGTAATTGACGTGTTAGGTGGCTGATGGGTTCGTAGTTGTTGGAAAAATATTGGATGATTTTGTAATGGGTTGTGGTGATCGATTGATGGAGATTTAGGGTTTAGTGAACGGTTTTGAACATTATTGAAGTCGAGGCCTTTTCGTGGTCGTGGGCGAATGGGAAGCTATCGCACCTGGGGGGATGCGTTCACTGATGGACGGAGCAGCTTCCTCCAGAATTGCGAAGCTTTCGATGGCCTATCGTGGCGGAGCGAACCAAATTTTGGTGGTCGCGTGGTTACAGGAATGAGCAATTGGCCTTGAATTTGTTCGATTTTGATTCAATGACGATTGCGTGAATTTAGGTTTTTGAATCGATTCTGGTGATCATCGATGATGTTTGGGTGGCTACGGCGTCGATTGGAGATGGTCGTGGGGTTTGTGCATGTGCACGTTGACGTGGTAGTGTCAGTGAATTTTGCGTTTGGGGAAGAAGAAGAACACGGCTCGAAGCGTGACATGGCGGATTCGCGTGTTAACTCGGAGTTTAACCCGAAGCAGGAATTGGTGCAGAGTGAAATTACTTCGAATTTTTTTAGGTTGGACTTTTGGGGGCTCTCGGGTAAAAGTTGGGAAAAACTCGAAGTAAAACTCGAGTGTATTGGGGTTTAGCCCGGGGGAATACTCGAGTTTGCCTGGAAATTTTTATATTCCGGTTTTTTTTTTACTTTAATGAATTTGTTTAATGAAACCTGAAACTATTCCTCCTTATAAAATGATGATTATTTATTTAGTAGAAAGTATAAATTAAAAATTTTAAAATAAAGGATTTTAAAAGCAATTAAGTTTTAAATTTACATTTGTAACAAGTTATTTTAAATGAAACTTTATAAGTGATTTAGAAATAAAGGTTAAACGTTTCAATTTTTTTTTAACTTAAAGATAAGTTGATTTATATCATTAATGATAATCAAGTAAGTAATAATTTGTGATTAAGATTAATTCATTAATAGTTAAGAAAATCAATTAAAGGATTATTAGTTATAATTAAGATTAAAATTAATCAAAAATTGAGCATTTATTAATTTAAGTATATTAATTAGTAATTTAAGTTAATTAATTAAGTAATTAATGAATGATTAAATTAAAAGAGTGATTACTTAGTGAAAGTAGTTAAGGGAAGATAATTAAAGATTAATGATTAATTAATCAAAAATTAAAGGTTTATTAATTAAAGTAGTTAATTAAGGAATAAGAAATTTAGATTTAATTAATTAAGGGTCAATTTATTTAGATTTAATTAATTTAGAGATGATTTAATTAATAAAGGTGATTAAAAACTAAATCAATTGTAGCTGATGAACTTAATCATTGATTAAGAATTATTAATGAAAATAATCATGTGTTTGATAAATTTAAAAACCACCCAAATTATTCATCTTAGTTGTAGGGGTTTGATTGTTATTGGATGCTATGTGATGGATTGATATATTTGATATATGATGTGATGCTTTGAAATGTTTTGTGATGAGTTGTTTTATTTGTGATGAATATATTGTTATATGAATATGTAAACCCTTTGACCCATAAATGACATTTGGATTTCGATGCGACAGGGAGTCGGATTCTATTTGGTTATCCGAAACCCACATCGAATCATATTAGTAAATCTTTGTGATTGATAAATTTACTTTATCTATGAATCTGTGAATGAAGATAAGCGTTATGAGTTATACCGCTTATCGATATTCTTATGATAGATGTGTGCACTATTGTGTAAAACCCCTTGGACTACACTATACACACACAAATATGGATTGCACATGGAAATTGGTCAAGTCACAGGTTTTTGAAATAGATTGTAAAATTGAATTTTTAAATCTAAATGATTTTGAAAATGGATCGGGTTTTAAAATGAAAAGCTTTTGGAAAAGAATTTCTAAAATAAAAATTATTTTGAATAACTTAATAAAGTTTTGAAACTTAATAATTCAATTTAAAATTGAATTCGAAATTTGAAATTAAATTCTATTTTGAGAATTTATGGAGTAAAAGGTCATACAAGTTTATATGGGTTTTTTTAAACCAATTTCAAAAGTGTTGTTTTGAGAATTAAATTTAACCCAAGTTTGAGAAACTTGTATAATCTAAATGTTTGGTTTTCCAAGATGAAAACTGTTTGTTTTCAAGTGATAAAAGCTTTCATATAAGAAATGAATTTCCGAATTGGTATTATAGGAATTTCAAGTTTGAATTGAAAAATAGTTTTCCAAGTTATGAATGAACCTTTGGAAACGATTTTTTTGAAAGCTATGGGTTAATCTTTGATTTAGATTAAATGGATCAATCCACTCGAAATGGAAATTGTTTTGAAATCCGTAAATGGATCTTTGTGAAACTTGGTGAACTTTGTGAAATAAATCTTTTTGTCCAAAGATTTGAAATGGTAAATTGTGTAAACCATTTGAAATAGTTTTGAATTTTAAGTTGTGACTTAACTGAAATCCATATCCATATGTTTTTAAAATTTTGCGCTCGTTATTCGGTTTAGCCGGGATTGGACCTTGTGTCATCTAACCCATTCCGAATAATGATACGTCGTTATGGTTAGCATTTGAAGACCGGTGGTGAAGACCGGGTATTTGCGAGAACGATAGGATGACCTATCGATTGTCTCTACACTGAGTAGCTACGGTATAGAGATTCCCTAAGTGATGGGAAGTCCGATCGGGATGGTGGATACCCGAATTTGCAAGGGCTTCTTCGGAAGTGCCTTCGGTTTGTTCGAACCCGGAACAGACTTGTATGGTCGTGTGTCTGACACTACACTTTGAGATATAAAGCCGATTTCTTTCAAATACATATCTGTTGGTGGCGGAGAATTTATTCTCTTAGCTTAACACCCTTCTCTGAGACGTACGAGCTCAGAGGTTATGTAGTTGAAGGTTATCAGCGATATACTCCCAATTTGGTAGCGTGGCATGCTAAGTGCTGCTGTGTGATTGATGATCATTTGTGATCAAAGCATGGCTTTGTGAAAAAGCGTAGCTTTGTGGACGAAACCTCATCGAGCCTCACAAACCGGTAATGGTCGAAACAGGAAAGATGCGGTAAGGTTTCAGGGGTAGCTCCCCTAGGGTATGACCATTCCTTCTGGAAAAGGGTAGTATCATGGTATGGAGCCCAGATAGTTACTCATGTGGGAACTGTAGTATATATCTATTACTGTGTGATGTTGTTGGTGTAGAGGATCCTCGTTTAAAGGTCCCAAAGGACCGGGGGTGGCATACCTGAGGTTTTATTCCCCGGGAAGGGGGTGGCCGGCCTTGTTTGGCAGAGAACCGGGTAGGTTCTCGGGGCGTCCCGCCAGAGGCGTTCCCATGTGGCAATAGGAAGTTCCTTAGCCTGACCATTTGTTGGAAATCCATTCATCCAATACGTGCCTTGTACGGTTTTAGTTGTAGAACCTGCCATTTAAAATGGCTGCTATAGTAGGCATAGTATAATGTACCTATGCTGGCTAGGATTTATATTCTACTTTCGAAAGATTTTCCACTATGCACTAGTAATAATATCAAAAAGAATTTTTGCGTAGTAAGCATCTTTGACTATCATAAGGAGAAATCTTCCCCATGTGTGCGTTTGCATTGTGTGTGTGCCGGGAGGCCTTATGGTAGTTTCATTTTCCAAAAGCATTGCGGATTTCAAAACTTAAAATCTTTTGATTGTTTTTAAAAAAACCAAATATTTTTGTTTGCTCATACCAGTCCCATGACTGACCTGGAGTTTATTGTTCCGTTCCTAAACTCTGGGTGCCCACAATTTTCCACACGGGCAGTCTAGAGTTTGGTTTTCCAGATAGTCAGGTAGTAGATATCGTTTTGGTAGCCTTCAGCTTTCTATTTGATCATTTTGGAGTCTTTGGAGTCCACGGATGGACTTGCTTATCTTTGTGCAACCTTTATGATGGATCGAGCTTGGAGTTTTGGGAGCTTTGTCTTTGGAGCTTTTGGATCAGAGTTGCAGTATTGGATTCTATGAAGACTTATCATATTGTATCGTGTTCCGCTGTATTTTTGTATTCTCTGATGTTGATGATTATCATTGTATCAAATTGATGTATTTGGATATTGTATTCATGTTGTTTCAGTGATATCATCTTTTATTTCCGCTGTGTTATTTATCATCTAATGTTGTTGCAAGCTCCGGCGATACGAATTTGATGTTGTTGTCGGACATCGAGTTCGGGTCGTCACAAGTTGGTATCAGAGCTAAAGGTTGAGTAAGAACTTTAGCTACGGAGTGTAACACATTAGATAGCTCATTAGAGGTAGGGTGAAGTATACCCTAGAATGAGTATAACCAGTGAAATCAAAATCCAAATTTCCCAATCTATTCCGTTTATCTGTTGTTATTCCCTAAGATATTTCATCTGAATACCTAAATCGGTTTTCTTACTATTACAAATAGTGAGAATGAGTGGAAGAAGAGGACGAGATTGGGGACAGGCAAGTACCACTTCAACTGGTCAAGGCCCTGCAACGACAGATATTCCTATTCAATCTCAATCAAATCTAGCTGATTTATATCGAAGTTTTTCTAGACTTGGTGGAAAGCCATTCACAGGCAAAGAATCAGTTATCGAAGCACAAGCCTGGATTCGATCGTGCGAAAGGATTTTCAAGGGACTAAGGTTGGAAGATGATCAGATGCGATTGATAGCTTCTTGGCAACTCCAGGAAGAGGCTTTAGCTTGGTGGGAAACTATTACATTAGATGAACCGGCGGATGAATTCACTTGGAGTCGTTTCAAGGAAGTGTTCGAGCAGCGATATATGCTGTCTGCTGGTATCTCTAGAATGTACCAAGAGTTTATAGATTTGAAACAAGGAAGCTTATCATTTGAGGAATACTTGAAAAAATTCAACGAATTATCTCGATTCGGTCCATAATTGGTGAATACACCGTTAAAGAAGAATGAAAAGTTTATTCGGGGAATGAACATGGAATTCCAGGAGAGGATGACTACTCACGTAAAGGAATCCTTTTCTGAATTAATTGATATGGGCTATAGATATGATACTCTGGATAAGCAGGAAGTTCCAAAGGAGGACGGGAACACAAGTAATCTGAATTGGAGGAAAAAGAAGTTTGGTGGAAAGAAATCGAGGAAAGATAAAGAAAAGAAGAATTCTCGAAAGAAAAAGCTGAAAGAAGTCACTTGTCTCAACTGCTTGGAGAAAGGCCACTACTCGGATAAATGTAAGAATCCTTGGAAGCCAGGATTGAGAGAGCCATTTATGAGGCCAGATCAGGAATCTACGGGATACTATCATTGCCGTAAGCCAGAACATAGGATCAACGGCTGTCCGACAAAGAAGGAAGCTCTAGTAGGAAAGAGATACGCAGTCAGGGGTGATTCTTCAACCTCAAGGGCAGATAAAGAAAAGGAAATTTTATAAGGTAACCTTCTTGTTTACGATTAAATTTCCAAGTTTGTTCGTTATTGGAGCTACACCTTGTTTTATTTCTTAGCAAATCATAAATAAGTTAAATCTTGAATCTGAGATCGTAGTCGAATCCATCTCCGTCTATTTCATTGGGTTTTGATATATTCTACGAGCGGTTAGTTATTCCTTCGAACTAACCAATACTCATGTATACTCCGTAGATTAAATAACCCAATTATTTCGTAATTGAATGAGTTGATTCTCATATTTTTTGATGTTCTGATTTGGTAAACCGAATGCAGAATAAATATTTCGATCTGATCTGATCAATCGTTCTTTATCTATCATCTATTCTTTCTCGTCTCCCTAGCAAATTTCGGGGACGAAATTTCTTTAAGGGGAGAATCTGTAACATTCCTGAAAATTAACTACAATTTATTTGGCAATTAATTTAATTTTGAAAATTAATTGTGAATCTATTCATGTATTAATTAGGAAATTTCTTGAATAAATTTAAAATTTCAGATTATAAGTAGAATTTGGTTTAAATTTAGAGATAAGTAATTTTATAAATAAAAAGAAAATTTGGATTTAAAAAAGAAGAAGAAGAGAATATTGATTTAAAGATAAATAGTAAATTGATTTGGAATATAAGAATAAGTAATTTATCAACAAATATTGGTTTTCAAAAATAAAATGTATTAAAAATAAAATAGAATTAAAAGCTTTAAATTAACAAAGGTTGTTTCTAAATTTTAAATATATTAGATATATTTGGAAGTCGAAATTAATAAAAAATTAATGTACTCATTTTTAAAATATTATTTTTATGTAAAATTCACCTATACAAATAAAAGTAATTATTTGTTATTATGTAATCAAATTATTTAAAACATTCTTTTCTTTTTAAAAAAAAATTTGTACGAAAATAAATGATAAAAATGCATGAATATAAAATGTATAAAATAGTTGTATATAGAAATAGTGAGCTAAACTTAAGTTTGAATGTGAAAAACAATAGAGATTTTATTTGTGTAAAATATAAATATAAAAGAGGATATAAACAAATAAAAAACAAAAAAGAAAACATAAACATTTTACAAAATGTAAACATATGCTTATATGAAAACATAACTACATGAAGGTTTAAAACTCCAGGTCAAAACATAACGACCCAAACTCGATGTCCGACAACAACATCAAATTCGTATCGCCGGAGCTTGCAACAACATTAGATGATAAATAACACAGCGGAAATAAAAGATGATATCACTGATACAACATGAATACAATATCCAAATACATCAATTTGATACAATGATAATCATCAACATCAGAGAATACAAAAATACAGCGGAACACGATACAATATGATAAGTCTTCATAGAATCCAATACTGCAACTCTGATCCAAAAGCTCCAAAGACAAAGCTCCCAAAACTCCAAGCTCGATCCACCATAAAGGTTGCACAAAGATAAGCAAGTCCGTCCGTGGACTCCAAAGACTCCAAAATGATCAAATAGAAAGCTGAAGGCTACCAAAACGATATCTACTACCTGACTATCTGGAAAACCAAACTCTAGACTGCCCGTGTGGAGAATTGTGGGCACGTAGAGTTTAGGAACGGAACAATAAACTCCAGGTCAGTCATGGGACTGGTATGAGCAAACAAAAACATTTGGTTTTTTTAAATCCAAATTTTCTTTTTATTTATAAAATTACTTATCTCTAAATTTAAACCAAATTCTACTTATAATCTGAAATTTTAAATTTATCCAAGAAATTTCCTAATTAATACATGAATAGATTCACAATTTATTTTCAAAATTAAATTAATTGCCAAATAAATTGTAGTTAATTTTCAGGAATGTTACAACCGGGTTTACAAATAAAGTGAAATATTTATCAGTGGATAAACCTGAAAGTATAGATTCATAGTGGGAATTTATAAGAAAAGGCGCAATTCATAAAAAGGTGATTTTATTTTTAAAAGTTGGAAAGTGTAATTTTCCTAAAAGCTAAGTATATTTTCAGAAAAAGATTTCCATGCACGAACTAAAAGTTTAAAAATGTTTTTAAAGAATGTTTTTAGAAAATTTATTATTTAATTTCTTTAAAGGTGAAAAGTAAATATTTATTTAAGTTAATTATAGTAGTTAACTATTTTTAAAAGTAAATTAATATTATGATTTTTAAAAGTAGATTTTTATGTATAAGATGGAAGTTTTAAAGTTGTTTTAAGAAAAGAATGTTTTAGAGAAATTTATTATTTTTAATTGTTTTAGAATTTTAAAGTAAATATTGTTCAAATTAATTATAATAGTAATTATTTTAAAGGTTAAATTAGTATTATGTTTTAAAAGATGATTATTAAATATTTATACTTTATATAATGGTTTTATATTAAAAATAGTTTGTGGCTAAAGTTTTACTGAGAAATTATTATAGAATTCATAACTATTATTTTAAATAAAGGGTTTTAAGTAGTTTTATTTCAAATGTTTTAAGTGTATGTTTTTGGGCAAAGTGATTTAAACTATTAAAATCTTATTTTTAATAAGACTTGGAGCTTTTTAGTGGAAATAAAATAATTGGTTGAATTGATTGTTTATTTGATAGTTAAATAACCGACAATCTGGACCCAAATATAACTTTCGAAATATCTAGAGGAGGTATGAGCATTGTATGGTACATTTACCATTCGAGGTGCTATACTGTACGTATAAATTCGTTCGTTCTTCTAGGATGTTTATAAGAAAATCCACCCACGAACGGTTAGGAGGTGAACTCCGATCTTATTTCGTCTGTATATTTCCAAAAGAGGCGGGTTTGAGTTTACCGAGATATAGCGAACGTTGTTTCAAAGAGATCGGTATCAGATTTGTGATCCGAAAACCACTTCAATCCAACGAGTACGTTTTCATGATGAAGACAAGAGCTTGGAGTCGAAGATGGAGCAGTGAAGTGCAAGGGCTAATAGCTACTAATCCTAAGGGTGATTCCAAAATGGATGTAGTAGGAGTAGTGCCTTTTGTTCCGTTCGTACCTGGAACAGACTTGTATGGATGAATGCTTTCACAACATTGTCAGGAGGATGATGAGCATTCTAAGCGAGATGTGTTCAAAAAAGGTAATGCTTAGCCTCGAGCCTCATCAATCAGGAATGACTAAAAATCAAGGGATATGCCACAAGGCTAAGTGGACAGCACCCAATTAGGGTAAGGTCATCCCTTTCTAGATGTTCCTTTATTCGGGTGTGTGGGTGGTTGCAGATCTCTACCGTGGGGTGATCTTATTCTGACTATCCAGTAAGTGGTAGCATCGGTCTTGTGTTGTAGAGGATCGGAAGGTGTAACGACCCAATTTTTCGACGTTCGAAAGTCGACATCAATACGTCCACTGTATCGAATGCCGAACAGTCGAATGCCGGAAAACCGAACCGTTAGGGTTTAAAGAAGAAGAAGATAGAAGAAGAAACAGAAACAATAACAGAATCTCACAATTCGCAGCGGGAAAACATATAATAGATAAATGGATATCTTTAAAATAAAGAACTACATCAGTTATTACATTACATCACATTACATTATCAGAGTGTTACAACAACAAACAGCGGAAAAGAATATAACATATACTAGTGATACGCTTCGCTATCCAGCTTGCTCCTGATTCCCACAGCATCTCTTTTCTGACTTCGCTCCAGAATAATGATAACCTGACTCTAGGCTACTCGTATGGAAAAATTGTGGGCACCCAGAGTTTAGAAAGGGAACAATAAACTCCAGGTCAGTCGTGGGACTGGAGTGAGATCTTCAAAACAGTTATTTTCACAAAAAAATAAAAGAAAATCTACAATGCTTTTGGAAAATGAAACTACCATACGGCCTCCCACCACACACACAATGCAAATGCAGAATTAGAGGGGATTTCACCTTATGATAGTAAAACATGCTTAATACGCAAAATCCTTTCGATATTATTATTAGTGCATAGTGCAGAAAATATTCCGAAAGTATAATATTAATCGTAGCCACCATTAGACATTCCGAACTATGCCTACTATAGCTACCATCTAAATAGTGGTGACCACCATAAGTAAATGGCAGGTTATACAACTAAAACCGTACAAGGCGCATATTGGAGTTTGGATTTCCAACAAATGATCAGGCTAAGGAACTTCCTACTGCCACATGGGTACGCCTCTGGAGGGACATCCCGAGAACCTACTCGGATCTCTGCCAACACAAGGCCGGGTTACCTCTGTAACTAGGTAACTACTACTCGATTATGCCATCCCCCGGTCGTTTGCGACCTTTATCCGAGGATCTTCAACCACAAAGAAACAACCACAAAGTATATATAAATATTTGCGGCAACAACATAGGTTAAGTATCTGGGCTCCATACCATGATACCACCGTTTTCCAAAAGGAAATGACATACCCTAAAGGGCGCGAACCTCATAACCTTGCCACATCTTTCCTGTTTCGACCATTTCCGGGGTGTGAGGTTCGATGAGGTCTCGTCCACAAAGCTACACTTTTCACAAAGTCATGCTTTGATCAACAAATGATCTGCAGCACTTCGTATGCCACATTACCAGTTTTGGGAATATATCACTAATAACCATCAACTACATAACCTCTGAGCTCCTATGTCTCAGAGAAGGGTGTTAAGCTAAGAGAATAAATTCTCCGCCACCAATAGATATGTATTTGATAGAAATCAGCTTTATATCTCAAAGTGTAATGTCAGACACACATCCATACAAGTCCGTTCCGGGATCGAACGGAACCGAAGGCACTTCAAAGAAGCCCTTGAAAATCTGGATGTCCACTAATCACGTCCGGAATCCCCATCACAAAGGGTAATCAAATCTCTATACCAGAGAAACTCGGTGCAAAGACATTCGACAGGTAATCCTTTCGTTTTCGAGAATACTCGGTCTTCAACACAATCTTCAAGTGTAATCTCATTTCGTCGTCTTATTATTCGAAATGGGTTTTATGACACAAGGTCCTCTCCCGGCTAATTCGAATAATGAGCGCTTATTTTAAAAAATTAGTGTTCAATCAGATTTCAAACAAATCACAACAATTTCCACGTTTATCTTCTTAAACAAAAGATCTGTCATAATCACAAAGGTTCGATGTGGTTTTCGGATATCCACTTGGAATCCGACCCCCTGTCGCATCGAAATTCAAATGCCATTAAAGGACAATATTGATAGTCGATTTTTTTGAACTATCAATAAATATTCACTACAATCACCAAGATTTAAATAATTTTCCCAATTATTTATTTTCAAAATATCTTCGCAAGATATAATTTTAACACTCCAACCATTTAAAAACAAATTTCAAATCACTTTTCACCTTTCAATCCTTTGGAAACAAATTTTCGAAGCATTTTCCTTACGTAGAATATATTTCCAAATATTTATTCATTTTCACTGAAAATCTGCCGAGTTCAAATATATTAAAATAAAAACTAATTTTAAAATAAAATTTTGTAGATAGGATATAACTATTTAAATATCCAGTTTCTAAAATAATATCAGTTTAAAACTTTAAATAATCACTTCTATAATAGTTTAAAATATATTTCACTTTAAACATTTTCAAAATAACCTAAGTAAATAATTTTTTCCAAAACATTCTTTCCCTTAAATCATCTTCACAACTTCAATTTCATATTTATAGACTATATTGAAAACATACTCAACTTTCCCGGGAAAGTATACATTTCATTCTAAAATGGTTCATTCAAATCAATTTATAAATCTTCCTGGATTTATTTTAAATTTACGTCTCAAATCTGTAAATTCCTTTCCAACTTTTAAAAATAACCAAATGTTTGTTTTTAAAACAAATTTCACTTTCCTTTATAAATTCCCATTATGAATTTAAGCTTCTAAATTTCCATTGATATACGATTTTCAAATCGATTTCCAAATATTCATTTTCAGCACCGAATTAAATTCTAAATTGATTTCCAAATTTATTTCCAAATACCAAATCAATTTCCAAAATTGATTTCTAAATTTATTTCAACACCAAATTTATTATCTTTTGAAACAAATTCCTTCTTTTAAATTTATTCAATTTTCTAAAATCAATTTACTATGAATTTTCTATTAAATTTCAAAAATCAAATTTTACTTACTTCTGGTATCCTACGATACCAAAAATATATTTGGCCCTCAATAGTTTCAATAACAAATAATCACACACAGATTATAAACAATCAACATACAATATACGAAACAAATTAAATATTCGAGGAATCTGGTTGGATCCCTCCAACCTGTTTTCCTGCATCCACAGACGTTGGAACAACAATTAAATACTCATTCCACTACGAGGTGGCATATCGCGGTATATGGGTTTAATATAATATCATCCTCTATTATGCGGCGCATAGGGTCTCATCCGCTATATAATGCGGGAAATCAACAACTCCAAATACATAAATAATACCAATTCTATTTCGAGGTGGAATATCGCGGTATATGTGTTTAATATAATATCATCCGCTATTATGCAGCGTATAAGGTCTATTTCTATACAACTGATAATAAATTATCGTCCAAGCACACAATCAACAATTTAACTTTAACTATCACAATTCAACAATCAATCAATAACTGAAATTTTCAATTATTATAATTTGAGTGAGAAGATCTTACCTTGCTTTTGTTTTGCCATCCATTTCCACTCTAAGTTATTTTCTTCATAGATTTATACCTTGTATAAACAATTTTACAATTTATTAATATTCGAAATAAATCGAATAATCAATTTTCGTTTTGATATTTTAATTAACTAGTAGTTTTATTTTAAACTAATAATTTTCCTTTTTAAATAACGTTCTTTAGTAACAAAAATTAAATAGGTTAACTAAATAAATTAACCACTAAAATTTATTATTTCTTTTAAAATTACATATATGTATTTTTAATATCCGCATAGATTCAAAAATCAAATTTTGTATAAATACTTCAATATTTACAATTTCTTTATATAATCTGCTAGTGACTAAAATAATTCAATTTTAAATCAATCTCTTATGATAAATAAATTCCTAATAATTAAAATAATTAAACTAATTACTTGAATTTGTTAATCACCCTTACTTATGTATAAAAATGTGTGTATATAAAATTTTCTGTTTACATATAGATCTCCATGTGTGTGTGTGTATATTATAAGTTTTTATATATATATATATATATATTTAAATTGAAAAATAAATTTTAAGAGAAACAAAAAAAATCTATATCTTACTGCCTATACCCATCACTGGGAACCCATGCTCAAGAAAGAAAAAAACGCAACGTCCTTTCCAAAAACTTCCTAATTTCATCACGTAGCAGTACCTAGCCTTCCCTTTTACTGCTCGCGACCGAGCTTCGGGTCTCAACCACGACGCCACGCGAGCTTGACATCGCGGTGAAGTCGCTGCTTCGCCTATCGCTTCCAAGCACTCGCGTGCGCGAGGGTGTGCTTCCCCATTTTCCACGGCCACGAGCGATTTGAAGTCACCATCGCTTGAAATCGCGGCCGCCAGTCGAGCCGACCCCATTGCACGCGCGAGCTTCGTGCGCCACTTCCTGGCTGAGGTCGTCGAGCCTTCAATGTTCGCTCGAACTCGATAAGAATGAATCACCTCCATTCCTGATCATGATTTTCTTTTTTTTCCATGTCGCTAATTACGATTGCGAATTAAACTGAGGGGAGAAGGTTTTTCGATTTCGAAAAGGGTTCAGTTGATTTGGATTAACAAAGAGAGAGAGAGATGGCGGCCATTCTTTGGACTTTGAATTTTTTTTTTTCTTCTTTTGAAATGATTTTGCATGAGATTTGTAAAAGAAATGAGGAGACAAGAATGAGATGTTGGCGTGTGGAGGAAGGTAGGGTTTGGTTTTCTAATTGAATTTTTATAATTTTATATTCAAAATATCTCATATAACCTAACTCGAAATCCCAAACTCCTATCAAGGCATGTCTAGCATTTCTAATGTTATAACCCTATTTCGAACCCAATGGAATGAATCTAGGGCTCCAATTTCATCGTACGTGGAAGATAGCTATTTAAATCGACTATTTCAATTAAATTCAACTAAATTATTTCTAGACGTTCCTAGATCGAAAGACCATACGGTGAATCCAAACGCTATGAAATTTAAAATCCGATAATATTACAATATTACGGATCCAATGGAACTGATTTCGTCGAATTCCGAGACTGTGCCTCGGAAGGCTATTTTTAAACATCAATTTAAATCATATAAATTTCAAAACTGAACAAAGCATTTCCATATTCAATTCTAAAGCTTCTAATACCTTTAGTATCATCAATATAAATTTTCTAAGCCTTGAAAATATTTTTAATCAGCTTAAAATTTCAGATTCAAATTTTTACCCAAGCTTAAATAAATTAAATTCAAAAATTAAATTGCCAAATTCATAGTAAATTTTGAAATCCAAGTTAAACTATCCTCCAATCATTTAAAATCACTTAAATATTTTCAAATTCAAATACCAAAAATTTCGGGTCGTCACATCCTTCCTCCTTAAAATAATTTCGTCCCGAAATTACTAGTTGAGAAGAATGATCCTCAACCCGTTAACTATTTTCCCAATCCAAATAGTTTTATCATCTTACCAAAACAAACTTTCCAACTTCAATTATAAGTTCCAAACAATATTGTTTTCTCAATAATTCAAATTTAAATTTAAATTTCAAATTTCCAAAAATTTCTCAAAATTTTTCTAACTCCCTAAATTTTCAAAAAATTTCGCCAGCGTCTCCTTTGCGTTGCTAGCTCGGTACGACTATAAAATGGCACCACGGGCCTCCAGATTTAAAAGAAAACAAAACGCCAAGTGGCTAGACAAGAAAATCATCAAATTTCATAGAGAAATTTAAATACATACCTTTTGTCGAGCAATTCAAATTTATCTGCGAAATCAAAATCCCAATTCCATTTCCTTGTAACACACCTATATATCCTGCTAGCCATAATATCCAATTACAACATTCAAATTTCATTTTGCACATTCCATTAGAAAATTTTCAACATATACTTCTTATACCATTTTTACTTCACTATAGAAGTTATATATTCATTTTCATTCAACTTTACATTTTCAATTTCATTTGAATTCGATTTACACTTTCAATTCTATTTGGATTCAATTTATCTTCTAAATCTCGAATTTTATCTATTATCTTTTATCCACAACTGATTCATATCACTATTTTAAATTAGTTTCATTTACAAATTCATTACAAATTCCAATTCAATTTATCTCAAACCACTTTTTATTTTATTTCTACCTTTATTAACTCAAGTTCACGTCGAACTTATTCTACAGCTTCATTTTATTTCACACAATTCAAATTGGTTTACAATATTCAGTTCCAATTCCAGTTTTATTCTTTTATTCATTCAAAAATTTATTTTCAATTCACCATTTTGGTTTACAACCACTTATATTTAAACTGGATTTCAAATTCCATATGAATTTAATTTACTTTTCGTTTATAATTATTGAATTTCGATTTGTTTCAAATCATATTCAATTTCGTCATTCCTTTAATTAGTTTTATTTACTAATTTCATTTCAATACTTTGGTTTGTTTATCACAAATCAAATTCAATTCCAATTCCAGTTCTGTTTACTTACAAATTCGAAATGAATTCCAACATTCAATTTCACTTTCATTTACTTGCAATTGTAAATTTATTCATTCATTCACAATTTTATTTTCCACTTTATAAAATTTTATTCCATAACTATTTTTTATAAGATTCCAGAATCTTCTCAACAATTCAAAACCATTTTTGAAATCAATTCGAATTATCTTTTGAATTCCCAAAACCAAACTCAGTTTTTCCAAAAAGTTTAAATTTAAATAATTTGACAGCAATTCCTCTTCTGGAAACTCGAAAATGAACACCAATGATGCAGCAGTCATCACCGAAGTTATTTTCCAGCGACCGAAAAGAGTTAAGTGCTTTTATCCCTTCAAAACACTTTCCAAAAACTTTGAAAATCATCTTCAAAATCAAAAGGGATTTAAACTTTCCAAATCTCCAAAATTTTCAAATTCTTTTCAAAACATTTCTCTGGAATTCCATTTCAATTTATAAATCACATTTACAATTCATATTCTCAAACTCCATTTGTATATGACTTAATTTCTTAATTTTGAAGTTACGATTTCAATTTCCTATTCGAATGATAATAATATTATCACTTCCTAACAATCAAGCAACCGTATAATATAATAATTTACAAAGATTATTTCCTTTATCTACGAAAATAGTTTAGGTAAAAATTATTTCATTCACCCTATTTTAAAACAATATCGCGTCGAATTATACTGTACAAGTGTTTAGAGATTCCTATCGATAGAGCTGTACAGACTATACCGACCAGAGTCCACACTCAACAGACCAATCATCACAATATAAAACAATTTTGTATTCACTAACAAATACATGCTCATATTTATTACTACAGTCAAACTCATTTTAGAGTACTACTGACTCTATCTCTAATGAGTAACACCCAACAGAGCCAGGGTTGTCTCTTAACCCAATGCTCTGATACCAAAAATGTAAAGACTCCCGGTCATTTGCGACCTTTATCCGAGGATCCTCAACCACAAAGCAACAATCGCAAATTATATATAAAATATTTGCGGCAACAACATAGGTTAAGTATCTAGGCTCCATACCATGATACCACCCTTTTCCAGAAGGAAATGACATACCCTAAAGGGCGCGACCTTCATAACCTTGCCGCATCTTTCCTGTTTCGACCATTTCCGGGGTGTGAGGTCTGATGAGGTCTTGTCTACCAAGCTACGATTTTCACAAAGTCATGCTTTGATTAACAAATGATCTGCATCACTTCGTATGCCACATTACCAGTTTTGGGAATATATCACTAATAACCATCAACTACATAACCTCTGAGCTCATATGTCTCAGAGAAGGGTAGCTAAGAGAATAAATTCTCCGCCACCAACATAAATGTATTTGATAGAAATCGGCTTTATATCTCAAAGTGTAATGTCAGACACACATCCATACAAGTCCGTTCCGGGATCGAATGGAACCGAAGGCACTTCAAAGAATCCCTTGCAAATCCGGATGTTCACTAATCACGTCCGGAATCTCCATCACAAAGGGTGATAAAATCTCTATACCGGAGCAACTTGGTGCAGAGACATTCGACAGGTAATCCTTTCATTTTCGAGAATACCCGGTCTTCAACACCATCTTCAAATGCAATCTCATTTCGTCGTATCATTATTCGAAATGGGTTTTATGGCACAAGGTCCTCTTCCGGCTAATCCGAATAATGAGCGCTTATTTTTAAAAAATAAGTGTTCAATCAGATTTCAAATAAATCACAACAATTTCCACGTTGATCTTCTTAAACAAAAGATCCATCACAATCACAAAGGTTCGACGTGATTTTCGGATATCCACTTGGAATCCGACCCCCGGTCGCATCGAAATTCAAATGCCATTTAAAGGCCAATACTGATAGTCGTTTTTTTTACTATCAATAAATATTCACAACAATCACCAAGATCTAAATAATTTTCCCAATTATTTATTTTCAAAATATCTTCGCAAGATATAATTTAAACACTCCAACCATTTGAAAACAAATTTCAAATCACTTTTCACCTTTTAATCCTTTGGAAATAAATTTTCAAAGCATTTTCCTTACGTGGAATATATTTCCAAATATTTATTCATTTCCACTGAAAATCTGCCGAATTCAAATATTTTAAAATAAAAACTAATTTTAAAATAAAATTTTGTAGATAGGATATAACTATTTGAATATCGAATTTCTAAAATAATATCCGTTTAAAACTTTAAATAATCACTTCTATAATAGGTTAAAATATATTTCACTTTAAAGATTTTCAAAATAACTTAAGTAAATGATTTTTTGCAAAACATTCTTTCCCGTAAACCATCTTCACAACTTCAATTTCATATATATAGACTATATTAAAAACATACTCGGCTTTCCTTGGAAAGTATACATTTCATTCTAAAAAGGTTCATTCAAATCAATTTATAAATTTTCCTGGATTTATTTTAAATTTACGTCTCAAATCTGTAAATTCCTTTTCAACTTTTAAAAATAACCAAATGTTTATTTTTAAAACAAATTTCCCTTTCCTTTATAAATTCCTATTGTGAATTTAAACTTCTAAATATCCATTGATATACGATTTTCAAATCGATTTCAAATATTCATTTTCAGCACTAAATTAAATTCTAAATTGATTTCCAAATTTGTTATCAAATACCAAATCAATTTCCAAAATTTATTTCTAAATTTATTTCAACACCAAATTTACTATCTTTTGAAACAAATTCCTTCTTTTAAATTTATTCAATTTTCTAAAATCAACTTACTATAAATTTTCTACTAAATTTCAAAAATCAAATTTTATTTATTTCCGGTATCCTACGATACAAAAAATATATTTGGCTAAATTATAGGCCTCAATAGTTTCAATCATAAATAATCACACACAGATTATAAATAATCAACATACAATATACGAAACAAATTAAATATTTGAGGAATCCAGTTGGATCCCTCCAACCTGTTTCCCTGCATCCATAGAAGTTAGAACAACAATTAAATACCCATTCCACTTCGAGGTGGAATATCGCGGTGTATGGGTTTAATATAATATCATCTGCTATTATACAGCGCATAGGGTCTCATCCGCCGTATAATACGGAAAATTAACAACTCTAAATACATATATAATACCAATTCCACTTCGAGGTGGAATATCGCGGTATATGGGTTTAATATAATATCATCCGCTATTATGCGGCGTATAGGGTCTATTTCAATACAACTTATAATAAATTAGCATCCAAGCACACAATCAACAATTTAAATTTAACTATCATAATTAAACAATCAATCAATAACTGAAATTTTCCATTATTATAATTTGAGTGAGAAGGCCTCACCTTGCTTTTGTTTTTCCATCCATTTCTACTCTAAATTATTTTCTTCACAGAGTTAGACCTTGTATAAACAATTTTACAATTTATTAAGAAACCAAATAATCAATTTTCGTTTTGATATTTTAATTAACTGGTAGTTTTATTTTAAACTAATAATTTTCTTTTTTAGATAACATTCTTTAGTAACAAAAATTAAATAGGTTAACTAAATAAATTAACCACTAAAATTTATTATTTCTTTTAAAATTACATATATATTTTTTTAAAATATCTACATAGATTAAAAAATCAAATTTTGTATAAATCCTTTAATATTTACAATTTCTTTATATAATCTGCTAGTGACTAAAATAATTCAATTTTAAATCAATCTCTTATGATAAATAAATTCCTAATAACTAAAATAATTAAACTTATTACTTGAATTTGTTAATCACCCTTACTCATGTATAAAAATGCGTGTATATAAATTTTCTGTTTACATATAGATCTGCATGTATATATATTATAAGTTTATATATATATTTAAGTTGAAAAATAAATTTTAAGAGAAACAAAAGAAAATCTATACCTTACTGCCTATACCCATCACTGCGAACCAATGCTCCAGAAAGAAAGAAAAAATGCAACGTCCCTCCCAAAAACTTCCTGATTTCATCACGTAGCCGTACCTAGCCTTCCCTTTTACTGCTCGCTACCCAGCTTCGAGTCTCAACCACGACGCCACGCGAGCATGACATCACGATGAAGTCGCTGCTTCGCCTATCGATTCCAAGCACTCGCGTGCGCGAGGGCATGCTTCCCCATTTTCTACGGCCACGAGAAATTTGAAGTCACCATCACTTGAACTCGCGGCCACCAGTCGAGCCGACCCCATCGCACGCGCGAACTTCGCGCGCCACTTCCTGGTTGAGGTCGTTGAGCCTTCAATGTTCGGTCGAACTCGATAAGAACGAATCACCTCCATTCCTGATCGTGATTTTTTTTCTTTTTTTTTCCATGTCGCTAATTTCGATTTCGAATTAAACTGAGGGGAGAGGGTTTTTCGATTTCGAAAAGGGTTTAGTTGATTTGGATTAACAGAGAGAGATGGCGGCCATTCTTTGGATTTTGATTTTTTTTTTTGTTTCTGCTTTTGAAATGATTTTACATGAGATTTGTAAAAGAATTGGGGAGACAAGGATGAGATGTTGGCGTGTGGAGGAAGGCGGGGTTTGATTTTCTAATTGATTTTTTATAATTTTATATTCAAAATATCTCGTCTAACCTAACTCGAAATCCCAAACTCCTATCGAGGCGTGCCGCCTAGCGTTTCTAATGTTATAACCCTATTCCAAACCCAATGGACCAAATTTCGAGCTTCAATTTGATCATATGTGGAAGATAGCTATTTAAATCGACTATTTAAATTAAATTCAACTAAATTATTTCTAGACGTTTCCAGATCGAACGACCAAACGGTGAATCCAAACGCTACGAAATTTGAAATTCGATATAATACAATATTACGGATCCAATGGAACTGGGTTCGTCGAATTCCGAGACCGTGCCTCGGAAGGCTATTTTTAAACATCAATTTAAATCATATAAATTTCAAAACTTAACAAAGCATTTCCAAATTCAATTCTAAAGCTTCCATTACCTTTACTATCATCAATATAAATTTTCTAAGCCTAGAAAATATTTTTAATCAGCTTAAAATTTCAGATTCAAATTTTTACCCAAGCTTAAATAAATTAAATTCAAAAATTAAATTGCCAAATTCATAGTAAATTTTGAAATCCAAGTTAAACTATCCTCCAAACATTTAAAATCACTTAAATATTTTCAAATTCAAATACCAAAAATTTCGAGTCGTCGCAGAAGGGGTCCTCGATATGCTGATCTAGACCAGGTACCTTGATAGGTGGTACCCTAGTACCTAGTCATTAGTTGGAAATCCATTCTCCCTACGTACCTTTTACGGTTTTGATTGTAAAGCTGGTATTGCTGGAAATGAATGTAACAATTTCGGCTATTTCAAAAAGTATTTTTATTTAGGCACTATTATAATATCAGAGGATTTTACAAGAAATGTTTTTGTTGTCGTAAGGTAAAAATCCGACATGTTTATTTGTGGCGTGATCTTACAAGATACCTTTGGTTTTCAAAGGATTTTGAAACTTTAATAATTATATTGAGTGTATTTTCTCACGTTGGTTTTCCAGACTGACTCGGGTGTTATTTTATTATAATGCTTGGATCAGACCGAGTATTATAAATACAGGATGGGATGCTGAGGAGCTCAGGAGACGAGCTGGATGGCGAGACGTATCACACGTACTTGAAGTACATTCCGCTGTGCGGTATAAGCTGTATAGTAAGCTTTTGTGAGGACAAGTTAATATAACTGTCCAGTATTTTTTTTATTGATTGCGTTGTACTCTGATGACGTAATGTATAATACCGATATAGTTATTTTTGTATAAAGATTAGTTATTATCTATTATATACTATTCTGCTACGAATTGTGAGATTCTGTTATTGTTTTAGTTCCTTCTTTCTTCTATCTTCTTTCTTTTCCCTCAGCAATCTATCTTTTTCGGTACTCGATCATTCGACATGTTATACAGTGGTGTATTTGTGTCGATTTTTGAGAGTCGAGAAAGACGGGTCGTCACATGTGGTATCAGAGCTTAGGTTGGCGATAACCTAAGTTTTGGTGGGAAATTACTCATTAAAGATAGAGTCAGCTGTACTCTAGAATGAGTTTGAGTGTAATAATAGATATGAGAGCGTAATGTTAGTGAATAGTAAACTGTTTTTATATTGTGTTGATTTATCGGTTGAGTGTTTATGAATTCTGGTCGGTACGAGAAGTACAAGCGTATCGATAGGGGTTTCTAAACTCTTAAGCAAGATGAACCGACATAATATTGTTTTTAATATGGGTAAATGAAATAATTTTACCCAAAATTATATTTTGATATAAAAGAAATAATTTTCTGAAATTATTATATATATATTTGAATGTTTGGTTGTTAATATTATAATCAAATAAGGATCTAAAATTTGAAATGGTTATACATATATTACCAAATAAAATTGTATAAGTATGAAATAATACAATGGACCATAACCAAATTTGATTTGAACCTGGATTTAAATCCTGGAAATTTTGAAAAATGTTTTTAAATGAATTTGAACAAAAAATTTGGAAATTTTAAATCTTGGAAAATTTTGAAATGTTTTCCAAAGTATTTGAAGGAAATAATGGAGTATTATTTTGAAAAATGTTTTTGAATAGAAATTGTTTTGAAATAAAATTTTGAAAGTAAAGAAGCACTGAACTCACTTCATTCGCTGGAAAATAATCTTGGTGGTGATGGCCACATCATCAGTATTCATTTTCGAGTTTCTAAGTGATGGATTGCTACCGAAGTGGTTTGGTATAATTATTTATTTGGACTTGATTGATATACAAGTTGTTTTACAAATTTCAAAAAGGAAATTGTTTTGGTAAAACCAAGTTGTTTTGGAAATCCATAGGTTTGAATTGATATACCAAGTGGGTATAAGTTGTTTATGATTTCAAAACGGTTTTATAAATAAAATCGGGTAATTGAATTCCGAGAATTCTATTTGAAAGTTGTGAAATTCAAAAGGAATCGGTATTGAATTTATGAAGTGAAGTTTGTATAATTGAGAGGGAAAAATGAAAATTTTAATCCTGGAATTAACATTTAACTTGAGTAAATCAAAGAGAATAAGGTATATTGGAATTTAGATTAAGACAAGTTAAATAAAATTAAAATTTGGATTTGGATTGAATTGGATATTAAGTGGAAAGTAGGATAATTGAATAAGCATAAGTACAATTATTGAATGGATGAATACACTTAAGTCCTTAAGTGAAATAAATAATCTAGAATTATGGATATAAGATTTTATGTAAGTAAATAAGTTTGGATTATAAATTGGAAGATGAAATGATAAACCAAAATGAAGATGATTTGGTAATAAGGTAAAAGAATTGGAAAGTTCAAAATTTAAATTTGAAAATAGAAAGTGAATTGGGCTTGAGTAAGTTGAATATAAATATGAATGGTGAAATGTTTATGTAACTATGTGTTATAACATTTAATGTGGGTAAACTTAAGTGGAATTAAGGATTTGTAATAAAATAAGTTTATATAACCTATTAAGCTGGGGAAAATGAAAAAGCATAACCAAAATCAAATGGTTAAGCAAATTGATAATAAGAAATGGATTCGATTAAGAGTAAATGAGTTGAATATGATTTTTGATATAATTTGGATATGAGCTTAAGTTTAAAAACTGGATATAACTTAAGTAACGATCCGGAATGTCTATAATAAACTATAGAAGTAATTTTGTAAAATGATTATAAATGAATTAGCTTATAATGAAATGTCGTTCACTTTATAAGATGACGCAAATAAGTTTATGTCAATTAAATACGAAGTAAAAAGGAATGTAAGTGCATGAACCTGGTTGTGCTATAAAGAATTGTCAAAAATTTATATGAAATAATTTTCCAATGACATAGCAAAGTGATTATTTATGAAATGAATTCATAAATAAGAGTAACATGGATGGAATGTGTTAATGAAAATGAAGCAAACAAGTGGGTGAACGACTTTAATGGAAATCAAATGGTAATTTGATAAGTTTATTTAAAGTCAATTTAAAAAGGGGATAGATTGAAGTTTAGTAAAATGGATTTGCATAGGTAGAAGTGAATAATGAATGGAAATAAAATTGATTGGGAGTCAATTTGAAATTTGAATAAAGGTGAATGTATGCAAGTAAAGTACATAAATTTTTAGTGAGTATGGGTTGGGTTGTTATAGATATGAATCGAATGAAATAATTTAGTTGTAGATCTTTTGAATCAAATGAAATGATATATATAAATCCATGGAAAGAGATTAAATTGGTGAGGGAACTTACAAGTGTTGAAATATATTTGATTTGCATGCTTGGACTAGGTAGTTGATGTCTTGGGCTAATAGGTAAATGAAATGTTGTTAAAATTTCATGATTTTGGAAACTTATGTCCTTGTTGAGTAAGTACATGTACATGAGGCAATTAGATAGAGTTTGGGGCGCATAAATGAATATAAAATAAGCTGCTTATTTAAAAATGCTAAATAAAAGGTACGCCTACGCAATAAAATTGAGAAATAGTAATATATTGGTATATATTTTGTTTCCGACTGAGTGGGTCGATGTATATATAATTATCATATTTGTGATGTTTAAAAGCTTCTCCGTACAAAGGAGACACTGTCAATTTTTTTAATAAAATTTTGGATGTTAGAAATTTTCGGAAGTTTTGAATTTTTTTAGATAGCTAGAAAAGTTGATTTTTGAAACGATGATTAGAAATCAAAGTTTTTAAGTTGGAAATGCAAGCTAATGGTTTTGGATTAAACTAAAGGGTTTTGAGAAATGAATGTAAGTTTAATTAAGTGGGTCTTGGGTAAGTTAATGGGTTTAGGAGCATTTTCCCACCTTAGCAAATTTCGGTGACGAAATTTTTATAAGGGGGAGGAATGTAACTACTCGGAATTTTGATCGTTAATTTTGAACATTTAATTTATTTTAGATGTTGAATGTGGATTTTAAATTGATTTTGAAATTCGAAGATTTTGGTTGAATCAATAAAATGAGCTATAATTCCAAATATGGCAATTTAATTGGATTTGCATAAAAAGTAATTTAATATTTGGAATTGAGATAATTTGTAAATATGTGAATAAATCGATACGTAAATGATTTCTAAAATTTATTTTAGGTCTGGTTGGATTTAAATTATAGTATTTGACTTTTGGATGGAATCAAAAGTCGATAAGTTAAATTTGGATTTTTTATTAATTTACTAATGGAATTTAATATGTATGAATAATGTAAATAATCAAATTTTGATTTAAAATAAATCAAGATGATTTCTAATATGAATGTAAATTCTATATGATTTATAACGAAGCTAGTAAAGTTTTTAAAGTGAAATTTTAAATGATTTCGACGATTTTGAAAATAAATCGACGAGTTAAAATAGCCTTCCGAGGCATAGTCTCGGAATTCAATGAAACCAGATCCATTGGATCCGTAATAGTTAATTTTTGTTGGATTTCAAATTGTAGCATTTGGAGTTACCGTTTGTTCGTATGGGTGAGAAACGCATTGAAAATGAAAATCGAAAATTCAATATTTAAACCCGATTCAAAACGCTATCTTCCACATACGATCAAATTAGCCTCCGAAACACGTTCCATTGTGTTAGGAATACAGATAAAACCTTAGGAATGCCTATCAGCACGTTTCAATTGGAATTATTTGGTAAGTTAAGTAATTTGTGAAAATATTATTAAATTAATATATAAACACACACACACACATACATATATATTCTCGTTGCAACAGTTAATCCCTAGCTATGTTCGTCCTAGCCGCCCTGTCCATTTTTAAGGGCTAGCAATGGCCGAACTTATTGGCCAATTATTTCTCTACCTACTCGATTTAAGCTTTGGCTTCTAAATGAAAATAGAAGAGCTCGAGAAGCTCAACCATGTCAACGTCCATGATCGGGGATGGGGCACCACATTCACAAGAATCTAGAGAGGAAGACGCGCCATTCAACCTTCAGTTTCTCATTGTGGGATGAACTTCAGGTGACCGGTTGGTGGTCGTAGTTAGGGAACGTGGAGAGCTTTTGAATGGCACCCTCCGATTGAATTCCGGTCGCATAGGGATGGAGCGGCAGTTCGATTCGATCGTGAACGATGGGTTCACAAATTTGAAATTTTTAGATGGAGCATTCGTTCGTGAAGATGTAGTGAGTGGCTCGATTTTTCTTGAAGCAGATCAACGGCCGATCTGTTTTGATAAAAAAAATAAAAATGAAAAGAGAATTGTTTTAAATTATATTCAAACTTCATAAAACCATAACTTTTGCATGCATGGTCAGATTCCGATGAAACAGGAAGCAACGAAATCGCAGCAAAGGGCTCTTCGTGCTGCAATAGATCTAGGGATGATCGGAGCTAGCGAGAATTTTAAGTTAAATCAAACGGACTCGACTTAATTTGAATTTGGAGCGTTTTTAACTCAAGGTGAGTTAATCTCACTCACATCTGGATTTCCATAATGAATTTTAAATAGTTTGAATTTAAAATATTGGTTGATTGATTGAATGTGATTATTATTATCAATCTGGATGTGATGTTATATATAGCAGTGTGTATATATGTTGGAGTGATTGATATTCCCGCATTACATAGCGGATGAGACCCTATGCACCCCCGCATAATAGCGGATGACCCTTTATATCGCGATGTCCCCCTCGAAGCGGGATTTGGTATTTTTATTTGTTGTGCTAACATAGGTGGATGTAGGAAAACAGGTTGGAGGGATCCAACTGGATTCCTCAAAATATTGAAATTATTTTCATAAACTGTGATATGTTATTTGATATCCTATGATAGATTATATTGGAATTTAAATTATTTTATGTTATGGTTCGGATGAATATATTTTGGTATTTTAAAATATATAAATATAATGAATTGGGCTCTTAAAGGAAATGAAAGAGAAATTTTGGAATTAAAAAATGAACTGATGTCTCGAATTTAAATAAGGATTTTAAATTATAATAAAGGGTGAATTTGGTGTTAATGGATTTTGGATTAATCGAGAGATAAATTTTAAAGGGAATTTAACTTAGGAAATCGGTTTGAAATCGATTAAGTGTTTTGGAAACTGTGATTTAAAGGATAGTGAGGAATGAGAATTTGCAAACTGGGTTTACAAATAAAGTGAAATATTTATTAGTGGATAAATCTGAAAGTATAGATTCACGGTGGGAATTTATTAGAAAAGATGCAATTCGTAAAAAAGTGATTTTATTTTTAAAAGTTGGGAAGTGTATTTTTCCTAGAAGCTAAGTATATTTTCAAAGAAAGATTTCCAAGCATGAACTAAAAGTTTAAAAATGTTTTTAGAAAATTTATTATTTAATTTCTTTAAAGGTGAAAAGTAAATATTTATTTAAGTTAATTATAGTTGTTAATTATTTTAAAAGTAAATTAATATTATGATTTTTTAAAGGAGATTTTTATGTATAAGTTGGAAGTTTTAAAGTTGTTTTAAAAAAGAATGTTTTAGAGAAATTTATTATTTTTAATTATTTTAGAATTTTAAAGTAAATATTATTCAAATTAATTATAGTACTAATTATTTTAAAGATTAAATTAGTATTATGTTCTAAAAGATAATTATTTAATATTTATACTTTACACAATAGTTTTATATTAAAAATAGTTTGCTAAAGTTTTACTGGGAAAATTATTATAGATTTCATAACTATTATTTTAAACCAAGGGTTTTAAGTAGTTTTATTTTAAATGTTTTAAGTGCATGTTTTTGGGGAAAGTGATTTAAATTATTAAAATCTAATTTTTAATAAGACTTGGAGTTTTTCATTGGAAGTAAAATGATTGGTTGAATTGATTGTTTATTTGATAGTTAAATAACCGACTATCGAATCTGGACCCAAATATAACTTTGAAAATATATATAAGAGGTATGAGAATTATATGGTACTGTTACCATTCGAGGTGCTATACTGTACGTATAAACTCGTTCGTTCTTCTAGGACGTTTATAAGGAAATCCGTCCACTAACGATTAGGAGGTGAACTTCGATTTTATTTTCGTCTGTATATTTCCTAAAGAATCGGGGTTGAGTTTACCGGGAAATACGAATGTTGTTCCGAAGAAACCGGGATCAGATTTGTGATCCAAAAACCACTTCGATCCAACGAGTGCATTTTTGTGATGAAGACCAGAGCTTGGAGTCGAAGATGGAGCCGTGTAGTGCAAGGGCTAATCGCTACTAATCCTGAGGGTGATTCCAAAATGGATGCAGTAGGAGTAGTGCCTTCGGTTCCGTTCGGACCTGGAACGAACTTGTATGGATGAATGCTTTTAGAACATCATTAGTAGGACGATGAGCATTCTAAGTGAGATGTGTTCTAAAAAGGTAACGCTTAGTCTCGAGCCTCATCAACCGGGAATGGCTGAAAATCAGGGGATATACAGCAAGGCTAAATTGATAGCACCCAATTAGGATAAGGTCGTCCCTGTCTAGATGTCCCTTTATTCGGCTGTGTGGGAAGTTGCTGATCTCAACCGAGGGGTGATCTTTTTCGAATTATCCAGTAAGGGGTAGCTCCGATCTTGTGTTGTAGAGGATCGGGAGGGGTCCTCGGTATGCTGATCTAGATCAGGTACCGTGACAGGTGGTACCCCAATGCCTAGTCATTAGTTGGAAATCCATTCTCCATACGTGCCTTTTACGGTACTGATTGTAGAGCCTAGTATTGCTAGAATTTAATGAATGCAACAATTTCGGCTATTTGAATAAGTATTTGTATTTAGGCAATATTAATATCAGAGGATTTTATAAGAAATATATTGGTTATGTAAGGTAAAAACCCAACATGTTTATTTGTGGCATGATCTTACGAGATACCTTTGGTTTTCAAAGGATTTTGAAACTTTAATAATTAAATTGATTGTATTTTCTCACGCTGGTTTTCCAGATTGACTCGGGTGTTATTTTACTATAATGCTCGGGTCATACTGAGTATTATAAATACATGATGGGATACCGAGGAGCTCAGGAGACGAGATGGATGGCGAGATATATCACACGTACTTGAAGTATATTTCGTTGTGTAGTATAAGCTGTATAGTCAGCTTTTGTGAGGATAAGTTAATATAATTATCTAGTATTTTTTTATTGATTGTGTTGCACTCTGATGACGTAAGGTATAAAACAGATATAGTTCTTTTTGTATAAAGATCAGTTATTATCTATTATATATTGTTTCGCTGCGATTGTGAGATTCTGTTATTATTTTAGTTCCTTCTTTCTTCTATCTTCTTTCATTTCCCTCAACAATTTGTCTTTTCCAGCACTCGATCTTTCAAAATGTTATATAGTGGTGTATTTATGTTGATTTTTGAGGGTCGAAAAGGGCGGGTCGTTACAGTTTAACAATTTCATACACACAATTCCATTAATTCAAGGAAAGTGATTTCCTTTGTGCTTATCGACGTATATATTCATGACTTGCATATATATTCAACATTCATATGAAAACGACCAATGATCAAATCATGTTAAACATCCATTTGCAAACATCATATCATCATTCAAAATATAATATAGTAGTTTAGGAGTTCTCACCATAATCAACCCAAACTTCCTACCCACATTCAAATCACAACAATACTTCATCTAAATCATTACTAAACTTGACCAATACATCACTAAACAATTCAACCATGCTTTCAAAGTGCTTGGCTACCATTTCTACCTCCTCCTTACTCACGACCCATGCTCCCATCACCTCCAAACTCTCGGCCAAGTGCCACTAAAGAAGAGAAGAGAAAGATGTAGGTTAATAAGAGGTTAAAGAGTAATTAGCGGATTAGTACTTAAGCACTCCACTTTTTTTAGTCCTTCTACCTCTCTTAAAGAGGAGAAGCCATTAGAGAGATTAAGAAGCTCAAGAATGGTGAAGAAGAATGAATTTGTGAAGAATGAAGGAGGATAAGGGTGGGTATTTATATGAAAAAAGGATTATAAAGGAAGATATGCATACATCATTTTTTCCAAGCTTCTCCAACACACTACTCCTTCAAAATACATGGCCGTAACCCTTCGCCCATGTGCACATCACTTCCATCCACTCATGTATGCATATGTTGACTTGTTTAAGCTTAAGGAAGAAGCTTTACTTTAAATATCTTATATATTTTATATAATATATATATAAGCGTAAATGTATACATGTATATGTTTAGGTGTATGTTAGGGTATGAATTTATGTGTTATATATGTGTACATGACATATAAACAACGTTGCATTGATTCTGAACAACTTTCATACGATAAACCGTTGTCGATCGGAGATTCGATTCCCGGTCACATTTCCACTTATACTTTAACGTATATATATTAGTTAAAAAAATTCAAAATAAATTTATTATAATTTTAAATGAATTAAAATGATCATGTTTCATTTATAAAACCATATAATCTTATATTAACAATTATTTACAAAGATCGCTATTATACCGATAAAGCTATATCGATTTTTTCTTATATTTTAAATCAAATATATATCTTTATAAAACAATTATAAATGATTTATTATCACTTTATAACTATTTAAAATGAATTATAAACTCTTTAAAATCATTATTTAAATAATTATAATAATTATTTAACCATTGAATCTCAGTTTAATTTACTAAATCAATTTTCATATTTAAGGGTATTATTACCAATGTCAAAAACACATTTTATTTTCAAAATCAAATCAATTAATTTTATTTCGTATTCTTGTTTAATTATAAAAATAAGTATATGTATCCAGCTCCATGTATGATGTTTTACGATTATAGTGCTAGTTATCGAAAAAATAATTTTCAACCATTTTATCGATTTAGATTTCGAGGAAAATATCTTTATAAATACTTATTCAAAATAAGATTACTATTACTTATTATTACTCAAAAAAATATTATTTATATTATCGATCTTTTATTTAAAAATAAATATAATTTATTATCGTTACAGACTTTCCCCCTTAAATGAATTTCGTCCCCGAAATTTCCCAAAACAAAAACCTAATGGTTTTGCCCAAAATATTTATTTTTAACTCATTTTCGTACGATGCACGTAGATCACCCGTACACAATATCTAATTCGATCTTCTATTCGAATCCACAACTTTACTTTCGAACTAATATTGATCCCCCGATTCTTTAGTGCAGAATCTGACCAGGCTTTTTGATCAGAAATTTAGTTCTTCCTTGCATAGTTCTTAACTATGATAGAAAACTCAAACATCCAACCATAAAACCTCATCAATATTTATCATCAAGAATCGAGTGATAAATTCATTTTTGGATAAATGTCAAACACGTCAAAGTTCTACACTCAAATTTTAGATTAAAATCGTGCGATGAAATAATCCACATACTTCATATGTATTTATTAACCTTTGCAAAATTCTTATGAAAATATTTCATAAAACTTTTATAAAGATACTTGTTTATAAATAACCATTTTACCTTTTTTTTAAATACTTACTCACAAAAATATTTCTATCTTTTTTTGAAAGAAATCGATTATCCTTTATTTGGAGTATTACCATTATAATTCTTGTTCCAAAATTCCTCTGAAATTTATTTATTAATAAATATACTTATAAATTTAATTCCAAACTTATTTTATATTACATAACTTTCTCATTTATACCTTTTCAAAATATTAGGATATCCATCTTTCTCAAACATCGTTTTATTTTTGCTAATCACACTTTATTTTATAAAATATATTCTTAAATAATTTCTTAATTTAAACACTTTTTATAAAGTCGGTTCTGTATATTACATAATCGTTTTATTATCATACATTTCTAAACATATTTTAGTGGTTTCTGAAAACTTGTTTTCAAAATAATTCATTAAATCGATAAATTTCCATAAATTTCCTTTAACTAATATCAAGTGTGAAAACATTTTTTATTTAGTAAAAAATTTCTTTATCAACTAACGCTCCTTTATTAATTAGAACTTTCTTTATATAAATATATTTTCTTTTTTATTTATACTAATTTTAATACTTAAAATTTATTTATATACTTATTCAACTGTTTTAAATATATTCCTAATTTACTTAACAAGATTTACTTACGTTAAAATATAATCGAAGAGATTAAAACAAATACTATCAAAACATTATTATAATGATCTTATCTTTCCTTTTATAATTTAAACTCGTAATAATTTCTATCTTTATATAACAAACTCTAATTCTTGTTATAATCTGTAAAATCCCATTATTAAAGATCTAAATATACCCATAAGATTTCTTTCAAAGTGTCATTCAAGGGTTTAAAAACAAATGTTGCTAAAACATCTTTTACTACAAATCCAAAACCATTCATTATTAACTTAAATATTTATTTTAAAGATCAAATCATTCCTGTGCTTATCAATTAAGATAATAAACTTGGATAAAAATTGACAACCATTAATTTGTTAAATAAATGATTCACGTTATCTTTTTTACCTATAGAAAATTATATTGATCAATTAACTCAAAAAAGATACCAAGGAACTGGGTACTACCAACAGTATCGCATATTTCCTTAACAAGAAGGGGAATGCTAAATAGAAGCATATACCATACAACCACATCTCTTGCCTATTTTTAATTATTTTCGAGCCACTTGAATCAATTAACCATAATATTGTTTTTTTCATTTTCAAAATTTCCATTTTTTAGAAATAATACCATTATTATTCCTTTTCCAAAAATCATTTGAAATTCCTTTCAAAATACCAAAATTTAAATTCTCAAAACTTCCTTTGATAAACATTTATTGAATACCTCATAGTCAAATTATGAAATTAAATTCACGAGGTGTTTGTACTTATACATTTAAATTAAACAACTAATTAATCAATGATAATAACTTAGTATTATCCTTTGCTTAATTAAATAACTATATTATTTGAAAAATATTCTTTATATTCAAAATACAATCCTAGGTAAAATTATTTCAATTACCAATTTTCAAAGCCAAAGTTATTTGGATCTTTTGGGGATAATCTTCCTCGATCGGAAACCCACCGTTTCTATGCGGATATTCTGGCTGTTCCACTTCGTCAAGGCTATCCTTCTTCCCCTAATTCGCTCTAGAGGACTCCCGTTTTGCATAACTTCCCATATATGGTTTATACAAGGCAAACAATCACTTTTTTAGAAACAAGTATAGGTAATTGCTAGCGTATTCTTAGGTAGAGAGTTTTGGTCAGTACTCTAGAAAATGTTTTGAGGTTTCTAAAGATAGATTTTAAAATTCTTTTTAAAAAATGTTTTATTATTCAAAAATCCTTTGAAAATTTTACCAAAATATTCTTTCCCTTTCAAATACATTCATACACATACATACATACATACATACATATATTTAGGTAAAATGATTTCATATAAAAGCAAATTTATTTCTCTATTTTGTTAACAAATACACGCTCAAATATAATACTCTCAATCTCATTCTAGGGTGTTACTAACCCCATCTTCAATGAGTCACTCATCATAGGGCATTACTAACCCTATTTTTGATGAGTCTTTTACCACCATTGGGCTTAGATGTTCGCTTAAACTAAGCTTCGACACCAAATGTAACAATCCATTTCTTCGACTCCCAGAAATCGACGCTAATACATCCTTGGTATTCACATGCCATAAATCCAAGCGCAGGAGAAGCAGATCATTAAGGGTAAGAAAGAAAATAAAGATAGAATAGAATCTCATGTATTTTATTTCAAAAAGTAATATTTACAACATAAATTAAAATACATTTATTAGAGTTAAAAACATGGAGTTATAAATCATGTCCTTACAAATGCAGAATACTATAGCATAAGAATATGTTGAAAAAGGCAAAAATCTTCAATAAAATCTTCTGTCTCCATGCTTCGAGCTCCATCCTGCTTTCTTCTAAACTAAACTTGATTACTAGGCTGCCAGAAGAAAATTAAGGCATACAGAGTTTAAGGAAAGGGAAAATAAACTCCGGGTCAGTCATGAGACTGGTGTGTGAACTCAAAATATGCGTTTTGAAAACAAAAAGGTATCTCATAAGACCACACCGCCCATAAACACCGAACGGGTTTTACCCTACGATAACCAAAACATTCTACGTAAAAAATACTTGATACTATTTTCAATGACATATCTTTGAAAACATTTGCAAGTAAACTTATTAATCTTAGCCGAAATTGTTACATTGATTAAATTCCAGTAGTACTAGCCACAAACGGAGGTTCTACAAACAAACTGGCAGACACTTATTGGAGAATGGATCCCATTCAAATGACCAGGTAAAGGGACTACCTTTCGACAGTACATCTCTAGAGGAATGTACCGAGGTCAACAGAACATCTACACCTCCACCAACAAAAGATCGGCCAGCCTTTCCTTGGATAGTACCGAATATGTCATCACCATGGTCGTTACCGACCTATCCGAGGGCCCTCATAGCATTCATCCACAATAATTTACATCCTAAACGTCATAGTAGGAAGAAATATATCTAAATAGGGATGATCATACCCTAATGGTTGCAAACCACATAGCCCTGCTACATCTACCCTGTTTCGATCATTTTTGGATGTGAGGCTTGAGGTAACGATTACCTTTCGCATAGCACATCATCTTCCTTTGAATGCCACACTGTCATTCCATCGATCACTATCGACTTCCACAAACATACAACCTCCAAGCTCATACATCTCAGAGAAAGGTGTTAAGCTAGGAGAAGTTGCCTTCTCCACCACCAAGCAGATGTATATTAATAAAAGTCGACGATGAAATCTCAAGAATGCAATGTCAGACATCCATCCATACAAGTTTGTTCTACGATTGAACGCAACCGCCCTCCTACCACATACTGTCAGGAATTATCCCTAGGATTGGTAGCAAGCAGTCCTTGCAACCCAAAGAGTTTTAGAAATAAAGGGGTCACTGCTTCTTTAGTATTTGGGAGCTAACGAGAATTATCAACAAGCAGTCCTTTTATCTCGAAAATACTTGGTCTTCATCCTTCATTTTCTTTATTAAGTCTTTATTTTTTCAAACGCATACATTGGTTTTTGAAGTGGTTTTCGAATAGGAATTTCCCCTGATCCAATCCAAGTTCCTTCGATCCAATCATCGATAAAAAGAGGTTTTGTGAATAGGGAACCATTCTTTAATTGATTGTGTTCTTTTTATCAAAATCTCTTTTGGAGATATATAACTTTTAAAACACTTCTTTCCGGTATATATGGAATTATCAAGCCCCTCTTATCAAAAATCTTTGATTACTTAAAACCCTTTATAAATTCTAAATCATTTCATCTTTTATTAGGAAAATATTCCAAATCATTTATTAAATCTTAACAAAGATTTCCAAATCATAACTTTTAACACAGATAAAAAACAATGTCATTCAAGACATCATTTACTATAAATTTAAACCAATAAATTTTAAGTATAGGAATTTAAATTAATTCCAAATCATTTCATTTAAATCTTAACAAATATTTCCTAATTCAAAACTCATACTTTTGATTGAGTTAAATCCACTTTATCTAGGATGTTAATCCCAAAACCAGTAAATATTAAGTGAGCAGAATCTATAGAAATCATTTAATTCTACTCAATATCAATCCTCGCATTCAACAAATACTATGGGTGGAATAACCGTTAAATCATTTTTTTAAATTCCACGAGTAGTACGAGTTACCTCTTTGGGTTTTGACACCGAGTACAAAAAGATCATCTCCAAAAAATCCAAGTTGTTTAAATCCTGGAAAATGTCTTTCATTATCCTTTGGAAAATTCCGATCCGAGTAAATCAAATTTACCATCCTCTCCGTCAGGCCAGTCTGGATAGCCAGGGAGAGCAGGTAATTGGTTTTCCAAACCCAAACCTAGGCACTATCTTTCTGACACCCATAAGGCGATCAAGTTATTTGATCAACTCTAAACCATTAAAACATTAAGATCATTTCATAAATCCTTCAAAAGGCTAGAAAATATCCAAACCATTTTTAAAACTCTTAATTATCCATTTTAAAACATTTATAAAGGATTTGAAAAAGAACTACTAAGTTTGAAATCATATTTCAAAAGTTATAGAAAAGTGTTGTAGAAAAGTTTTGCAGAAAGTTCATTTTTAAGATATATTGATCAAAACAACTTTTTATTATTTGAAAATCTATTTTTATTATTCAAATCACTTTAAAACACTTTAAAATATTTATAAGATTTATTTCACATTTTTAAACAATTTAAAACATCATTTGTAAAGAAATTCAGTTTTGGATTTCGAGCTGCAAATTCAGGATTTTTCAAAAACTTGTTTTACTCATATTTCGAAATCTGCTTATCGAAATCTAGTTTTTATTTCTTCTATGGAAAAATATGGATATAATAGTTCAAAAAATTCTAATCTTGATGAATTCCGATCTATATTCTAACTTTTACGCTTGTTTGAATTTTATAGCGGGAAATCACGAACCGCCGATATGCGGTGCGCTTATTTTTAACCAAAATTTCTATTTCTTTTCAAACTTCACCAAAACACTTTTAAATGTTTATAAAACATTTCAAATACATTTAAAACCATTTTTAAGAGGTTTAAAAATTCCATACACACCATTTCATTAATTCAAGGAAAGTGATTTCATTTGGGCTTATCGACGTGTATATTCGTTGCTTGCATATATATTCAACATTCATATGAAAACAACCAAACTTGATGATCAAAGCATATTAAACATACATTTGCAAACATCATATCATCATTCAAAATATTGTATAGTAGTTTAAGATTTATCACCATAATCAAACCAAACTTCCTACCAACATTCAAATCACCACAATACTTCGTCTAAATCATTACTAAACTTCACCAATACATCACTAAACAACTCAACCATGCTTTCAAAGCGCTTGACCACCATTTCTAACTCCTCCTTGCACATGGCCCATGCTCCTATCACCTCCAAACTCTCGGCCAAGTGCCATTAAAGTAGAGAAGAGAAAGAAGTTGGTTAAGAAGAGGTTAGAGAGTAATTAGCGGATTGGTGCTTAAGCACTCCACTATATTTGACCCTCCTACATCTCTTAAAGTGGAGAAGCCATTTGAGAGCATTAAGAAGCTCAAGAATGGTGAAGAAGAAGACGAATGATTTTGTGAAGAATGAAGGAGGATATGGGTAGGTATTTATATGAAAAAAAGGAGTATAAAGGAAGATATTCCAACACACTACTTTAAAATACACGGCTATAACCCTTTCCCCATTTGCACATCACTTCCATCCACTCATGTATGCATATGTTGACTTGTTTAAGCGTAAGGAAGAAGCTTTACTTGAAATATCCTATATATTTTATAATATATATGTTTAAGTGTAAATTTATACATGTATATGTTTATGTGTATGTTAGGGTATGCATTTATGTGTTATATATATGTAAATGATATATAAACAATGTTGCATTGATTCCGAACAACTTTTGTTTGATAAACCGTTGCCGATCGAAGAATCAATTCTCGGTCATATTTCCGCTCATACGCTAACGTACATATATTTGTGAACAGAATTTCAAAATAAATTTATTACCATTTTACATGAATTAAAACGATCACATTTCATTTATAAAACCATATAATCTTATATTAACAATTATTTACAAAGATCGCTACTACATCGATTAATCGATATCGATTTTTCCTTATATTTTCAAATCAAATATGTATCTCTATATAAATAACTTATTATCACTTTATAACTATTAAAAATAAATTAAAACCTTATTAAAATCATTATTTTAAATTTTATAATAATTTTTTAATCATTAGATCTTAATTAAATTTAATAAATCAATTATCATATTTAACGGCATTAGTACCCATGTCAAAAACACACTTTATTTTCAAAAACAACACAATTGATTTTATTTCATATTCTTGTTTAATTATAAAAATAAATGTATGTATCCAGCTCATGCACGACGTTTTACGATTATAGAGCTGGTTATCGACAAAACAATTTTCAGCCATTTTATCGATATAGATTTCGAGGAAAATATCTTTATAAATATTTATTCAAAATAAGATTACTATTATTTATTATTACTCAAAACAATATTATTTATTTATATATCGATCTTTTATTTAACAATAAATATAATTTATCAAAGTGATAAATTTGCGGGTCATTACAAAATAATTTTTATTGAAGTGAATTAATATTTAAAAAGTCTAGGTAAATAGTTGTAAAAAAACAATGTTTTGGCAACGTTTTTGAATAAAAATGTTAAAACGTATCATTACAACGTTTACAAAAAAACATTGTAAAAACAAGGTTTCTATAATATTTACTTCAAAAATGTTGTAAAAAGGCTTTTATACAATGTTTTAAAAAATATTGTAAAAAGCATTGTAACATGCTTTTTTTGCTGTAGTGGCAATCCATGTAATGATGTGACAATCCATGTACATTACAAAAATCAATGGATAAAGGACACGTGGCAACATCTGACAATGGAGAAAAAATGTTCAACAATCCACATAAAACAACCTTAGCTACAAAAGGAAAAGTGTTGTAGCAGTGGAGGATTAAGGCATTTTCGTTCTTCGAGCTTTATACTGTAAAAAAAGACATTACCTTCTAGTAGATCATGTAAAAATGGTACGATGGAATGAATAATAAGAGGAAGGAGTTGTTTCCCCATGGACATAAAATTTTCTCAAAATCCAAACCACGTAAATCATTATATCTCTTTACTATATTTATTCATGTTATCTTGCTTTTGGTGCTTGAATTTGTTTGGGTTACATAAATGGATGTCAAATTGAAATTAGAATTTTAATAAACAATTAAAGTGCATCTATATGATTGTGTTGGCTTTAGCAACACAGTTATTTCTTTCAAGGGCAATTTTAATATTAATTAAATTAGTTAATTCTCGATTCCAAAAGCATCAAGCAATCGTAAGCGCTTCAAAAACTAAGTTTATATTATGAGGACGATAAAGCTCAATAACATTATGATGCCAAAAGTAAGGCCGAGTCCTTAAAAAATTACTTTCCCATAAAACTCCTATATACTTCACAAACACAACATCCTTATCTCAAAAATTGGAGTCTACAAGTTGCTTCTCTATTTGAAATACACCTTCTCACTACCAAATGCCCATTCATACAAACTGGTAGGATCACCGTAGAAAATCATTCTGACCCAAAACTTGGAAACTTAAATATATCCCAAATCTATATTAGCTAAAGAGAAATAAGTCTTGAAGAGATGTGAATCCATTATCCATCAATGCGAACTTACCCCCATCGCTTCGTAGATCATCGCCAACATTCACCTGCTAAGCTAACTACGCAGCTGGCAAGCAAAAACGGAAATCTCAATATTGAGAGTGGAGATACTGGTCTAAGATGCATGGGGAAAAAGACTTAATATGAAAGAAATACAGTGCCTACAAGTAGTCAATAGTGTTCCAATCCCAACCATGTCTAAAGAACATAGCGAAACAAACTGCATAAATAAGGGGACATGCATGCTAAAGAAAACCCTTAGGTATCTTAAAACTTTCTAAAACCTTCCCCTAAATTCAATAACTATCGCCTATTTGGGGAACTGCAAAAATGAAGTCCAGCTTTTCAGCCAAAATACTGCATTAGACTTAGGGATATCAAACAGTTTGAACCGGTAATTACACACATACACACACATATACAAAATCATAGAGTCACAATGTACACAACTCGGCTTCTCAGCCAAACTGCATTGAACGTGGAGTATTAGACTACCTGAACCGATATTAAAAATCATGCGCATAAATAAGAAAGGGTTGTTAATGTATGACTCGACTTCTTCGACAAAATTTGTTTTAAATAACCTATACCAAAAACGGGGCAGATCATGATAAATACACGATGAAGTAAACCTTAAAAAAAAACAAAGTCCAGGAAGCATGGACTGGGTATAACAAATACCACATTAAGGTCAACATTGTGAAAAAACAAAAGTAAGCAATGCATGTAGTATAAAAAACAAACAAGGGTATGACATAAGAATCTACACAAAGCTCACCAAATAAGCACAAAAAATCTAATATACTTCTATTTACATGCTTTATACGTTTACAAATAAAACTTTATCACATAAGTCAAATTAAAAGAAAAGGCCATGTAACTCCATGGAGTCCCCAGCAGTCATGAGTAATACACTCTAACATTTGGTAAGTGTTACATACTCGGGTCTCTATGGATATATCGTTATACCTTTTCAAAATATCTTGATCAAAAATATTTAAAATAAAATGTTATGATTACTGCCTCACGATTACAACTACTTGTAAATACAATCACATAACATTTCATTAAGGATTTTCTTGTTTATATACTTTAAATTACATACTTAATCGACTATATCACTATATAAAGGACTATATAATATAAATAAAATGCCTTTATAATGAACGAGATCAGTCACAGAGTTAGATATGCATAACAAATTATGTAATTTACCTAGGGCATCCTCCTAATTTTATCAAAAAAATTGCATGTTTGTGGGTCACATGAGTTTAGATTCACATTCCAAGTTGCATGCATGGGCAAGGGCATGGCATACATGCGATTAATTTAGAGGCGATGGTCATTCGTGCTCTTTCAGGGGGTCCAGTGGCTATGATGAGGAGATGTGAGAAGAGAAGGAGCAGGCCATGGTTTGTAGAAGGAAGGAAAATGTACAATGTTAGTCCCTAAGATCTAGATATTTTCATAGAATAAAAAATTATTTTTATGAATAGTTTTGTTATTGTAAACAAGCCCTATAACTTATATTGACAATATCTTTTACATACAAGATCTAATTTGGATGTGGTTTCTTCCATTGAGATTTCGTTCAGATTTTTAAGACTTAGAATGTGTTTGGAAGACTTTGGCTAAGGTGAGTACGAATGAAACCCTTTATTTTTATTGTTTAAAAAAACATATTATGATTTAAATGATGCATGCTACCTATGAAGCTATTTGTAATTAATAAGGATGAAATCAACATAGATTAATTATTTGGAATCCCAAGTGGATATCAAGTACATTACTTGGACACACACACATGCATATATATATATATATGTATGTATGTATGTATATATATGTGTGTATGTATGTATGTATGCCAATTTCTATATTGATTATATTTTTTGGATTGGATATTAGGGTTAGGATATTTTATTTATCCTTATGTTTTGATTATGATACGTTTTGAATCCATAAAATAATAATCTAGTAAATTTAGGAAATTTACAATGTTTATTGTATGGGAAAGTATAGTATGTTTGATGAAATGCATATTACATGTATGCATTTGAGGTGGGTGTTTTCAATATTTCATTCCACTTGTGTTAGGTTGGAAATCGACATCGAAGTTGGGTTTTCATTAAAAAGTTGGTTAGAAAAAATATAGAGGAAATGGATCATCTCTTAGATGGGGACCCAAGATTTTGTTAACTCATTTGATCGGGCTAATTGATAATCTCAAGCACTAAAGATTTCGAGCACTTCATTTCTTTATATCTTGAATATTCCAACTCCCACTTCAAGTGCTACTTCGCTTCCTCGTCTTGGTTGACGTTCCCAAGTTCAAATGCTCTACAAAAGTCCAATTCGAACGCTATACTTCAACCATCATTACCTTACATTTTAAGTGGCCATCTTTGTGTTTTGAAATGCAATTACTGCCTGTAATAGTGTCTAAATTAGTAGGTTCGAGCGTTATGCTCAACCACTCAAGGAGTGAATCACGACTGCTACATTTAACACCTTAGATATGGATTTTGAAACTTCATACTTTACCTTTTCAAATCAGATTTGGGATTGACTTGGACCCTTGTTTACACTCTGTTCCTAGCTACGTTTTGTGGGTATCGATAACTTTTGGTAAAGCTTAGTTTTGAATCCAGGCCATGTCGGTGCAGGATTGACCGGGGACAAATCTAGTGTTTTCCCTTGATCGACCCTTGATCGTAATCGAATATAGAATGAAACTTTAAAAGTTCATAACTTGTTTGTTCGAAGTCAGTTTTCAAGGAGACTTTGACTTTTGGCCTCATAGTGACCTAAAGTACATGGTGGAAAGCTTAGGGTGATCGTTTGTAAATTTTGATTTTTTTGGACTATTTGAGACTTGATAATTTAACACATCAATGACGTTATATAAGAAAATTTTGGTATGCTTTATACTTCTTACTAGTGTGCTTACGAATGCTTTAGTAGCTTGGTTGCATGTAACGTCCTGGAATTTCGAACATTTTGCATTTAAATGTCTGAATTATTTAAATAGTTGAATCTTGGATTCAACCTATTAAAATTGATTTTATAACCTTGTTAACCCTCTTTTAATTAATAACTAATGATAAGAAACTTGTTTTTGAAATGTGTTTATAAAAATAAACACTTTGAAGAAATATCAATAATGTGGTCGAAAATCATTTTATTGATAAACGGCTTTTAACTAAATAAAAGTTGTTCGAACTTACTGTGCTTGCTTAGAATATTAGTATGCCTTTAGTTAGAAACTAAAATTATTTTTTATGTTATGTCTAACTGGTTTTAATTAATGACGTCATGCATGATTCCATAAGGGGAGAAGATATTAGATGAAGCCTTAAGGGCTAAGTAAGAGAGAATGAGATGGAAAGGTGAGCACATGGAAGGGAGGGTGTTTGGTGACCTTCCAAGGAAGTTTGGAAGTGGTAGTGAACTATTGAATAAATTTATAAATGTACTCTAATAACCTACAAATCCATTTGCAAATAATGAACAAAATCTAATCTTCTTCATGCCTCTTTCTCTTCACATTTAAAATTCCTAAACAATATCAAATCAACTCCAATCTCTCTCAAACTTTGGCAAAGGCCTCAAGATATCTTAGGAGCATGTAAAAGCATCTCAATGGTTGAAGAAAAGGAGCATACAGTGGAGAACCGAAGTTCGTCGAGAACAATTTAGGCAAGGAAGAGTGTGGACGTGAGCTATTTGGAGCTAAAGGTTGGATCTTTGGTCGTTTTGTGATTGTAGGAAGTGTTCATGAGTTCTTGTGTGCTTGTCTTGATGTTGGCTTGGTTTTGAAGGCGAGTTTACTCACTACTAAAATGTGTATGTTATGTGTGTGTTTGTGTGTGTGTGTGTGTGTGTGTGTGTGTGTGTGTGTGTGTATGTTTTTCTACAAATGTAAAGTTAAAGTGAAGAACTAATGCAAATTATAACTTTTGGACCCCTTGCTTTGGAAAGCAAGTGAGAACTGTATATGTAGTATATTCTCTTTTATTACCTTCTAAAACATCTTACATTTCCTAGACTTTGTGTATACATGTTTAGTGTGACTGTGTGTGAAGTTGAAGTGCATGTGAACTTGTTTGAAGTGAAATAGTCGCTATATGTGCACTTCAAAATCCCTTGTGTCTACCCGATTTAAAATGGTTATATGAGAATATATTTTGATTATGGACTACACTTATAGTATTATATAGGAGAGAAAGGAAAAGGTTTGTAAAAGTATAGAAAAGTTTGAATGATGTTGCAAAAGTTAGAGCGAGAAAGGTCGTTGTGTGAGAAAATGTAAAAGGCCTTATTGTAGGAATTTTTAAAATGATATTAAAAGATATCCTTAGTAGTTTCTTCAGTATTCTATTTCACAATTCCATTAAGTACTATATGTTTATTTGTTACTATAAAAGCATTAGAGTTTAAATAATTTAATAGCTAGTCGAACGAAGGTGCAAAATTTAGTAGTGAATAGGTCATTATATGAGCACTTGTAAAAGGCCATGTTTTGGGAATTTATAATATGAATATAATAATTATCCTTAGGGATTTCTTTACTGATTTATCAAGTAATACATGTATAATACTTACTATAAAAAAATTATTGTTTGAATCATTTTACAGCAGGTTGAAAAAAGATATAAAATTTAGTAGTGAAAAGGTCGCTATGTGAGCACTTATGAAAGGACATGTTTTTGGAATTTTTAATAAGATTTTGGAAGATATTCTTAAGCATTTCTTTGCATAATATTTAACCATTATAAGTATAATATTTACTGTAAAAAAATTCAGATCATAAGTCATATATTTGAGTGGAGAAAACTGGCCATATATTTCGTGCTTTTCACAAAATGCACTCTATCCAGATCTTTTACAGCACTTATAAATGCTTTCTTTGACCTACAACAACATTTCTGGCCTGCTACAACACTGTTTTGAGCAATTTTGAGATTTTAAATGAGTTTGTATTGTGTTTAAATTAATTATTTTTATGAGATCTTTAAAAGTTTTAATAGCAATTTTTAAAGCACTTTAAAAGTGGTTTCAAGTTTAAATATATTTTTACTAATTATTTATGAACTTTTAAAGCAAAGGGTTTAAAATATAAAACATGCTTTTTATGATTTTTGTTAAATTCTAAATATTTTATTTTTAAGTAATATTCTTATATGGATATTTAAAATGTATTTATAAGTATTTAAAAAGTATTTATATATAAGATTGGAAAAGTGAGTTAAATATTTTATAAAAGGTGATTTTGGTTATACCACTTAGTTATATAATAAAAGGTTTTGGGAAGTTATTAAAAAGTACATAACTTTTTTAATAAGTAGAGATATACTTAGATCTTTAAAATACGGTTCTTGGTTTATAATAACAACATTTTAGTGGTAATTATTTCTAACTCATTTGAATATACTTTAAAATATAAGTGAATCTTTAAAAGAATGTTTTAAAGATAATGATAAGTGTGAAGTGTTTTGGATTTATAGTGATAATGTTTAAGTAACATTTGTCTTTAACGTTATTGATTATATTTTAAAGTGAAAAATATTGTTAAGTGATTTAAAAATATTCTTATACCTGGGAGATAAGTAAATGAATGTATTTTAAAGTATTGAAAAGAGTGCAAATAAATAGCGAAATAGTAGTATACATGTATATATCATTTGTAAAGGTATTTTAAGTATATATACAAGTGTAAGATCCCCCAAGGAGGACTCATATGCATGAAAGTCTCTTTCTTTTAGACGTGTATTACAGATCCTCTGGGGAAAACTTGTGGCGACCTACTATTTTTAAAATCTAAAATCAATTATAAACGACGTCAAATATGCTTACAACTAATTTCAGATATTAAAAGCAGTGGACCATGGATAGATAAAAAGTTAAATTTTCTAAAAAAATAAAATAAAAGCGAGAACCTCACAACGGAATTAAAACATTAACATATATATAATCTCATATTAATAATTAAAACATTGGAGAAATATGATACATCAAGCATTATATATGTATATTTCAATACATCACTTATCATTAACTCATATATGATATAACCATGGCATAAAAGAACATACCAAATCATTTATCTCTAATATAGCCCAACAATCTCCATCTTCCATTTCCTTTTCTGCTCTTATCTGTAACTTTGCCCCTATACAGATATATAAGATAAAAAGAAAAATGGTTTCAACTGTATTTTTTGAACTGTGCAAATTTCTATACACCCCATCCAATTAATAAGTCATCATTATTTGTTTAATCATAAAACATGGGAAAATACATCAACACAAGTCAACTACTTATAAAGTAATGTATAATGACCCTATTACATCATCTATCACAACATAAAACAGTTCATTCACAGTAATAAATTTAATTTTTACATATACATACTATAGTAACACATGCACTTCCTTATTATTTAGTCCAAGCTGTAGTGTACAAAATAACAATTCATCAACAAAGGGTGAATAATATCAATCACAGTTTAGTGCACATCATGCACCTCAACCACAATGGTTAAAACAAAACATGATATGATCGTATGCATGCAATATGGGTAAATATGGCTAGTCTGGCATTAAAGATTCAAGCATTCCCAAAGTTTACCCACCCCATAAAATTGACTGTCTGTCTCAAATCATAGTTTTCCTAGGGTCACTATGAACATATTAGTTTTCATAGGCCAGCCAATAACCTATTAGGTTGACTCGAGCCAAAACATAATCAGATGTCCCAAAATCTCCGAATACAGTTAGGAGGAGAACCACTTAAACACTACAACGAGCATATAGAGCTACGAGTTCCTTTCTATGCGTACACATCTTTTAGTCTCAATACTAACAAAGCCCTATACACTGGAAATGCGGATCGAGGGCTACTGGCTAAAGCATAGAGCGCAACCCTACACCAATCCTACCTAAAATCTTACCTAGTTTTAAATCCATGAGTCATATCTTCTTGATCAGTTTAAGCCATCCTAACACAATCAATCCACCTGATCTCCTGAATACAATTCTACTCCCTACTGGAGTAACCTAACTGGTAATATTGCTCCTAAATCTTATAGTGCAATGTTAGATAATGAAAATGCAAGTATGAATATGTAAATTTAATCAATCAAACAATAACAAAAATCATATAACATCATTCATCAAAGTATGATCAATCAATAGTCATATACATAACAAAATTACTTAAGTTTAAGTAATATTTTCCTTTGGAAAAATTCATACAAAACTTAGCTAAAACATCATTTCACTTCCTCAAAAGATTTATCTTTTGAAAGATAAGTCACTTGAAATCATTCCTAAAAAGGAAAACATAGCCTAAATGCTTAGCCAAAATCTTGTGCCAAAGCATTATCATCTTTACATGGCTTTTAAAACACTTGCTATCAAAACAATGTTGTCGAACCTCTATAAAACATAGCTATCAGGTTTGTAAAATATAGATATCAGGTTTGTAAAACATATGGCTGTTAAGCTACTAAAAATATAGTTGTCGAGTAGCTACACGGAAGTTATCGAGTCACTATAAGGCATGTGGTGTCGAGTTCTTGAAAACATGAGATGTCGAGCCTTTAAAACACATAGGGTTGTCGATCCTCTATACTTGAGGGTGTCGATCCCCTAAAATCTTGAGAATGTCTAGTTTTTTTTAAAAAAAAGGAAGTCGTCGAGTCTCTAAAATATGGGGTTGTCGAGCCTCTTCAAAATATAAGATACCGAACCCCTAAAACACAAGGTGTCAAGTCCCTATGAAGGCATATATGTCATATAGATATCGCTATCACATGCATTAGCCTTATAGTTGTCGAGCCTCTACGTTATTATGCCGATGTCTGTAAATAAGTTAAAAACTGATTTGTGTCCTTTTAAAGTTAAAAATTTCCACTAACTCTTTCCCCACGTCAAATTATCATTGAATAACAAAATAATTTTCATATTCTTTTGCTGAATTATTGGGAGGTCACGTTCTACTTTCTCAATTAACTTTGTTAAATTCTTATAATTAATATCATTAACTCGTATTAATTAAAAACTATTCCAGAATAACAAATCTATAGAAAATCATAACAATTAGGAAAAAAAATCCTCAAAAATCACTAAAAATCGGAATTCCCTTCTTCTTCCACGTATAAAAATTTCAGAACTAAAATATTAATTTAATTATCTTTAATAATTAAAAACCCAAAAATATGCATATTTTTTGGGAAATTCATAAACACTTGGAAAATTATAAAATTCAAATCCATCTCTAAAACATTGTTTTCTATTACGTATTCAGATTTCAAGTCAATAGGAGATTAAAAAATTAAGTTTTTCCTTTAAAACCTACTAGAACAATTCCATAAAATTCCTATAAACCATCATTCAATCTAATAATGATATTATCAATCTAAGCATGAAATATTATCATAACCAACTCGGAAATCAATCCTAAGTCCAAAAACAAAACATAAACAAATGAGATGGTTAACTATTATTCATTTTCAAGGAACCCTTAATATCTCTCTGTCAATTTCAATATCCAGTCTTCCACAGCTTAGGAAAATTATCATTCCATTACAACTAAGTTAAATATGTCCCTTAAACTCTTCCAATTGTACAAGTATCATACATAGAAAACAAACAAATAAGTAAACAATAGACAAACAAACATGCAAACAATAAACAACTAAATAAGCAAACAAAAAACAAACAAGTCAATTATATTAAACAAACAGTCATTAAGAACCAAGTGAGCAACTAAAAATATGACAATAAATCAAACAGACAGGCAATAATCAATCAAGCAAGTAATTCTATTAACCATAGTAAAAGAAATACAATAACCAACAACATAATATAAGTAGGAGAAATTAATTTAAATCATCAAGACATGGATTAATATGTAAACATAAACAAATAAGCAGTGACATTTCCCTAAATATACATAATACAAGCAATTTCAACAAAAGTAAGTAATCATAAGTAAATGATCATCATCCCATATATCCAATTGGACAGTCTCTACATCATTTCCCAACCCCTATATGGAAGGAAATAACTTGACATTCTCATAATTCCTAAGGGAAAGTCACACATAACAGTCATAAGGTGACATCATCATAATGAGCCTTAGGTTTCAAGACTCATCTTACCCTATTGTCTTACACCCCACGCTACAAAAATCTAATTTTATAGTCCTTTAGTGTAATTAAAATGCCTTTTTAATAAAAAAATACCTTTTTAAAAAAACATCAACAAAGTTTGTCCTTCGATTAAATATTTTACTACCATTTACTTTTCAAATTAAATCTCCTCTTTTTAGTAAAAAAAAAAAGAAGTTTTCAAGGTATTTCAGAACTGGATATTTGGTATTATTTCCAATTGTATCTTCAAATAAACAATTTGCGAATAAAAAATCTTTACCCAAACAAAGTGTTTATCTTCAAACCAAAATTTATCAAAGTATCCTTTAAGTGAAAATTCTTACAACCAAGATCAATTCCCAAACAAAAGTTTTCTAAAACCATATACGTCATATTTCGATAATTTTTTTGTCTAAAACAAATATTTTATATTCTTTACTTCAAAAGGTATTTTCAAAAATCATCCACCAAATTATTTCAACCACCAGTCTAATTTATCTATTTAAAATATCTCTTCTTTATATATTTATATATATATCAAATACTTTCGTTAAGAAAATAATTCCTTCAAAATAAAACATCTTTTTATGGAAATAACCTTTTTGTAAAATAAATCTCCTCCAACCGTATAATATTACTTTTAAGAATGTTTCAGCAAAATATTATTTTATTTAAAATTAAGAGTTCTCACAAACCATCTCCAACAAGGTACTCTTAATAAGAATATTTTAAATTATATACTATTATCAAAATATTTCTCTTTCTCAAGACATCTTATTAATTGAATACTTTTCAAACCTTACAGTATGTATTTTAAAACATTCTTTAACAAAAATATTTCTTTATAAAAATATTTTATTTCTAAATCAAATATTTTGTTCTCATCAATAATTTCAACCAATCACTTTCACGCCTGAACTATTTTTCCCTATTTAATAAAAATGTCTTTAAAATAAAAAGTGTGTGTTTTATATATTTCCCAAACAAATATTATTTACATAAAAATTAAAATAATTTCACCTTAATAAGTTTGGGTTCCATTATAATTTAACATCATGTGTGTATGCCACTTAGGTCATAACCAAACAAATAATCCCTCATGTAAGTGCTCTTCTTATCTCATTCCTACTTTATCTGTCTTCCACACAAGAGTCTTCATAAATAAACACCATTTAGGTTGATGTAGTAGTGGTTAAACAAACACTACATACACACAAAGCTTACAATCATCAATCCAAACACTCTCTTATTCTACATTCCAAGCCAACCTAAGGTGTAAATTATTATAACTTAATGTTCAAACCTACCTAGGGATCAAGGAATCACTAAATCTAAGCTCTGATACTAAATGTGACGACCCACTATTTTTAAAATCTAAAACCAATTATAAACGACACCAAATACGCTTACAGATAATTTCAGATATTGAAAGTAGTGGACCGTGGGTAGATAAATTTAAATTTTCTAAAACAATAAAATAAAGGAAGAACCTCATAGCGGTATTAAAACATCGTCATATATATAATCTCATATTAATAATTAAAACATTACAGAAATTCAGTACATCAAGCATTACATGTATATTTCAGTACATCACTTATCATTATCTCATAAATGATATAATCATGGCATAAAAGAATATACCAAATCAGCTATCTCTGATATAGCCCAGCAATCTCCATCTTCCATTTCCTCTTCTATTTTTATCTGCAACTTTACACTTGTGCAGATATATAAGATAAAAAGAAAAATGGATTCAACTATGTTTTGGACCGTGTCATTTTCTACACCTCATCCCAACCTAAGGTAGCCGGTGGCTTCTACATTGATAAAGGCTGCCTATGTACCCCTTTTGAGGGATCAAGCCCACGTAGTTATTGTTCCCTGCTCTTCTCCTACATCCAACTACGTGTTAGTGCATAAAAACCATCGCATCCATTCAACCATCGCAAAACCAATGTAACTTATGCAATTCAATACAATCAATGCAACTACTATTATCGATGCAAGAAGCAGAAAATGATATTTATACTCATCCACCACAAAAGATCATCATATGAGGCAACAACAATAATAACACACTTAGCCATTAACATTAAATACATTTGACAACAACCAATCATTAAATAAGAAGATAATAATGATACAAATATACCTACATTCATACTAATCACCACCTATAGTAACGCTTCACAACGTAAGTATAAATCATCAAATTTATGCTAATTACCCAATAATAGCAACAAAATATCAATCATCAAATGCGTACTAATCCAAACAATATTAGTAACACAACCTCAATCGCCATACAACCATAGTTAACTACTCTTCATCTCATTGTAATAATGATAAACTATTGCATACCAATCTTTAATTTGATCCTATCATTGTAGAATAACATATGTGATAATTTAACTAGCAACTAACAACCATCCAAATAATATATTTGCATTAATTAATCTCTTAAGTATAAAATTGTTTTATTATCATTTATTATTAAATTCCCTTTTCGTTTACTTCAATAACAATAGTAATTCCCCTATATTGATAATCCACTTTAAAATATTTTACTGTAGTCTCATTACTTCAAATATTTTCAAACATTGTATTTTATATCAAAATAGTAATTTTATCAAATTACTTTTCAAATCAATGATTTTTATGATTTTAAAGCAATATTATATATATATATATATATATATATTTAATCTCTTTAATATATTTAACACCAACTCATTACTATTTACCTAAAAGGCGTAATTTTCATAAAACCGTCTTATTATTATTTAGAAAATATCACTTTGTTGAATAACGATAATAAACCATTCAAATTAAGTTTAAAAGATATTCTCCATCACTTTATGGATTTCCTCAGAAATTCATAGATAATAAACTTACTAAATTTCTCCAGTTAATTTTATTTTATTTCATTCAAACAATGTTATTTACAACATCATACGGAAACTATAAATAGTTACTTTAATTATTTATTTATCATGTTTTATCATTATTACATAATTTAACTTATTTTATATTAACGAATAATAGGCATATTTTAAAATCCGCAATTAATTACGACTAAAAATCCAATAATACAACAATCGACAATAAATAATCAACCAAGGCTCAGCATATCCAAAATGTTCGAAATATCAAAAGATTATCAATATATAGCATCAAAGATTAAAGATTATAATTTTCTATCAAAGGATATCTTTTTTATTATTTAAATTCAATTAATTATATTACTTGAACCATACCAACGTGCTTTTTTCAACAGTCTCCAAACTTAGTAAAACTAGTACCATATCATTCGGAATTTTGCCATGAATCCAATGGAAGAAACCGCGCATGAATCGGTGTTTGGATGCACAAGATATCATGATTAGAAGTTATATGGCATTAATTATAATTTAACAATTAATAAAATTAAATAAAAATACAATACCATTTACACTTCCTTCCTCCTTTCCCTTAATCGCGATTGATCGCATTTTTATCCCTCAACCGCCAACTTCTACTCCACATCGCCGCTGCCTAAGATGCCATTTCACCCATCTGAATCCATGGTCGAGTTCCCCACTTCGACGCCTCCCCATTCGACGATGCCTGGACACCTCCGCTGCCACTCACGACTAGTTATCTTCACCCTATTTTCACTAGTTCCTTTGCAAATTTTGGTGAACTTCGATGCATATCTAGATCAAGGACCATATATCTACTACATATGATCTCTTCCACACATTGGTACCCTCCGATCGACCAATAATCATCGTTTAACCATTGAATTGAAAACCCTAGATTGGATGGCCGAGAAGAAATCGCCAATTTCTGGCTAACCGGAGCCTCGGAAGGAAAAACGAATTTCAGATCCCTCCTGCCTTGTCGAGAGTATTCCAATGGCATCTAATTTGATGGATACTGGACAATTTGATTTTATAATTAAGTTTTAATTAGCAAATAGGAATTAAGGATAATCTCTATAAACATAGGAGATCTAGATCTGAAGGAAATGGAGGGGAACCGAATGATGGCTCATAGAGTTTCATCGTAATGATCTATATATTGGAAAAAAAATAAAACTTGTTGGGTCAAAGCAGTCATAAAAGCCCGAAAACTCGTTTTCACCCCCAAACGAAGATATATCATGCTATATATATATATATATATATATATATATCAAAATATACGTTTTTGATATTTTAAACCCGACGAAACCATCAAAAACCCTAAAAAGGAAACTTCACAAAATTTGTTGTTTTCCATCAAATATTTGTTTTAAAGAATTATTTAAATACTAATAATTAATGTGTCAAATCTACGGGTCTTTACAAGACTCCTATATATTGTTTGCTTACTTCTAAAGGTAGTATTATTTGATAAAAGAAGTTTTTATTAGTAAAAGAATAAATTAGATAAAAAGGGATTAGAAGTTGCTTATATGACTTAATCATGCTTTGTGTGTTAACTTGCATATGGCAATTATTCAATCTTATATTTAGCACTAAAAGCTGACGAAGTAGGCTTGTTCTATCTGCGAGAGTTAAAAATGATGTTCGAGTAGGTATTGAAAGAAAATAATGCTCTAACCTACATACTTCAGCCTTGACCGAAGGAGAGTGTAAGTTGAGAATGTTGAAAACGTGATAAGTATACGACTTGGTTTCTTTATGTGATAGTTTTCATTGCCATTTGAATTTGACTAAAATTAGCTTAGGAAATATCTAGAAGAAACACTGGAATTATATGGTACGGTTATCCTCGTAGTGATGCTATACCCTATGTATAAATTTGTCTAACTCTTCTAGGTTAAAAGATAAGGAAATCCATCCAGATAGGCGATGATCTCCACCCTTATGCATTGTATGTTTATAAGTGAAAGAACTAGAGTACAGTTAACTAAAAATCTATCGATTGGCTTTGAAGCATTCGGTAAATGGGTGAGTGCACTTATATGAGAGGACTCAAAATCGTAACCACTTCAAAATCGATATATGTGTTCTATGGTTTGGAAGAGGTTGTTAAGCGAAATATTATAGATTTATACTGTCTATCCTATTGAGTCTAAGGGAGAGGTCAGCATTAACATTTAAATTAATGTTATTGTGTTGTATTGTCTATCTTGAGGTTGATTACAAGAGAGAGAGAGAGATTCAACAACCCACCTCGAAACGGGTCTAGTTGGCTCAATTAAAGCCCAACGAACATTAAACCCATTACAAAGCTGGCTGTTGGTTGGTAAAATCAATATAATTAACAATGTACAGAGCTATCTATCTATGCTATCGGAATATCCCAGCGAAAAGGATAAAATATAATATCAGAAGTAAACCCATTTCATAAAAAAATACAAACCTCAGAAATACCCATGTCATCCCAAATACCCAAAATACGATATCCTAAAAATAACAACGTGTTCGAAACTGAGTGCATCAAAATATAGCAAAAACATAAATATGTAGATAACTACCACAAGACTTCGCCTCCACCATCATTTTATAAATAAACATCTTCTCCCCCAACATGTATGTCGTAATAAGTAGGGGATCAGAACAACAATGCCCGATGAATGAAAATCTCAAGTCATACCATAATAGTATTTGAGCAGTATCATTTAGATAAAAAAAATATGTCTAACACGTTCTATACTATATCTTACCACACATACCTTCAGTTGTAAGCTCGAAGGCCTTCCAGTGCAACTCCATAACATACCCTCAACTATAGGCCAAAGGCCTTTTTTAGTCCCATGCAATTATCATCATCATATCCTAACAATGTGAGAGAAAGTACCTGAGCCACTTAGTTCCTTTTTAATAAGAATTATGCAATTACGCCTAATCTAGGCTAATCCCTATCATTTAATACTCCCTAACTAACATTGCATGAAATTTCATTAGGTTATTTAATACTTCTTTATGGGAAGAGGCGAAACCTACAATAGCCACTGAATATCCTGACCCTAAAGCACATCCCTCCCGAGATCCCCTACTACAACACCTAACAATAATCTCGACCATTTAATAATTCTTAAGTAGGAAGGAGGCAGATCCTACAATAGCCACTTAGTATCTGTGACCTAGAAGCAGGTCTTATGTATTATGACCCATAATCCAAACATTGACATCTCACATTAGTCCGATTATTTATAGGCATCGATGACTAGATTAATTGGGTAGACTTAACCTATAGAATTAGGGCTAACCACACGTCCATCAAGGGTATCTATTATAGGTGATGTCTCATGTTAGTCCTAAAGTCACATTGCTGATGGTCAGATTAGTTGAGTAGACTTCTATGTGCTTCTGACTGATCTCCCATCCCTATAATTTGGTCATAATTTCACTCTTCTAACATACTGCCATATATATACCTCGCTACATTTCGTGTTAAGCCTATTTATGGAAAACTCCTTATGGATTAGTCTCCATAATTATCCATACTTCCTACCTATGGCGTTTAATGTTAATTACTAACGTATTTATACAACACGATTAATACATTATTAATTATATGTTAATAATATATTTGTACGCTAATATACACATACATACGTAATTTAGGCTAACTAAATATTCCTAAGCATGCGAAAAATTCTGCATCCTATACCAATCGTTTAAATGTCAAAACTGCCAATTTATACTAGTCTAACATCATACAATAGCTTACAAATTAGATAATATCCTTCGTCGAACAATAGACTTACATTAATAAAATAGAACCAAATACCAAACTTATTCTATATTAATATACTAAAATCAACATCTCCTTTTCAAGGAATAAAATTTACATTTTAATTCCTTTACATTCTATTCAACTTTTGCATATACAGTGAAAATGGGGTCATAATAAACTACGGAAACAGGCGGTGCAAACTACAAATAGGATAATACGTCCTTTACACACCATTTCCAAACACATTTTCTTTTTAAATTCCTTTAATCATAACAATAGAGAAAAGTTGAAAGTGGAATAGAATATAAAATATTAAAATTTCAATAACAAAACAAATTTACTCTTTTGATATAAAATAATTGAGATTCCAATAAACATAAGAATTGACATTTGGTTTTGGGGAAATTTTGGGTTTTTGTTTTAGTTTTTTCATGAACCAAATTTCTCAAGGCATAAAACAAATCTGAATCTCTACTATATAAATACTAAAAATGTGACAAACTAAGATTTCCTTTCACTGATAATTTGTCTATCTTCCTTTGGATTTGATTCACACCCGCTCCTAATTTCTCCTTCAAAATTCTTATTTTTTGAAATATACAACAATTGGATCGTATGTTAATTAGATTTAGAATTCAGGGATTAGAGAATAATTAAATAGAAAAATGAATATATACTTGAACATATTACCTTTTTCCCTTGAATATGAATTCTTAAATCTAGTCAAGGAAGAAGATTCATAGAGCTTCATTAGCGTTCCAAATATTTTTGAGAATAAAAGTGAGGGGGATAACATCCTATTTAAAGTGGTTAGAAGGCATTCGCCATTGGATTTAAATCATTTTAAAATAATAAAATCGAAGTTGTTCATGCCTTAGAAAACACTGACCGCCTTCACTTCACCAGTTCATTGCTCCTTCCTAGGCGGTCGATCGGTCATGGTGAAGGGTCGATCGGTCCCTATTTGAAACATGAATTGATTATTCCTTTAATTTTTTTATTTATTTCCTTATTTGATACTAACCTTAATGTTTTCTTTAGCGATAGATTACTCTAATGTAAAATTATTTATTACCCATTTTAATTTCAATGTTAACATTTTTTAAATTCAAATTTTGAATTCATTTGAATAATTCTAAACTCGAAAACTTTAAACATCAATGACTTTTCTGGTTCGAGCTCTGATCATAAAACTTTTTATATGAAAGTTGATAAAAAAATCGCCACGAATGCAGTGGTGTAACTTTCATGGTCAAATTTTGACATTTGCAAAAAAATATTTTTAGCATTATTATTAATTAATTAATTTTATGTTAGAGGAAAGTGTTAGCATTCATCGGACGACTTATACTGGAATCCGTGGAGAGATCGTAAACTGTTCGAGATGGTGGAATCTATGTAGAGATTCAAAAGTCGTTCAAAATGTTGGAATCCATGGAGAGATTCAAGATCTGCTCGAGTGGTAAAGTCTCGTGTGATGTGATGTTGAATGTGCTTCACCATCGGAAATGACAGGAACTAGAGTAGAATGCATAACCAGTAGGTTTAGCTAACCCAAGGATATATCAGCTCTATGAGAGATGCTTACGGATATGCATGTTAGGGAAATGATATTCAGTATAACGTGTTACAGGCATGAGCAGGCTATGTTATCTTATGGTATCTTTTATCTAGAGATATATGTTTCTCGGAAGGATATTTTTGACCCTTGTCAGGCGGCCCGCCTCGATGTACTTAGGAGACCTCCAATGGAAATTCATATGTGAACGTACCCTTTGTAGTTTTGATTGTATACTTAATATTGTTGTGTTGTACACGTAGCACAGCTATTTTTTGATTTATATTATATACCCAAGACACTATATGTTATATGTACTTATTAGATTGTTTGGTTCTTTTGAGGAGAAAACCATTTATGTAATTTGGTTGGTCTTAAAAGTTACTGTTATATGATACATCATATTTCTTGAATTTCTTACATTAGACTTATGTCTGACTTGCGATTTTATCTTTTCCTTAATTCCTTAGCCGCTCTTTTGAGCTGTATGAGAAATGTAGGTTTTTATTGGATATTCTTTGGAACTCTTGAAGATGAGCTAGATGCTTTTACCTACAGTAGTATTCTTGTATCCACTACACTATAAGTATGCATATATCAGCATTTGTGAGGACACTGAGGACAAACTGTTATAACTGTCTAGGCTAATGATAGCATTTAGGATTGTAAGTTCAAAATGCAATGTATCTAAGGTTAGCTCTTGGTTCTGTCTTTTTGATATTATATTTTATCGTTTCGCTATGAGATTCGGATGTTTTGTTCTCTTCTTTCTTGTTTGTTTACTTTTTATTTTTATTTTACCTTTATAATCTATATTTTTGGTACTTGAGTGTTCTACATATGAATATCGTGGATGTAATAGTGTGGACATTTGGGGGTCGAAAAGATCAGTCGTTGCTTTGCATGCACATTTGTGGCACGTTTTATTATATGGACGATGGTGCATTTTTGTATTTTATTTTGATACTTTAGGGTATTTCAAGGACTAGTAGGTGTTATAAGATGTATCACATAGTTTAAACTACACAAAATATTCTTAAGGCCATGACTCTCTCTTAACATACATTGATATTATATCAGATTTATTTAAGGGTTAGTGTGCTCTTTTAGTGTACATGATGACTATCTCCTTATGTATATTGATATTGTATTAGATTTATATGAAGGTTAGACTTCCGTTTCATAACTGCTCCTGAGGTTTAATGTAAAGCTTTAGCCCAATACCCATACTATCAGAGGGAAGTTACTATCCAAAAGCATGGAGCAAAGGACATGATAGGAGCGACCTCTCGTATATACTCCCTTGTGTCAACACGAATATGTGATATCTGAATCTCAACAAAACACATATCTTACCTCGGCACAAAGCAATATACACGAATTTCCAAATATAAATAATGTAGAGATAGGATTTCATAAAATAAAACACCAACGATGATATCAGTGTGGTCAAAAACCATACACACATGCACGCATATATAGATCACATCCTTACATATAATGGATGCCGACATTCAGTTATAGACACCATCAAAAAGATACATACACAACTACGCATATGGTTCAAGTCTCGAATGATCTGGTCAAAGATCATGTCAACTTCTATTGCTAGTATGAAAAAATATGAGAACTGGAATAATATATCTAGACCATACTGTTCCTATCCAAAAAGCATAAGACATAAACAATATTGTGAAGGTACATCCTGAAATACAACCTCGGTCTGATCCATGGTTGCTAAAACAAATAACAACCCAGGTCAGACTAGAAACTATTAGCAAGTTAATTCAAATATCAAATAATAAAAGAGAATAGAACAAAATCATCATATTAATATATCAATTACCCAACCCCAATGTAGGGATAATACATAAAACATATTGAAAATGTCATGTTTCTATTTGATCCGATCACAATTGCAAATCTACTCAACTGTGATTCTGCCTAATCATAGGGTATTAATACCACATCATATAGTGGTGATAAATTTGGCCATGAGTCGACACCAAATGATACCTAGTACCACATATGACTCAAATATACCAGAAACTGAATCAACACCTAGTGATAACGAATATTGATTGAGTTAGGGTTTGCCCTCTGTACTTTATTGCAAATTAATTAACTATGTAATTAATTCTCGTTTGTAACAAAGGTATTTTTCTTTATGTTATATATTTGTTATAATGTGTAATAAATAATTAAATGCTTAATTAAAACATATTTAAAAAATATACAAATAGTGTGTTTGTGACAGTAATTACAAATAGTTGTAATCATGAGTATTATATCACATTATTATAAAACACATCATTTTAAATGTTCATAGTCAAGATGCATTGAGATTGAATATCGATGTAACCATTGAGACCGGAGTATGTAATGTCTCCATATGTCTGCTAGCGGATTACTTATGACTGCTAGGGGCACCCAAAGATTACGTACAGATAGTTATTGTAAAACTATGAAAAGACTCGCTCAATAGTTTTCTGTTGGTTAATATAATTAAGATTAAACGGAAAATATTAGCATGATTGATTTACATAGTTCTCTCAACTTAAGAATACTGCAGATCTTCAATATGAAAGCTCTAATTTGATTATAGTCAAATCACGGCACGACGTCCATTGAATGATTATAATTGGGTTGAGCGGAAGTATTGAAAGTGAAGCACTATTCTAGAGAGGATTCGTCTCCTCAATTATATGAAGTTAGCATCACGGTCAACTCAATTCAACTACTAGTCAACATCTCTACTCAGAGTTGATCGGTTAATAATAATTGTTATTATTGAACCAAGGTCATTGTATTTGGACTATAGTGTTGAATATGGATAATTATATTGGAATTTTGACCATTATCAAATTCCATAAGTCCAAAGTGGTATATTTTTGATGAAGAGAATTGGTGTAAATAAAAGTCACAACCAGTTAACACTTAACAAATTGAAATTGGATTTTATCAAAACTAAGCAAGTTATAAATTTGGCTAAAATGCCACACCACCTACAAAGTGATGTATGAAGTTAATATTCGAAAAATTCGATATTAATCGCTAACAAATTTACACCTGATGAGTCACACAACCGAAACAAAAAATTCTCTTTTGACCAAATGATTTAATTAGTTTATAATTGTTGTAAATTATAAATCGATTAATATTTGTGCAATATTAATTATAAAACTTTGATTATGATTTGATGAATAATATTATTAAATATATTTATAATGGTTATAAATATATCATTCGATGTACGACATCGATAAGCGATTAAATTGGATTTAATTAAATAATATATTTTTTGGACTTAAATAGGACTTTGGCCCATCTTGGTAGGTGAGAATTTTGGCCGAAATATGGAAACAAGGGGCGGCTCAAATTAGGTTAGAGATATTAGATTTTTGATAGCTTAGATTAAGGGAGAACTAGTATGAGATGAAATCCACTATTTTTTCTCTTCTATCCACTATTAAACACCCCTAACCCTAATTGCAAATGATCTTTGGTGGCCACTCCTTCCTTCCATTTCTGGCTGAAAATAATCCACACGTGCTCTTTCATTTCAAACTCAAATCAACTCAAAGTCGATCACTATTCGATAGTCAAAGGTCAAAGATTCAAGGATTAACAATCTGTAGAACCGAAAAGGTTTCAGAGGAGAGAGTTCATCTTTTCAAGGTGTGCTTCAAGGCTTTGGCTCTTTGATATGATTTTCATTGCATGATAGTTTCTTATATGTGAATAATATTTTATTATGTATTTACTATTATTATTATATTTTTAGTTAGGTGACCATTTTGAAACGTATTAATGTTGTCACACATTAATATGGTTATACATATATGTATGCTTATAAATTAAAAAAGATTTTTTTATACAAATCAAAACCATACAGCCGTTGGTTTTATATATATTAATTATTATATTAAATTATACATATATATTATTTTATTATATATATGGTTTATATTTAATTTCAATATCATATTATGGTTTAAATTGATCATATAATTATATATATATATATAAAATTTATAACAATATTAATTTTTGACAGCAAGAAATTAATTTTTATAATTATTTACTAATGTTCAATATTATTTTATTTTATTTATTTATTGAAAATGGGTAAAAGCAGGCTGTAGCCCAAACGAGGTTGTTCCGACCCATTACACAACCTATCAAATGGTTCGCTAGTTCAACAAACAACACAAAGTAAAGAAAAACAAAAAACAAAAAAACTGCTTCGTCTTCCTTCAAGCTTTTCACTGTGGTTTCCATGTCCTCTCAAGTCGAATCTCGTTATTTTCTACTTTTAGTACCATCTTCTGCATTGCCTCTTGTTCAACAGCTGATAAATCTATAAGAGCTCTTCTCCCTATTTTTTCATGATTATTTGAACATCTCTTCTGATCATCACACTAACATCATGTTCAATTTTGTTATTGTTTTGAAAAATTCATTTATTTCTCTCTTTCCACACATGCCAAACAGAGGTAGTCAGTAGAATGGAAGCAGCTTTTCCCATCAAGCTTTTGTTTTTACAACGTCTAGTCAGGTAAATCGCAATTTCGCTCAAAGATTCATTTTGTAAGTTACAATACAGAATTAGCTTTTGTTTGTCCCAAATGGTTCTGGTAAATTCACAGGAAAAGAAAATATGTTTATCGTTTTCTTCCTCCATAATACATAGAGCACATGTCGAATTCGGTACAATCTCGTTTTCTTAGTCTATCCATAGTAGGAAGCCTGTGGATGAGAGCCTTATAAGTTGTTTGAGACTATTTAGGAGTACTAGCTCTATTCCAGACTATTTGAGCCCATTCAATTTCATTTTCTCTTTCTCTGAGTTGATCCCACGCTGATTTTAGAGTGAAATCTTTGTTATTTGGTTTCCATAACCAAAAGTCGGCTAATGTAGAGGAGCTGCAAGAAATACACATTATATCTTGTCTAATCTGAGTTGTTGGACAATCAGAAGGAAATATCCACGAGTTATCATGAATAATTTTATCCAAAATAAACTCTCTTCCTCTAAAAGCTGTAAAACAATCCCGGCCCAATTTATTTATAACACATTCATTATTCAACCAGGGGTCGAACCAGAAACTTGTACCCCTTCCAGTTGCAATTTTTCTGTACACCAGATTCCGAATGTCACTTCTAGATCTAAGAATTATCTTCCATGTGCCTGATGCATTAATATCCTCCTTTTGAATTTAGAAATTATCTTTTAGATATCTGCTCCTCATCCATTCGGCCCAAAGATCCTTTCAATGAGAATTTTCTAAGACAGTTTAGTTGCATAAGCTTTTTTCAGATCCCTGAGGTTTTTGAGTTCAACTCTTCCTTCATTATTTGGTTTGCATAGAGTTCTATATGAAATTGTGGATGCCCTCTCCATATAAAATTGGCACAGATACTTTCAACTTTATCAATAGAGGCACTAGGAATTTGAAATGTTTACAACCAAAATCTAACCATATGTGTAATAACAGTGTGAATCAATTCAATCCTGCCAGCACAAGATAACATTTTTGAGCTGCAGCTTCATAGCTTGTTTCTAATTTTTATGACAAATACCCCACATTCACTGTCAGTGATAATATTAGTTGATAATGGCACACCAAGGTATTTAACAGGTAGCTGCCCCTCCTCAAAATTAAACAGTAAATAGAAAGAATCTTTGTTTCTACAGTGATAATTAAAGTAGCATTTAGTTTTCTGCTCATTAACCTTCTGTCCAACAAACCTCTCAAGTTGATGAAATATGTCTTTCAAACCCATGATAGCAGTAGCTTTGTAACAAATAATAAGACCACCAGCATACAAGAGATGTGTTGTTTGAGGCTGAATTTTATAAATTGGTTGTATTATGTTGTTGTGAGTGTAAATTTCCATTTGAAGAGTAAAGAATTCCATTGCAACAACAAGTAAATAAGGGGATAAGGGATCACCTTGTCTCAGACCCATATTACTCTTTACAAACCCTTTAAGCACACCTTTGATTAATATTGAGTAGGTGCGTGAGCTTATATATTCCTTAATAAGATTCAAGATTTTGTCGGGAAATCCCATACACCTTAGCATATGAATGATAAATTTTCTATTTATTTTATCATAAGCCTTTTGAAGATCAACTTTTAAGCATATTTTATTAGCTCCCTTCTTTTTAAAGTTTCTGACCATTTAATGAGCTAACAAAGAATTTTCATATATACTTCTCCCCTTAATAAAAGCACTTAGCATTCTCATATGCAATCAGACATGACAAGTTTAATTCTATTGCAAATAACTTTACTTAGTATTTTATTAGAGATATGACAACATGAAATTGGCTTGTAGTCCTGAATTTGTGCTGGTTTATTTTATTTTTTTGGTATAAGACAAATGAAAGTGTGGTTCATTTCTTTTATGATTCTACCAGTGTCAAGAGCTTCTTGATAAGCTAGTCTCAGTTTTTCTTTCTGGTCTTGCCAATGGGTTGCGTAGAAATGAGAGCCCAACCCATCTGGCCTTGGGCTGGAATCATGATGAATGGTTTAACATCTTCCTCAATTTCCCTGCTTTCAATATCCCTGGTCAGCATATGGCACCCCATTCAGTAATCAGGCTCCTAGTTTTCACAACAGGTAAGTCTATTGGGTATTCTCCATTGAATAGATCAGTGAAATAAGCAATTCCTCCAACTTACTAAAATTTGTAACATATTCTCCTTTTTCATCAATGACATTATATAGATTATTATAATTTTGTCTAAGATACATTTTAGTGTAGATAAACTATGAGCATTCATCTCCCTCAATCAACCATTTTTCCTTGGCTTTTTTGCTTTAACTCCATTGCTTGAATTTGTAATGTATGCTTGAGTTCATGTTGCACTTCAAAAAATTCTTTGTTTAACTCATATTATACGAGTCTTCATTTAGAGAGCAAATTGGGTTTTTTCCAAAATTTCCTGAAGCTGAGTAATTTTATTTGCTTACTTTATTCTACACTTGTACCATTCTTTGAGTCTCATTTTTATGTGTTTAAGAATCATAATCAAAATCAATGAGTTGTTACCTTTAAAAATGTCTAAGGTAGAAAAATCAGCTGTAGTGCAATAATCTTTACACGAAGGCCAGAAAATGGCATACCTAAACGGCTTACCCTTCTCTATGTTGACTTTAATCAATTCAATAAGGAGAGTGGGGTGGTCACTTGTTGACTAGGGAAAAATAGTTACTTTCATGTTAGGGAACAAATTAATAGTCTCAGCATTTACAAGCAATCTGTCCAATTTGCATGCAATCTTTTAAACTTTTCCACTTCTCCATGTATATTTCAATCCAGTGTGGGCAACCTCAGTCAATCCAGCAGCAGTGACACAACCATTAAATTCCTCTAGCTGGGATGCTTTCAATATGAGACCACCAACTTTATCTTCTGCTTTTAGCTTTGCATTATAATCCCCCATAGTGAATTAAGGACCATCAATTTGATTTGAAATATTTATAGGATGTTTCCAGAGTCCTGAACGAATTGACGCAAAATTACTAGCATATATGAATGTAATGCGAACAGACAAACCACCAGTATTTGTAGCTTTTACTGTAATTTGTTGATCATCCATGCTTACCAATTTACACGATCAAAATTCACAACACCGAGCAACTAAGATTCTTCCTTTGCAAGTAAATGAGTTATTATGATATATACTCCAATTTGCACCTAAAGTATAACGAAAATTATCTATACTACTATTATTCATTTTATCTTCAAGTAAACCCAATAACGATGGTTTATATTTATTTATTAAATTAAAGAGGTCTAATTGTCTTTTATCACTATTAAGACCTCTAACACTCCAACAAATAATTATCATTGGAAGGGTGATGCCTTATTACTCCTCAAGTTTCTAGGAGCAAAGTTCTTTGGACCATGCTTTCTAGCTTTCTTATTGAACTGATCTACGTATGCATGATTTGGTTTAGTGTAAGTGCTTGTTTTTGTATCAATATTCATCTCCTCATCACTGGAATTCAAGTATATATTCATTTTACTAATATCTTCCAATGATTCAGGTTCCTTTTCATTCTAGACAGTCTCACCAAGCTCCTGTTTCAGTATCTTATCCTAGAGCGAATTGTTCAAATTCTCCTGTTGCCGGTTTGTTTGGTCAATCACAGGGTAATCCACTTCAGAGCTTGCGAAACATTCAGAGTGTGTTTGACTATCAGCAGTACTATGATATACTGAATCAGTAATAGTACTACCAGTATTATATGTGTTTTGACAATCAGATGGTTCCATGTTTATATTATCAGCTGTATGTTTTCGTGGGCTATGTAATATATTTGGTTGCTCTGATGCTTCATTTTAACTTGCATGTATATTGCTTGAACATCCCACTTCATCTAAAGTGCTTCTTTAATCACTTACACTATGATCTTCATGATTTTTCTCCTTGACCCTCCATTCTTGTGTGTTACTTCTTGTACATTGCATTTGTGTATGACCAAAGCATAGACATTGTGTGCACTTTGGAGGGACAAATTCTTATTCCACGTCCTGCACATATTCTTTGCCATTACTATCCTTAGCACGTAGCTTGTTAGGTAATTTAGTATCTGCTGAAATTTCTAAAAGGACTCTTGCAAATCTAAGTTTTCTCAAGTGTTTAGTATCCTCATCCATCTTTATTGGCCTACCTATAAGACTAGCAAGTTTGCTTATTCCTTTGCTACTCCATAATGCTAAATTAAGGTTCATCAACCTGATCCATATAGGGTGCGAATCTAACATATCACGCTCCAATCTTAAATTTGCTTCCTATTTTTTAATGAAAAGTAATTTACTGTCCATGAACCATGGGCCATTGTCAATAATTTTTTGACAATCTGATTCCAGTTCAAATTTAAACAAATAGTAACCATTTCTCTTGTGAATATGTTCCATCCTCTTTGTGGTTTCCATTTCCTTTTGATATATGCATTAAAATGAATATAATATGGCACTTTTCCTACCATATATATGTATACAGAGTTTCTCCACATACTAACAGCCTCTGCATAGTCATCCTCATCAATCTCCGCAAATTCTCCTTTGTCATCAACGGTTTTATCATAAAATCGGACATTATTATCTATGCTCCCCTTACAGTCTGTAACTTTTGTCCAACTTTTGACCTTTTCCTTCGAGAATATTTTAGATCTAAGCGCATCAGCATAAGTCAAATAAACTGGATTTGAGTTGGGGTTAACCGCCATCTTCTACTTACCTTTTCTTCTAACCTCTTGCCAATTATCTTTTTCTTCTCCCTCTTAAGTAGGTATATCAGATGAAAAAGTCAAGTTCGTAGGCTTAGGGTTCGATGATGAAGATGCAGCCGCATAATCGTCAACTTCGGATTACTAATGTTTAATATTATTTAAATCAATATATTAGATAAATAGATTATACAAAACCAAATATGTTATGATTATTATTTTTTATATTCTATAAAATTATTATCATAAGATAATCTCTTGGCCAGAAAATAAAATTTAAAACCTATTATTTCTATTTTTAAAAATTATTATTATAATCGATCTTAAATCAATAAATTAATTGAAAATAGAATATGATCGGAAAAATGAGGAAAAATATTCAAACTTCAAAATATCTTATGTGATTTATTGGAATTTTAAAATTTGAAAAAACTGTTTCAAAATAATTTATTATTTTATGTAACTTCGAATGAATATTCAAATAAAATATATTTTAAAATTATAAAAATAAAAATAATATTTTTGTTGTATACATGATCTGGAAAATAATATTTAAGAAATAATTTTATAGTTCATTAAATGATATATATACTTATGTATTACAAACGGGGCCGGCTATTTGAACACAAATTGATGACACGAATGGGAGCATAAAAGATTCGGACCATCGGATCTTTTTATCTTTACATGGACGGTGGAATTCAGGGGGCAATCTAATGGCAGAGATCCCTTGTGTCACCAATTGGGTCACCAAATTGTGTTCAAGTAGACTTTCCCGTTACAAATATACCTATATATATATAAATAAAAATAAAAATAAAATGTTATTTATTATTATAAATATATTTGTACATATATTTTTGTTGGTTTTTAATTTGAAAATTATCATCTATTTTAAAATTTAAATAATTTATTTACCTTTAAATATCTATATTACAATATTATGCAGACTTACATACATACATACATATATTAACATTTTATTTATAGGATTTAATATATTAATATATACAGGTAAATATGCATAAGAAAGAAGTTACCAAAAAATTAGTCTCAGGGATAACAACTTTACTTTTTTGTCGGAAGGACATTTTTAATGTAAACTGAAAATGATAGTTACAACTATCATTCTGTGATTTATACTAAAAAGTGTCCTTCGGCCTAAAAATAAACTTCTTGTCCCTGAAGTTAAATTTTTCTCTAACTTTTTCCTTGAGCCTAGAAACCCATATATATATAATAGTGTTTATATACAAGTAATAGTTTATATACGTACATATCTTTGGACAACATACATTTAAATATTGGATGAGCTAACATGTTAGTTACGATGTAAATCCCAACATCTATACATGGACATATTATATCATGCACTGATTGACATGTTTCACATGCGTGTGCACGCACACACATATATATTTGTGTGTATGATATATATATACATATATTGATACAGAAACCAAATAAAACTATATAATTTATAAATTCAAATAAAATAAAAGATTTTATTTAGATAATATTTAGAAATGTTTTAAATGAATTAGACTTCATAGGCTCAATATGGAAACATTAAGGAATTTTTTTAGAAATTCATCCATAACTTCTGTTGTGACCGGCCAAGTTCTAACAATAGTATCAGAGCCAAAAGCTTATTCGGTCAAAATTAGTCATGTTAGGGTTAATGTATTAAACTTACTACCTAGATAGTAGAGAGATTGTAAAGGTACTGTCCATGGATTGAGTTTAGGTAATCAACTACTCTACCCTACCTGGCTACCAGCCTGGTCCGAATAGATATGTGAACCCAAAGATTGCCTCTAATAGAAAAGGCCCAATTTAAATTGGGCCTTGGGCTAATTTTCAAAATTATTTAAAAATTAAAAATAAACAAATTAAATTTTAAATTTAAATTTGAAATAAGATATAAATATGTTACAAAAGTTATAATATAATAAAGTTTCTAAAAATGTTTGAAAATATTTTAAATTAATTTCAGTTTTTTTAAAATTTATTAATAATATTTATAAATCAATTAATTAAGATGATTTAATTAATAAATGAACACATGTATTATATATTATGATTTATGTTATGTTATTTTAAATTGTTTAAAATAATGTAAGTATACATATGTATATGAATTAAATTTTGAAACTAATATAATACTTTAATTAAATAAATTAATCAAAAGGTTAATTAATGAAATAATATACATATGCGTATGATATGTGTGTTATACTATAAAGTTATAGTATATAATAATTAATGAATATAAATGTTATATTAATATGTAATCAATTAAAATGTTAATTAATTAAAATTAATTAAATAAGATTTACTTAATATAATGTTATACACAAGACTATTATAGAAGTAATATAAAATATAAAAGTTATATGATAATAAAACTTATATAATACAAATGTATATTAAAGGTGGAACATTCAAGAAACCAAGTAGACTTAGGAAATAAATACGTACATAAATGTACATATATCGTGATTTCCGATGTGTATTATACCTTAATCACGGGAGTAATTCATAAGAGTTATATTGTTAAACAAGTCGATATCACTCAATATTATAAAGATTATAAATCTTCAATATAATGTTATTCTTTACCATATGTATTAATAAATTACTTGCATACCCCTTAGTCGTTAAGCAAACTCAAGCTATAGATGTTATGTGTATTATTATTAATAGACTGAGCAGGCGATGTAAGATAATTATATGTATTTATTGAGTGAACTTAATGTACATATACTAAACTTAGACCGTCATGACATGGTGGGTACAAGAGAATAATTTCATTTGTATTGATTGAGAAAACTCAAGGTCGAAGTGAAATTAGGACAAGATAGCAAGGGTTAGGATTTGTATACAATGTAACTGATAAGAAGTTATCCATCATCCATGAAGCAATTATGTGTTGAGCAAACTCAAGATCATAATTCCAAGGTGGACGAGTCCTAACTTCTACTAGTAAAGTCGAAAGACTTCTATGTTTCGACTTAGGGTTTGGCAGAACATAAAAGACTAGTAAGAGCTTATTAGTAAAATGAAATATAAAGTTTAAAATACTAATATCATAAGAACATTTACTATAATTTTTCCTGATGATCTACCACTTAAACTTGTACAAAATGATAACTTCAAACTATTTTCTAAAAATTACAAATTTACCAAACCTAACTATATCAACTGGTTAAGAGCAATTAAAATAGTATCGACTTATGAGTGCCTTTGGATTATTATTATACGCGAACCTAAAGAACAACCTTCCAATGATGCGGACCCCAAACTACGACTTGCTTATGAAAAATGGGTGTTAGTTCTAGAGATCAACCAAGCTATTATGTTGTTTATGTTAAACAAGCCGTTGCAGAGGCAACACGAAAATATGCTTGTCCATGAGATATTTTATATTATCAAGGCATTATTTAGTGAATAGTCACGTTCCACATGGTACTAGCTTACAAAGAAGCTGTTCAATACCAAAATGACCAATTAAAGGACAGAAAGTAGATGATTATGTGTTGATGATGAAGGGCTATATTGATAGGCTTTCGCATTTGTATGTATAGATAAGCAACGAATTGCATGTAGGTTTGATTCTTAGTTCACTCCTCAATATGAATCATTCATACTGAATTATAATATATACCAATTGAATGCGAATCTCATAGAGCTCCTCAATATGTTGAGGTCGGTTGAGTCACAATCTAAGGATCAAGGGGCTATACTTACTGTTAAGGGTAATGCATCATCTTTGAAGAGTTTGAAGAAGTGGAAAGAGATGGTAAGGAAAATAAAATTAAGAAGTCTGATGAAAAGATGAATGTCATCACTTCCATAAGAAATGTCACTGAAAAAGGAACTGTCCTGACTGCTTGAAGATTGTTTAGGAAAGGAAGCATAATGGTTCTGTGGCTCCATCAGGTACATTTATGATTCAAATTTTTTTGTAATCAATGAAATGTCATGAGTTTTGGATACTAGATCTGGTAGTCACATTGTAATTCATTAAAGGGGCTTAGAAACTGGTATTGCATGGCAAAAGGAGAGACGAGGCTCGAAATTGCTGATGGATCTATTGTAGATGCAACGACGGTAGGAGATTATCATTTAGTTTTTCCTAGTGGATTAGCATGAGTATTAAATAATTGCTATTTTGTAAAAGACTTTATTTATGGGATTATTTATTTTTCTAGATTGTCTGAGACTGGATACATATTTCATTGTACAAATTATGTTATGGACATTATTTTTGATGGAATTGAAGTCTATGATGGTATTATTGAAAATGACATTCATGTGATTAATACTAGTTATGTCTATTATGTGAATAACGCTTCTAAAAATATAAATGATATTTATCTTTGGCACTATAGGCTAGGTCATATTAGTGAGGAACGACTGCACAAATTGAAAACCAAAGGTTTTCTACTGTCAATTGACTTTGAATCATTTGACATGTGTAGGTCGTGTCACAAAAGTAAAATGACTAAGCATCCCTTTAGTGGGAGCAATGAAAGAATTATGAACTCTTAGGGTTATTACATAGTGATGTTTGTGGCCTGATGCCTATAGCTACTAAAGATAATAGTTCTTACTTTGTTACCATCACTGATGACTTCTTGAGACTAGGATATGATTTTCTTATGAAGAACAAACCCAATGCCTACGAGAAATTTGTTGAGTATAAAAATGTTGTAGAAAATCAAATAGGCCATAAGATTAAAATTCTTCGATCAGATCTAGGTAGTAAGTTGTTGGACATGATTTCCTATAATACTTAAATGATAATGGGATTATCTCTCAATTACTCCACCTTATACTCCACAACACAACGATGTGTCGTTATGGTTTGTTCCATGACGAGTAAGGTTGAGTTACCTCTATCCTAATAAAATGTGAAAATAAAGTTTGGAAACTTTGTTTTGTTTGTTTGGGTTAATAATATATGGAAAATAGTTTTTATTTAGAGAAAATAAATTAGGCCTAGGTTATTTAATTCAACGCTAAACCAATATGCACATATACGTTAAGTTATAAAACAAATTAAAATATCTTTTTGGATGATGTAAACATTTTATTTAATATGTATGTAAGTTTACGTATTTTGTTTAGGTAAAAACATGAAAAAATGTGTAGTTTGTTTTATAACTTAATGTATATGTGCATATTGGTTTACTGTTGAATTAAATAACCTAGGCCTAATTTATTTAGGGATATGCGCTAGAAACTGCAACACATATATTGAACATATTACCCTTTAAATCTATGCTTAAAACACCGTATGAGATGTGGTGTGGTAAGAAACCCCAACTGAAATATTTAAAAGTGTGGGGTTGTCCGACGTACGTTAAGAACGTTGGTCTGAATAAACTAGAGGCAAGATCGGTATTGTGTAAACTTATAGGATATCCTAAAAAATCAATGGGATATGTATTCTACAATACCGAGGAACAAAAAGTCATTGTTTCTCGACATGTTGACTTTTTAGAAAAAGAATTTATATCAAAGGAAATTAACAACAAGGTTGTAGAAGTGGATGAGGTTGTAATAACCCACACCTTAATGGGCCCAAATTTCAACTGAGTCGAAATTAAATTCCATCAGGGCACAGATCATTGGTTTTGGAAACCTATAATAAACATAAGTATATCAAAGATTGATCGATCTAATCTCACAGTAGAATGGAAAATATAATAAAACATAAATACTGACTGAGTGCTCGAAATCAATGGCATTCCTTGGACATCCAATCGCCTTACCAGTATTGAACATGAATAAGAAGACTTCTCCATCAACCGTTCCCATCTTTCTCCAGTGATTTATCCCTCTAAATCTATTCCATGGGTTGTAATGAGGGAGGGGGTTGGAACAACATTCAGATGACTGGAAAATTGCATACTTTTTCCATAATACAAATTTATACCTATTGGTTTATATTTAAATGCCACGTCTATTATTTTCAGCTAATTCGTTAAATTCTTATATGCATGTATGTTATATCTATCCTAACCTTCTTAAAGGTATACTATACATATGTACTCCTATGTACATTTTAACATTTCATTACCCAAAACACCAACGACTTAATGCTTCTTAAATATGAAGCAGGCCATTCGCATCGTCAACGTTGGACTATCGGTTTTAGCTACAAAGGCCGGTGACTCCTATATATGCTTTATAATATAATTATAATTTAATTGTCGTATTACTACTGCAACTCAAAGTCCTCCACTAAACTAATTTTTCACCTAACTATCTACCTTGAGGTCTGTGCATCTCCCATACGGATTCTACACCAGTAGGAAGTGAAATTCGTCATGACATAACTTGAGTCTTTGCTACCGCTCGCTTGGGATTATTGGGCATCAAAGCCCATATGCAAGACCGGCTACAAAATACCGGTATAAATAACTAACATAGCCCGCCAACCCTTCACAGTAGACATCCCATTTAGACTAACCTAAGTAAGTTAAGGAAAATGCTCATTTAAGTTACTTACTACCTCTTATTGGATATGAAGTAGACCCCATTTCCCAAATGGTACTGGATCATTTAACACTCTAAATCTGAGGTGAACCCTCGGTATGTTTTTCCTTACCCATCCGCAACGTATATCCCCTTTCCATATGTCCTTGGGTCGAAGATGTCCAACATCAGTGAAAGTGTACATAATTGCTGGTGGCCTTTACGTGAAGGGTAGACTTCTGATGTGTAACTCTACCGATCTCGCATCACAACCTACCAAATAAGATTATTCAGTCTAAGTTTAAATATTGGGCTAATCCCGCTGAACTTCGTTTTTATAAAAAGGGCTATATAATCTAACATAATGATAATACTACCTAATATGTTTATTTTCTCTTTCTATAAATGTCAATTTTTCCATAATAAATGATTATTATTCTAACCGGATAATTTCTAAAGATATTTATTTATTCATTCTAATTTTACCTATTACACCTTCCTTATCTCTCTATAATTAGCCTATTAATCTTCTTAATCGGTCCCATTAATCCACTAATATCCTTTATAAAATTCTTGTTACTCCTTGTTGATTGCACATTTATTGCCCTAATAATTTTGGAGTTACGATATTTTCCAACTACATTTCCTATTCCTATTATTTATTATGGGATTTAGTGTTACGTTCCAATTATGTCTATTGCGAATATTTATGTGTATTACGCTATATTAGTTATGTTTTTATTTTAAATGTTTAGCGCGATTACATGTATTTATATATTTATTTTTATCTTTCTAGTTATTAATCACCAACTAGAATATTTCTTTCCATATTTTAATCCCTTAGAATTATCCTTCTACAATGGATTTCCATTATAACTTTCCATAAATTAACTTAAAATAAGATCGTTTGAAATTACAAGGGATTATTTGTTTCCTTTTATTCAAATTG